>JAXDDW010000019.1:3317500-3917500 GCA_034670385.1 Hoplostethus mediterraneus | reverse complement strand
AAAACCCCTATGATACACAAACACTACAGGAAAACCTGTACACAATACAAATATCGTATAGGAACATCAGAGGGGTATTATAGTGACACATTAGGAGGTGAGGTAAGCTATCACAGACACACCAGAAGTCCCTAGAGGAATATTAGAGTGTTTTTTCTTTACGTCTGTTCTCCTTTTATCTAACTTCTAGGAGGGGTTGGAGTGAGTACTGTTGTTGGCATTGCTTCTGGTGTCCTATAAAGGTAAATGAGTCAAATGGTCACACTGAAAAAACAATAGAACTACCCGTTCATTATCAAAACCAAAGTCTTCAATCTTCAAAGAGAGGAAGGCTGGTCTAGAAGAATGGAGGTGCTAGCCCACGTCGCGAGGAGTTGTGTTGTGTGTTGTGGCTGCACTCAATGAAATGGAAGAACAGTTCAGCAAGGAATCATAAATATTTGTGATTTCTAAAAGAATTGTATGCTTTGAGTTGAGCAGTGTGTGTGTGTGTGTGTGTGTGTGTGTGTCCGCGCGCGAGTGTATTTTGAAAAAGTTGCAAAGTATGACCAGGCAAATAGAGATGAGGAAATAATTGCGCCTTCTTCTGATGAATTGCATTTTTTCCATTTAAGACTGATGGACAACTTAATCGCATCAAGTCGCGAGCCGAGAGATGTGTGTGTGTCATGCTGTGATGGAGACTCACATTCATCTGTTCCCGTCCTCTGTCTCTGAGAAGACAAGCCGAGCTGCACAAAGCCAGATCCTTCTTATTATTCCCTTATGGAGTCCAAGTCAGAAGTGTAAATGATATCCATTTCAGAACCAGAAAAAAAGTGATATCCTTTGCGAGTGTTGTTTTTTTAAGGGGGGAGATTTCCCCCGTTCCACCTTTTTATGTGGAAAAAAAAATCCCCTTTTGTTTCTCTCCTACTTCTTGCCAGACGGAAGATTAAAAGTAAAAAATCTCAAACTTGTTTCCCTTTGCAACTTCCCTGACGTCTTCTTCCAGTGGATGTTATCAACTTATCGGCATCCACTGTCTGTCCGGGCGCAGACACACTGCTGCAGCACGCCGACTGAAACCGAACACCGGGGGCTGGACGGCGGACGTCCCCTCTCCCCAGATCTGACTAATTTATTCAACACGTGAAGAAGTGCAGCCTCCTGTTATTCTCCTCCTCGGTGAGCTGCTGCTGGCTGCCGGGCCAGAAGGAGCCACTGAAGGGGAGCCCAGGTTATTTCTGAACTTTGGTGCCACCATCCTATGCGAAAGGGAAGTGTAAATCAGCAGCGTTGGTTTGAAGTGGTGCTCAATAAGACCTAATCAAACAGGGTTCCTGAACAGGTCTGGATGTATGGGGGGGGGGAAAGAAGTTGGTCATTTTCCAGGGCTTGGAAAGTTTGGAATTTGCACAAAAAAAGTGTGGGGAAATATTGATGTATTGTCCTGATGTGCAGGTGGTTTTAGGTTCCTGTAATCTCACATATTCTGATATTTGTCACTGTGAAGAAAGAGCATCAACCTTCATCGGCATATGGAGTAGGGGCAATGATAACTATCATAAACACATTATAATAATTATTATAAACACAATGTAATAAAAATATAGAGGCAGAATGCTTTGTGGGGCAACTGTGTCTGTATATATATGTCATTTTCTGATGTTTTCTGATGATTATATTGTAAGGAGAGTTTGTCTATGCTTCCTATGGGATTATAAAGCACTTGTAAAGCATCACATTGCACTTCATTACAATCCTGGTCCGGTTTATTCATCTCTTGCACCCTACCGTCATGTTCCAGCTCCCAGGTGCCTCAGTGAACATACAGTGACCACAATCAATCTATAGGCAGCAACCTCCATTATCACGGGTGAGCCCAGGTATCATGAGCACAGGATGTTTCAGATGCTGGAAGGCAAAAATGAGGATGAGGATATTTTTTTCATGTCGTTCTAGAAAAAGGAAACCGGGGAGCCCGAGACAACACATCCCCTCTCTTCTCCTCACATCTTGTGGCTCTTTGAAAAGGAACATGTTACATCTCCAGTCCAGTTCCGGGAGGAGCGCCACTTTTATCTCTAACAGCGCTGGAGTGGAGCCTCGCCTCACTTCCTCGTGCGATCCATCACTGGAAGCTCTGAAAGTTATTAAGCCCCATGTCATTTTACATTTGGAAGTCATGAACAAGGGGACGGCGGAGGAGCCACGCTGTGTCAACAGTCATATTCGTTGTTGCGCAACAGCTGAGGGCTGAACTCATGCGATGCGTCATCTTGCTTTCATTTAATTGCTGTTTGTGGGTTCATCACTTCCAGTTGTTATCATCACATGCAACACCTTTTGAAAACACTCGCTCAGCCTTGACTGAACAAAGTTAAGTAATATGCCGTGATCGTCGCCACTTGTGCGTCATCATAGACAGATGTGGCACCGAAAACGCTGCCAAATTTGGACACATTTGCCAGAGATGGAGACTATGATCATCTTGTTTTTTTTTAGTCTCAGGCGCTTGAACACTGCTGGCGCGGAAACTGCATCATTTTGTTTGTGCTGATGAAGAAAAAATGTAACTTTGCAAAAAAGTTTGGCCACTGTCATCTCTTCCAGGGTTCAACATTTTGCTAGGTATAGCTTTTCACCCCCAGCAACCTAGTTATGTCGTTCCATACTTACTCTGTGAATCACCAGTGGAAAGAGTTCCAGCGCTGGCAGCTATTCATTATTACTGTGACAGCACAGCAATGGGAGCAAAATCACACACACACACACATGCCCACACACACACTCACTCACCCACACACACACGCGCACAGTTCAGTGTCAAGCTGACTCTCAACTTTTTGTGAGAATATAGCCTACAGCATTCCTACCACAGGGACGAGCAGCCATGTCATCTGGGTCCCCATACATTTTAATGCCACCTATTCTGACTATCTGGGAGCCAGACAACATACAAGAAAACAACTTTGTGCTTGACCACGTCCTTTTGGTACACCTGCATACGGTAGCTGTGTTTTAAGAGTGCAAAGGATCAAGAAATAGTTCTGAAAGGCTCCACGATTGATGTTTTAAGGGTTCACAAACTGGGGTAAGGTGTAGTACAACATATAGTAGTATAGAGTACAGAGGAAGCATTTCTTGTTTTCTATCAGATAACATGTAGGGCTGTTAGGAAATCAAGTTAGGAAATGCACTCACGTTCTATGAAGCATTTTACAGTGTTTTTTTAAGCAAGCGAACGACAAAAACATCCCTTCTATCTTATCAAGATGTAACTTTATTGGCAATATCGTGTTGACAGCATTTAGTCTCATCAGACAAAATGTTCTCCGCTGTTGTTTGATTGAATAGACACACTGACTGGAAATGTCGGGGCAGTGAAATTGTCAGCCTCACGCCTGTTTTTGGTTAAAAGACGACAACAAGCCGTAGTAGGTACTGTAGTGTGGATCAGAGGACCATCTGGTGTCCATGTAGAAGCAGCAGCACAGTTTCAAAATAAAAGTCAAAATCTCAAATTCTGATTTTCCTTTCTCCATCTTAAAACTTTATCCTCATTAAATTTCACATCACCCTTCCAATTGATTTTTTTCCATGCCTGAGCCTGTGCACAAGACCCACCGGCGTTAAAGCCTCATTCCCATCAGTTAAGAGTGAGAGTGTATTAACTATTACTGTGAGTCATAGAGGATGCTGGATGTAAAAGCAAGGTGCTGTAATGGCGGAGAAATCTGCAATTTCACTTTGAGGTTAGATGCTGTCCACATCACAAGTTTGCGGTCTCGGTAATTTTTTCTGTGATGGCTATTTTAGTGACATTTGACCATGGATTAGAGGGGAAACCACAGAGCTTGGGTTCTTTAGCCCCGCTGAAAAGTCCATGGAAGAAATAATAAACAGATCGAGTTTAATCAAGATTAAAGCTAAGTGTGCGACATGCCCCTTTGGCAGAGGAATTCATATCAACCAGAGAAAAAACATGGCACCTCAACTGATTTCACACAATGCGGTAAAATAAGATTGGGTATGTCTGACACATACACTCCTAGTTCCAGTCATTTAAGACCATTATTATCCAGCTGCTGCATGCAGTATTACTATATTGGAAAACTGAAAAACCTTGTCTTACTATCTTATGACTTTCTTATGATCTTTTTCTTGTCATTAGATTTGTACTGTGCTGCACGACATGTAATCTACCCATTTAGGACGGAGTCAAAACTCTGCGTTGTGTCTGCTGCACTCAAGTGAAGTTTTTATTGTTGTTTACGTTTGTTTTGAAGCCCATGGTGGGTGACATGCAACGCTGCTAGAGGTCTGCCTTTTACAGCATGGTTTTATTTGTTTAGAAAAAAACAATTGGTTCTGCTGAAGGAGTCAGGGATGATAGGGCCTTAAAGTGCTGACACACAAAGTACACTGAAAATACTTGGTTAAGGTGTTCAAAACCAGGAATAAAAAACATGAGAGTACTAGAGACACTCTGACTTTACTTGTATAAACATGAATGAAAAAAACATTTTTGTTTTGTATCTGTTATTTTTGTCCTAATATCAAACTCTGCACAAAACTGCACCAAGTGTTATTATTAATGTGTTAAGGCACATAAGACTGGTATACACGTTAGTTGTTACCCGGTCTGCTGGAGCAGTAATGAGTGGTCATTCTTCCTCACAGGAGTTATGGATCAGTTTGTGTTTATTAAATGTCCCTGTAAGTATTATGAAAGCAAGAAGTGTATGAGAGTATTGCCTTGCACGTTGCTGTAACCCTGTCTGAAACTAAATCCCAATGGAAAGGTTTCTACCTGGACCCTGGCTCCCCTGTAGAGTATTAGATGGGGGTAGCACAGTGCTTAAGCAGAGATCTAGTGTGGGCTTTTATTGAGACAAAACACTAACCAGGAGCACGAGTAGACCATTTCCTCCAGACTGCCGTGCGTTTTGAGGAAATATGAGCTTTGGTTTGGTTAATGTTATTTTTAACGGCCGCGAAAAAGAGTTCAGAAGATAGATGCTCACTTGCTTTCTAATGTTTCAAATCTTAAAAATATGAATTCCATGCAGTACTTTACTCACGTCACCTCAGTTCAGTCCATGCACCAGTTGTAGTGCATGAAGTATCATCTGTATGTGTGTGTGTGTGTGTGTGTGTGTGTGTGTGTGTGTGTGTGTGTGTGTGTGTGTGTGTGTGTGTGTGTGTGTGTGTGTGTGTGTGTGTGTGTGTGTGTCCACATATGTAGACCTGTATAGTGTGTGATCTTCTCCAAGGTATATTAGAAATTAGGTGCACAGGTGGTTTTCATTTGCTTGCATGGCGTTCTCGGAGTAGCAGCTCTTTGTCATCTTCTGCTTAATCATGATGTAAAAGCATTTTTATAGTTTTCTGTTTAATGGTACTACTACTTCCTGACCTGCAAAAATTGCACCAATAAATCTTCCAAGGAAAGAAAAAACACAAAAGTCATGATGATGCCCTGGAGTGGACCCGGAACGCGTTAATGTTATTTCCAAATTCAATACAATAAGATATCGATAATGGGGATTGTTCCACAAGCTTGGGCAGTGAGAACACACAGCTAGAGTGCTAATAGTCTGTAGTCGCTCTGAGGGCCAACAAATTGTTTAACCTAAAAATAGATCAAGTAGATTAACAGTCTATAATAAAGCCTGGGTAAATATTTGGTTTACACTATCCACACAAATCCAATATGTCTCTTTCGTTTTGCCTGCAGAGGCATTAAAAGACATGAAAGGAGCTGATTTATACATATTTGAAAGATCCTCCGCGGTTCCAGCAGCCTGCGGAAGTGATCCTACCGTCTCTCTGCTCTCGTTGGGTCAACACTCTCTATGACGCCTGCCTGCTAACTTTATTATTTTTCTGTCTCCGCTAGCACGTGATACCAGAAAAAAAAAGGAAATATTTCTCTCCATTGGTGCCGCGACTGCTCATTCAACAACCTGCTGAACTCCAGAGGCTTCAGGTTGTGGTATTACGAGCTTTTATCATACTGGTCCTGTTTGAGATATCACAGTGTGTCTGTTCTTCTGAGACCCTGAAAGGCTGCTCGTCTATATCTGCAATCATGTGGTCATATACAGTATATAGCACTATGGACCACTTCTTAATGTCTCAATTTGTTATCACAGCTCTCCTTGATTTGAATCTACCTGGCCTGGTAGCATGATGGCATACTGAGCGAGAGTCATAGACACAAGACCGAAGGAGGAGATTGTATTTCCACAGTCAAATAGAATAAACGGCATGAGTTTGCAAAATGTCATAATGTTGGGAGAAGCTGTGCAGAGAGGGTGAATAAGCAGCACTCGCCCCATCCTCAACATCTCCAGTTGAGGGGTCCTTCACCCCTGACTGCTCTGTGGCCGATCGACTGTGGTTGTGCTTTGTAGGTCCCAGGTGTGAGTGTGTGATACTGTAACTGTATGACCGTGAAGCAGGGCGATGCTGTGAAAGCCCCTGCATACTCTGCAAATCCTTCTGTGGATAAATAAAGGTTAAACAAATCAGACTAACCGCAACAATGTTGTCTCTTTCTCTTGCTTACACTGAGGACAAAGCGAGGACTCCCTGTGCTTTTCTCCCACATATTTTGTTTTTAAACAGCAGATCTGTCCATCAACTGAGCGTTGATGTTACATTCAACCCTTCCTTTGGTCGGGACCACAGGCCACTGGAGTGGAATGTATTTGTCCTCACCATCGAACCAGCAGGTTGCCAATACGGTGACGCAACCATCTGAGAAGAGGTGGTTTTAGAGCAGAGACGTGAGACGTGCCAAGCTGTTGTAGACTGATTCTTCAAGCATTAGCATTAGTTTAGGTTGAGGTTATGCTTGATTAGAGTCCAGGAATTTACTAGGACATGAGTAAGCGTTAGAGGTGTTTGTTATTGTCTCCATTAGCTTGGTTCTTGACCTCAAACACAAAAGGCTGAATGAGAACAAGCCAAATAAGCTCCCATGAACAGCTGAAGGTAATATGACTGTAATTACATATGAACTGCTCCAGAGGTGTTAACAACAATCTCAGCAGCATCAGAGAAACCATAGAAATGACCCCAAAAAAATCAGGAAGAGTGTTATTTTCCCTTAAGCCTACTTGTAAGAGAGGAGAGGAAGGAGAGGAACAGCACAATGTCACACCTGCCAACCGTGAAGATAATTCCAGCTTTCAGCAAGAAAGCATTTCTTTTGCTAGGAGATGCACCTTTAGTGTGATTTACTGGGAGACGGTGAAAACACGGATGCTTTTAATACATTCATCGCTACAACCTGAACTAGATTCAGAACTGCAGAAAATATCTTTTTCTCTATCTGAGATTAACATCAGGGCGTTTTAAACATGTCTGTTCTGAGTGATGGACCTGGATGGTAGTGAAATGATCACCACTATTGCCATTAACAAATGATGTGTCTCAGGCCCTTTTAGCTGAATTTCCCTCTTAGCTACTTTCATTTAAAATTAGAACTACACATGTAAAGTCAAAATAGCACTAACATCACAGTGGTTTTACCTATACAGGTACAGAGAAAGTTTAGAGGGTTAAGACAGAGAAACTATTAAATCAGACAGGATCAGTTGCACGTCGGCCCTCTAGTCCAGATAATCCCAGTCTAGCTAATGACAGCGAGACCCACCACAGCAAACCCACATTTTTTGCCCTGACCATTAATTGACTATCAATCAAAAGGTCCAGCATGTCTTCCCCTTGTATAACAAAATTCCTCTGACATTGTAGGGACTCCAGCTAATTCTGATGGAGATCACCTTTATTCTCCTGGAATGCATTATGTTGCTGAGGAGAGGAATGTGCAGCATTGAAAGGGTGGCGCTGGAATCCCAAACCAAAACAATTAAATTGCTCAAGCAAATGTTTCTCTAAGGGCAGAAAAAAAACTAGAGAGAATAAAGCCACTAATCCCATTACTCCACACTTCACAATGCTGTCACTTCAGACAGTTTTGAAAAAGTGTTGACTCTACTTGGTCCATCTTTTTGAAACACGCCATGGCAATAATCCTCGGCACAGAAATGAGCAATCACTATCAGGGCTGCAGGGTCAGCACAGAGCTACTTGAGTGAATTCCTTACTCTCTTCACCAAGGCGGCCTCACTGAACAACTTCACGTCCCGGCCACACTGGCAGTACACAGCCAGTACGCCTAGAAGGGGAACACGTTCAGAGTATCACACAGAGGAGGAACAGGATGCCCTGAAATAATAAATACCCACAGAAACTATTTTCATCAGCCATGCATCACTCGCTATGATCATTTTCTTTGGCTGGTGTGAGCTTTTGAGTGTGTTCCACAGGAAGAATCAACCAAAATGAACCACACCTTCTAATAAATTACATTCTGTTATTTATGGTATTGGGACCAAATAGACCGACCTCAATCATCTCTGGGCGCACACCTAAACCATTTCCTCCTGTGTGCTGACAACATCAGCAGATTGACAAGTGATAATAGAAAAATTGAAAAAGTGAATAAACATTTGCAGCAGCTCTACAACTCTTTGATATACAAATCTGTAAATAATAAGAAGAGAAAGAGAAGAAGAGAAAAACAGAATTGTAAATATATTTCTGGTTAACCTCCTCAAAAATCAGGCCCATATGGCGATGCACTACAACAATGCAGCCTGCATTCAGCGCATGTCTGCGGTGGCCTCATGAAGTGTCAGTCTCATAACACTCCACAGAAACTAAGGGGGTTGTCAAGGCAGCTCTGAGCGATGCCACTACATCGACGGTCCATGCACTGATTGTCTTGCTAAAGATATCAGTAGGCTTTTGTTATTTATTGCGGTTATGCACCCCATAAAGTACATACATGCTAGGAATGCTGTTTTGCCAATTATTTGGATCTAGGGGTGGGGGGGGGGGCATCACAGCTGCCGTCTTCACCAACAAATTGTCTACGGGTCACATGATCCATATGGTCATGCTCATGAGCATACATTTACATAACAAGAAACAGGATTGAATAGTTAGAAGTGGTAAACAGTTCCTTATGGGGCAGATGCAGAGACAGAACTGTCTCCATCTCTTGCCCAACCCACAACAGGAAATTTACACTTTACATTTTTTTTTTTATATACTTTTCAAATTAAATGAACTATCATGTCAGCAGCATTGCGGAAGTTGTAGATGACCTATATTATGACCTATAACATGGTTGCTTAGTTGCAGAGTTTTGGACAGTCTGTGATTGGTCTATTCCAGCCACCGTTTGAATCGAGGGGGGGGGTCCATTTATCCTCCAAGAAGCCTTTCAAGTTTCTTTCATTCATTGTGTATGAAATGAAACTGCTCGCTACACAAAATCCAAACAAGGTGCTATTGTGCTCTACTGGAGCGATTGTCCAGTAGAGGCTGGCAGCATACATACGGTAAACAGTTTGAAGTGTTAGGCTTTGACAATTTCAATTTAGTTGTTGTGAAAAGCATGTTCAACGCTGGATATAAAAAAATCACCACTCACTATGAAGCCCGTCCCATAAGCCCCCCCAGTGTTAAATTCCTTGTATTCTGCTGTCTGACATCCTGGAGGAGAAATACAGATGATGTTCAGATGAGTTCAAACAGACCACCGCATACTCTCCGGGAAGGAAGGAAGCACTTTACCCCTGTGAGGAGCGAGAAGACATGCTGGATCCGTCCGTAACGTCTTTGATTCACCAAATGGAACAACAACACCACACCTTAAGGCAACGCAGGATCTACCAAGAGTTATTTCTAGTGAATATGGAGAGAGAGAGAGAGAGAGAGAGATATTTGTTTATTTTTAAATTTGTTTCAGAGTGCCAAGAGTGGCGTCATGCTGCACTATGGGATGATACTAGCACATGAACTGAGAAAACGGGCATAGAAATAGCAAGCAGTTCTATTTCTAGGTTTGTTTACTTGTGTGTGAGTTGAGTATAAGTTGAAGCAAGGTTGCAGAAGTTAACAAGATTTGTTGAGGCACGGCGTGTTCACGAAAACAATGATTTGTTTGGAGGAAATAAAAGTGGTGGCATACTTTAAAATTCATGAAACGATAAACAACACCCGCCACTGAGGGCACAACAGCAGCATGGAGAGCAACAATTCACAATGATCAAGTCCTGCCACATAGAGAGATGGGAGTCAGCTGTAAACATCCACCCATCATCATCATCATCATCATCATCATCATCATCATCATCATCATATTATTGATTGCTGCTATGGTCAAAGCAATTTTAGATTCAAGTCTTGCAGAAATCAGTGATATTGCTGATCATTCATTATAATGACTGTGCCTCTGTTGCGCTTGTACAACTGAATATGCAGAGACTGGATCCCTTTCCATGCACTGTGTGGATCCCATGCATCCAGAGACTATCGACCAGGTGCAGAGCTGAAGAAGGAAGCGGCCGCTGTCATCATCACTCAACTACGAGGAGAAATCTCCATGGGAATATGGGATAAAAGGTCAAGTGTATCAGGCCATTTTCTGAGGAAGTGTGTGCTGGAAATCTATGTCTTCTTGGACAATTAAGAAAAGACCATCCCTCAACAGCTCCCAGTTGCGATGATGGAAAGGAAGGGAAGCTGTTTCAAACGTCATATTTACGCCCCGGGTTTTTTCACAGCGGCCTGGTAGAGTCAACATCCTACGCTATGGCCCGCTACACTTGTGTCTGTTCATCCCGTGGCTGTCGTAAATTTGCAGTAATTCAAATTTCACAAGTCTCTAATGTGCATAGTTTTTATACTCTGCTATGAGAAGTCTGTTCTTTACATTACAAAAGGAGCACTGATTATTCTCACGTGTTAATTTTTCCTATATTTTTTGGTGCATGTGGAAAAGTATCACGTGGAACGGTGTCACGGAAAGTTTGTTTTGAGAAATTTTGCATGGAAAGACGGGCGCTGTATTTACAAAAAAATAAAGTTTTAAAATGTGACAGATGAAAGCCCCAAAACACACAATGAAATATAGTTCCCCACAAGAATCCTGGCTAAAAGGGTGATGGCTGTTTCACATAAAATATGGCGAGCTATGGGCAATACCATGTTGTTATCGTGCCCTATCCCCAAAGGAGCCTAACCAAAATACTGCTCAGATTACCTCTCATAATAAATCACAGCAATGGATTCTCATTTTACTGCAGTACAAAAGCAAACATCCAGCAAAATGAGGAACCAACTGGAAATATTTACCAAGTTATATGAAAAAGCATTAAGATGGCTTCCTCTTTGGCACTTACATGATTTAAATGGTTAACATTTATGTTCAATAAATCCTATAAAAATAAATTACTCTCCTTGGGCCTCAATGTCTCTCTTGTATACGGTCTTCTTGGGGCGTAGTCTTCCAGTGATAAATCCTTCCATTTTGAATTAGCCAGGCTCAGCTGCAGAATACAGGAATCACGACACCTGAGCTCAGTTGATATTTATACTGTGAGAATCTTGGTAATACAGTGACATCAAAAGGCAACAGCAGACCACTCTCCATTCTCTGAAGCCTGGTCAGGTGGTCAGTCATACCCTCTGACCTTAAATAACCCAAGTGAAACCTGCATTATATTGCTGTAGCATGCAACACAGCCTATCGTGTAAAATAAACCCATCTTGGGAAACATTATCGATGATTGTCAAGGAGCAAAATAATAAAGCCGTAGCAAACCATAGCACACTCAAGAAGAGAGATGGGGTATAAAGGTGATGGGGAATAAATCCAATAAATACACGGCCCATGGGAAGATCCCACATCAGCATGTAATGCTTCAGTATTAGTCATGCACAGATGTGCATGAAGAGAGCTGTTATGATACTGACAAAGCCATATGTGCTTTGGTCTGCACAAACACTGTAATCAGTAGCACTCTGTAAACCAGTTGCTAAGCCCACAACTAAAAATACACTGACCAAGTTTTAGATCAGAAATTAGAGATGGATATATAATCATTTGAATGGTGAGAGGAATCATTTCATAACCTCGGATATAGTAAATAGCCACATCCCTTATTTGCCCTTTGATGATTCGGCTGAGGTTTTGAACCTAAATCCGCAGCCTGAGGCAGAGGGAGTAATTTCATTCATGACTCATCAATTCAACAACCTAGAGCCAACGCCTGAAGCCAAGTAATTAACAAATGGTCAGGCTGGGTCGTAAAAAAGATAAAGTAGTCGTGAGATCAAAGTAGAGAGAAGCACAGGATGGGAGACAGCCACAGCCCATGGCTTCTGCATGTCAACAAGTTCATACATTCAGTTAGAATCATGACTGAAAACCTTCTGCCCAATGCATGCTGGGATAGACTCAAGATTCCCGCAACCCTGAAAAGGATTAAGTATGTTGAGAAAATGAATGAGTGGCAGAATGAGTGGCAGTTTTCCTCAAGTCTCAAATGTAGAGGTGTAGTGGACATGTCAAAGCCCCTAATCACATGAAAACAATTGATTTATTTTCACAACAAGTTAAAGGTTTGATGCTATTTCACAAATAATATAGCAATTAACAGTTTTCCTGCCATTGAACATGAAAATGAAATCCCCAATGCAGCATCACAAGAGCATTGGTGTTTCTCCATCCATCCATCCATCCATCCAGGTCAGGGTTGTGGTGGCAGGAGGGCAAGCAAAGCAACCCAGACGTCCTTTTTTTCCAGCAACTCCCTCCAGCTCCTCCTCGGGGATGCCAAGGCACTCCCAGGCCAGTTGGAAGGTGAAGTTCCTCCGGTGTGTCCTTGGTCTGCCCCAGGGTCTCCTCCCAGTCGACAGTGCCTGGTACACCTCCAGAAGGAGACCCCTGGGGCACATCCTTACCAGGTGCCCAACCATGTCATTTGGCTCCTCTCAATGCAGAGGAGCAATGGCTTCACTTAAGAGGTCTTCCTGGATCGCTGAGCTCCTTACCCTGTCACAGAGAGTGAGGACCCTGCAGAGGAACCTCATTTCAGCCTTTTCCATTCCTTATTAGATCACTACCCAAAGCTCATGATCATAGGTGAGGGTCAGAATGAACACTGATTATTAAATCGAGAGCTTTGCTTCATGGCTCAGCTTTCTCTTTGTCCAATACTGCTGCTCCTAACCCGTGGTCAGTCCCATGATCCTTTTTACCCTCACTCATGAATAAGACCAATGTTCCCTCAAATCCAATGTTGTCCAGTCATGTGCCATGGATGAGTCTCCAGGTTTTTATTCCAACCAAACACTACACCAGCTGATTTCACTCATTATCACACCTTCCATCAGAGAGGGAGGGACTAATCAGTGAAATTGAGATAGAGGGAACATCGACTACAACCCTCGGATACCGCCTATTGGGGCAGCTGCTCACTCCCCACCTGAATATGACAGGACCTTTTTGGGGGAGAGCACCATGGTCTCAGATTTGGGGGTGGCTGACCTCTCATCCGAACCACGTTACACTCGGCAGTAAATCACTCCAGTGCACATTGGAGATCACAGTCCAAAAGGACAACATCATCGGCAAATAGAAGATATCCTAATCTCACTGAACTGGACACTCTCCAGACCTCGACACCCTGATATCTTATCCATGAATATCACAAACAGAAGAATAGTTCGATACCCACCTTGAGAGAGCTTGACTTAGGCCGAATCTCAATTCTCATTTTCACCCCTACAGCTTCGGCTTGGCCCTTCGGCTTGGCCCTCGGAACAGAGTCACAAGGGGTAGTGGTAGAAATCTCTCCCTAAGGGCCCTGTCACACTATTGCGTATGAGAGAAACGTATTAGTTGCGTATGAAAATTTATTTCATACGCACAAAAAGCCCTTGAAAATACCGTATTGAACCTATGAGTAGCGTATTACCAGCGTATGTCCAGCGTATGCGACCGTGCTTGAAACGTATGAAACCTATGCCTAACGTACCCCTAGCGTATGTCAGCGTATACCAGCGTATACCAGCGTATGAGTGTTTTTTTTCATACGCTGGCATACGCTAGTCCCATACGCAATAGTGTGACAGGGCCTTAAGAAATGGGACAACCCTTCAAGACCCTGATACGTCATCGATGACGTTTACATAAACAGATGGGACGAGTTTGTTATCGGAGATTACTATGGCAATAATTATGGCAGGTATTATCACAGTGACATTTGCCGTTCATCTGATGGAGATAGAAAAGCATGGACGC
This sequence comes from Hoplostethus mediterraneus, assembly GCA_034670385.1. NCBI lineage: Eukaryota > Metazoa > Chordata > Actinopteri > Trachichthyiformes > Trachichthyidae > Hoplostethus > Hoplostethus mediterraneus. The sequence continues at coordinate 3,903,345 of JAXDDW010000019.1, read as the reverse complement.
TCGCGATTCGTTCACAATTTATACTTTTCACGCTACCAATCGATCAAACAAGTCATCAAATAAAAAAGCCCACTGCTTCATTACCAGTCCACTTCATGACAGAATAGCGTTAGCGGTGCTCTGTAGTCTGCACTGATATTAGAGGAGCCGTAACAAGTGCAGCAACTTCGCTGCTGGACTTTAGTTATATTTCGGGCGTCATATGCCATCAAAGGGGGGAAATGCGACATGGAAATATGTCAAAAAGCGGGACTGTCATGCAAATCAGCCTAAAAACAATGTTGTAATGTTAACTAGCGAGGTAGAGACATCGGCATACTAGCGATTTTTTGTTATGCTTGTTATAAAGAAAAGGTCTATAATACATTGAAACGACATTAAACTAAGATAATACCACGGTTAGAATATTTTTTAAATCTTTATTAACGAAGAAAATACTACATCTGTGGTTCACTTTGGATGGTAGTGTAGCGGTCGCCAAGATCTTCCAGTTGATTCGCAGGTCATTCTGGGAGATTTCTCATAGCCCTCGGTTTGTAGTGTGCACCTGAAAAATCTCCGTTTGGAGGGCCATGTAGCCCTCGCACTTGGCCCTACCCCTCGATCACAAGAGAATTGGGACACCCCTACCCCTTCACATGAACGCACAAAACGGAGGGGAAGGGCTAAGGGGTGAATTGGGATTCGGCCTTAATCTCAGGTTTTTCTTGGATTGACAATTATGACTCTTTTAAACTCAGATCAAAATCAAACCCAGAAAACATATCAATTTTATATATGTATATGTCTTTATATATTTTACAATGTGTGTATACTAAACTTTAATTCTGAAGTCATCTATGAAATAAATGAGGAAATAACCCTTCCACTGCCACTGCCATTGTCACTGTTTAGTAACAACTGTTGACTAATTGACTAAAACAGTGGGATTTCCAAATAATTACTTCTTAACCTTCAGGTCTGAAGTGAACTTTGCCTCTTAAAGGGGTCTGACTACAAGCACCTCATAGCTATAGCTTCAAGAAAATCACTTTAAGACATCACTATGAAGGAACAGAGCAGTCAATATTAGTGCCTGACTATGGACCCATATACCTGGACACTGAAAGTAGGACATGGAAATTGGGTCTATGTTTATAAATGTATAATTTAATGACTTCTGACCCATGTACTGACCAAGTCCCCTTTTCATTAGCATGGAAAGAAGTGACAACAAGTCTGAAGCAATTAAAAAGTTTGCCTCACATTCCAAGGATTATTTCTTCCATACCCTCTGTAGATAAAGACCTTGCTTCATAATCAAAACATTGTGCTCTCACAGAAAAGGGTCTGGGTGATTTATCAACGTCAAGAGGTGCTGCTAAATCACATCTGTGGACTGACGTTAAAAAACTCTATTAATTCTCCTCTTTACCTGCCAATGCTGGCCCACAACAGGGTACTTTCTTCAATCTGGACTGAAAACGTGGAGTTTTGGACCTCACTGGGTCAATAAGGGTTAATATTAAGCCTCTTTTGGAGACCACCAGACAGCCTGCAGACAGACTGATGACACAGAGACAGCAATGGCAGGGTAGATGTGGGACTGTGTGTTCAAGAATGCAAGACCATCTAAATTGGAGACTAAAAACAAATGCCTATCTAGGGCATTGTGGTATTGATGTTATCACAACCCACCAATCATATAAGAAGTCTCTAACCCACCGTGCTTACACTACAGGGAAAACTCGAGGAAGAGATATACAGAAAGTAAAAGCCAATGTAAACAGAAAACCTCTCTTTGATGTACGGAACAAAACCATTTCATTCATAAGCAGGGGGGTGGGGGGGTGGAGGAGGGGGGTCACGGTGAGGGTACCTCGCTAAACTTTGCTTCCGATGTCGTGCTCAGTGACCCCGGGCCTGAGATGTTGTTTTAATGGTGTGCAGAGAGAGGGAACAGGCAGAGACAGCGGAGGGAAAGAATAACAGGGTGTAATATCCACCAAAGTGTTTTTCTAATCACCGCAGGGAGCCTGCAGGAGCGGAAGACTCTCTCCAGACCATCTCAGGTCTGGTATTAACATCATATTCAGTGCATTAATATGTCAACCCTGCAATCACTCCATAGGTATCGTCATGTGTGTGTATCATTAACTTTACATCTCCACGGTGGATTCTAAAGCGTCAGCACAAGGCCGGACAGTGGCGTTTACTTGTGTTTTCATGTTCCGTATGTTTGTTCTTCACTTCACTGTGTGTGTGGCTGATTATATCCCTCCAAAGGATTTGATACTTGATGAAATTGTTCATCGAAAGTTTGTGTGAATGGATGCCAGATAACGTTTTGATGATGCAACAGGTGAATAGCGAAGATGAAATTAGCTTTGATCAACAGCTGCCAGGATCTGTAGAAAAACTTTCTTTAGGACAAATGATCCCAACCCCTATGGTACAAAGGGCTAAAACACCTAATGACGCCTTAACCCTCAGGTACAAACCCTACAACATCACATACTTTTCATGATATTAGTACATCCCTGCACAGAAATTACATATATGAATGCCAGCATCCGACCTCAGCAATTTCTGCTGAAGACTACTGAAGGGAATTGAATAGAGATCATCTACTAGAACAGCTATATGAAAAATGATGTTATGAAACAGTATGAGCTGCTCCGTTATGAACAAATGACTTCAGTAAACACTACATTTAAGGTGTATATTGATAGAGCTGGACTGAATGAAGAACATGCACACTGGTGTATTATCAGTAGGGTCAGACTAGGTGATATTTAGCGGTTCAATGCTCATTTTAAAACACAACATATTTTTCGTTCTGTTTTCCACAAGTATCTCGCAAGAAGAACTGTTTTCAATCAGCTTGCTGAATAGTGACAACCCACAAGCCAGTGGCATATCCCAAAGCACTGAACCCGATCTGGGTGTAGCACAAACAGTCTAAATTTAATAGGGCTTCAGAAAGCATCCTACTTTTCCTTGTGGTGATTCGGAGGAACAGAAACATCTGTACCTTACGTGAGATGATCTCCACATCTGGCCCGAGTCCACGATGGTTTGAGGGGTGTGGGCATGCACCAACAGCTGCACCCAACCGCTCCCAGATGTTTCTGATAGGCCAAGTGCCTAGCTGTTTTGTAAGGCGTGGGGTGATCTTTGATCCCCCGGCAGCGTTGGCCGTAGTGTTATCGCGAGTAGGGACTGAGAAGCACACGGCGGAAGTGTAGCAACCTCACAGAAGGTCCTGCGGTGCGCTGTGGTGAAAACAGGCTCGGCAAAGTGGCTTCAGCTGTGGAAAGGAACCCGTTGGAAACCACCCAGCGTCTGTACCCTGACCCAATAGTGCTACCGGCGTTGTTGGAGAAGAAGTAAACACAAATATCTAACTTCGTCATTTAGAGGAAAGTGAAAAATGGATAAATGTGTTGTTTTATGTGAAGGAAAGGGCAAACTCAGACAGAAACCTTGTAATAAAAACCCCAAATAATAAAAAGTTAAAGGTCAATGTTAATGTATTTCACAAAATGTTGCTTTGCTCAATTTCATCGCTGACATGCTATTTCAGTCATATATCAATGCTGAGTACTGTAGCACATTGTGGCATGGAAAAGACCCACATCATAAATAACCCTTTTACTTTTCCGTTGCCCAACGGGACGAGACGTGCCCCTCTGCTGACACCATGACTCTACCCAAGCCGCATGTGGCTAGAGCCTCTATACTCTGATGACCGTCCTGCTCCTACGTCCCGGGGCTGAGGCCTGACCAGCCCAGTCCCTCTAGCCATCAGAGTTGTGACAGGCTTCGCGCACCCGCCATTTTGTTTTGCAGGGAAGGTATTTTAGGAAGTGGAGCACACCAGGCCAGAACTTCAAAAATAAATCTGGCATTTATGGACCGGAAAAGGCTTTGCATAGCTGTGCCACTCCTGCTTCCTCTGTAGTGTAGCCGCCAACACTGCCTGGCCCCAGTAACAGGTCCTAATGAGGCAGCACAGCTGATTGTTCCACATGCATAAAATAACAATGCCTACAGGCATTTCACTGGCCAGGCTTTCACCAGCATGAAAACATGAAGGCACTAAACAAATAGGCACTTTTACCAATTCTCTGGTTGTTCTACCTTCTTTGATACAGATCTAAGAAGTGTTAAACTGTTATGACATGACGTTTGGGTTCTCTGTCATTCTTGCCTTGAGTTCAGACTGTTTTTTTTCCATTATTAAAATATTTGTCTGCCATTTTGTTTGATTACATCCATTAATCTTAAACGTGCTTAAACCTAAATGCAAAAAACTCTAAGCACATCTTTCATCTATTGAACCTTGTCTAACCAGCAAAGTTGACTACAAACACATTCTGATTTATAGCGACAGCCTGGATGAGCAGTTGCATGGGTAGGGAGGGTTACACACATTCACACACACACACACACACACACACACACACACACCTGGTAGCTGCCCTGTAAAATCACACTCGTGCACTGCTGGGCACTCAGCAGCTCCACTGGAGCAGTTGAGTTGAGTCAGTTTCCCCACCCAGTCCAGGGATTCAAGCTTCTGAAACGTTGTTGAGCATTAACACAGCCTCAGTTCTTCCTCCTCTTTAGATGCTGTGGACGGTATTAACCCTCTGGTTATGGCTGCCTCTGCATTTCAACATCACAGTGCATTTTCTCCTCACAGTTCTGCCATATGAGAATCCCTGTAGAGGACGACTCATATTCTTCGCCATCGGTCCAGAAGATGACTAGAGACAACCTCTGGACAAATCAATGAGAAAGTCTCAGGCAAAAGAAAGTTTGCTTCAGGTAAATAAGAGAAATCCAGAGACCTTATATACCTTTTTCCCAACAGTGAGTCTCCATATAAACAGCCATATCAAACAGTTATTCAATTTCAGACAGAACCTGCAGTACACATATGGGAGAGGGGAGGTTTTGGGTGGGATCGTCTGTTTTGACTTTGAGATTGCCCCACGACTGCAATCTCATGAAGAGCGTCATTGTTTAGTGTAGATGTTTTTCCATGATTCAGCCCTGGAACAGAGGCTGGGACACGTATCTTCGCTGCAAGCAGATGTGTAAGGTTGACAGGGATCAAGTGCTGAAGCACTCATAGCGGATTACTACACTGACAAGAATTTAATGTACCCCAAAATATAAGTACTACAACTTAGATGACTCGTTCAAAAATCAAATTCCAACTTGCTCTGCAGAGGTTATCCGAGGGGGGCAATAAACCTCGGCTATCAAAACTAACTAGCCACCAAATCCCTGCGCCCTAATCCAAAGATCTATTTCCTATTGTCATTGCTCTTATATGGTCAAGAGTTTTAAAAGGCAGGAAAAAAAATGTAGATTTATTGTCACGTCAGGGCTGTTTTGACCCCAAAGCCCTCGCTGAACCAGACCTCAGACGGAGGGTGCTAGTGCCAGAAGGTCAGCAGCATGCAAGGCACATTTCCACTGCAAGTATGCAACACTAAGCGTAAAAAAGAAATGTGTTGGAAAGTTGACGGCCAGGTGATGGAAATTGAATAAAGATGGGAAGAAGTAGGACGGGATGTCAGAACATCACAATTTATGGAGACTGCAAAAGGCCAAATACAGATGTTATTTTTAATGATCTGTTATTTACTTTGGGAAATTATGTTGAGGTGATAAAATAAAGTAAGATACAAGATATAAAAGTGTATTTTATTGTGTTTTTACAGCAATTACGTCAATCTCAATTAAGGAGAATAGGTGAATTCCTCTGTGTCAAAGATACAAGGCCCCTCAATTTGAAGCTGATGGGAAGTACCAGTACTTATACTAACTATATCACAATTATACATTTAATACGTTTTTCATTTACCTTTACCTTAGTAAAATATTTTGGAGCTATTGAAACTAAACCACCTTTCACTGATATGACGAAGATGCTCTGGTGGAGAACCTGTGGTGCAGTAATGGAGCACATGAGAGACCAATGCTGCTCGCGAGCTTTGACTGATTCCTTCTGCACTTCAAAGTAGAACTGCTTCCGTCTCTCTCCTCGTGCGGTCCCCCGTGTCTGCTCTTTCTGTGACGGTTAATGAAAACATCTTTCTTACTTAAATTCTGACACAAATCCAGAAACTACTCCAGATTGATTTTTATGGATTCTTTTTCAAGATAGAAGATGCCAGAGTTTTTACAATTTATTTTTACAGCAGCTGTTAAACAACATCTAGTATCTGGTTTCTGGGCCAATTACAGATATGAAACAGTGGAGGGATCCTACAGTGGAGAATTGAATATTTTAGGGGTGATGCATCTAGTTGTCTCGGTTTGTTGGGGTTGCTAAGAGAATATTTATGGTGTTTATTCCCAAAAAAAGCAAGGCTCTCGGAGGATAGCAGCAGCAATCTGCAGATTATAGATTAAAAAGAGATGAAGAAAGATGATGCTCTTTGCCTTATCATGATGACAACTAAAGCGTCAGTTCTTTGTTGTTCATGTGCCATATATACTTTATATGCCATGACTACAAAGGAAATAAGGGGCTTCAGTCTCTGAATGTGATGTTCTGTTCTAGGCTGTCAGATCTCTCCACTCAAACAGCCAGGTGCATGAAGAGGGTATCTCTGTGTTTGACAATATTAGTCACCTGACAGTACAAAGCACTCAAACCTCTGCATTCGCTCCTTGCCGGTTTGATTTGCACTTTGATGGACCTGGATATGGAGTTGTGCAGATGAAGTGTTGCATGAAAGATAACCTGTATGCAGGTTAATGTGGAGCAGCCTCCCGGGCAGACGGGTACCATATTCAACTTGACAGTGGGAGCATAGCAGAACATTGGGCAAAGCTCAAATTGTTTTTCATGTGTTATCTGTTATGTAGCTACCTGAATATCATGAGACTACTTGGAAAGCTTGCCTACTACGTGTATATCTAACAGTTTTAACTAACTCTTTTGAAGAAGTCAAAAGATGTGCACTCATAGTGATGCTCATTCATGAGTTGATTCAGTTGTACTTTTACATCATGCCAGACCGCTTCATATTGAGGCTGACTTGTATCTGCCTGATTCAGGAACTTTATTCTACAACTGTATCTAAATCAGATTTAGATTGGTTTCTGTACCACAGGCAGATGTGTTTGATAGCATAGCAGCAGGCTATAATGAAATCATCAGAATCGCAAGTGCAGTAATATCATGCTGCCAGAACCCCAAAGTGGATGTTGAATGTTTCTGTCTCACAGGCAGATTTGTGTCCTCCATTACACAAAGTTGTAAGATAGTTAAACTACCTTACAGTCTACTACATGAACTACCTCCAGAGATGATTCACAGTCCTTGTGTCTGACCGGGTGGCATGTGGTTGTCTGCCTGGATGGCTCTTGTGTGTCAATCTGCCTACAAGTCAGTTTTCAGTGCAAACTTTCTGTTTTCGAGCATGAGTGACCTCTGGTGGACAGTTGAGTAACAACTGAAAGGTTATGAGGAGGGAAAGGGAAACTCGTGCTCCTGCTAATTGGGTATATTCCTGTTTAATAAAAGTAAAAAAGTTTTTAAAAAAGTAAGTATGGGGAAGTTTTTCTCACTGAGCTTCACAACTACCACATGAGAGACGTGTTGGTTTTTCCCTCCCCATGACTAGATCAATTCTAAATGTATTAAATAAATTATTACTTATTTAAATAAATCGATTGGTTTAATTCATCATTTAAAAATGGTTCTGACTTGATGAACAGTTGTTGTTTTTTTTATTTTAGAAAAAAAAACACCCAGCTTTTGCAATGCTTTACTGAACAAAGCATTGTGCTTGGTTACAGTTCATAACATTTTGACATCAACTTTGAAATTTAGTGAGACAGTGCCTGCAACAGTTTGTTAAAAGAATAACTTAGAACAGACCGGACTTTGGTTTGAAACCACTACCCTTTAAATACAATGCTGAGCCACAAGTATGTCCCCTCGGTCTCAGCAGAATCTGTCTTTTCCCAAAATTATTATACTGTATTTAAGTGAAACTCAAACAAGGCATGTAAAAAACTAAAACTGCACTGAAACTATAATCTCTACCTCCAAAACTAACTGAAATGAAATACAAGTCGCCAAGAAATATTTGGTAAAAGCCAAAATGAGAATGTAGTATAGGAAAGAACGCTCTATAAATGGATGGCGCCCACATTACATATCTATACTTTGATATAACGTAATCTAAACTTCACATGGAATAACTCTAAGCAGTATGACTCTAAGGTCATTTGAAACATTTTACTTGTGAATTTGCTTTACATTAGAGGCGTGAAAAGGCCACTCAAGTGACACACTATATGAAAAACGACAGCAACAATGAAAACCTACACTACAGCCACAAGCAGGTATTCTTTTAATAATACCTGCGTTTAAGCCCAAATGATAACAGGTGATACAGGTTCTGATTGCCACTGCAGGTTCTATAGTGATAGGAACATCCTATCAACACATACTTGTATTAGTATAACTATTATATACCATATTGGATCATATTGCACAAAGACTCAAGAGGGTACATACTCTTTCATGCTTCTACTATGAAATCTCGTCGAAAGTTGAGAGTAATTATTTTGGATAACTGACAATAACTGACAATATTACTAAATATCCATCATAAACAAAGTATATTTTGAGGGATTTGTTAAGAAATACCCAGTTTGGCTATTTATGTAGTGCTACTTTTGGGAGGGGGAAAAAACAGGACCAAAACAACCCCCTCCACCACACACACACACACACACACACACACACACACACACACACACACACACACACACACACACACACACACACACACACACACACACACAGATAGAGATAGAGAAGATAATCTGCCAACTAAAAGTAAATTGGGCAATTTGACAAAAGATGTGGAATTAGCAAACAGCTACCCGTCGCTAAAACACGGAACTGAAGTACAGCGGCCAACGTTCCTCGCCCGGAAGACAATTCCGTTGGACAAGTCCTCTGTTTACACCGAAACGTGTGTCTCATGCTGACAGAACTCTCCTGTGTTGAAACGGAATGGGAATACGTCGCTAGTAACTGTTACTCTTGTGAAAAATGGGTAAAAAGCGACATAACGAAGACTCGGTTGAGTCAAACACGCAGGCTAAAAAAGAAAAACTATCCGAGTTCAATGGGACTGTTTTTAAAGCCATGCTGAAGGAGCCCACTAAAGCTATGAAGGGTGAGTGTGAATATGAATGTTACTGTTACGGATCGTCATTTCACACAAAGTACTACAAAGCTATATGAATGATCCTATCAATTTATTTTTTTGTGCCATCAGTGTTTGAGCATCTACCGTTTGCTCTGATTCATTCTTGTGCTTTGTCGCCTGCAGGGCTGGAGACATTCATATTCACTGCAAAGAAACTGCCCTGTTCTGACCTCTATGATGTGGTTGAGGGCTATATTAAAATCTCTATGGAGTGTGGTGAAGTATTCAAACTGCTGGACGGAGAAAGGCAAATAGAAAGTGAGGTAAGTTATTCTCTTCCTCTTAAGCATTAGAGCAGCATCGGTCTGTGAATATCCTTCGCTCAGCACTGTGATGAGGAAATCTGCTTCCTTCCTTCAGGTGATGCTGATCTTCGAGAGCTTGGAGATGATCCTACTGAGGACAGCCAGTGACCTGTCTCACTTCAACATGGTTGGCAACACTATCGTGAAAAAGGATTGTTTCCAGCTACATGAAACTCATACAAGGTTCTTTCCATTCTGAAAATCACAGGTGGGTATGAAGAGCTTAATATGGGCTCCTCCACTGTCAGTCATCAACTGTTTTAAAACGTGCCTGCTGTTTTTGTCCCTGACATTGTGTTTTCCCTTGATGACAGGTTGGTCCGTCAGTGCCTCAATCTCCTGTCTGCCATGGTGTCCCAGGGTTCAGACGCTGCCAGAGAGGTCTTCAGTCATATTTACTTTAATAAAGGTCTGTCTGGATTGGCGAGGAGGAAGGATAAGAAGGTGAGGTGATGTAGGATTTGTCCTTCTCTGTTTTGCATTTGTTTGCTTCGAGTACAAAGATACATGCTTCCATTATTTTCTTTCATTTCTTTTAAATTGAAATCCTTTTCCAGGGGAAGCCTGATGTTCGCATGGCGTTTATTCAGTTTGCGCTCTCCTTCTTGGTGTCTGGAGATAATGCAACAGTTGGACAGCTATTAGAAGTCAAAGGTAATACTTTGGCATGGATTATAATTTACACACTTTACAGACTCTATCTTAATGTGTTGATGACGTGTTGATTTGTGTGTCAGAGTTCCTGCCGGAGATCCTGAGTTCGGGGCTGAAGGAGGATAGGATCTCCATGGTCAATCTGATCTTGTCCACACTGAAGACTAGAGTGAGTCGGTAGCTCGGCTGTTCTTTCTCTTTCCATTTTCCATGTCGTTCCTGGAGTGCTAATTCTGTCTCTCTTGCTGCAGGTTGTGCTGAGCAAGGCCATAAGCAAAACGCAGAAAGTGCGTTTCTTCACACCCGCTGCATTAGCCAACATAGCATCTCTATACAAATGGAATGGGATTGTGGACGCAAGCACAGACGACAGCACGGTGACTCATTTGCTTTTTGTCTTTTGATACATAAGCCACAGAATCATCACCGCTCTGTTTTTGTAGTAAGTTTAAAATATGACTTTTTCTTTTTTTAAGATGGCAGAGAACCCAGAGCAGGGTGGGATACTGCTGGTCCGGGAACTTGTTCACAATTTCCTCCTGGACCTGTGCTGCTCTCGAAAGCACGGCATCAGCTTCTATGACCCCAGTTTCGGAACAGCTGGCAGGTGAGTCATCTTCAGGAGGACGAGTTTTCATGCTCTTATTCTGGAAACCATTCATATTCATTCACAGATGGGACTTTTTTTTCCCAGGGCTGGCAACATTGTCTTGCTCCAGTTCCTGGTGGGGCTGAAGCAGGCGACGGAGGATGAACTGGTGGCAGAGCTGGTGGTCCGTGTGCTCAAAGTCAGTCCTGATATTCTGTCCAGATACTTTAAGGAGACTCAGTATTCGTACACTCCGCGCCTCAAAAGTACATGGCAGGACAATGTCAACTTACTGAAGAAGGTAATGATTGTTTGTATTTTGCTTTTATTGAGATTTCAGCGTTGGCTAATACCTTCCTTGTCTGTTTTCAAAATAATTGTGTTTTTTTAATTTATTTACGTTTTAGATCTATGAGGCTCAGCCAGAGATTTCCACCGTCTTCCAGACCCGTGAGGTCGTCCCTCTACCTCGCCTGCTCTCTATGATTATGGTGACATCTGTTCCTCCGGTCTGTAACAAGACCTTCTTCACACAGGGCCTCAATGTAAGTTACTGAGCACCACCAAAACACATTAATTAGTTCAGTAGCCACAGTACCAGCAAAACTTAGACATGCATTTTGCCATATCTTCTGAGAATGTCCTCTCTTGTATCTGGCAGCTCGCCAACACAGCAGTGCAGCACACGACCCTCTCCATGATGTCTTTCATCTTGAAACGAGCCCATAAGAATATGGAGTACCTTTTGGATAAGTCTGTGTGGCAGAACTCAGACTTATACACTCTTGAAACGATGGAGGACTTGGTGCAACAGTACAAGGAAACATTAAGCAAGGTAACCTCAGCAAAGTGTTGCATTTTATTTAAAAAAGTCATGATGGATTTTCCGGATTTTAACATTGAGATTCTCGGTCACGCCAGTGAAGAAGATCTTCAACTTTTAATTTTTATGCTCTGTTTCCAGATTTTGCCAGATATGACGAGCATAGTCGCAAAGTGGCAGTCGCTGACAAAGAAGGAGAAGACGGAGGGGGATGACAAAAAGGGGAAGAAGGAAGCGAGCACCGAAGAGAAGGATACTAAAACTGAAGAGCTCGGTAATAACAGTTCTAGTATGTGCTTCTTGTTTATTCTGACCAGTCCTGTAAAAGAGGGGCTGTAACCAACAACCTTAATTGACTGACTGTTTTTATGTCTAGCGGTTGCTGAGACAGCAGAGGTGATCCTGCTGAAGGCTCTTATTCTGCAGGTGGTGTGTCTTTACCAGAAGGTAGTGCCACATCTGGTTAACCAGTGCAAATTCGACTTCAGCAAGCTCATTAAAGGTAATGTTTATTTCATGGAGTAGATGCAACTTTTCTTTAGATCATGTGATAGGTTATTGCAACGCAGGCTTCAAACCCTAATCATTTGAACCTCTCCAGGGATCGTGTCCGAGAAAGGCATGAGGGAAGAAGTTCCTCCTGTTCTGCAGTATCAGATCCTGCAGCTAGCCTTGGATCTCCCCGCTAGCAAGTTCTCCTGGTTCCGCATACAGGTGAAGTGTTGTTGGCTGTTGCTTTCACCCCACAACGTATTGTTCCGTTTTCAATGATTGTTGTCGTTCATAAGCGGCTGTGCTTTAATAACCCTTTCATCCTGTTTTATGTTGTTTTTCTCCCCAGGATGTTGCAGATACAGAATCAACATCTGGAGAGAGGTCGGTGCTTTACCTGCTTCTCAAGATGTTTGTGAGCAGCAGTAACAGCCATCTGAAAACCTCCACACGGCTGCTGGTCCTCAAAGTAAGGAAATAATCATCGGCCTCGTAGGCAAGAGGCACTGCTCTAGTGTATTGTATCAATGCCAGTGAATCAAGCCAATGACATAGTTACTGCATTATGTTTGAACTGCAAGAGTTTAACAAATCTCTCCTTACAATGTTGTTAAATCTCAGTTTTGTCTGTTTTGTATTTCCCTCTGTTACATCCAGGTGCTAAAGGACAGTGGAGTGTTTGAATACACCTGGACTGAGCTGGAGCTCTGGCTCAACCACCTGGCCAGACTGGAGTCAAACCAGCAAGAGACTGTTATCCAGTTCCTAGAGAGGGTGAGTCCACCTCTTTCATCATTAAATGACTAAATATCCATTATATAAATAAAAGTACATTTTAGTCATGCAGTTACTATATTTACTTTCATAATGTTATCATAATGCTAATAAAAAGCTACTCTTATTTACAATTTGATTTTTTTCCCCCATAAATTGTCTGTTCTCTCTCCAGGTCCTGGTGAAACTGGTGTGCAATTCTCACGTATACGCAGATAAGTTGTCAAGCCTGGTCCAGGAGGCGGCCTACCTACAAGCTAACCTGAGCAGCCAGGAGGGAGACGCTGCCAGCATCCCTATCTCACACATAGATGGTGAGTACCAAAAACAAAAACAAAATCCCAGTTGATTTCCTCCAGTGATAAACCTGTATGAGTGTGTGGTCTCTATTCCCAATCTGCCAATGTCTTGTAGATGTACTAGACATGCTGGATGTCATCATGGAGAGCAATGAAGGCGGCATGGAGGAGTTTGGACCGTCCCTGAGTGAGGACCTTATTATCCAGACCTTCCCCTTCAGCGCCGTGGTACCTGCCGCCCTCGAGGCCCGGAACAAACTGCCGGCAGACAAGGGTAAAGCACATCTGACTCAAGTATGACAAATAAGAAATACTTAGAAGTTTACTGTCTATTCAAGGTATCAGATTCAGAGATGAAAATGTGGATATTTGCTGTGAAATTGCCTATAAAATACACAAACACATTTTGATTGCTGCCTGAGGATGATGCATCCATTGGAAAAGCATTGCTTCAAGTGTGCATGTATTATATAGCCGTATTTACTGTTCCACTACCTGTGCATGCATTTTCATTTCGCTAGAATCGTGTTATTTCTGCATTAGAAGTGCTTCCTCTCTGCTTATTTTTCTATATTTTGCCTTGGGAATCCTTTGCCGTTCTCCACAACCTTTATGAATGTAGATAAAAATTAAAAATAAAAAAGAGATTTCAGAATTGATTGTGTCTATTGTAATGTTAATGGTCTTTTCTCTTTCCCCTCAGGCGTGGTGTTTGAGTACATGTCTGCAGTGCTCTCAGATGTGCTGCATTGTCAGAGAGAGCCGCTCCCCCTCTGCCTGGCTCTGCTGCAGTATGATAAAGAGCTTGTGTCCTCTGAAGACTCAGCTGCTCCGCATCCCTCCATCACGCACCTTCATCACTATTACTGTAAATGGCTACCACAGCAGTGCCGGGAGGAACTGGTCAGTGTTCAGTAGTACTATGACGCTATTCATGTAATAGTGTGCTACAGAAAATCACATTTCCCTTCTCATATGTTCCACAGTTTAAGTCCTCTGAAGTGCCTTCCGAAGGATTGGCAGTCCACACTTCATTCACTGCATTGATGAAAGCTGCATACAGCCAAGGACCCAGCACTTTCCTCGAGGACTCATTCAGGAAGACGGTAGAGGAGTCTCTAGCTACCATGGTGATGGCCGAGTTTCCAGTGGTGATCAAGCAGATCTTACTCTACATCAAATCCACAGTGGACAACTTTGGCACGGTAATAGCTGAGACCAACCTGACTAGTTGATAGACCTTTTAGCCAAATACCATTTCAAACAGTTGTTGGAGTATCATTCCTTTTTCTACACAGTTCTCCAAAGACACGGGAATTCCAGTTTTAAGAACCTTAATGGGAATACTCCACGATTTGGTGACCAAGCTCCAAGGCTTTCAGGAGACCACAAACTCTGAGCCAGTGGCCGTAAACTCCCAGGAGGGATCAGACCTCTTCCTGGAAATCGACCAATCGTCCACGACAGAAACCAACAAAGAGCAGGTTGGGAGGGAAAAGTTTTCATTTGATTTTCTTGTCAAAGTATGGTGATGATATGAAGTTTGGATCTGCTATTGCTTGAGGTATTGTATCTAACACGACACCCTCTGTGTTTAGATCCTTGTTGCAGCCCTCGGCTCCATCTTCAAGCATCCATGTCTGGAGCAGTGGTTTCTGGCTTTGGAGCTGGCTGCTTTGCCTCCTCACGCTCTGAACCCCGTCAGACTGAAACAGCTATGTGCTCAGCTGAGCGATGACATCCTGGCCCTGCTGAAGACCAGTGCCCCCACTCTCAGTGATCTGGGTCACCTTGAACTTCTCAGTGGCTACGTGGGGGCTGCGGAGAGGGCTGTACTCAAGGAGCTGCTGGAGAAAGGTTCCCATGCTGCGGGGAGTCTGTCCCGGCCTGTCCAAGCCCTCCTGTCTCTGCATGGCTACCTGGATTCGTCTCACCTGAGGGAGGTGGTCTCCACGTTGCTCCTCCTCCCCCAGGAGAGCCTCATCAACCGCGGCAATGACAACACACCAGCCGAGCTCAGTGTGTATGGTCACACAGCGCTGCAGATCCTTACACAGTGTAACTCCAGTGCTTCCCAGGACCACTGCTTCTGTCTGTCCCAGGCACACCTCCACGGCCTGGGCACCCTGCTGCTGTCCTGCTCCAGCCCCACGCTTGAGGCCTTCCTGCTGCAGGTGCTCTCTAGCGAGCCAGGCAACGCCAAGCTCATCCACACAGATGTGCTGCTGCATTGTCTCCAACGGCCTCTCCCGGGCCCCCAGGCCATCAGCTCCCTCCTGCTGCAGAACTGCTCAACCCACCGCCTCCGCTTTGAGTTGTGGTGCTTGGAGCCGGCAAATATGGAGAAACTCTCAGGCCAGACAGAAACCATCCTTCCACTGATCAACACCTATCTACAGACAGCAAGTAGGGAGGATCCTGCCAGGCCCAAAGATGGTTTGTACTAAAATAGTTCAGTTGAATTTTGACATGCCCCAGTAGACAGAATTATTGTCCATAAAACATACATCCATTCATATCTTTTTTCCTGTATGCTCATTTTTTGTGCTAATATCTTCTAGTGCAAACACAAGTTTTAAAAGCCTTGAAGCAAGCCCTGCTGGCCAAGTTGTGGCACTTTGTTCTGGAAAACCGGACAGATGACTCTGTGGCCCAGCATGCTGAAACCCTGGCCAGCCTGATCAAGCTCTCTGCAAACGTCAAGGACATCAGGGACTTGATCAACAACCTGCCAGCAGTCCTTCAAAGGGTAGACAGTTTTGAAAGGTAATGTCTCTTTAAAACAATCAGTGTTACAGTGTGTCCAAAGTAGAGAGGAAATTATTGATGTCCTAATTTATTTGTTTTCTCCACCAGGTGGCAGCTAGTAGATGCTGTCACTGAGAAGCTGGCTGATAGTTCAGAGGAACAAGAAACCTGGAGGAAGTCTGTCGTCACCGCTGCCCTCAAGTGGCTGATCTCTTCTTACAGTAACTCCAAAGATCAGGCCACTGCCCCGTCGGCACAGGAGGAGAGCATCCTGGAGAGACTACAAAGACTCCTAGTGGGTTTTATTTTCCTCATACCTACATTTCAGGATGTCCAGGATTTTATTTCATGCTTTTCATGTTCTGTCTTCTTCATGCAGACTTACGCTGAAGACATCACTACATCCGAATGGAACAGTTTTGTCAAGAATGGGCTCAAGTAAATTATTTGATATACCTTTTCCATTTTGCCACATTTTTCACATCTGAGATTTCTGAATGACTTAAAAAAAAAAATATTCTCCCACTAAAGATATCGCTACAGAGACGACCACTTCCTGGGCACCCTCACCAACCTGCTGGAACTGATGTATGGTGGAAGTGATGCCCCCAAGGATCTGCTACCCTTAGCCACCATGCACATGATGATCAACAGCCACTCTCTGTTCCTGCCCACCATGCTGGACTCGGATCATGAGCCTAATGCAATTCAGGCCAAAGGTATATATGGAGTAAAAGATATTAAATGACATATCTCAAGGTTAACCTTCATTTTTTCATGTCGTAAACGATCTCAAACACAAACGTACTTTTTATTTTGTTTTCATTCCAGAAGCACTAGTGTCCCTGCTCCTCTGTCTGGTGAAGAAATGCCCAACAGTCTGCAACATCAATCACTTTGTTGTACTTTTGGGAGCATATGGAGCTACATTGAGTACTTCAGGTAAAACAGTCAATCTAGGTTTGGGTGTTTGTGTCTGTGTGTGTTTGTAGGGCTTTCTTCCTCTCACATCTCGTCTTGTTTTGCAGATCAGAAACTGTTACTGCTTCTTCAGGAATATGAAAGAAACGACATTAGTCTGGTGAAATTTCAGTAAGTTCAATTGACTTTGTTGTGTTCGTGTACGTGCAAAATGTGCATGTGTCTGTGCGTGTTGATGTAAAAGTGTGTGTTCAACTCCAGATCCTTCTTGTGGGGCCCGGCGGCGGTGGAGCACCACAAGACCAGGAAAAGCCTGGGAGCGTCTTTATGGAAGCAGGCTAGTTCTGACGACCTGTTGGCCCTGCTGAAACCTGACCGGATGCTCCACACCATTGCACACTTCCCCCAGCAACGCAGGATCATCCCTCCGGTTGGCGCTCAAATCTTAGTTACTTGCATAAGTGTCACATTTTCTATGAGATGCAACGTTATTATCCAAGTTCTGCTCTTTTTGTAGGAAGGCAAGGAGCTGCTGTACAATGAGAAGGATGTGAAGGACCTCGGGAATTTGTACGACCCTTGTTTCTTTTTGCCTCTATTCAGCGTCATTCTGCGGTCAGGTGGGCATACTTCACTAGTGTTGTCGCTGCTCCAAGTCAGCTCTTGGTATTGACGCCTTCAACAACTATCTTTTCTTCTCTCTCTATGACAGAGTGTGTGATTGACTGTTTCAAGTTTGTATCCAGCCACGCCTTTGGAGTAACTGTTATGGCCCTAAGTAGCTATGACCCCAAAGTGAGAGCCGCAGCATACCACGTACTGAGCTCCTTCTATCAGCATCTCGATGGGGCTCGATTCAGAGAGAAGAGACAGGTAAAGTCTTTGGAAAATGTTTCACTCATAAATGATACACGTGAAATCACCAAAACATATTTCTGAATCTCTTTTTTTTAATTCTTAGCTGCTCTACCTGATGGACACGGTGAAGAACGGCATTCGGAAGCAGAATCAAAGACTCCCGTTTGTGTTGACTACATATATCACCAAAGTAGCCCAGCAGATGCTGAAGCCTGGTGTGTGCTCACTCACTAAACTGGAAATATGGCATGTTACCCCTTGCCCTGTGTGGTTTGGCCCATGGTGTATTTACATAGGATATTTGTTTAAGACACAAAGATACTCTGTATCTTTAATCTTCAATATGTTCTGATTGTAATTCTATATATATCCTATTCTTTGCTGCTGCGATGATCTAATTTCCCCACAGCATCATCAAGTTTCATCTTGTGTTGTTCTGCTTGATTTCCCAGAGGACCACATGTACGTGGTGTTAAACAAGTTCCTGCTGTCCCATCAGAGTCTGGACTTCAGGCGAGTCCCCGAGTTCTTCAAGCTCTTCTACGGCTTTGACTTGGAGGTATAGCATTACAGGAAACTGCTTATTTTCATCATGGAAAGTATTAATCACAGTTGATTGATTTTATCCTGTCAAATAAATGATTGTCCAAATAGACTTGTGCTTATATCAACAGCAGCTATCTTTAGTTCAGTTCAGGGTTGTTTCATTGGGTTTTTTTTTAGACTGATGTTATCTGTGTTTGTGAAGAGGCTGGGGGGGGGGTGGGTCAGCCATCGTGACTGATGCAATGTGGTTTTTCTTTCTTTCTTTTTTTTTCTTCTGCAGCACAAGATGGAAAGGGAGTGGATCCTGAATGTACTGGAGGAAGGTGTAACCGATCGATACTGTTATGAACTGTGCGACCAACAGGGCATCTTCCAGACCCTGTTAGGCTTCAGCAGCAGTCCCTTGTGCGACGAGCACACCCAGGTACACACTGTGGGAACCAGGGTGGTGCAACACAGTGACACTGATGAAGTCATGAAAGATGACTGACCTTAACTGAGTATTAGGTCTGCTATGCACATATTCAACATTGATCTGTCATGTTTTGGGTGATCCACTAGGCCCAGATCCTCAGGGTGTTGTGCCAGGCTGCCCATGTGACCAAAGCTGCTTATAACCTCACCAAAGATTCTGGCCTCCTAACCTGGATACTGCAGCTAGTCGAAAGAAGGTGAGCTCAAGAGTTTGGTCCAGTTGTCATCTATGCTTTTGAGTTTTACATTTTCAGTCACACAGCTGCAATATGTATTCTTTGTAAGTTTATACCACTTGTCACTCTTAGGCATCTGGACCAGCGCCTGCTAAGCGCCATCATAGATCTGCTCCACGTACTGTGGTTTACTAACCTAGGGGAGAAGGAGAAGCAGCTGGATGGAACCACCTCCTCATCTAAGGAGGAGAAACCTCAGAGCTCAACGAAGTGCCTCCCTCTGCCACTCATCAGTGAATTCCTATTTGTGGCATCAAGTGTCATTAGACACCTCAGGCAAGGGATTGTTTCCTCTACATACATCCAGCAGTGGTATGCCACCACAGAATCACCACTGCTAGAGAAAATGTGAAATTAACAACAACAAAAATATAATTTTTCAACTTCCTGCAAGAACCACAACAGTGATTTTATCATTGCAACGGATGCAGATAACACAAAGTGCAGCAGAACCAAAACTATGCCCAAACGGGAAACAAAACCAACCACCAAGGCTACAAATCAGTTTTGGAGCAAACTTAGTCACCATATTGGTAATATGGACGTCTACTCAGTGGTGGGAAATAATGAAACCCACTCAAAAATGCAATTCAAAGACGAGAAGATAGAGAGTGCTTCTATTGGGTTTTGATGTGTGGAGACATTTGTTGAAGGTGCTTTTTGGTTTGGGTTTGTTGTTTACTGAAGAAGGAGTTCTGAGAGGAGTCCTCCTTTATTTCATGGCAAGTTCAAAAGACTAAAAACAATGCTGATGAATACTGGCTGTGCTGTGTCCTTCATCAGAGAGCACACAGGATTAATAGAGGCAGACAGCGGCTCTAAAGGGCGCTACTCTGATTAAGGCCGCAGCGTGGCCTAAATATGTTGGAGATGTTCTTTTGAACTTGCCATGAAATATAGGGCTTTGAAATGTTTCCTTGAATAGTGCCTTGGAACTGGATCAAAACATCTGCCAACACCATGCACAATAAATGCTCCTCCAGGATTACAGTGTTTTGATGGTTCTCCTCTTATCAGGATGGGTGTGAAGGCTGCTCAGCTCAGCCTCTTCCTGCAGACTCTGGGCTCGGTGCTGAAGCATCGCGGGACGGCGCTCGGTGTAAACCAACAGGCCGACTGGCTCACGCTCCACCCCCAGGCTCTCTCCTGCACCGAAGCCCTCGCGCTGCTCCAGTGCTGGGCCTCCCTGTCCCGCAACGCAGCGCTCCTCGTGCAGTTACAGGCTGTGTGTCAAAAACACAAGGTGAAGGAGTTGCTGGGTGAGTCCTCTTCAATTCTTCATTCACGTGGGGCAGTAGGGTGGTGTCGTGAGTAAGGAGAGCATCTTTCAACCTGAGGACACAACCTGTCACACATTTCATGCCTGATTCATTCATAGCTTTTCATTTACAAACCGTGGAGACTTTAGAGCCGCTGTCTGCCTCATAATCCATCATGTTCCTTCTATCTGAAATGAGCTAAACATAGGTTTGTTTGTCTTCCGCCTCAGGGCCGGGGAAGGATAAGGCCAGAGGTAAAGGCGCCTTTTTCCAGGCCCGCACACGAAAAGATAACCCGGCAGATGATGCCGACACGGAGAAAGAGGAACAGACTCTCCTGACCGAGTGTAAACCTTACCTCAGCAACATATTTGTCCACTGGGAGCCCGTGGGTCCCCTCGCTGCACTCCAGAGTAGTCAGCCGGCCCAGCCAAGAGACAAACAGGACCCGGGTTTGTTGGCCAGCGATACCGCACATCTGCTCACCAAATGGTCCCTGAGGTGTTTGGTAGAGGGCTCGTATGATGAAAACAGAACACAACACTTCTTGCAGTGGCTTCACAAGGCTGTGATGAAACACAAAGCAATTGTGGAGGTTGTTTTACTCGACCCCGGCCTGAAAGCTGACCTCATTAGACTCTACCATCAGGCTACTGAGGCCCAGTGTGAGTCCCATTGTTCAGCAAGAGTGGAGACCTACCAGCTGTTTACCACCATTATGCTGGACTTACTAGAGGCCCAAGGCCCTCAGGATGACCTGCATCAGGCGGTGCTCCACGCCTGCCTGTCAGACGCCACACATGACCAGTCCAGAAGCGGTAAGAGGCATATCTTATTGTTCAATCTTTGAGTTTGATGAAATGAATGA
The DNA here is from genome assembly GCA_034670385.1 of Hoplostethus mediterraneus. Lineage (NCBI taxonomy): Eukaryota > Metazoa > Chordata > Actinopteri > Trachichthyiformes > Trachichthyidae > Hoplostethus > Hoplostethus mediterraneus. Next base: position 3,882,263 of record JAXDDW010000019.1, on the reverse strand, counting down.
CAAAATACATAGAGAAATCTGGACAACTGATAGGTTTAGTTTTAGTATTTTATTTCCATACCAAACAACATTGTAAGATGATACTTCACTTAAAAATTCAGTTAGTCACTTACTAAAAAGCTCATTCAAAAATCATCCATTCACTGATTTATCTAAGCACTAGGTGGGTGGTTAGTTCCTGCAGGCCTTGAAATTCCTTGAACATTTGTGGATTTTAGAAGAATAAAATGAATGTCCTCGAAAGTGAAAATATAGCACCCAAATCCATCAATATGCCTCAACTCTCTTGACCTTTCTCCATCCTAGGATCAACACTTCACATCCTGAGGAAAATATTTGTGTTGATATAGCAGCAGTTTTTAAAATGAATGACTTCACAGTGATTTGTTTCCTTGACCAGGTCATGCGTAATAAATAACGCCTCTGTGAAGTCTAACTCTGACCGGTGTCATGTCTCAACCCACAACATACCAACTTTGAGTCCTTGATTTTCACTGAATAAGACCTTGAAAGTAATTGAAAAGCCTTGTCTGTGGGCGTGGGAAACCCTGTTGACTGTCCCATAACCAGGAAGTCCCGGGTTCAATCCCCAAACAGCCGGTGTTGACTTTGTCAGCCATGTGTCCTGTTGACCCTGAACCCCTTTCCTTGCTCTGAATAGGAGCATCAGCTCAACGCCAAAACAATGTTATTCACTTTAGGATGAAATAAATGACAGCCCAATGTTTTCTCCTTTCCAGAAGCGGGGCTGTTTCTCTTGTCGTTGTACATCCATGAGTTGTGGAGTGGAGCCAAGTCGGCACAGCTCTTCTTCTCCCACGTCGGCTTGGTGACCGGAGCCAAGTGGAAGGGACAGAAGTCGTCCAAGTCCTCAGTGACTCAAACGGCCGTCAGAGCCGTCTGTAACGACATCGTCACCATCAAGCGTTAAAGTGACATCTGACCAGCGGTGTCCCTGAAAGCAACTGCTGTTTCAACAACAGATGAATTACGCAATGTTTGTTTTTCTGTGATGTTTGTTTCTTGTAAAAAAACAACTTGTGAACATATTTTTAACCATTTGTAAAACATTCCACTATATAAAAAAACTTGTTTTACACAATTATTTGTAAATGCTTCTCTTCTTTTACATGTGGTTTCGGCACATCACCCGTAAACGTAAAAGTGAGTGTAGGCCAAGAGTGGGTATAGAGGGGCTTGGTGTCAGGAGGCTCCTGTAGGTGTTGTGGACTAACGTCAGTGAAGCATCTGTGATGGGACGTTCCCACTTGATCAGTCTCATACCAGAGGTCAGCCCCTCTAACATCCCTGGTCATGGCTGGGATGTTAGAGGGGCTGGATGCACATGGGGGCACACTTTTGTCTGTAGCGCGATGAATAGTTGCATTATATTTTCTTTCATGGTAAATATAGCATTGCACATGACATGATATGTTGTGGCTGTATGTGCTAAAGCCTTTCATAGCCTCCCCCTCCTTACATGTTAAGGAATGAGTACAGAGCTTTGTCATTTTCCCTGACCGTCTCCACAGTACATTTTGGTTTTCATGACCTCAATTTTCATCATTTATGTTCATTTCACTTCACATACATGACAATCTTTCTCATTCAGATCTGAGCCATTGTGGACCTCCTTTTAGTTTGGGATCTGTGAGCACTGCAACAACAAGATAGTTATGGTTTTAGTGTGTGTGTATATATATATAATTCAGTGTTCAAACAAATACATTTTCATCTGCATTTCATTCATTACTACTCAAAGCAATTGGATTTTGAAAGTTCATGTGCCACACTTACCTTGACAGATTTCCATTGCGGGACATTAGGGTCAAAATGAAGAAGAGGAATCCCACGAAAGCAGCCAGCACGATCCAAAATATTATAACTATTGAGTCTGCAGGGGAAGAGGAATGCAGCTATTACCTAGTGCTATCACAACAAGGAGTATAACATGTCTGTAAAGCATTAAGACTCTTACATTTATTGTATTGCAAATTGCTCTCATCCACCATTACGGGATCCAGATAATCATAATAGTATTCATAGTCCCATTCGTAGGGCGCAACATTGGTAAAGTTCCCCATTCTGCCCATCTTCTCAGTTTGCAAGAGAACTAGAGATCTCTCATTCCAAAAAAAGGGTAAAAAAAAAATCTCTTGTATCCAGAGATGGTTGACAGTGGTGAAAAGCAAAATCCCAGTAGCTTCTAACACCTCTGGAGGTTGATCTCATGTATTTCTGTGAGCCCAGAGAAGAATCCCACCACAGTCTACAACCACATGTAGCCTATGTGTCTGTATCAGTTCTACTGCAACTGGTTATACTTGGTGCATGCAGTGTTCAGATTTGGCCACAGGGACACGGGGTCGGGCTATTCAACAGGATTCAGGGAAATGGGGTAGAATGGATTAAGGGGAAAGTTACGTCAGCTACAAAAAATGACCAAACTCAGTATCTTCTTTCGAGACACAGCTGGAAAATGTCACAGGCCTGTATTGAACTGATAACTTGTTGGTTTTTGTTGGAAGGGAGTCCACATTGATTTCTTAATTTTGCTACATGGGCCTGAACTATTGAGTGAACTTAAATAAATATAGTGGTTTCTGTGTTAGTTTTTAGTTTGCTCAATTGCATTGTGATATAAGATTACTCTTACACAGTATTGTGCTCTGCTTGCTCTGCCTAGTGGGTCTTACTGGAGCCAGCAGTGCAAATCCTCCCTGTATTATAGCAACTGTTAACATGTTTGTTTTGTTCCTTTTACAGCACTTTCTAACTTTGTGAGAAATTAGTTAGATTAAGATTATTATTATTATTATTATTATTATTATTAGTAGTAGTAGTAGTAGTAGTAGTAATAGTAATAGTGGCAGTATTTTCTAAAGTCATGATACTATCCTTTATTACAGGAGATTTTTAATGTTTGTTTTGTTACTTTTATTTCGCAGCACTTTGTAAGAAATTAATAATAGTATTAGAATTAGTATTTTCTGACACTACACCCTCCGGTACACTAGGGGGCGGTCACCTATACGTGCAAGTCTGTGATCCCCCTATAAATAAAAACAATAAAGGCCGGATGAAAAGGAAGAAGAGCAGTCTTGGGAAATGGGATGCTGCGAAAGATTGTTTTACTGCTAACTTTGGCGTAACGGTGCTGTTGGATGCAGCAATATGGAAGCAGACGTGTGTGCAGGTGTACTTCTGTCAGTGATAACCTGGTCCAAAGACAGACAGTCACGACGAGACAACCAAGTAGAAAGTCAGCGACGGACACGGCGCAGGCGACTTCTGGCAGCTCGGCGTCTGCGACTGAAGAAACTCCACGAAACATGGAAGCGGAGAGAAAAACAACACCAACAATGTCGACTGCATCGCCTTTATGCTCATGAAAAATGGATGAAGGCAGTAAGTGTCTATATATCACATGTTAAGGAGATAAACTAGCAGGTTGGGTAAATTAAGATTGACTGAAATAAAGCAAGTGAATTGTTTTAATTGTAATGGCAATCTACTGTTCACAAAATCAAAATTTTACTTTCATACTCTACTCAGAAGACGTGAGCTAGCAAAATGCACCTCCTGTCTTAGTGCAAGTGTATGAAGGAAGTTTTAGAGCCTCATTTTGTGTCTAACTTTTTTTTGCTAACCTTTAATTTCCTGTCCACTAATTCCTGTACCAGTAATGTACTCGTTTTCCCCCCCCATTTCAACCAGATCATGCATCATTTCTTGCGGGATCACATGCGAAGAAGACCCAAGGTGTGGTTCTACCCGAGGACCAGCGACTGGTGGGAGAACACGGCAGCCGCGTTCACGGACGACCAGTGGCTGCAGCATTTCAGAGTATCGAGAGACACTTTCTCCTACCTCTGCACGACGCTGAAGCCGCAGCTGAAAAGACAGGACACCACGTATCGCCTGTGCATACCCCTACAGAAGAGAGTGGCTCTCGCGCTCTACAAATTGGCCAACCCGTGTGACTACAAAACCGTGGCGGATCTTTTCGCCGTCGGCGTGGCGACCGTGTGTCGTTGCGTGCACGAGTTCTGCACGGCCGTTATCGCGGCGCTCAAACCGCAACTTGTGGTGGCGCCAAACCACGCGGACCTGGCGGAGATGGCGGACTATTTCTATCAGACTTACGGGATCCCGCAGTGTATCGGTGTCATAGACAGTATCCACGTTCCCATCATCAGACCGCCTCACTACCAGTCCGAGCAACCTAACAGAGAGGGTTATCTTGCCATCTTACTGCAAGCGGTTGTAGATGGCAAAGGTTTGTTCTGGGATTTGAACATGGGCTGTCCACGGTGGGTGAATGAGTCCAATGGATTTGAAGAATCTTGGCCATGTGATGATCTATCCAACAGGATGCTCAACATCTGTGGAACTGACAACGGCCACTTCATTCTTGGCAATGCCGGTTATCCCGCGCAACACTGGCTTCTCAAACCGTACCCCAACACGGGCTGGCTGACCGCAGAGCAAGAGCTGTTCAACACTCAGATCAACCAAGCACACTGCGTGGCCGAGCACGCCTTTGGGAGGCTGAAGGGGAGGTGGAAGTGCCTGAGCAAACGAAATGACTGCAATGTTGAGGTTGTCAAGGACATGGTGGAGACGTGCTGTGTTCTTCATAATCTTTGTGAGAGGAACATGGATGCATTCCTCCCAGAGTGGATCACTCTCGACCAGCTTCAGCTTGTTAACGGAAAACCCCAAAGAGACAGCGAGTCTGATTCATGGCTTGCTCTGCAGCAGTTCATGCAGGATAACGTACAATAATGTCCTCTCACTATTTCCCAGCCAGTGGCCTGCAGGGTTGGCAGTTTCTGCCGCTTGTCGGTTTCAGCCATCATTTTGGCAGAAATAGTCCTGTAGATCATGTATTTCAGTCAAAATTGGCAGTTACTTACTTATTTCATTGGCTGTTCTGCTTGGTCAGCCTCTACCTCCTAGCCTCCCTCAAAGGACAGGCCTTTGAAGATCATAAAAGGGAAGCCCCCTCAAAGGCCTGACCCTTGATAACTAACATGAGAGGGCATTTTTCTTCAAAACAACTGAAATGGCACCTCTGACATGGTGGAAAGGACTGCAGAAGTACAATTTTCCAGAAGGGTTAGTGGACACTATGATACAGCTGCCTGCCGCTTGTGCTTCTTCTGCTTGAATTGAGAGTGTTTTCAACCTTTGGACTTGTGCACAGCAACTCTGAAACCGGCTTGGTGTGGCCAAAGCTGCAAAGTTGGTTCTCTGTTACAGGATGCTCAGAGGACATATAGACTTGGATTCAACATTGTAGTGCACCTAATCACAATGGATTAGTGATTGACTGACTGACTATACTGGGTTCCTTAATTTCCTTGCCAAAGGTTGACATGCTTAAATGGCAGTTGAGTCTATAAATTAATGCAGCAGTATAAACTCAGTTTTGATGTTATAGCATATGCTGTATGAATATCAACTAAATAAACTTGATTGTGTTTTTCAAATCAGTTGTTTCTACCAATTTCTCTGTTCTTGAAACCCTAATAAATTCTCAACTAGCAATCCTTAAGAAGCATCCCACAATCTTACTATAAATTTAGAACTTCAATTGCTGAGCCAGTGGCTGCACCATTTTCAATATTTCCGGAATTGCTAGTTTCTGCTGGCAGAAAGTGTTTTCTGCCACTTTCTGCCGGCAGAAACCCAACCCTGATGGCCTGTATTGTTTTTTCAATACATATCCAGATGTTTCTTTGCGAGTAGTTTAACAACTATGTGGAACTAAAATTCCTGGCCTGGTTCTATAATATCCATAACATTTTATTGTATTCAAACAAAGAGACCTCTCCAAGAAACGAGTCAAACATAAAACCTGCAACAATGTATATCCAGCCACAGCTAATGCTAAAGATGAACATAGAGGCTTTGCAGTTGTCAAAAAATTCCCATATGAAAACCGGGCCAGAGACATCTGAAAAAGATACGAGTCATCAGTGTGAATCCATACAGTGAACGGTCTGACGATGTAGATTTGTGTCCAAATGTTCAGCTACTTGAATGCAGCACTTATCCTAGTTGGATTCAATACTATCTCGTCCTTATGTTGGGTGTAGCTGATTCCCACAAAGATGTTTGATATGGTCTTTAGTTCAATAGATGTTTGGTTCTAATGCTTTGTGTTGCACCCTATTTACCCCAGTCCCACTTTTAGGGGTTTAAAACAATGTTATCACTTGGAAACCTTTTTTTTGGTTTTTTTTTGTAACAATATGCCCCACAGTTTTGCGGCCAACGTTTCTTTTTAATGGGCATAATTTCATTGAGCTTTCATTAACACGTCAAAGAATAAGTGTTCTCTGGATTATAATCACTCATTGGGATGTGCATGAAATAATAAATGTATAAAGTGAATTTATTTTCACCAGGATTGAAATGACTCTTCAATAGTATGTGTAAACTGAATTGAATAAACTACCTGAGGACACAAGCAGCATGTTTTCCTTTTTAATTTACAGTTAAAAATAAACAGACAATGATTTTGTATTTATTAACAAATGTGATGCAATTGTGTTTAGAAAAAAAGGGAATTGAGTAAGTGCAGCTTATATGCGAGAGACAAAAGGCATTTTCACTGCACACCAATGTGCAGACAATCATACCCACCAAACTCCATTTCTGTTGTTCTCCAGCAAGATGCTTTCGTCTTTGTCGTAAAATAATGACAAAATATAAAGAGCCATCAAAAAAAATGGTGTCCAAGACATATTTGCCATTGTAATGCCTTTACAAAGTGGCAGTGTCCTTTGCAATAAGCTTGGCAATTTGTGCCAAGCAAGAGGTTAGCAGCTCATTGTCCTTGCTTCGAGCTTCCATCTCCTCACGTCTCAACCTCTCCTCTCTCTCTCCCTCTTCCCGTCTCAGAGCCAGCTCCTGTTGCATCTCTTCACGCCTCAACTTGGCTTCCCGCTCCCATTCGTCTCTCCTCAGCTCCTGCTCCTTCTCCAGCCATTGCTTGTGGCATTCTGTCATTGCATTAAGGAACTCCTTTGTAGTGTCACTGTCAGACCTCCGTTTGCGAGTCTCTGCAAGGACACAGCAGCCGGCAAACATTTGTACTTTTTTTTTTTATTATGTCTTTTTAATTGTTAAAATATAGCAAGGTACCCCATACAAGGCCAGAACACGTCTGTGAACTCAACTTTGAAAAACATGAAAATGTTGGGTTTACATTTTGATATTTGATAAGCAAAACCATTATTTAATTTGTCAGAGGACAGAAATCAAGCTGCCTTTTTAAGCTGGTCAATAATTGAGGGAGGCAGTCACTGGTGTGGAGTCTAAGAGCTTTTAAAAAATATTTAAAAATCAAAAATACATGTTTGACTTACCAGACCTGATCCTAGGAAGTATCAGATGTGTCCCTCTTCTAACTGCAGGAGCTCCGCTGCTGTCTATGGAGAATGATTTGTCTGTGATAATACATAAAGCACATGTTATTGGTTAAATGAACACACTTTGCGGTATCCACATATAACCTTATTGCCACATCGATCAGGATAATGTGAAACGTAGCCCGACTTTCTCATAAGGGCTCCTGGCACAGTGCGGGGCTCAAAGCACCAATTGGCCAACCGGGTGCCATAAGCCTTGCTGTGGAGAGACGGCTAACCCGGGGCAGTTATAACCCATCTTTCAACACTTTCACCTGTTGGGGCTCCTCTAAAGCCGCATCACACTTCGGTCATCTTCCAATCTTGTTCACTAATTTTGACATTCAGATCATAAAATTCATCACAGGTTTATTTACCTCCTGGTTGGGTCAAGGACCTGTTAATACATTTGGGGATTTCGCAGGTCTCTGCCTCCAATTGACCCTCTCCTCGTCCTCCAAGTACACTGTCCATTAAATCAAAAAAGGGGAAATTCTTCCTTCCATCCCTCTTGACCGTTTTATAAAGATGCCTCATCTTTTTCAGTTTTTCCCTAACCTGGGTAGTTGTGCGTTGAATCCCCAACTTGGCCAACTCATCTACCATAAACTGAATGACTTCTTCATTACGACAAACGCCCTCCATTTGTTGCTGCACGTTCTCGTCAGCCCATATGTTTAGCAAGGCTTTTGTTTCACCCATTGACCAATACTGGCGGCTGTTACCGGCCATGGCTAAGGCCTGCCTGAAAGCACCGAGAAAGCACGACTGAACTCCACAGACGCACCCGCAAAAACAAAAATGGTGGCAATAAGCTGGCTAGCTCTAGGTTGAACAGTGGAAATGCTCCAGGAGGCACAGGCACGCACGGGCACGCACTAGCACGCATTTATGCTGCCTTCATGTGCCCCTCGTAAACGCTTATCTCCTCGATCGGAAGTCGTACATACGAATTCACGCACATTCAAGCGCATTTGCTCGTAAACAATGTCATAAATTGACCTTGTAACGTAACAAGAGTTATTTGATGGTATTTGTTGTTACATTTTATAAATCAGGCGGAACGTAGCCAGCAGCAGCAGCACCTAGACCCTATTTCTCTGTACCATAAACACCATCATGGTGTACAGTGGGCAAAAAAAATTGTAGATGAGAATCTGTGTAGATGAGAACGCCAATACAGTGGGTATTGGCGTTAATAGAAGAGCAAATAATGACCTTCTGTTACACATATCTTCGGTTAAAACATCTAAGGTTAATTTAAGGTTATAAGGTTAACATTTATTTATTTGTTTGTTTTTGTGATGACTAATTTTTCAAAAAAAAACAACCCAACTGTTTCAGGCCTGTACCACCTCGGTCATTGTGGTAATGGCTATACCCATTTTGCAGACTGGAAGGTGGACCAGTTGTTTACTATTGGCTGATTTATCGTCCAAGACAAAGCCAGTATTGTTATACATCACTTTCACCATGGCTTCCATGTTCTTTGCTATTTTTCCGCCAAGACACGCCTCCAAACAGTCACATCTGGGCAACTCTGGTATCATAGAAAAACCCTTCCTTTCAAATCACAGTTACTATTTTGTTTGGGTCGTTAATGTGCGCTCTCTCTCTAATCACAAAATTTCCGACAGTACGTGAAGCACCATTATCCCGTGACACCTTACGTTGACGGGCACGCACGGGGTGGAACTGTAGCATAGCTGAGCTTTGGTTGTAGTAACGTGATCCGATTACATCCAAATTGTATTCCTTAGCGGCATTCAACCTTGCCAGTATACTATGTAGCTAGCTACATAACGTTGTGCTTGGAGTAGATAACAAAATAGACAAACAAGCGGATCGGTTTCCAGTATAATAACGAACAACTATGGATGCAGTAAACGCGTTCAACATGGAGGTAACGTTAACGTTAAAGTTTGCTAGGCCAAATAGCTAACCTAGATGGCTAATCTTAACTGCTGTCGTTAGTTAATTTAGCTAACAATGTTTAGTAGCTAACCTTAGGCAGATAAACTATTGTGTGGGTTGTGTTCAGATTATTTTTTGTCAATTCTGTTTGACTCGTTGGATGAAATTTTAAAACGCAAATGTGGTGTGTTTTGCTAGCAGCGAATCGTGTTTAACGGCTATCGCGCAGGTCTCGGGCCTGTAACATTTCCGCCCATAACATTAACTCCTGTTAACCCCAGACGATGTTTTATTGTCAGTGTTTGGCAAATGTGTAACGTCGGGTTAACCTTACGTTAGTTTAGGCCCGTAAAAAGTTGTGTGTCATGGCATCAAATTGACATATAAGGTGTCGCTAGCTTTGACGTTGTCGCATAACACTGTTGCCAAACTTGTTTGGCTTGTTTCGTGTGTTTTGGTTAAAGTAGTTAGCTTAATAACCCAGCGATTGTTGCCAATTTAAGTTACGCTGCATAAATATTCGTCTCGTGTTCCCGGTTCCCACTTTGTCACAACTGAACACTGATAAGAGTTGTGCTGGTGCACCTGCAGTTTCATATGACTCAGGTTTTATCATATGTATTCTGTCTCAACAAAGCTAATCAATGTAATGATGTGCCTCTAGTTTAGACTGATAGTGATTCATTACAAGGAAAAACATACAATATACAAAGTATTGCCTCAATAAGCAAACTGCTTTATAAAGTATCTCCTGTTTAACTATTGACAGTCTTTGCTGTTACAGAACTGTTTTTGCGAGGACACAACCCACCCGTTTTAAATTGTATCACCTCATGATGGGACAGGGCTGTATGTGGTTGTAGCTGGTTAGATATGAACAGTTATTCAGACTAGTGATGTCTCTTTTGCCTATTTTGTCTTTTTCCACTGTTGTTGCATGCCAAACCGTTTTAAAAAGGGAACTGAAAACAATTATTTTTCTAAAATTCATCAGTTGTTCTCCATGATTGACATGAAGCCTCCAATATCCCGTGCCAAGATGATGTCTGTAACAAAGTCGGCCATAAAAGCTATCAAGGTAAACCGAATGTAACACATAATTTTGATTGTTAAATGAATGCCTTAGAAGATGTGGAGGAGTGGGGATCAGCAAGACCATTTGATTGAACTGGGTCTGAATGAAATGCAATTATAATTTGACAATTTTTGTTTTGACACTGTTTCTTTTTGTAATACGCAGTACATAACTCAATACGTGTCAAGACAAAATTCTTCCTATCTGTTATTTATGAAAAACATCATTAGCTTACACGGACTTGATTTTAAAACATGCTGAAGTACATACTTTTAATGTATATTCACCAAAGTATTCCTATTTTGGATTTGTGAGACCACATTTGGACACACAAAATATGTGACACATGACACCAGATTTCAACTGTTTCTGCTCACAATCGCTAAAACAAAGGGCCATCTACTAACAATCTATTTACTTCCGGTGATTTCATTTGAATAATTGTTCGATGAAGCTTGGAGGCTGTGAATATTCACTACTTAATATGGCAAAAATATTTGGCATAAAGATTATCAATATGGAATTATAGATTTGCGCATTTGAAATTTGTGTTTATATTCTACAGCTTAATAATAACTAAACATCTTTTATTTGTGTGCCTTTTCCTCATTGTTGGATACCCAGAGTCAAAGTAGAGTAGACCTTGGTTGATTTCAATTTACTGGAAGTAATGCTTTGACCTGTAGGCGACTTGGCAACAGGACGTGATAATGGCCATTTTGTGTACAGGCTATGATGAATCGATGAACTTTGTCCCCAGAAAGACCTTTGAACATATGACTAACCAGTTAAACCATTTAGAATCACATCTCATTATTGGAAGTTTTTGGTAGTGATGTTTCCATGTGACAATAAGCTGAGAAAGACTGGTTTAGGTGAGTGTAGTCAACCGAGTGATGGTCGGAATGGGAAAGGAGCCACCTGGCATGCATGTAATAGGTCTAAATGAAAGATGAGATGTTAATCTTTCCATTGATACCAGAAATAATGTTAATTGGATTGATTTGAGGGGATCACAATTTTACATGCCTTTCCCCACTGCTATGGGTATATCTTACTGGCAAAAGATCAAATGCTGACATTGATGTAATGTTTTTCTATTTTATCAGCTTTACAAACATGTTGTCCAGATTGTCGAAAAGTTCATCAAGAAGGTATGTACAGTCGGTCCTGTCATCATATATTACACTTTTGAGTTCAACAAGCCTTGTACAAATGATGCAGTGGGAATTAACTGTCATTGTTTTAATTTTTGTCGTTTCCAATAGTGCAAGCCAGAATTAAAAGTCCCTGGTTTGTATGTGGTTGACTCCATTGTTCGGCAGTCACGCCATCAGTTTGGTGTTGACAAGGATGTATTTGGACCCAGGTTCTTGAAGAACTTCATAGACACTTTCCAAAATCTTTACCGCTGTGCTGAAGACGATAAGGTACTCCATGTGTATGCTTTTGATGTTGAAATTATAAGTACACTGAACAGTGATAAGAAATGTCTCATATGTGTTATTGCATCTTTTCAGAACAAAATTGTGCGTGTTTTGAACCTGTGGCAGAAGAATGGTGTGTTTGACATGGACATCATTCAGCCTCTGTTGGATATGGCCACTGGCTCCTTTGTGCCTGCCCCCTCACTGGAAGGTAAAGAGAAGAGAAATATTCTCCTTGCTTAGTATATCCAAACCAGTGTTACCTTTACATTCATTTGACTGTGGTGGCCACCTTTGGCAAGGCACTCCTCAGAGATCACACGCTCACATCACATCATACTGTGGCCAGTATGATGTGTTTTTCCTCGGATTTCTTTGTTGAAGTTTGAGTTTCTGTTGGTACTTTACTTTGTCTGTTCAGCCGTGGTGGCTGTTGCTGCTCATGCTAACTACTGAGTTATTTTATTTATTCCAAACAAACCACTATTGCTGTTTCTGCTATCATAAAATGTAATAAAAATGTGATATAACCATACCTCTCATAAGAGCTGAAGTTCTGGTTTGCCCAGCATCTTCTTTTCTGTAAATCACTACCCACTCACTCAAAGAATAATGTGCATGCAAATCCATTAATAAGACATTTTACTGTGTCCACGCAGGCTCAACTACCACCCAAGCCGAGTCACAACCTCCTGTCACTAGTGCCTCAGTTGTGTCTGCTGTGCCCCAGCTGCCCAATCCTGATGCCTTAGCTGCTGTGGCACAGCTTTTTCAGTCCTCACAGGGTCAGGAGGTGAGCCAGAATCAATTCAAATGCCCCATCAGTCATAATAATTGTCTACTAATTGTGAATCTGAGCTGCTCGTGGCAGGTAAAGAATTGTTTTAAAAAAGAAATCCTCCCCTCCTCTAGTTGCAGAAGATGCTCCAGAACTTCCAGCAGGGGGAGAAGGCCCTGGCGGCCACCACTGCAAACAACGTACCAGTCCATCTCCAGATGCCTGCGGCCCAGCACCACCCACAGAGCATACACACAGAGCAAAAGAGCTCTTTAGCCAAGGTAATGGCATAGCTCAGTGTTATGCTTACTAATAAAGCCGACAATGAACATCTGCAAATTATCTGTTCTTTGTTTTTTATGATTCATTTCATTTCCTCAGAAACTCCTTGACCGTTTTGATTACGATGATGAACCAGAGGATGGGAAGAATAAAGAAGGCAGTGCCCAGTCTTTGTAAGTTCATAAAAGTGCATTTGAGCTGGCAAAGTGCTGACACAACAGCACAACTAAATCATTGTATTTCCTTTTTAATTTTCCTCCACAATTTTGGGCATTGGCATTACACCTAAAATCCTGTCTCCTTTGTTACGTACAATAATGTTTGTGACTCATAAACATCACCAGACCCTTGATGGCTTCCTTTCAGATACTCTGACTTAAATGCAACGTTAACTGCCTAACTGTTAACTGCCACAGTAGTTATCACTTCTTGTTTCACAACATTTTACGTTTGTTATGCCCCACTAGTGATAAAGAGATGAGTGACAAAGAATTGCTCTTGGTGGTGTTTGTAAATTTTACCCAGGCTCAATATCTATGTACTTTTGTGTCATTACAGAGGGCTTCTAGGAAATGTGTTTAACCAGTTTCCTGGTCAGATGTCCAACATGGAGAATTTTCATCCACATATGATGGGGGATACTGGTGGTAATGAGGTATTTAAACTATAAATTCCTCATCATAATATGTTACTATATGTTATATAAAGTAGAAAAATGCTCTGAACACACAATTCTAAGTAAATAAAGTAAGTCTATTTGCACATCCTTGTATTTGGCGCAGAGCCAAAATAATAGTTCAAAAGATTCAGAGTAAAGTTTTCAATTAGTTTCATAAATGCTCCCAAATGTAATAAAGGTTTGTGAGCTAGGGGTTTTTAGGTGCTAGAGGGGTACATATTTTGCAATGGCATAGAACAGCAGTAAGTCTACATATGCTCGCATCTCCAACGTCAGCGCCATCTAGCGTCTCATTGGGGCGACTCCTGTGCGTACATCTGCACACAGCTGATGCCAGAGAATGTTCCCCTCTGGTTCTACTGGGCCTTTCTTAACAATTTTGTTGGATCACAGATGCTGTTTACATCTTATCTTCTTGGCCTGGTTCTACATCCTCTGTAGCTCATTCTACCCGTGGGGTACCTCAGGGCTCTATTCCTGGTTCTTATTTTATTCTCTGCTTATACACGTCCCCTCACGTTTTCTCTGCTGTTTCTTCCCCCCCCCCCCCCCCCCCCCTCAGCACAGTGGAGGGAAGAGCCATGGTGGGCCACAGATGATGCCAGATGGATACTCTTCCATGAATGAGGCGTATTCACAATTACAGGTAAAGCCCCAATCCTGTCCATTTAGTTCAAAAACCTGTTCACGTGAGAGTTTTGATTGTTTCTGCCTATGTATTTTAGTGACTAAAATCCTTACAAAAGCCTTTCATCGTCAACAAAAACAAGATTTTGGGGCAACCCAAGGGGTTCTTGGCTGAAATTGGCCGGTTGGTGGTCATCAATACTTTTTTTTGTTTCTTATTATCGCAATATCAATATCATCGCGCAGTTGGCAGTTTCCTCGGTTCTTACCACCTCTGTATATGCTGTTGACTCCAGGCTGCCATGTTTGCAACTGTTTAGCTGGCCTAGGAGGAGATTTTGATGCTGTCCATGGTGCTGATGGTGCTTACCTACTGCTCTCATTCCTGCTGAGCTGCCACACTTAATATAGCCTGAATTTCAGATTAAATTATCTACACACTTTCAGCTAAACCTTTCTCTGGATTTGTATTTTAATATTGCCCTACACTTTTCTCATTCAGGCTAATATAGCCTGAATTTCAAATTAAATTATCTACACACTTTCAGCTAAACCTTTCTCTGGATTTGTATTTTAATATTGCCCTACACTTTTCTCATTCGTGCACAGTTTGTTTTGAGGAAGAGATGGTTTTGTTTTCGATTATTTTAAAATCTAATTCATTAAAAATCTAAAGCTTATCTTAGTATTAGCAAGAAAATGTCAATTTGAGGTCCCACGTTGAATTTGAGACATAATTTGTGGTGTGACCTTTTTGATTTGGAACTTGAGACTCAGTGCATTGACTTTGCACAATGTATATAGCATCAACTTAGTTCCTTTCTCATCACTTTTTTTGTAGGGAAGTTCAAGAGAAGAGTCATCTATGAGGAGGGAAAGCAGACACAAAGGCTATGGCAGGAGATCAAGATCTAGATCTGGCTCCAGGTAAGAGGCTGTGCTCAGATACAATTGTGAGTCGCTGGGTTACACACAAAGGGAAACCTGCAAATAGTTAGTAAGGTTCTGTGTCTTATAAGTATATTCTGCTAAGCACTGCCCTGTAGGTTTGTCCCGAGGTTCAATTACGTAAGTGCTGTACAAGCATACCTTACCATTATTTATCACTATAAGGTCTGCAGCAAACTAAAAGTAATCTACATCACAATGTGACACTTCAACTGTTCACTGCTGCTGACAACTGCTGCATTTCATTTCTAAAAACCCAGTGTTATAGTGGTATTGTCCAACTCAACTCATTTGTGTGCACTATTCAACTACATGTTAAATGTTTTGTGTTTCAGATCTCCCAGGAGGAGAAGATCAAGATCTACATCCCGCTCAAGGAGGTCACGGCATCGGCACTCTCGTTCTCGCTCCAGAGAACGGCCCTGGACATCCCGTTCTTTTTCTCAGGACAGGAACGAACGAGAGAAGGATAGAGAGCGCAGACAGAAAGGTCTCCCCAGCATAAAGAGTGAGGCACTAAGTGGTATGTACATAAAGAAACACACCGACAAATGTCAAATATGAAAATTCTTCATGGAATTGCACAATGGCTACTACATGCAAGCTGCAAATCATCATCATCAAGATTCAACACTTACACACCTGTCATGAAAATGTCTCATTATTCATTTATTTTTTTCCTAATCTGTCTCAATCTGACAAGCCATCACAGGATCATTATAGATATACATAATAAAAACTAGCACATTGTTTTTTTAATTTTTTTAGGCTGGCCAGACCAACCTATGGTAGCTGCTGGTTGCAGCTTATAATAATGGAAAATCGGATTGCATATTGAAATTCCTGTGTCCCTTTCATTCATATAGCAAGAGTAACCACTTGTACAACCAGATTCCCAAATTATATCCTCTACTAGTCACATATCTCAGTATTCAAAATATACCAATCCAACACACAACCAGTAACTTCATTTTTTTGCTGCAGCCTTACAAGCATGATGAATGAGAGTGCTTTGTATTGATTTAGTGGATTCTTTATCAGTCTGCAAAATAACTTGCACATCAGAGGAAAGCATCTTTCATATCTCTGTATCTTCCAAGATGTTGCTAATCTCGTTTCACCTGTAGTTTGCAGCACTACGTTGTGGGTAGGACAATTAGACAAGAGAACTCAGCAGTCTGATGTGATGTCCCTTCTGGAAGAGTTTGGCCAGATCGAGTCCATCAATGTAAGTTTGAACCAATTCTTCCAAGTATACTTGTTAGCCCAGGCTTGTATGATCCTGAGCTAATGTTGTTCTTTGTTTCACTGCTCTCTCTTGCTGTCTCTGTCCAGATGATTCCTCCTAGGGGATGCGCCTATATTGTTATGGTTCACAGACAAGACGCCTATACAGCCTTGCACAAACTCAGTAGTGGCTCATTTAAAGTCAATCAGAAACCCATCAAGGTACATAACTTTAATGCAGATTGTTTTTGATTTCCAGTCTTATAGTGGATGTGTAGATCTTGTTTGGGGGTGATTTGTTAACTTTGATCATAGGAAATTTCATTCTTGCCTAGATTGCTTGGGCTTTGAACAAAGGTATAAAGGCAGCACACAAAAAGTTCTGGGATGTGGAGCGGGGAGTTACCTACATCCCATGGAGCAAAGTCAAAGTAGAGGAGCTGGAGAGCTTTCGAGAAGGGGGCATGCTGGATGTGGACACACTAAATCCAGGTAAACACTCAACCATTCCTCATAACTGCATGCTGTGTTATAGATGGGGATTCAGTCATTGTGGCTTGATGGTTACAGCTTTCTTCATCCTCTTGTATTTTGTATTTTCCTTTGTACACAGAGTGGAAAGGTGCTAGGGACCTGAATATGCCAGCAGCTGTAAATGGAGCCTTGGAAAGTGTACTGGCAGATGGATCAGTCACTTCTCAAATTCAGGTAATACTAATAGTTTCATTTGAAACTTCTCTTTTAATGTTTTTTGTTGTGTTGGTGTTGGAAGCTTGCTTCACTGATCCATTTTGTGGAGGCTATAAGGAGAATAATATATTGTTGCATATGAGTAGCGGAGCTTTTCGCCAAAAAAGGACTGCATCTGTTTTCTTTCACAAGTCACGGTCTGTTTGATGGTTTAAACTCACAAAATGGACCCAAACAAATGACAAAATCTTCAAGAAGCAAACAATTCTGACAGTCCTGTACAGTAAAAAGTCATACATACAGCAGTGTTTACCATAGAAAGTTAATATTTGGGCAACTCACCCGGGTGAATTAAAAGCCCACCAAGTAAATGACACACTTATGACACAGTGCATCTGTGTGGTTTCCAGTCACGCTGTGTCTGTGCAGAGTCTGCGGACACAAATTGAATGGAAAGACTGTCTGAAACAGCGTTGATAATCAGATAGAATATGTAATATTTACTATGTAAGAGGGCGTTTTGAATTCACCATTATATCACTTACTGTTTCCGGTGTTTTTTTGGCTATGCCATTTAGCATGTATACCACATTTGGTTATTTTTTCCACCACACCACAATTATTCAGATAAGCTCCCCTACTGATAGGCATTATATTCATGAATGCTTCTCCATCAATTCTTCCTTCTCCTTTTTAAAAGCATTTGCAAGCATTTAAATTATTCCAATAAAGTGGGAATTAAACAAAAAACTATTACTGTGTTATGTGAAGAGGGATGCCTTTTTTGTTCATCCTTTCTCCATTTCAGTAGCTAAGTTCTGTTACCCAGAAACACTTCTTCATTTGACCATTACCAAAGTAGCCTTATTTTAGTAATGGAAAAAGTTTATATTAAATGCTAATTTTTATTTCCTATCACAAATGACTTTCTTGGTAATCATCCACCAATACTTGAATGACAAAGGCCATATTTTCCTATATGAAACGGTTACTTGTTGAGGAAGGGCATCTGCCCTGCAGCCCACTTGCTTTTGGGCTTGGGTCGGTGTGGACCCGAAACTCATGAACATGCAAACTGATGGTGAACTTGTTGAAGGTTGAGCTGAAGGGTGAAGCCAGCCATGTTAGAAAATCTGATTGAATCAACTGCATGCTAGAATTTTGCTAGCATACAAAACAAAAAAAAACAAAAAATGAGGTTTGCTGCAAAATAAAGCTAGGAGCTAGAGCTGAGATAAAATGGCTTCAACGGGTCCATGGTCCATTTTGACTGTCTGCTAACTGCCATAGTTAGCAGACCAGCACCTTAAGGTTGCTTCCATGTCTTGGGCTTGTGAGTGTCTGACCTTTGACATCTGGTGGGACTTGGGGTCGCATTTCGAGGAAGAGTTTCTGAGTGGGAGACAAGGTAAGCCTACAGCACCGCTAGCAACTATGGATAAATGTTGAGCTAACCCAGCCTCCTGTTTATGGGATCCACCCTGCAGATGTGCATTTTTGAAGTGTCTGTTTTTTGGTACTGATGGTCTAGCAAACAAGGCCAACGTGATACCTGCGTGCCATTGTGTAGGATTGGGTGAATGGCACACAAAGAGGGGAGGCCGTTTCATGTCTATGCTCATTTAAAATGTAATGTGGTTTAATTTCTTCTATTGGCCCTCCTGATGATATTTCATAAGTGTCTCCTGTTTTCAGTCTCACCCAATTAAACCCCAGTAGTGAGGTAAAGGGAAAAGACAGGCCAGTCTTTGAAGAGGATTTTCTTGAAATAATATCCATTGTTTCTCGCACTTAAGATGAATTCCTTTTGTGACGAGAACAACATGACAAGAGAACACAAAAGAAATCACGTCAGTTTCCTATGCCTTTCATGCTTTTGAAGTTCTTTCACAAGGGTAAGACACATTGCCATTTCATCTTTGGAAATTAGCTCCAAAGTCTTTTAAAAAATCATTTCAGATTCACTGTCAACACCTTTTGTGATTTTAAAAACATTACCAATTGAGCTATATGGAATAGAACTGAATACCAAGGGCCAAATAAGGGTCTCTGACCTAATATCCACTACCAGCTCAATCAAGATGCTACTGTAAATCAGTGGTATGGTATATGGGCAGAAGCCTTGGGTCTAAGTTGTGTATCAGGGCATGGACAGGTCCTAGTCCATCACTGCTGGATAAATCTTACCGTGGTGCTGTCATTACAGCGCCAGCGGTCAGTCAGGGATGAGACACTTCACTCTCCCATACCTTTCTCAAACTCTGTCATGGTTTTACAGCACTCATCTTCATGTCTGTTCTTTATTGAGCAGTATCTCATTAATAAAAAGCTGCATTATTGGGAAAATGTAACTTGACATGAGTCTTCACACTACCTTAAACTGTCATCTCCCACAATCCTCCCCAGAAACTATACATGAACACCACATAGGAATGGATTAGAGTTTCAATGCAGAAGCAGTTTAGTTTTACTAGGCAATTTTACATTTCGATGGGCAGCGATTAACTATTTGAAATTTAAGGACTTGAATACCCAGAAATTGTGAAACGTGACGTCTGTAAACTGCACACGGCACCCTCATGTTCACCGACGTGGCCGGTCTGATCGCTTTATACTAAAGGAAACCAAAGGAACGAGCGAGGCAAAAGATCCAATGTTGGTGAGTGGAGCTTTTGCTGTTTAGGCGACAGTTCTGTATTTTGCTCCTAAGTTTCGATTCCTCCTGTGAATGGGGAAGATTTACAGCCCCTGACCATACCAGACACCAGAATTGAATTTTGGCGAGCATCTACGGCGTCTCAATTGGGACGCTACACTTCTTGATTTACACTAATAACAGGTGTATTTTTACATTACAAAACAAAACAAAAAAAAAACACATGCCCAGTGCAGCTTTAAGACAAGTGGACTTATAGAGACGGCAAATGTGAATTTGGAATTGATGGAGAGTTGCCTCACATGGCGTCTACCTTCTCCCTCTTTCTAGCCATGTCCTTGCCCTTCTATATATGCACTGTGGGACTGTCCTTGTTTCCTCCCAAGCGTTCTGTGTTAGATGGTCAGTAAAGTTGCTGCCATAGGATTTTGATAATGTGTTGACATGAAAATGGGCATTGTTTTATATGTGAACATGAAATGCATGAAAATGCCTTTGGCGTTGTAACATAAAGTCTTTTAAGCTGTGCCAGTGCATATTTCCATAACATCACTATGAAAAGTTCTGTGGCAGCCATCTTGCATGTATCAGCTAAATTACATCCAAAAAATCTATCTTGATATTAAGGGACTTTCCTTTTTATATAATTGTAATCCTGTGGAAAGTCCCATTTCATAGGCTAGTGATACTTTCTACAGCCATGAACATTTCAGTGTCGAAATGATGACAAATAAATGGAGGGCAATGTTTGTGGTCATCATTTATATTGGGTTTTTTTCACCATTTGCAGAAAATTGCTCTCAGTAACATGGTAGCATATGGCAAAAGTTTAAATAGGCATTGCATTTAAACAAAGCTCAAAACCAAGTGATATCTTGAAATAGACATTGAAAGCTAACGCATGTTTCATGGTCAGTTTTATAGACATTGTGCTCTCCAGCCTCTCGTTCCATACTCCAAAACCCACATCTGAAATCATCTCATAATCTACTATGCTTACAATAAGCAGAGTTGGCGATCTAAAATAAAACTGCTACTAAATATAGGAACATTGGTGTTACACTATCTGTCCCATCACCTTCCATTCATAACAAAGAGGATGTCCCCTTGATTACAAATGCATAGACTTTTGGAAAAATAAAGTTGTGATCATCATATGTGCCTTTAGAGATGTTCTCTATACCTGTGTGTTTGCATAGTGCTTGTGGCACACGTTGGACAAACAGAGTGAAATATTGCAAATTCTTTTGTGGGCAAAATATTGGTCTTAGTTTTTGCTTAAATGTTGTGGAGCCAAATCCTCTAAAGAATATAAACAATAAATGAAGAAAAACAACAAAGAATTTAGAGCAGAAATGCAAAGAGAACTCCATTCACTTTGCCATTAATTAAAAATGCTAGAAATATTTTGATTTTAGCAGCTCTGTGTAACATTAGGTCAATCAAGGACCTGAGGACAAATGTTATTTCTGTCTGCTTTGAAAATGATAGAAATCACAGAACTCTCCAGGAACCGTTTCGCAGAACCTCAGAAACTTACGTATTGTTCTTGTTAGCATCATTTCTTCCCAGTCCAAGAACATGACTTGGGCATAGTGTCAGTCCCCCAGGACTTTCTCGTTAGTTTTGCATTTCCTTGTATTTCTTTTGCACTTATTACATAATATGGATGA
Organism: Hoplostethus mediterraneus; assembly: GCA_034670385.1. NCBI lineage: Eukaryota > Metazoa > Chordata > Actinopteri > Trachichthyiformes > Trachichthyidae > Hoplostethus > Hoplostethus mediterraneus. Next base: position 3,860,866 of record JAXDDW010000019.1, on the reverse strand, counting down.
TTTTACTGCAGCAAAAAGCAATACTGGGAAATAATGACATTGCTAGGGTCACAGTAGTCCAATAACAAACACATTGCTGTTGTCATGGGAGATCTTGTAAACGTCCTAACCTCCAATTTTGGTGACTTTCTTTTTTTTGAACTTCAATTGAAGGATTACGTGTTACTCTATTGGTTGAGGAAATTCTACAACCCTTGGGCTTTTGAAACCTTTCTTCTAACCCAATTGCATAAACTCCAAAAATGCATGGTGGTCAAGCTGCTTTTCTTAACTTCCTGCAAAGTCGACATTTTGGTGATGCAAGGTTTTCACATGACAACAATGGCATTTGTCTTGTTCAGTATAAGCATTTTATATTGTAAAGAAACCATGAACATCACAGCTGAACAGCTGAAGTTTTATTGTAGTCTTGCAGAATAGTTTGTGGATGTTGCTCTTCAAGGACAGCTTCAAATGAGTGATGCTACCACACCACACTGATGTCTATTTTTCACCTCATTTTTTTTTCGGTAGAACATGCACAGTTGGGTCTGGCATGGCAGACGGGGACTGATATCAAGACCCATTTGTATGTTTGCTCAGCATTGTATTGGAAGACCAAGGAGATGAAAATCAACATGCACATGCTGTTTTCCAGAGTTACAGTCTTATGGGGCCAGGTTGTAAGGAGGTCGAAGTTCATGCCCACATTTCTTATACGTTGTGATGTATCCTTTACGTAGGAAATTGCAAATAACACATGGTCTTGTCTAGCAGATTCTGTTTTTAAATGGCAAATTCAGTATACTGAATGCAATGCCACAAGCTAAGCTTTGCTTTTTTCCAGGAAATCATTAGGACTAGCAAGATAAAAAAAAAAAAAGATCAAAGTAATGAAAGGAATATATGTGTGAGTGGAGTGTGACAACAAAACTTTGTACCAAGCAACAGTCAAGTGGATATGCAAAGGAATAGGATAACATAAGTAAGACCTCTAACAACTGCAGCAATCCTTAGACATCCTTTAGGTAGTTCTGCACACATAGGACACACTTTGTCCTCTTCATGGACATTTGGCTTTTTGTCACTGTCATTCATATTGCTATGAGAAAAATACTGCACCCATCTCTCCTCCTGTGGGAAATAGAAATGATCACTGTCGGGTGAAAACCTTGTCTCTCCAAAATGTTTTCAGGAACTAAGAACCAACAGCCCTTTCTAGCTTGATGACAATGCATTTTTGAGTTTATACAATGTGTTTTGAAAGCGTTTTATAAGCCCACAAACTCAGAGAATTTTCTCATCCTCTAGAGGACCATGTAATCTTTCAATTTAAGTGAAAACATGAAAATCACCAGAATTGGAGTTACAGGATTTATTGATAACAGCGAAATGTTGATAACAGCAGGGTGACCCAACTGGTGTATTTTAGGGTGGCTGTGACTTGGAAGAGTTACTCCACAGAATAACTTCATTTTGGAAATAAGTATTTAATAATACTTAAATTAATATCAGATTAGAACAAAAATCTGCATCATGAGATAAGTGTTTGTTTAGTACTGATGACAATATATTTTCTGTTGTCGTCGTTCTGTTTGCTGAATTGTCTTCCTCAGGTAAAAGCGATCATTTGGATTTAGGGTTTCACATTCATTAATACACAGGACAAGATGTTACTATCCCTTGTGCCATAATCCAAGGTAAACACATGTAGACGCCCAATTCAGATTAAAAAAAACAACAACAAACGAGTGATATGACCACCATCAGATGCAACACCATAGCAGACATCAGCAGAGTCATTCCTCAGTTGGTACCATTCGCCAGTTACCTCCTAGCCAACAGCAATATGCGGCATGTCATTGGGGTTATCAAGTGGGCATCTTCCTTCACTGATATTCAGCATTATTATAACACATATTTAGCATTAATTCAGATTCAGTTTTTCTATTTTATTTTTAATGTTCTTTGGCCTGGTCAATACAATTGAATTCACATATTTCTTTGCACTGTCCTAGACTGTAGGACTAACAATATTTATGAATATGAACTTCTCTCTCCGCAAGGCAGAACCTGGAGAACTAAGGAGAGAGAGAGAGACTCATATGATGGCATCAAGTTATAAGATGAGTCACAGGTGTGAGTCTTCGCCCCCTGGTTCACATTGAGCTGACTTAAACCATAGGACTAACATAGAGTCTGAGTGGTCTACCCCCTTCAGTCGTTTCCAAGTGAAGTGACCGTAGGAAACAGGTGGATGTAATTTACCTTTAATACAGCAGTGGTGTAGATCCATGTGTGGAGAACATCAGACCCCCATGAGGCCTCACAAAGGTGAGTGTTTATGGAAAGAATGAGGTTTGGATATTTGGAGTTCCCACTCTTGGACAATACTGATCGTCTGCATCAGGGCTCATGCACAGTGGGATGGACCTTACTATGAATATCCCCATGTCGTCCTTGCTCTCTGGATCGTGTCACTTATCAGGACTCAAGGCCAAATTCATGTAGCGCTGCCTCTTTCCCCATGTCATGTAAGTGGTGGGTATAACGGGGGAAAAAACAAGGACCAGTGCCCAGCTCGAGGGCTTTCCTCAGTGGAATTTTACCTGCAAGAAATTGGAGCGGCAGGCATGATGTACTCTGCTGATGGAGTCAGACGCCAGGGTAAGAACAGACCCCTCTGTTGCTGCTTCCAGAGTACTGCATCAGGGCTGTATGAAATGTGACCTGCTATTCCTGTCCGTATGCTTGAAGTATGTGCCTATACTAGTTGAATAGGAGAAGAGTAGTCCCCAGATTAAATAGAAATGACATAGCTGCCAGTTAATCCTCAATCTTATACAAAATTCTTTCAAGATCTATTATTACTTTCTGTTTGAGTTTGACTTCATCGATTTAGTTTGGTCTGCTGTGCACACCTTTTCTGCAAGTTGTGGAGATAAATCGTTATAGAACTGTACCTCCCCGGTATAAGATTGGTATAAGATTTTCGGGCATTTTGGTGCACGGTCATTGTTTTTACTATTGGTTATCCATTTATAGAAAGCTAGAATTTTGCCCTGCTGCAGTCTTAGGAAATGAATTGGTTGCACCTTTGTTCACATCCATAAAGCTCCAGTCATGTTAGGCAGATCTTATCAATGTTGAATAGTTTTCTCCACCACTGAAAGCTTTGTAGAGTTGTAGAGTGATTGACTAATATATGACAAATTTGATCAGTGACTGTTTTCATCATCCCAACACACGCAATCAAGAATTGTTTCCCTGTTCTAATAGAGATAGTGCTTTCCATCAAAGTGGACATTCATCTGACTTATGCAGACATGAGACAAATGTATTCTACTTCTATTTCTATTATATTCTACTTCATTCTCACATAAATTAATTGTGTTTCACTGCAATCAATCAATAGCAAAGGAGTTTTATTATGCAGTCGGAGGTTAGGTAGCCTGGCTTTTCCACATTTATTAAGAAAACTGCAGTTGTGTTGGTAAAGAGAGGGCGTTCGCTCACTATCTCTCACATTGCATTATAATCAAAATCAAGATTGATAGATGAACACACACTGCCGAGGCAGGACTTCATCCGAGCCACCAGGGCCATGTCTAGTTTCAGATGTCTGAGGTTTAACTGTGGAACTAACAAACATTTTGGATGAAATCATCCAGGCAAAATGTTATTTATGTGAGGCAGAACACATTTTCATTGGCACAATTTTACATATTGCTATAAAGACCAAACAATTATAGATGAATCAAAGTAGTTTACATTTTTATCAATGCCCAGCTTAATACAAATGTTCAGAGTTTCCTGATGATGCGTTCAAGTTGGTAAAAAAGAACATTCAATGGGATGAATATGGATTTCCCATTTTCATTATTTCAGATATGTCTGTTCTGAATTATTATTATAGACGTTCTCATAGAAGTTGATTGTTGGTGATTCTGTTTGCAAATGCTAAATTGCTCTGGCTGGATTTGCCAGCCACAATAAAAGACACCAAACTCACTTTCAACATAATTTTTAAAAATGTGACCTTGTTACACCATATTTGTATAGCTCTCTTCTTTCAACATGTCTGATGCCGATTCATATATCTGAAGTTAGTGTCTAGTTACTACTCTGAATATAGCATCGCTCAGCTGAGAGGTCTGGTAAGCAGACATTATATTCATGTTACATTGATAGTTTATTATTATTATTTACTCACATTATTAGGTCCTGTTGAAGTGGACATGCTGATACAAATGTCACACAGCTACATAATTTATTAGAAGTACTGACCAGATCAGCTTCCCAAAGTAGTTGGGATAGTACAGTAGTAGTAGATAGTACATTGTCAGTGTTCATGTCCTATGTGATCATACATTTTTACATGCATTACCAGCCACCAACAGCTCCACCTTGCTGTTAGTATCAGGAAATGAACTAGCATCCCTGCAAATACAGTGTTTCTAATGCCAGGCCTCTTCACATATATGTTAACTAATCCACCTTTTGTGCTATTAGAAGGCTATTATATCTATAAATTCAAGTTAACCTTGGATCAAGATGTCATGTACTTTGACACAACCACGTGTAGGGGCCAGAGGAGGAGGGTGGGGTTGCATGCTGTTGTCCAAAAAAAAGGTGTATAATGCTGCAGTATGCAAGATTAGAAACAACAGCAGAATTCAGCTACAATTTGAAAACACAGCCACACACCCCTTACCTGTTTGTCTCCTGGTTACATCCTTCCACACACACACACACACACTTAGAAGCATGAAATCATCTGAGGGCATTATTGGCAGGAGGAAATTTCCCTTTCCCATGAATTTTCCTGATTGGATGGACATCTTAAACATTTATTCATTTTATCAATTTCAGAGTAGTCCAAACAAAAAAACAAAATACAGTGAGTGGAAAAGTATTGTGCCTTGCAGTGGTAATTGGTTCTTTTTGCTAAATAGTAACATTTTCAGTACTGACTAAATAATGAATACATGACAGAAGTGTATACTGAGCATTTTATTGGTCTCTAACATATTAGAAATGATAGTTGTTGTGACCAGTCCCCCAAATTTCAGCTATGTGGGGACACATTGTAAGATTAAAGCTCAATACTTACCCCTTACATACAATAACTGAAGTTTCTCACCCTTACATCACCAAGCTCTAAATAGCTTACTTTGAGAAACTCACTAAATAGCAGTGAATACAGGATGAGTTTATGGCTGGGTCAAATGATTTGTTTCCTCATAGGTTGTAGAGGGTGATGTCAGTACTGCGGAGTACCATTTATTTTGTATTATTATAGAATATAGGATATATAGGAATATATAGGAAAAATAGCAAGAACCACTTCGGTGGTGAAGTGGTTGTTTTTGATTGGTCCATTACCTCAAGGGTGAGACATTTTGATCAGCCATAACATGATCCAGTTATTTTACACTCTGTCAAAGTACTATAGGATCGAGTCCGTACATTGTCATACAATAATCTGACAGGGTTTCTCAAATGAAGATGTGAAGAATCTCTGGTTGTAATAAAGTCTCATCTGTGTTTCTGTATATACAGGGTAAGTTAATGTGTCCATATACTAGGCTGAAATTGCCTTTTCCCGGTTTAAAGATGAGTTATGTAGTCAGAAGCAAAAGCTACAAGTCGGTAGTATTGTCTCACTTTCATCTTTTGATCAAGAGATACAAAATCTCTTGAGTATATGGCAAAAAGAAAAGAGAGGTTTCATCATACAGGATGAAACTTGACTACATTGACATATGATTTACAAGCATTTCAACCAACAGTTTGGTCCCCCTTGGATTTTTGTTGTTTAATTGAAGTGTTGGCGAGTAATTGAAGAGCAGGCGATTGCTCGAAGAAAGCTTTCTTACTGGTTTTACTTTGATTTTAATGTGGAAGCTATTGTTTGTGTTTGTCTTCCAGGTGCCACCAGGTCATCAGTCAGCATCCATGGGAGGTGTACCTGCTTTCCCCGGCCCCATCATGCTGTCCCCTGGATCCATACATCCAAGAGGACCCCCTTTCACAGGATATGACCCTTCAAACATGCCACCAGGTAAGATGGGAGTTAGAATAACAAGGTTTGGTTCAAATGTGTACAGGTTGGTATATGAAAAGATAAATATTGCAATCTTTCCACCTTGATTGTTCTTGGCTTGATATTGTGGCTCTGCTGCTTTTGCAAATTACAGAGGACTCAACCAAAGATAACCAAGGTCCATCCTCAGATGTAGGCGCTGACGGCCAGCTGGGATCTCCAGGAGCACCAATGATGAGCCTGCCAGGCCAGGCGGTCATACAGGGTGCCAGACCAGGTATGCCGCCTCTGCAGCATCACTCTGGCATGCCAGCCCCTCATCTACCTCGATTCCTCCCGCCACCAAACATGCCGCCCATGCCCCCTCAGATGATGCCCTGGAGGACCAATGTTTCCTCCGGACAGGTTCAGGATGCCCATGCACTTCCCTCCCCGCGGCCCTCCTTTCCCGCCGCGGCATCCTATTGGACCTGAGAGCGGGGATGACGGGGAAGGAAGGCATTTCCGAAACGGAAGACCAGGATTTGGGTGCCCGCCCTTCCACAGAGGAAGATGGTGAAGGTTGGTTGGGTGATGGACCTGAGAGGAGAGGACGATGAACCACTGTGACAGATACAAATAGTAAACCTTAGGCTATCTGGTTCACGACGACCGCTGTGAATGAAAGGATACCAGAGGCTTGTTGTCAGAGACTTTCTATTTTACACCCCAGAAACATTTTTTTAGTAATAATAAACTATGAAAAGCAAAACATGAATGTGGTCCCTGCTAATAACTCTTCCTACTTGAAGTCCACCAGAGATGAGACTCTATTGCTGTAAATACTGTACATGCTTGTAGCTGTTTGATATCTTTTTGTATATTTGAAGTCATGTTTAGTTTATGCTTCAGTCTGTCAACTTGGTAGTTGGAGGGGGGGGGAGAAAGTCTGTATTTTTATGGCGTTATTACCACAATGTGTGTGTGTATGGGGGGGAAATGGAGTGGAATCTATTACTTCATACTTTTTGGTATTTAAGTGTTTGTTTTTAGTACAATGCCGTTGTACAAAGCCGGTTTTTCATTCATCCCTGTGTTCAAGAGAGAAGTTGCATTTGATTTATATCACTGACAAAGATGGAGACAGATTTCATATCCTACCAGTAGAGGGTAGCGTGAAGCTTGTTGCCATGCCCGACCTCTGTTGTACGTTGAAGTCACACCTTGTGGAAACATGGGCTTTGACTGAGTATTAAAACGAAGGACAAAATAATCGGATTGATTGATCTGGACTAGATCTAGGAGCTGTTTCTAAGAAAACTGAATTGGGGTTCATGCTGTGTGCACGACATTCCCGGAATTAAATCACTGACAAGATTTGTTTGTTTCATGTTTTAAGGTTTGTGGTACCTAAATATCGGAATTTGCTTTTGTGTGTTTCAATTGAGTTCAGTTATAGTTTTGCTGTCATTTCCATTCATTTTTTGTGTGCACGTGAATTAAAACACGTTTATTTGCCTACAAGATGTTTTGCGTGTAAATGTGAGACAGAGGTGTGTGTGTGGGGGGGGTGGGGGGGAGAAGACTCAAGACTTTACACTGCACCACTGAGCATGTACTGAATGCGCGCGTGTGTGTGTGTATGCTCAGATTGTGGTGGTTCTGGTCATCAGACTGCCGGTCCAGAAAGGTAAACTGAAGCTGATTGGCTCATAGAACAAGTAAGTGGCATTCGCATGATCCATTTGCACACCGTCTCCAAGGGCCGTGTGCTCCTCCCCTCTCAGCGGTGTGGAAACAACACGCATGGTCGGTGGCCAGACAGACAGACATACGGACAGACAGGACGCGGAGAGGCAGAGGTACCGATGGACAACACCGGCGCGTGCGGGAAAAATGATTTTATTATCCAGATGGCAGCAGCGGGGTTCCGGTGCACGCGGCGGACAGGTATGTAGGACTTAAAAAAAACGACGCATGCAACCCCAATCATGTGAAGGATAAATTAGCTTGATGTCCGGTCATGCTCCCCCGCGGTCCTAGCGCCGCCTCCGTGGCCGCTCCAACATACAAGTTTATGAAGACGAGGCAGGCGGTGCTGCACGGACTCGTGTCGGGCTGTCAAATAGGCTGTCGGGTTGTTTTCTGCATGGAGGTGTAGAGCATCTGACGAGTGGCTGCCGTTTGCCACCGGCGGTCATCAATGATTTTGGCTAAAATGCGAATAGCGATCGTGTCATTGGGATGATTGTGGCCACGGCCGGGGGGGTTAACGGCTGTCCAGACATTTTAATTGACAACAAACCTCTTGCTGGCTAAACGAGGCATGAGAGAAAAAAAAAAGAAAAACATGCATGGTAACCTGTCCGGAGACAAGGTAGTGTTGGGTGGTCGCTACAGATTGCAAGTCATTTCTACGCTGTGCAGGATGCAGGAGACGTGGCCTTGTGGGTCGGTCAGATGTTGCATGAAGCACCAGTTGTTTCATCTCACAGAAGGGGGAGAGAAAAAAACAAAAAAACAACCCATTTGTTCTCCGTGTGACAGTGCATTCAAATTCCCTGCTGTCCTCACACCGTGTTTCAGTAAACGGGTCATGCGCATTGCCTCGAGTGAAAGGCGTAGCTCATCCGTGCAGCTGCATATCACTCAAACGACCTTATAGCAGCAAGTTTGTTGCAGCATCACCACAGTGTTGTTTTATCCTTGTCAAACATCTCGTGTGCACAATCCTCATCATATCACCGGTGTATCTAGTGAGGCATGAAGTATTGATTGCCTGGAGTATTGACTGCTATCGCAGCATGACAAGGGCTAAGCAAAGATATGGCAGCAACATGTAAGACAACCTGTCTGTGAGCTTATCAGGCTTGAGTAATTGCTAGAGTGCTCAGCATGCAACAGGGACTGGTAGAAGTTAAGGTTACATGAAGACCCTTCAGTGAATTGTAGGGCACCTTTTTAGTTGAGTCCCAAGTCAGTAGCAAGACCAGGTCCAGTTGAAAGGAGAGAGCAAATCAAGACCAAAATAGGTAATAAACGGTGTATAGATAGATAGATAGATAGATAGATAGATAGATAGATAGATAGATGTACTTTATTAATCCCAAGCTGGGAAATTGCAGTGCAGCAGCAGCATTACACACAGAGACAATAACAACAACACAATGAATTAAAAAAAAAGAAGAACAACCTAGACATATTAAAATGGCAATATAGAATGCAATATAAAAATGTATATGTCTTTCCAAATGTAAAAAATAATGCAGTATAAGGATCAACATATGTAGATTTACCTGCAGGAGTACTACTACTATACCCTTCAAGACATTTGGAGGACCCTTTCATTCTATACACAGATGTAATTTGTAGTACAGGAGAGAAAATGAACAAAAGTGGACCAAGTGGAGAGGAAAAAAAACTATCTTTGAAAATGTTTAGACTGGCATGCATTTTTGATTGCCTGGCATTGGATGATTATTAACAACGTTGTGAAATTATATTGGCTATCGGCTATCCAGAGTGAAGAAGGCTCATCTGTGCTCATCTGTGTAGCTGCAGGATAGTCCGGCTTTAGAAGTGGTATGCCTCCTATATTGTAATGATTGTTATAGCCTATCAGCAACATACAGATGTACCTGCTATAGGCAACAAGAACCACTATGTAAGGTGTTGATTACAAATGGTATAGGATTTATAAGGGGCCTAAACAGCATGCTGAGCCTGCAGCAGAGCACCATAGGAGGAAAAGGACCACGTAGAGCATCTGACAGAATGGCTTCAGTGTTCAGATGTGTCCTCAGGGTTGTAAGCTGAGCCCACCTGTGTGACATGCCCACACAGAAAGCTCAGCCCTGCCCCCCCCCCCCCCTCCTCTCTCTCAGGATCAAGTTGGAACTAGTTGGGCTTCCCTCTGGCTCGTGTCCACTCTCATTTAACTCTTTCTGATGGCATTCTCCATCTGGGAGGATCTGAAACGTAGACCAACTTGAGACGTCGTAGGAGCCGTCTTAACCACACACGGAAGAATGTCTGCACATTCATATGGAGATTTGTTGGCTTTTTGCACAATTCATGACTTTGTTCTTCCTGTGTGTACAGACATGTACTACCAAACACAGATGATGTCTTGAAATGTGCATATGTTAACCCCAATAAGAGCTCTTTGTGAATTATTCATTGCCGTCCCACATCCACATAACTGTTCTTTCATTTATAAAGTAAACACTGTACAGGCTTACTGTTTTGAGTTTTCTGCGGTTATTTTGCCACCAAAATCCAACTTTCAATATGAAATGAAACAGAACATTCATTCCAACACCCAGACTGGAATGTAAATGGGTTATTTCCATTCAACATTTACGTTTAGTCATTTACATCCCAGTGCTGCATTTAGCCAAATACAATCAAACCGTGTGTCAAAATAAAAGCCTTCAAATAATTGTTTGTGTGCAGATATTAACTATAGAAATGTGACCACAGCCAACAACCACCAAACTGGAGATCTTTGCCCGTTCGGTCGGCTAGGTGGTTGTTGTGGGTATTACAATGAGAGTATTGACCAGGTCTGAGGTCCTTTTCATCCTCAATGTCTTGCATAGAAACTCTCAGATGAGTTTGGAAAAGCCAGTACTCTGCCAGTACTCTGCCAGTACTCGGCCAGTCAGGTTTTAATAATGAAATGACAACATCTCCACTCCGTTATGGCTCGCTAAAACGCACACTGCTGCCAAAGTTGTTTAAATATTTGACTAAACTCTGGGCCAGAGTGGTGTGTGTGTGTGTGTGTGTGTGTGTGTGTGTGTGTGTGTGTGTGTGTGTGTGTGTGTGTGTGTGTGTGTGTGTGTGTGTGTGTGTGTGTGTGTGTGTGTGTGTGGGTCTCTCTGAATATTTCATAGTTTCTGAGGTTGAATAGTTCTATTCAGTGAAAGGGGATTCCTGGCTTCTTTTTTTTTTTTTTTTTTTCACGCATCAAAAAATCTTTTATATAGAAATATCAGTTTCCCTTTTTGGGCTTTTTTGGCAGGCAGACAGTTTATTTTACTATAACAGTGTCCCCCTGTATCACTATATCTACTATATATACACTATATATATATATTTTTTTTAACGTTGAAGCTGCTTTCATCCACAGAAAACACCGTTATGGAGCAACCATATTGTGTAACAGTGTTTTGGTCGCTGCTGTGAGTGGTCTCCTCTGTCCAGACCCTCACGTTGAATGCCGTCTGCACAGGCTGATTGCCAAATTTGTCTTGTGAGAATTATCTGCTCTCCCTCCACGCAGAACAAGAGATTCCTTATCCCAGAGCGAGTTGGACTCTCTCTTACACCGCTGCTGTATGCAAGATGTGCTTTCATTCAATCGCTTGTGTTTTCTCATAGCATGTACATTGGATAATCATATTGCGTCTAATGTAAGAGATCTTTGGCGTATTAGGTCCAAATCAAGTGGCCTTTTGTGTGTTCCCTTCCCAGCCCCAAGTTGATGGATGAAGGACGAGCCCATGCCTTCCTGTCCCGCCTCTGTTTACATCCATGTTCTATTGAGTTTTTGGGTCTTCCCTTCTTCCTCCTGACAGCACATCTGTCTCCATTAGAGTGTCCTATTGATGTGCTTCTCTGTCAGTCAGCCTTCCACTGTTGCAGAAAAGAGGAATCCCATTGTTCTCTACAGTCATCCACATTATAAATATGTCCATCAGCTGGCTAATAAAGACAGAGGGGGGGGCGTATTCAACTTCAAAACGAGCGTTGGCTGTTTTTCTGATATATCTAGTCACGTGCAGAACACTGGCGATTGTCACACGGCCGCATATTCCAGCTTGTCACACGTAGCGCCTGCTAGAGTAAGGTCATACATGGTGAATTCATGACATGCTGACAGTCAGCATAATCCGGGAGAGCATCTGCGGTGAATGGCATGCTCGCTGCAAGTCGATCCCAGATGCTTGGCAGAGCACAACTCCCCTCTAGCAGCGCTCACACTTTAGAGCAGTGGTTCTCAATCCGGTCCTCAAGGTTTTTAGCTCCGGCTCGACTCGGGCGCACCTGAACCAATTAGAGGCTTCAGGATTTCATGATACCTTAATGGGTTCAGGTGTGTCTGAGTAGAGCTAGGTCCTCGAAATCTGGTCCTCGGGGGGTCCAGAGTGCTGCCGGTTTTCTGTCCTACCAGGTAGTTAATTGCGTTCACCTGTCATGCCAAGTTTAAATCAGGGCGTGATTGGACGGCTAGAATGAAAACGATGCGGCAGAATATAAAACCAGCAGTACTCTGGATCCCGAGGGCCACTGCTTCAGAAGGACTTCCATGCACTCTGTATAATGCGGGGAGAAAAGCTCGGGTTGTGTTTCGGTCACCTTAGGAAGCAATGACAAAACCCTGAGTACTTTCAGATATGACACTGATTATGGGTGAAAACCTTAACAGACGCATGCTGTATGAATTGAAGCTTGATTTCCAACATCATAAATTATTGCTGCGTCTAAATGAACGGCCCTGCGCTGTGGCTTTGGCCTCGGAAACAAGCAAACAGAAACGCTCCCCGCAAATTGAGTCAAGTTGCCTGAGCAGGCTGGAGTATTGACTCGTGCTTCAAAGCTTTCTTTGAGGTTGCGGTACTCTGGGAAAAGTGATTTCTTCAAAAGATTCTGTTCCAATTACAGCGGGCTACTATTCCTAAGTGAGAGGCCAGCGTGCAACGTGGAGAATAGTGGATGGGATTCAGTGGCACTCTCCATAATGGTCACGGGGTTTTGGAGAGACATGGCAGGAATGGCGTGTAAAAGCCATATCAAAGCTCCCGTTTCCTCCTCCTGTTTCTGAGCTGTGAGCAGCAGCGTACGACCTGCTGTCAGAAATGCACCGGGCGATGATCATTTGGTTCACGTGGGCCCGACAGAGCCTTGTGGTTCGGATGAATAATGGATACTAAGTGCTCTAAACTGCTGAGGGTGTGAGTCACTTTGGGGAGGCTGGAGTTAGACTAACTTGACTGCGCCATCCATCATAAGCGAGATCTTCTCAAGTCCATTTGATTTCTTTTTTTTGCCCGGAGTCGACGTTGGTGTAGGAAGCGATTTTTACATTGGTACGGTGAGTTAGCATGGATTTGCCTTGCCTATTTGTCGTCAATTATCTGTATGAGCTCTTGTTTATTGGCTTGTTTATTGGCTCTTGTTTATTTGATTTTCTTATTTGTCTTATTTGTTTAAGAAAAAGTAGGTTGCTAACTTTGCACTTTTACCTTAGCGCTAGTTATGCTCTTAGTTGCTTGTTTAGGAAGGAAATGCACTTACGATTTCTGGTGACTAGTAGTTCTCTTGCCTATGCCTTGCCTTGCCTATGTTGAATGCACTTATTGTAAGTCGCTTTGGATAAAAGCGTCTGCTAAATGACTGTAATATAATGTAATTTGTGTTTGAACCCAACAGATGTGCATCGTACTTCCAGTAAACTCAGACCTATATTGTAGTCTGTGTCCATTGTGGATTCAACCAAATGTATAGGCTACCATACCCAGCAGCTACTACTGTATAAGCCACAAGCATCTTTTAAATAGCTAATAGTGGAGAGCCACCAATGCTGTATATGTTCCAACCAATCAGCTTCAGCTTTTTTTCCGCGCTTTCTAGGTTAATTTACTGCGTCTTTGATGTCGACTCTAGAGAGGCAGCCCGCTGCTGCAAACCGCTGGGTTCTCCGCTAATGATCTCTACCAGCCCAGGGTTGGGGGGTTACTGCTTTCACGTCTTGTGTAACAGTTGCATTTCGTCGTACACAGTGTTCCTTTTCAGCACAATGTGTCATCTGTCTTCCCCCCCGAAGGACACGGCGGGGACACGTGTTGTCAGAAGTGCGGGGACCGCTAAGAAAATAAACACTTGAACCCCTCGTGGTGGAGGATGTTCCCTCCAATGTTGTTGTAGATTCACAAAAGAGCCTTATGCTTTTGCTTATGTTGCAGAAGAGCCTTATGCAACATTGCTCACAGCCTAACCGTTGTTTAATAATGAAATGTGCTATTAGGTACGCCTAATTGCAACTTGTATTTATAGACCAGTTGCTTTGCTGACGGCTCTGTGAGCAAAAATTTGAACAGGCAAACATGTTGCGTCTGTGTCCGAGCACGTACTGGATGTGTGATTGTGCAGAACGCCCTCTGGTAATTGTGAATTAAAATGTATGAGACAAGATAACATGTAGGCTAGCTAGTTAAATATAGCTGCTAATACTGTCAGGTGACTTCATCTCACTGTTTCACTGCATTGTCATCATGTGGTGCACACTGTTCAATGTTGCATACTCAACTTACTCATTACCACTCTTGTCTGCAGCGCTGCGTAGGCCAGACTCAAAATCAGTTAAATTACGATTTTTATTTTTTGTCACTGATCTACATGCAGTGACCCACAATGTCAAAGATTTTATTTTTGATTTACACATTTGTGCAAATTCATAAAAAAACTGAAAAGCTGACTGGTTTTAAGTAAATTGATCAAAATGATTCAACCCATTTGCAGTGACACTCCAAAACAAATGTCTATATGAGATCCCATAGATGGCCACGCATGTCAAAGCAGAAACTCGACCATAGAATTCAGAGACACAAATGTGAGGAGGCATTTTCTAAAGTGTTAGAAGTTCACAGGAGCACAGTAGGCTTCTTCCTTAGGAAATGGAAAAAGACTCCTCCTAGAGCTGGTTGTCGGACCAAACAGAGCAACCGGGCCTGAAGGACCCTAGTCAGGTGAGCATGAACCCAACAACCACTGACAGAAAAACAGTTCCTTGGCTGTAACGGGAGATCTTCTCAGAAGGACAACAGACAGTGCAGCACTTCACAGATCTGAGCTGTTTGACTCCTCGGGGGGAGAAAAACAGTGCCAGTATGCCGGGGGGTTTGCTAAAAGGCATGTGAAAGACTCTGAAGGCATGAGGCCAAGGTTGTCTGGTCTGATGAAACAGAAACCTGGCACATTTCATCAGCCCATCTCACACCATAAAGCACGGTGGTGGTGGCGGTGCTTTTCAGTGCCGTGGACTGGGAGACTTGTAAAGCCCAGGTCAGACTGCAGCACTGGTCGAATCTCACCCAGTGAGGACAGCTAATGTCCTGTCAGGAAGCTGGGCGGCGTCACACATGAAGACGAGGGATCACACACTACCCGACTTTGTCATTCAGGACAGTTCACTATGAGTACAGTTACTTGGTAGTTTTGTGGTACCGAAGCTACAGTGTAATGTAAATGTAAGCTAAGTTTACATTACAAATATATTGTGACTTTACAAGGAGAACATTGATGAGGATTTTTTTGTATGAGTGTACTTCTCTTCTGGTTGAAAGCTGGAATACTTACTTAGATATTTCATTAGATATCATTGGATATCATTTTTGTTTTCACTTTGTATTTATGGGATATTTTGAGTAGATTGACAAAAAAATCTCAATTTAATCCATTTTGCATTCAGGCTACAGCAAGATGAAATGAGGAAAAGGTCAAAGGGGTTGAATATTTTGAAGGCACCTGTATTCATCCTTAAAGGTACAAAGTAGAGTATTACTATTTATAAAAACAGCACTGAAGTCTATCCAGGTTGTAGCTGGTTTTTTTTTTAAGGAGTCACATTTAGGGAACGTTGTTGAGGGAACATCCTGCCAAGCGGATCTCCCATTCTTCCCTCTTCAGCTTTTGTGTTCTCCACCGCTGATGGTGATTGGCAGTGATTGCGATGGGTTGTGACGCCTGGACAGCATCAGCAGTCCGGGGTGTTGCCACGGATCTGTAACTGTACACTCACCTGCCACATTTGCTCCAGCGGTATCGAATGGCCTGTCAATGTATCGGATGTCCAATTCAATCAAACTCCTTTAATTGAGGGAGGGATGGGGTCGGGGAGTTTAATGGCGTCGTGCCGGGTGATGAGATGAGTGTTTTGTGCAGCCTAGCTACACGCAAGCGAGCTGCATTTTCTAAATGCCTGTGGTTGGAGCAGACGTGGAATCAGCATTAGCCCATATTTCATTGATAGGCACTTTTATGGCGCTGCTGCCTGATCTGCATGGTTCCCTCAGTATTCAAGGAGAGGAACAGATAAGGACATCTCAAATATTTCTTCAGAGACGCCTTAAATATACGAGAATGCAACACATATCAGTCACATCAGCTTGGGTTAATATTTGGTTGTGTGTTAAGTGGCAGCAGCTCCAGTCGTTATCATCACAGCCCACCATGTAAGACGTTTATTCTACACTCATGGTCGATAGCCAGTGTAAATAATGATCTTCTGACGTCATGTCCTGAAAAGTCTTGTTATGTGCTTCCAGCGCTTTTGTTTTCGTTGGATCTGATTTCAACAAATTGTGAAGTTTAATGGAAAGCAGAGTGGGTGTGGGTGTGGGTGTGGGTGTGTGTGTGTGTACTTTCCAGTAAATTTGGCACATATCCCAACAAAATTCAAAATATGGTGTGCAGTCAGTTTACCTGTGAAAGCGAGCCCAGTGTGTTGATAAGGACACAGATTATTATTATGACTGGTTGCCTCTGCAGACCGGACATTCCTCTCTTTACTATGAAAACGGTCTAGGTTAATATTGGGGTCACGACCTTGGCTGCAGATGAGGTCACGCTGAAAGGAAGCCAGTCTGACCGCAGCGATGAGTGGCTTTTTTTTATTTCGGTCATAGTCATCACAAAGTCTAGACATGGCAATTCAACTCCTCCAATCTCTGGGACTCCTCTCAGACAGGCTCTCTCTCTCTCTCTCTCTCTCTCTCTCTCTCTCGCTCTCTCGCTCTCGCTCTCTCTCTCTCTCTCTCTGGTTATCAGGGTGTCTAACCCAGCAGAGCCCGGGGCGCGCTTTAGCATCGCTATGTAAGCCGAGCACATGATGTAGGCTGCGGCGCTCAGCTGAACGAGCGGCCGCCTTGCCCTCCGTCCTCCCCTCTTCCTCTCTTACCCCCCCCCCCCCCGCCCTCCGCCGTTTCATCGTCTCCGAACGAATCCGAGCGCGGCTGTCATCGCTGACGTGACGGCCACACGACATCACCGGTGCTATGACAACAACACTCCAGCCTCTCCTCCCGTTCACAGGTCTATTTTGGACCGCCGCCGAACGCTCCAAATTATCGATGCACCACATTAAAACTGTTCCCTCTCTGCTCTCGTTGCTCTCAAGGTGATGAAAACATTTTCTCTTTCATCCGGCTGCTATCAAATCCTGCTCTTTTAAACACCACAAATAAAACTAAATTTCTCCCACTCATTTTCCTTCTAATTTCTAAGCCAAGGATGATGTAAAGTTAACATTTAAGACTCTTATCGATCCAGATTATTGCATGATCAGAGAAAACTGAGGCGAGACCGATCTTATCTGTGTTACTGAAAGATGTGCACGATAAAGAGGTCGCAACATTTTAGTGTAAACACGACGCTTCTCGTAGGGGAGGGGAAATGCAATTAAAGAGGAGACGAGGGAGGGAAGACGCATTCCTGCTGGCAGTAGGTTTTTAGTTTTAGGGGGTGGAATTAAGAACGAGGGAGGGAGCGAGGGAGCAAGGAGGGAGGGAGCAGAGAGTGTCAGGAGGAGGAGGGGGGATTTACAAACAGGCACTCCCCCTCCCTCCCTCAGTTCCTCAACTCATCCTTGCATATAGTCAGTCAGTCTGCTGTGGACTTGAAAAAGGACTATCAATAATCCCCTTGCATGGAGCTTGAAATTTCTTCCTCAGTGGTGTTTGGAGTTTCTCTGGGCTGCCTGGAAAAAGAAGTGACACTCTCTGGTTGTACCCAGTTAAAGGTAAGTCCCGGTGTTTTGCTGCTGTTTGTGCATTTTGTCCCTTTTTTTGCAACATTGTGAATTGGGGTTGTTGTGTGTTCAGAGATAGCAGCAGAGACAAATGGCTCTCCAGTTATAAAGCTCCCACCTTCCACCAAGAGGTGCTAAATGAGACCAGTTGTAGTCACACGTCTGCTACAACAGGCGAGCTGGGCCGTGACTCAACGTCTGCCGGGTTCTGTGTTTTAGTTTTTTTAGTTTTTTACATTTTAAGATATGTGTGAGCTTTTGTGGATCATGGTTGTGTCCTGGGATGGGGCTTTATCAGGATTTATCAGAAACTCATTCCTGTTTATTTCCTCTTAGGACTTCCTTTTTTCTTGCCCCTTCGCATTATTTCATGCTTTTGTGTCCCAACCATATCCCAGGGTGCTCAGGGACAGTTTTGGGTGGGGTTTGTACCTGTAACTCTGTGTATGCTACAACTTTACCTCCACAACTGCAGGCAATATGCTATTGTGTTGCTCTGTATTCACTGGCAGAGCCAAACAATACAGCTTGTGTCTGCATCATTGTAATGACAAAGCACTGGTGGTGGTGGTGGTGGTTTTGTGATGCTGAGAAACGGGAGATGATGAATTGCAAATGTGAGAGATGGTCAAAGTCAAGGAGAATTCCCAGAGCGTGTCCTGGTGGGGGGTTGGGGTGGGGGGGGGCTGAAGGACTTCATGATGTGCGAGTTCATTTAAAATCTGGGCTTTGTGTTGTGACTCCTGCGGTGGAGAGAAGGGGCGAGAAATGGTCATCTGGTGTCATAGTTATGGAAATGTATTGACCGTCCTAGGCTTACCAGGACAGGAGGTCAGGCTTGTAAATCTCCACAATGCCCCTGTCATGACCAGAGGGCCACAAAAAAAAAATCCTCCTTTTCAGCAGATGATATGAAAATCACATGCAGTGGGAGCATTGTCCCCCAGTCTCAGTGTGATCTAACCCAGTTATCCTCCTGAGATGGAAATATCTTTAATCACAGATTGATTCGCCTGGTCTTCTGTCGTAAGCTCGACTTAATTAAAAGGCACTGTTGAGTTAACAAGGGTGTTATTGTACTTTTACACGTCAGTGGAGTTGAGAGTCAGGTGGTCAAATGCTTATCTTATTGGAAAAAGTTACACGGGACGATTCAGCGTGGTAGCACACCTTCCCAGTTATTTGCACGTGATAGTTTTCTGTTTTTAACGTGATTGTTTGTGAGGCGTTACTTGCTTCACCAGTCAGATATGCTCTATACCTTTTTGGTTATGTCAACATGGCTAAACCAATAGCAGTTGGCCTCGTCATAAGTACACGCTCACGCTAAAGTACATGTACACATGGAAAACTGCTCCGGTTGTTTTGCTTCAGGCATGTGCTAGTTTGTTTTTATCTGAATGTGGAGCCATGTGCTGCCATTTTTTCTCCCCCCGGCAGTTAACGTATGATTATCATCAGTCACGACTTTGTCCAGCTGGAGTTGTGATGTTGTGATTGGGTCACCACGGGACTGTAGCTCTTTCATTGACCAAGCACTCAATACCAAGGTTTGAGAGGACAATTCTCACAATTGACCCATGAGAACAATTTTGAAAGGAAAATATTGTTCAAACTGCATTTTCTTATTTATTTTTATCCCATCACAAACATGGAATTGTGTTTTCCCTTTGAGTACTTAGATGCATCTCCATAGTAACAGATACATATTAATATTTCATGTCAGGAAAATGGGCCAGATGTCAATAGGTCAGTACAGTACAGCCTGAAGCCGTTTACACTGAATAGGAGACTCAACTTATAAACTCGTACAAAGTTCGAGTACAAGAATAAAATAATTATTGGTATCATCACAGGCCTGAGTCACCAAGCAATGGATGCTCACTACACACCTCAATATGCTTCTGTAAGACATGGAAATAATAATAATAATAATAATGACATATTTCAAAGCTGAAATTTAGTTACTCTAACCTCAGTTTCAACGTTTTTGACACTTTAAAGTATGAGCATCTGCTCGCACTGGTGATTTTAAGAGCCTACCAAAATGCTAAACCTGGTGGATGGTTGAAGGTAGTGGGTTACAGCTGAAACGTGACTTTATCAGTGGCATTTTGCTGCAGGGCAGTAGGCCAGACCGGCACTGAAACCTCTGATCAAGACTGCTCGGAGCAGGCCGACACATTTCCTACCCAGCTTTGTGTAGTCATGTGTGTCAGGATCCAGCTTGGTTATGCTTCAGTGCACGAGGCTGCACGGTGGGGAGCTGAGAGCTCCTACGGTGTTATGGTAGAGACGGTGCTCGGGGACGACTTCTCTGCAGGTTCAATCTACTGATCTGATTTAGAGCAAATCTCCTCAACGAATCCGAACAGAGGACACATCGACTTACTAATGAAAAACCAAACGCTCCAAAGACGGCTGACGGCGGTTCTCTGGAAAGTCTGTCATTTGGAAACTCGTTCTCACATCCAAGATGAGTTTATACAGGAACACTCCTGCGTTTCTCATCTCATCATTTCAGAGAAGGAGGCCTGCCAGGGTTAGTCATGCTCTACCTCCTTCAATACGTCATGCGAGGCAACTTCACAACTTCACAACGTAGCCTGAATCTATTCCTTCCTTGCTCATTAATATTGGAGTCAAAATGAAGACAATAGGACTTGACGTCGGCCCAGATGTGTTTTGAGTGGAGTTTCGATTGTGCGTCTGTATTTGTGGTGCTACAAAAGAGAACACACTTGAATTGAAGCCTGGCTTGATATTCCTGCCCACTGACCTGGAAGCGAAGGATTGCCTCCGTGGAAGAAGATCCTGAGTGAACCAGAGTAACAGAAAACGCATTCAGCGTAGGATTGCTGTTCAGCGTCCCCGGCATTGTGTCTATTCTGTTGCCTGCGACGGGACATTCAGGCAAAGACAAGTCAGCTGCCATAATGAGACTGGTAGGTGAATGGCTCGCCCAGCAGCGTACTGGCGTCTGGCTTGAAGACATCAATTCAGTGCTGTTCACACCGCCCTTTTCCTGGCAGTGCTGGCTAGCAGACTAAAGACGGTGTTTGGCTGAAAAGAATAGCATCCAAATTCATTTAATTTGGGGTTTTAGAAAATGAGAGCATCCGTTATATTTTTTTCTTCATGCATCACCAGATATTCTCTGTCCCACGTCACTGTGAGAAGGTGCAGGTGAGGGGGGCGGGAGTCAACCCAACCACGCAGAGCAATTTTTGAGACGGTCTCAATTTGAATGTCCCTAATGCAGTGGCCTTGTGCCATTTGGTTACTTTTGCATGAGGCTTTTGTGTTTTAACAAAGTTTGCAAAGCCTGAGTCCGGCATTGGCTCACACACACAGCAGGAAGACGGAGTGAGAAAGCTGTTAGGTTGTAAGGTAATGGCTGTACTAGTTATTGCTAAGTTTGATGTAAGCTAACTAATCACTCTCACTGTTTGTTGAGATATCTAATTTTTAAGGGGGAAATTGCCGAGTGTGTTTGGGGTCTGATTGTGGCGTTGCCCGTTGTAAAACTGTGGAATGTGAAGCATGTTAAGGCAGACTAAAGTTGACGCCTTGTGTCGCCTGGTGTTGCCAGGGGGAGACCTTTTCACCTACAATGACAGTTTCCAGCGACGAGAAGGTCATCTCGTGAAATTCTCTGCCGATTTTTTTTTGTGGTGATATTTCGTCACACTGGCTGCAGCCTATTTCAGCACCTGAAACATTTTTTCATCATCTTTCCAGCTGGATACTTCATATAATTAAGTATTGATCTATAATTCTTGTGTGATCCGGCTGCCAGTGCCCGGTAGCACATATTGCCTCAGCGTCTGATTAAGCAACGTAGAGGTTTACATCATTGGCGGTTCGGTTTGAGTGACTTATAGGGTTTACATTTACACTCAAGGATTTAGATGCTGCTTGTATCCAAAGCAACTTAAATGACTGCAGTAGTCCTGATAAGATTCAATTCCTAGATGACCGACATTACTAGCAACCAATAGAGTGCAAGAATCAAAGGAGTCCTGACAGAGGCCTTTTATATGAGAGGTACCAGGTAAAAAAAAGTAATAAACAAGAGAAGTGCATTTTCACTACAAGAAGAGAACGAAAATATGGTGGAAGGAGGAAAATTTACTTTGGAAATATGCTTTCATTAAAAGATAATCAACGGAATTGCTTCGCTCCGGCAAATCCCAAATCTTCAAAGGCGATAGACACACTGCCACCATTTATCTATTTGACAGTAATGAGGATGAATTTGTGGCTAAACATGGAAGGTTCAGCGCTGTCAGTTGTCCTTTCATCTGAACAAGTGATAATTGTTAGTGCTGTCTGGCAAAACTAAAAACATGTACAGACCCATTATGCTCTCAAAGCTTTTAGGCACTGAGTTTCTAGGGTTGTAGTAGAAATTCCCTCACTTACCATACCAGCTACAGTTCCCTTCCCCCGTAGAACTGTAGTCATAGGAGTCAGTACAACCTTACAACCTATCCACCACCCCTTTGTCTCACCAGTGGGCCATGGGTATACCTACAATTTACAGCTGTTTAAGGACTTCAAAGGCCCCAACGAGGAGCTAAGGGGCTGTAAGCAGGAAGTACTCTTGATGGCCCCATCGATTGTGACAGAGATGAAAGTACTCAATGGGTGCGGCACAATGTGACACCATAAGATCTTGTATCTTTTGGTAGTAAAGGGGGAGCAAAGGAACTGATAGTTCCCCTCAACATTGAAAGTGAGATTTTCAATCATCCGGGTGTCTTCTATTCTGCATCTTATATCAGTGCCAATTTCACAGCTCCATTGGTACGCCTAGTGCATCAAAAAACACAATAGATAATAACTAGAGACAACAGTTGCAGAAGAAACAGATTGTGACAAAGAAACAGACTGGCAAATTGTCCCACTGTCAACTCAACAAATCAATTCAAACAACAAATATGAAGCAATGGATTCAAAAACAGCCCTAATTTGTAATTCATGTTGAAAAGTTGAACCAGTAGCCGTAGATGTTACTAAACGCTTCTTGACCCAGCAAATATGCAGCATCTGCTGCAGACCCAGCTCATACACAGAGCTCAAACAGAGGCAGAATCAATGGCCTTTGCACACAGCAGTCCCTGAGAGGAAATATTTGCAGGAACAGAGATGTTACCAGGCTAAACAACATGAGCTGCTGCTCAACACCATCTAAATCAACAAGGTCATTTTAGCAGCTGTCAGATTTCAGTAAAACATGACATATGTGTTATTAATACTCAACGAGAATAGTTGAACAGAAAAGCATAGCCAGCAGGTTTATTGTACATGGTACACTTTTAACCTTAAAACTGGACCCCTTACATGGACGTGCGTTCACTGAATAGGGATGGGGTGCAAAACAGTGATTTTCATTTTCCCTTGTGTATTTGTAGTAAGTTAGTACGTTCTGGTACCAAAGAGTAAATGATACAGTAATATTATGCTGCTCAGAAGTTTATTAACATCCCAGGAAGGGAGAAAACTGCTTGATTAAAGGTGAAGAGGAGAAAACAGCTCTTGCATCCTAACTCCTTTTTTCAGTCGCCCCAACACTCCGATTTTCCAGCTACTGTTCCAATCTGCCTTTACCTCTGAAGAGGACTGTCAGGCAGCACCGACTATAATGTCAAGCCATTATTTGGGTTGGTATGCGCTGGCGGTGGTTGGCTGGTGTTAACAAAGTGCTATAGCACACGGCCACCTGAGCCCTTCACAATGGGGTCACACGAGTCGCAGCGTCAGCCATCTTCTGGAACTTGAAATCAGTTCTGCGGCGAATGAGGGCGGGTGGTAACGCCTGCTGGTGCGTCTATTTTGGATTTCAGGGAGATAAGTTCAAAGCTGCAATGTGTCACTTAAGCTGTCACTATAGGTGTGTACATACTAGTACTACTATTACTACTACTACTACTACTACTACTACTACTATAATACTAATAACAAGAAGGTATACTGACATGGCTAACCTCAGCAATACAATAATAATGGTAATAATATCTGTTGAAAATGGGCTTTCTGCAATTAAGATATTAGCATTGGCAGTAGATTTTTTTAGGACTAATATTAATGTGCCTATTGAGTTGAATGCATATTAGTAATCCAATTTCTGTATCTTCTAGAGATTAATAATGGATTAGGCTGAATGAAACGAGGCTAGATCGGCCAAAAAGCTCCACTGGCTGCAGAACATTTAACTGGCCCGTGGCTTCATATTGCATTCTGCGCCACGACTTGGCGCAAAGCTGTCCAAGACGACTCAAGCTGCTTCCATTATCACTGAAAGCCCCCTTTCCAGCTGTTCCTCATTCAGAGTTTCTAGGGTTACTGATCAAATTCAGAAAAATACTTTGGCTAAAGACAGTTGTCCATAGTCCACTTTTGTACTACTGAATGAAGACGGGAGAAAAAAAAGTTTCATTCATCAAGTGAGCGACTCATTCAAAGTAGATGCCATCCTGGAGAAATGCACCTCACTGACTTGTTGCATTTGAAAGAGGATGCAATTTAAAAACAAGCTGTGTTGATGTCAAATTTCCCCCTGGGCCTGATAGAATCCAAAATACACTTGATCACACTCGGGAGCATAAAATGAGTCATGCGAACAAGAGACAGGATACACAGAGACATATGACGTACTCTTTCAGTGGTAACCCCCCCCCCCCCCCTGCACACAGCTACCTGTGTTATTATCTCAGAGTCTGAAGTGTTCAGATTACAGGGTTTTGTGTTGGAGCTTGTAACTAGTTGGCCCCAGTGCATTCTTGCTTTTCACCAGCGTAGTTAGGTTAGATGACAGGAATGTCTGCAAGACCCCAAGCAATAGAGTCAAAATCAGGATCAGATCGCGATGAAGTCCAATTTCTGCCTGAAAATACGCCTCTGATTTTTGTAGGGTTCGACAACCAACCGGTTTCTAGTGGCCTTCAGATTTTGTCTGGGGTGCTTCAATACATGATTTGTATTTTTACTCTCAACTCATGAAGGCTGGAATGTGCGGCCAGGTGTTTCACCCTCTCCTGTATTGGAAATCCATAAGTCAGATTTTGGCTGCAGGGCAAGAATTTCATCATTTCCTCAAATAACAGTGCTGTGACATTTTTGTCCGTGGGGATCTAAAGAAGAAGAGCAGGTGGGGGATTTGAACATATTTGCCCTGCTCCTGTTTCAACAGGCCCGAGTATTTGTCAAATATAAGCCAGGCTTTTAAGTGGTCTTTTAATAACAAAGGACCTTAAATCTACCTGCCACATACTTCAGGGATGACCAAATCCTACTGTGCATGGAGAGGAAATGTGGATAATTTACATTTCCTGACCCCCACAGGTTTCAGATAACATGGGCATTGTTGTGGACCACAGTGCTTCTGCCATGCATCAGATTTTGTGACATTTATTGTCCAATATTGTCACTTAGATAGATAAATTGTAGTCTTAAGTTATAATGTCCTCCTTAACCATAAAGTCTGATTTTCTCCAGTAGGGACAGAACAACATCCACAACATATTTATACTCCATGTTCATGCATTTTTCCCAATAACAGTAACTTCTGTCTCACTCTGACTAAGAATGTTACAGGCCTAGATTAGACAGGCACTTGGGTGAATGTGGCTCAGCGATGCCCCCGAGCCACGTTTTAACACTGAACACTTAAAGAATCTGCTGAATTTTGAATAACATTGAACTTCACTTCCAGGCCCCTGTAGTAGAGGCCGCCAGGAACAAAAGTCTAGCAATGTCCTAGAGAGCAGAGATGTTGAGTAATACCCTTTTAAGGTTTTACATCAAATATCTTGCCTAGTTTCCTATAGGCCCTTGGTAGTAACTACAGAATGAATGTGTGTATGGCATAATGTAGTCTGGATGTTTGAAACTTATATTGTGAGTTGGTTATTTGCCGATTTTAAGGCTTGTTTCAAGAAACCCACTGCTTCTTTTAGAGCCAGGTACTGACTGGCTACAACTAGTCGTAGTGACTTTCTGATGCCGTACTGTTGCTAATCTGACTCACAATAAGCCCATTCTTCTTTCAAATCTGTGGGTGGCTGGAATCTACTGTGGTCATGTATTGCATTAAGGGGCTGTAATGAATTGCTTGTCTTTGAGTTTTGCTGCTCTGTGCTCTCATGCAGCCCTCTGAGAATGAAGGGGCGACCCAATTACCTGGACCCTCATTCTGTCAAATGCCAGCAACATTTCCTAATCTAATTCTTTATTTCCTTTTATTTATTTTTGTTAGAAGTGTAGTGTTCATCAAGGAAGATGGGTTGAGAGATAACGGTACTAAGCTATTTCTAGAAAAGCCCTTTGGGTGGTCCGGGGATTCGGTGCTCTGGAACATCTTTCCCAACGTTGGCATTTCTTCCTCATGTATTAATAAAGAGCTGGTGCAGGAGTCGGTGCACCCGCAGCATTGCAGCTGGAGAAAATGTGAAACCTCATTTATCCAATTGCATGGGGAGTCAAAGTACGTTGAACTATTTCAGTGTTCAGATAACGGAAATACATTGGACATGTTTTGTACTGGTATTTCAGCCTATCGAACATGCAGCTAGTACATTCCCTGAAGGCCCTGTGTTGTCTCAGTGGTCTGTTTGTATGTTCAGTGGTCCAAGCAGAGCAGGTGCCGGAACCTTCTTGTTTTATCTTGTTTTCTTGTTGATTCTTCTACTTTTTTCTGTACCTCACAGACCATGCAGAAAGCAATAAAGTCGATTCTTGTAACAGTTTGGCCGCGAGACACAGTTTGTTTGTCTTGATGCTGCTTTCCTGCCCGGTTTTCCCCTGAAAAAGAGATTCTTAATGTAAACGGGACCGTTGTGTGTCTGTCTCGTATTTAAAAATGGTGGTTAGCTAGCACAGGCAGTGACGATTAAGCCTGCCTCTGGCTCGTGACATCACTTGTGACATCACGGTTCCAGACCAATAGCTGTTTGGTGCTGGAATGGAGCGAAATTTGCGGCCCGGGAACCAGTTTTTTGTTTTTTGTTTTTTTTAGGTGGGAATGTACAGAACGGTTTGATATTAGTCACCGGCACAGGAACCAAAAAGTACCTACAGAGTGGTGACCAGGACACAAACACCAGGCTTTTTTTGTTTGTTTGTTTTTTATCAGAAATGAGCAGTTATGAGGCTTTCCATACATTAAAATGTAGAAATCTACAAGAAATGGTGTGTTGTCCCAGTGTGGGTAAGGGCACTAACACAAGCTTGGAAGCACCGCTTTGATGTAATGTCTCTGGAAGCATTTTGTAAGCCTGGCCATGTCCTTCACTGGATCCACAGTTTATTTTAATGAGTGCAGTGGCATTTGCACTGTCCTTTCCCCCTCTGCACTTTTTTTTTTTCTGTTCCTTCTTCCTCTGTCAAACCCAAGTGAATGAAATGGGCAATAAACTGCAGGGTTGTTTGAAAATGAAATGCACTTGATTCAACATCTAAAGCTTGTGCAGTGCGGTACCTGTGAGGGGTGATGAGTGAGCAGAATGAGGAGGGGCAACATAAGGCAGGAAAACGGGGTCAGCTCCAGTTTATGTAACACCCCTCTTCAGACTAAGCTTGAGTGCATGCAGCAGCAGGGCTCCCACTCATCTGTGTCGACTATACACGCAAATGCGGTGCCCCCCCAAAGGGTCTGTCCTAAAACGAAAGGAGTGCACATCAGGAGCAACAACAACGCTGTTGTTTAATCTTCCATCCCATCTGTTGATGGTCGCAGGCATGGAACAGGACGTTCTTGAGAGGGAAGCAGGCTGTCCAGCCCTGAAGGCAGGTAGATCTAGTCCAAATGTGCAATATGGCGCAAAGTTATGAGCCCCCCTCCTCCTCCATTCTAGTAGCCTCAAATGCAGGAGGAAGTGCCTGAGAACAGACAACACTATAGATGGGTTGGTAGCTCTGAGTAACTTCTTTCAGTCTGTCACAGCACTCGTCATTACCTCCGCTCCACTTCACACAAACCCCTGTGCACGTTGAAAGGGATGGAGAGCGGTGCACTGGATTTTGTGGATGATGGAGAAGAAGCACCATGAACTAGTGTTACATTTGCTCCACCACTTTGCTTTCGTTGCTTCAGCTGCTCTATCTCTGTTTCTGAGCAGCTCCAGGCACGACGCCGTTTGAGGCGAAGTCATTTGCAGCAGAACGTGTCTTGTATTTGCACTGAGCGACCCCCTGCAGGGACAGGGAGGGGTATAAGACCTACTTGGTACAATTACATACAGTGTAGCTTTGTACTGGAAAGAAGGAGAATATTTAGCTTTCATTTCATTTCAAGTTAAGAGGATTGCGATTTAAATTGGCAGCCAAAATACACTCAAAATATAGAGATTGTTAAAACAAGTGCAAGCATGTGTACCATTTGTTACCTTGCTCATATGGAGGAATAAAGATTTAATGTCCTTTTATTCAAACTGCATGGATACTATTATGTCCCATGGGTTATTTTCCTCGACTCTTTTTGTCAATGCACACAGCACAACAACCAAACAATACCTTACATAAGACACTTTTTGAGTGTGACGTAAAGGGAAGAGAAGGATGGACCACATACAGAAAACAGCAATTATTTAGCAGCCATTGATTTTGTTTCTTTATCTCAAACTATTTCATAGCACACACTGAAAAATATATACAATATGATTCTGAAACCTTACCTTACTTATTATTATTATTATTTTTTCTTGTAGAGCTTTGTGGATCATAACCAGAAGCCCAGGGACCATTCTGTCTGAAGACCCATTGACGTTCAAAATGCCAGAAAAATCATTACTACCCTGCAGGTATGTTTTTTACTCACAGTCCCCTTCCAGATGTCATTTGATTCGTGACACATTTCCCAACTGAGACTACGTGTTGTTTCCTTCTGTGTTTATGTCCTGTTCTTTTGTGAGCTTACTAACCTCTGTCTCCATTTGTGTTTCAGCCTCTGAATCATGGGAAATGTCGAGAGCCAGAACGGGGACCATGCCCTCTACGGTAACGAACGTGGCCACTTGTCACGCAAGCACATGTCTCGCTCTCTCCGCATCTCCAACAAGCAGTCCAGACGCTCTCGACATGCTTCATCAGGGAAAATAGAGCACAGGAACTCTGAGACGAGCACGCGCTCCAGCAGCACCCCCAGCATCCCACAGTCGCTGGCTGAAAACGGCCTGGAGCCCTTCAACGAGACGAATGTCCTCTCTGACTTTGGCAGCCCCATATGGGTGGACCGCATGGCCATGAATCTGCGGCCCGTGTCCTTCCACAATGATCTGGCCAACCCCTCGGTGCACATGGACACCGTGCACACGACTCCGCCTGGCCCCGCCGCCCAGGAAGCGCAGGACCGAGGCGTGTACACAGGCGAGGTAACCTACCTCCAGAAGACTCGGTATGGTCCCAGGGAAACCGTCAGCTTCAAGAAGAAGAGGTCCAAGTCTGCAGACATGTGGCGAGAGGACAGCCTGGAGTTCTCCCTGTCGGACCTCAGCCAGGAGCACCTGACCAGCACCGAGGAGATCATAGACCCGGCCAACGAGAGGGATTTCACTGACTGCGACGGCCACTTACAGTCCAGCCCCCAGGGACTGGAGGTGTTGGACTCCGCTGATAGGGCGAACTCCCTGGACGAGCTGTACAGCCAGAAGAGCCCTGCCCGCAGGCAACCCCACGGCCGCTATGCCAAATGGCACGAGGCCAACAGGGCCATCAGGGAGGGCGAGGACGATAAGATGCTCTCCCCATCAGAGGAGGACGGGAACACCTACGGCGCTTACACCCTTCCCTGTCGGCGCTCCCATTGCCTGTCGGAAGGCCTGAGCAGTCACCAAGCTGCCATGTGCGCCAGTATGCAGGGCAGGAGAGCACAGACGATACAGGTAGGAAGTACAGTACTCATCTTTTACACCACTAGAGAGAAAACTGAGCAAATTAAAATAGGATGAAATGTATTGTCATGTATACACACCTGTTTGGTATTCTCCGAGTTGGCAGAATGTCAAGAACCTGAAATGCTCAAGCCTCTGTCACAGGTCTTTTGTGGTCTTAGCAAGAACTACTGAGTTTTATTCGATAGAGTATGAAAAGCTGCCCAGAATCTTAATATGGTCTAGTTACATCACCGTCAATGAGACTATCTCCACGGCGCTCCTCATTCATTTCTTCCCCCCATTGTGCCTGAGCGTTTCCTCTTCTGCCTTAACCAAGCAGATAATAAGCTCCAGGAACAGATTAAGTGTAAAATAAAAAAAAGAAGGCATGCTTTCTTGTGCCAGGGAAGCAGTGGGTTGTTTCCTGATGGGTCTGTTTTCTTGGGAGGTGGGGGGGGGGGGCTGCACTGATTGGGGGGAGGGGGAGCTTAAAGTCACCCCCTGTTTGAAATGCCTCAACCTTTTTGTGATGATAATGAGGGGAGGCCTGTGGAAGAGTGTAACAGTAAAACGTGTGTGGTGGCCCTGTCACTGTGGGGGCGCCGCCGACGTGGATGAATGAATGGAGCTCTGGAGCGCGTGATTTCTGGTCATGTGATCAGATGGGAGATACCGGGTTTCGGCGTAACCGTTCCCTTCATCTCCCAGGAGCCTCGTTGGCCATGTGGATAGGCGAGGGCAAACCACAGGAGTGCAACGGGAAGGGCAGGCTGTACTCTCACAACAGCAGTAACTTCGCTGTGAGAAGTTAATGTAGAGGAGAAACTCAGGATCAAGCAACCTATGGACGCTCTCTGTATGCCATAGTAGTCACCATGTTTCTCTATCATGTATATCTACAGAGACGGCTTGGTTTTCACCCAAGGTAGGAGTTTTGTTTGCAGAAATGGCCGTTTTTGTTCCGATGAAGAAGCCGTGGCCACCATGCCGTCTCACCCGTCTTGTGTGTTTCTTGTTGTGATGCAGGATGTCACGGCCGGGGAAGGCAGCGAGTATGAGGACAGCGGCATCGACGGGGTGACGGCGGAGGCGGAGCATCAGTCCAGACGCTACAAGACCATGTCGGCCTCCTTCTCCGTGTGCTCGGCGGCCGGCAGGAGCATGTTCGCCGGGAGCGACAGCGGCAGCAGCAGCGGAGGCGGGGCCAGCGAGTGCATGCAGGGCGTGTACGAGAACTTCCGCCAGGAGCTGGAAATGAGCTCCTGCCAGACGGAGAGCTTGGAGGAGGCGGGGTCGGTGCTGAGCGACGAGCAGAGCACCATGAGCTCCGCCTACCAGTCGGACCCGTTGCTCAGCGTCGCCCAGGGGACCGTACGCAAGGCTGGCCGGCTCGCCGTCAAGAACTTCCTCGTCCACAAGAAGAACAAGAAAGTGGAGTCGGCCACTAGACGCAAGTGGAAGAGTTATTGGGTTTCCCTGAAAGGTTGGTTAGGCCCTGGATCTGTGCCAAACCTTTACATTCTTGCCTTGTTCTCTACCTCAGTATTAACACAACACAATCAATACTTTCATTTCTTGACGTATAGTTTTTTCTTGATGTATATGCTTGAATATACATTAAAATCGAATTTACTCCACTGTGCTCAATAAAACATAACATTTAACTAAAGCGTGATATAAACCCCATTAGTTCTCATGCTACTTGACTGGGCCTGAAATCAAATCAGTACTCAGATGCTTGATGCTTCCCTCCTTGAGAAGTCAGCCATGCTGCACTTCTTAATATTGGCCACTGGAGAGCAGAATTAAATTGCTTGAACAAATCTGTTTTTTTATTTATTATCATGATTATAATTTTCTACAGATTGGGACAAGTATGCTTTTATTCTGTCAAGATGACCATTCATTTCTTTGTGTTAGTAATAAATACATTGTTTTGCCTCCACAGGTTGCACTCTTTTCTTCTACGAGACCGACGGCCGTTCAGGGATCGACCACAACAGTATTCCCAAGCACGCCATCTGGGCGGAGAACAGTATCGTCCAGGCTGTTCCCGAGCATCCCAAAAAGGACTTTGTGTTCTGCCTCAGCAACTCCCTGGGAGATGCATTTCTGTTCCAGGTAAGAGGATGTTTTAAATTTCAAGCCTTTCGTCAGTTTTCATCATCTCGCCTGTCAATATGTGGAAATCCCCCTCGGGAAAGCGTTGCGTTGTAATTTGTGATGAAGCAACTCCACAAAGCCAAATGAAAAGCAGCTATTTTTGTGTTGGCAAGGCAGCCCTTTGTTGTTGACTGGTCCAGACCTTTCCTGTCTTGTGTTATTTAACCTCTGAACCCGGCCCTCCCCCCCCCCCCCCCCTCCCCCACGCAGACCTGCAGCCAGACGGAGCTGGAGAACTGGATCACCGCCATCCACTCGGCATGTGCCACCGCCGTCGCCCGCCAGCACCACAGAGAAGACACGGTCCGGCTGCTCCGCGCCGAGATCAAGAAGCTGGAGCAGAAGATCGACATGGACGAGAAGATGAAGAAGATGGGAGACATGCAACTGTCTGCTGTGACTGACACCAAGAAGAGGAAGACCATCTTGGATCAGGTAGGATTTTGCTCTCACTTTGTCACTTTATTGTATCTCTCGCTTGCTCTGTCCTACCAGTGTCTCTCGCTGGGTTCCCACTGGTCTTGGAATTTCTGGAATATCATGGAATTTTGAGAGGCGTGTTCCAGGGAATTTGATGATGTCATGGAATATCGGGCAATTTTACAAATGGATGACTTTACAGGAATACACCAGAATGTATTTTACATTGCATTAGATGGAGGTTTTCCTGTTGTGAGAGGTTTGTGAAAGGCGTATTCCAGGGAATTTGATGATGGCAATTTTACAAATGGATCACTTTACAGGAATACACCAGAATGTATTTTATTTGTTTCATACATTGCATTAGATGGAGGTTTTCCTGCATTTTATGGGCAATTCTCTACAGCAAGCCCCAGGTGAAGCTTCTGACCTACACCATTAAGAAACCAGGAAGTTTTAGGTCATGGCAGCGCTCCGACCTAGTTATGGAAAGTCCTGGAAGATCTGTCTACTAATGAAATTCAATAGGATTCAAGTAACAGAGTTCTTGTAGCACTTGAATAGAAATATCTAAGTCTAATGTGTGAGTTGTTGATGTGCAAGGTGCAGAAAGCTGAGATGGGCAGGACTCGGTGTTCCTCGAGGCATCACTCGCTAGAGGCTGCTAATGCTGCACACTTGTTTTGCCACCGGTTTGCCTGCTATTCTCGTGACGCTGTGATGCAGTTGGCACCAGGTGATCCAGTGTGCCATTCTCTCAATTAATTGCAAAGCTCATATTGTCTTTAATAGGTCTGTTTACAGAAAAGGGGAGATCAAATGGCCTTTGTTTTGTCAGTTAGGTAGTGCCTGGGTTGGAGCGGCAGTGTTTGGCAGTGTCAGGTTTCACATTGTGCCCGAGCTGAATGGAAATAGGCCCGCTCCTTAGAAAGCTGAAACGCTCCCAGCCTCTATCTGCCAGTGGAATGTGCAGTATTGTTTCTCTGTCGTCTCTGGGCTACTTGGCAGTGATACAGAGCCCTCCGCCATAAGCGCTAGCCGCCTCTTCCAAAGACTAGTAGAGGGCCGTGACTGGGAGGGGGACGCCCCGATGAATAATCACAATGTCCTGCTCTACTGCCCCTGTAAACACCAAGCCATTAGGCACAGAGAGCAGGTTGGCAACACTTCGAGCAAGCTGGTGGCATCGCTTCTGGGGACCGGAGGGGACAGAGGAGAGGCTCCATCTTAGCCTGAACGTCACAAACAAAAGGCACACAGAGAGATTCCCCCCAAAGCTGCAATATCAGCTTCAGTAACCTGCCACATTTGTTCAGGCATTTTCAGGATGACCAGTTATAACGGCGTGTGTTATGTCCCCTCTCATCCCTACAGATTTTCTTGTGGGAGCAGAACCTGGAGCAGTTTCACATGGATCTATTCCGCTTCAGGTGCTACTTGTCCAGCCTGCAGGGAGGAGAGTTGCCCAACCCCAAGCGCCTCCTGGCCTTCGCCTCCCGCCCCACCAAGCTGGCCATGGGCCGGCTGGGCATATTCTCCGTCTCTTCCTTCCACGTGCTGGTAACCATCCCCTCATTGTTTCATTTCATCATTCTGGTTTTATTTAGAATTATCATGCGATGCTGTTGTATATGATATCTTAAATGTATTCACTTTATAATTTGAGGCATTTAGCTGACACTCTTATCCAGAGCAGATTGTAGTCAGTAGTTGGAGGATTAAGTGTCTCGCTTAAGTATACTTCAGCAGGACACATCAAACCTTAACCACAATCCTTTTTTATTTCAACTTACGTAAGTTGTAACTGGAGAAAAATACATCTCGGAGTCGAGGGATCCAGCTGGTGTCTCTCCAGGAAGGGCAACCGATAGAAACTAAAAAGCACAATGTCAAACCATGTTCCGCATGGCGAGAGCTATTTTGGAGCCCGGGCCCCGCGTAGGGCACCCGATCGGGAGGGCTTGGCTCACCGCTATCCTCCCCCAGCAGCACTGAGGTGATGGAGTTGTACTCCAGAGCGCTGAAAGCATCGGTAGCTCAGGATAAAGTATTTGATCGTTTTTAGAGTAGTGTTGGCAGACCAGTAAGGCCCCTTTTTTCTCGCCACCTACGCAGCGCTGCAGAGCAGGTGGGTGTTTGATCAGCAAGATGGTAGGATGTGATGCTTAACCAAACAGACCCCTTTCTAGCAGCGCTCTCATTCTCTTCATCTCTTTCCTTCTATAGTTCTCTTTTCACTCTCCTCTCTGATTTGCTCATTTGCCCTCCCATGAATACCTGCATCAGCACTGTGCCCAAAAGGGCCGAGAAAGAAGGTTGATGGAGCAAAAACGAGACAGAAGGAGGGCTGGCCGGGTTAAGTTTAGAGAGTACTTGATGAGAAGAGAAAGATCTTCCACTTTGCTCTTCCATCTCCATTTAAAAACATCTTGCTCTTGCTTCCTCACAGATGCACTAGCCTAGAAATGCCATGTTGTGTAAAAATCAACATGTGCACGGAGCGTATGTGACAGAGACACAACACAACATCTCTTGTTAACAATTGATTGCGTGATATTTATTTTATACGTGTTCAGTAAATGGAGTAATCACTGCCTATGTCGTTTTGCATGATGTGATGTGTCGTGAGGTCTGACAGATGTGTCCTCTGTGTCGCATCTGCTGCCTTTTGAGCTCTGATTGAGTCGTTTGGGTGTTGCAGGTGGCGGCTCGCACTGAGACCGGGGTGAGGCGGCGCACCCAGGCCATGTCCCGCTCCTCCAGCAAGCGCAAGAGCAGGTTCTCGTCTCTCTGGGGTCTGGACACGACCTCGAAGAAGAAGACGAGCGCCCACCCCAGCATCAACCAGGTCCGAACGCTTCCTCCTTCTCAGATAAACAGACCTATACATCTAATTTCGTTTTAAAGCAATGAATGGACTTTTTTTTTGTATCCTCTTGCATTCTTCTTCAGCCTTTTTCCCTCCAAGTTTCCATTTGAGTAATGAACACGTTGCTTCTCTTTTGGCTGCAGGTCTTTGCTGATGGGGAGGAGCCAGTGAAGAAGCCTGTAGACGGCATATATGTCGATCCTGCCAAGGCACACACGGTAAGGAAGTATCATTTATCTCGCAGTTTGTACTAAGGTGTAGGTCAAAGTAGAGTGGGAACTTATTAAAAATGAATCTAACCATGCAGTCAAATGTGTTTATATAGTAAAACTCAATGTCTATAAGCTTTTTCTGTCTTTCTGGTCAAAGAAAAGTGACGAGGGAACTGTGAAAAGCCTTCCTCGGCCCAGCACAGAAAGTGACATCTGGGTCCCCGACCACCTCACCCCTTCCTGGGTGTGTTTGCCAAATGACCAGCCAGTACTAACCATCATCCAGCCAGGGGAGTCGGTACTCTGTGCCCTGGAAACCATCTGCAAGGTAACATGGCCCAGCCTCGAATGACCTGACCCCACCCATGGCTCATTTTGCACTCCAGTAATGTTTATATGACGTACCTACTCCAAGAGATGAAATGGAAACCACTGCCGGGTCCATTCCTGGCCTAATGTAACGGGATATAAAGCCCATTCTGTTGTATGTCAGGTTGGAAACTCATAATGCATTCATTTTCAGAGATAAATGACAGGAAAATTGTCTGACATGGTTGTTTTGGAAGGATTAAATATCTTGTTGAAGTTTCTGGGTTCAAGTACTGGAAAAACTGAGTACACTACTGATATAACCTCCCAGTTTGGCTCTGCGACATGTTGTTTGTTAATCTTCATCAACCAAAAACAAGTTTATGTTAAGATGCTGTCAAGGTTATGGTCTCAAATGACCAATCCTCTTTTTATCTTCTACCCTGATTCCCACAGGCTCACCAGCTGGATCCCACCAAGCACTATTTGCGACTCAAATTTCTTATTGAAAATCAAGTGCAATTCTACATCCCCAAACCTGAGGAGGACGTGTGTGACTTGGTATGTTTCAGCTAGCCTCTTGAAGATGATCTCATCTCTCACTCAGTTCATGTTTAAGTTTAGAAGCACTCATCCACACTTTTGGCTTCATGAGCTCAAAGGCAGAGTTCACGAGCAATTGCATAGCATGTGTGAGGACTCACCACAGGCCACAGAGCATCACATGTTGTGTATTATTAATAGGTTTTTGTTTTTATCCATTCAATTCCATGTGTTTTCTCCAGTTATGCACCGAAACATAAATCTATTCATACAGAGCATTAACAGAAAAATATCTCTGTTTACTTCATGTGCTAAAACACATCAGTATCCTGTATAATGACTATCCTGGAGCTGTTTATTCTTAGAATACAGAAAATAAATGCTCTCTTTCCATGCTGTCAATAACCCGCCCACCAGAACATGAATAAAGTAGGCCATTGTTGCATGCTTTATATAATAACTTCAGCTTTTTTTCTTCACAGCTTTACAAAGAAATTGAGCTCTGCTCCAAAATAACAAAAGTCATCCAGTTTGACCGTGATGAGTCCTGCATGATCGGTTACGGTACGGCCCAATGAATGATATTGTTTTATTTAGATTGTCATACTGATGATTACATATCATAACATCTTATATCATGTTTTTTATGTTCAGATGATTGTTTTTCAGTTAAGAAGATGTAATGAAGTTGAAGTTGTTGCACTGTTGTTTTGACCTTAATTCTTGGTGTTTTTCACTTGTAAGCTGACATGTGTTGTCTTAGACACATTCCCATCATTGTTGCCAGAATCCATCGGATGTGCTTTATGTAAGAGTCCCCCCTTCTCTACCTCTCTCTTCTCTCTGCCTCCTCTTTCCTCCTCCAGGTTTCTCCATTTCAGTGGTGGAGGAGGACGGAGTACAGCAGCTGTACATCACTGATGTGAAGGCGGGCGGATTAGCCTTCG
The DNA here is from genome assembly GCA_034670385.1 of Hoplostethus mediterraneus. NCBI lineage: Eukaryota > Metazoa > Chordata > Actinopteri > Trachichthyiformes > Trachichthyidae > Hoplostethus > Hoplostethus mediterraneus. Next base: position 3,823,714 of record JAXDDW010000019.1, on the reverse strand, counting down.
CCAAAGGTTCATTACCTTTCATTACCAATCAAATGAACTCCCTTCAAAGACACTCAGTCTCTCTCTGTGAATTGATAGAACCGGTGATATAAGAAAAAAAGATTGTGATTATTCTCCTCAGCTGTTTTTCATTCTGTCCTGGAGAACAAGCTTTTTCATAAGGTTGAAAATTACGCTTTTTTCAAATGTGTATATCGTATATAGTGTTATCGTTTCTCTTTTAGAAATGTGTCCAGCAGAGATGTCATGAGGCAGTTGATATTACATCCGTTCTGATAGCTGACACGCAGTATCTGAGGCATGGTAGACAGTGTTGCTGCAGATTGAGTGCATGCAGGCTGGTGGGGACACCTTTGCTGCGTAGGAGTACATTTCGCTATGACATTTCACAGGGCAAAGTGGGTCGTGCTTAAAGGGTAATTATGGTATTTTTAAACCTGGGCTCTATTTGTACATTTTAGTCATTTAGACCCCAAAATAGGTACAAAAAGTTTTGGAATTGCTCCGGTAGATCACCTCAGCCAGCAGTCATGAAACGGGCTGCAGCGGCTGCAATGTAATCTGTTGGGGCAAGTGTGCACGATCAAAGTACGTCCACTAAAAGTGCTTGTTTTTGCCACTGACAGGCTCAGATTGTTATTGGAAGTGTCTGACTTTAACCAGAAACCTTTTGTAACCTCTTCCTGCAACAACTCAGCTCATCTTTCAGATTTCAGAGCAAGACTTCTCCTTAAGCAAGACTTCTGTTTTTGGTTGGTCTTTCTAGACCAACCATTTTACACAGACAGCCAACAATCATACAGGGAGAAATCTGTCATAGAAAAGCCAGAGACACTCATTTCTCCACCTACAGTAGCCTTAATAGACCATAAGACATGCTGCATTTTGTGTAAGCGGCAGGATCCTCACATTTTCTCTCTCCACCTACACATATACACTACAGCTACTCTCTGGAGGTTGTCAAAAGTAATTCTGTGAAATGTAGGAAATTGCTAGCTGAAGCAGAAGTAGAGAAGGCAGGTTGAGGGAAAGTGGATACACCAAGTAAATTGCAACATTCCCTTTTTCCTTTTTAACTGCTGTGATTTTCAGCTCTCATCATCATGGGTTTAAAATGGTCAGTTAATCTGAGCTGAAAATGAGATTGATCATTAGTCCAGTCTCACGTATCAGGGGAAGTAGAGACTTCCCCTGAGACTTTGATGCGGAGGGCGTGACCGACAGTAAATTGACTTGTAACCTGACGGCGTTCCGCTCTGCAGGTCTAAACGCAGGGGACGAAATACTCCAGCTGAATGGAAAGGACTCTCACAGTCTCAACTTCTCTGACATGAAGGCGGCGTTCACCCAAGCTTCGCTGGCCCTGACCGTCAACACCCTGCCCTCGGTGGACCGCCGTCAGCTCTGCTACCTGCCGCCGCGACGCTCCGACGCCGAGGAAGACCTCTACACGGACATCTTCTCCCAGAGTCAAGGTGAGAAGCACGGGGAAGTGGTGCCCGCTAGGCCTGTAGGGCTACATCAGAAAGTATAATAGAATTCAATGATTTTCATGTCAAACTTTCTTTCAAGCGTTTAAATCTGGAACAGGAAACTTTGCATGTTGGCAGTTCCCAATGGCAACAAGAGGCAACTGTTAAAAAAAAAAAGCGCCCACTCCCTGCTGTTTGGTGGACAGTTTTGTCGTTTTGATTTGTCACTTCCCACCGGTGACCATACCCAACACCAGAATTTCATTTGTGCAAATAGGGCAAATTTACAGGGTCTCAATTAGGGGCGATGGGCGCTCTCCTCTTTCACTTTGTGATTTAGGTTGGTGTATTTTTATATAAATATCCTGCCTAGTGCTGCTTTACGTTCCATAGGTAAACCTTTTTCACACGCTCTAGATTTGTGAAGTGAAATCTTACGGCAACAATGGCATGCTTGCCTTTCTCACTCGTTTGATCGGCATGTGTCTTGAATAGACTTCATCATTTCTCGTTCATCTCAAATTTGCTTCATTGCAAGTGCCCTGCTTTAAAACATTTTGTGAAATATATCATTGTTTTACTTACTGTGTTACTTACAGGTATTAATTGGGTCTGTCTCAGAAGACAAGACCCCTAGAAAGCCATTAGATTAAAGGATGGTGGTGAGATACGGCAGGATGAAAGCTCATTGTGGCTTGTTTGTGTTTTGGTGTTTGTGCAGAGGAAATCCTGGACGATGGGGTGGGACTGCTGCTAGAGAGCTCAGGAGATAGCTTGGACGATGACTCAGAGATCTTTAGCGAGGTTGACGAATGCAGGAAGGTAAGCACATGATTTAATTACATTTTTTTTTTGTTTGAGGATTTTGATTCAATCTCATTGTGTGCTATAGATCATCCACCTCCAGGAAAACGTCTGATTGCGCATCTTTTCATATGATCTGCTGGCTGCTCTCCTTGTTTCCTGCCTTTTGTCCTTTTCAGCGTCCTCCTCAGCTCTCTGTTATTATAGAGAGTGCTAAAGAACAGCTCCCTGTGCCACTTTCCAAGACACCATCTGCTGCTAGCTCACTTAGTCTTGGTTAGGAGAACAGATTTACATTATCCAGTTGCTAACTGCAATCTGCGTCAGCATCTTCTCTGCCTTTCACCATGACCCACTTATGTTTTAACTGCATTGAGCAGCTTCTGACATGATGTTGCAAATCCATGCAAACTGGCTGTTCACAACACTATACAGTACACTATGTCTATACCTCGGATCACGTTTCCTTTCTCTTGGCCGTATCACACACCTCCATGAAGTCAGCTTTGGCAACCCTAGTAGCTAATACACTGCTGAATGAAATGTATCCTGTGCATTTGTGTAACAGGCTACAGGAAAAGGGCTCGAGGCATTGACTTCTGGATGCAAGAGCCAAGAGATGGATGCCTCTTTGATTAAGCTTGCTTTCTAATTGCTTGATTATATGTGGTGCTTAAGATCATTTAATGGAGGCGTGTTCATATTAACTCTGGAGCTTCTAAAATAAATGAATAGACGTGCAAATACGGAGCAGGATTGGCTGGCAAGGCAAATAGGAAAAGCTCATGACAAAGTAGGAGTTGAATGAAATTAAAAAGCTACATGGATTTTCTATTTAAGTAAAGTAGATCCCCCAGTGCCGTGGCTAACAAGATGACACATTTTTCTTAAGCTGTGTAAAGAGCCTGAGAGAAAACAAATTCTAAATAAGATTAAATCAGCGGCACCTTCTTCTTGCAGCGACTAGCAGACTGACAGTCTGCAAAGTCGGCCTTCAAAAGACCGCCGGGTCTACAGCATGGGATATCCTCTTGGAGATAAGTGCATCTATTATCAGACCACAAATACCTATTTGTACTTTCCCATTGTTCCAACTGGAAGTAAGGGATCTGTGGAGGAACTTCAGGAATTCCTACAGGACCCTTAATCATCTCCTGGGAAAGTGCCTGCCCAGGTCCCACTCTCACAGACTTTCCTCTTCATTGGATTTTCTTTCTTAAATCATTAAGCTTCACTTACTTGGAATGGTAGTTACTCAAATAAACCTCCAGTTAACTGATTGTAGAGTTGGTAATTGATAGTGGTTATGTTGAAAGAAAGGACCATCCTGTCAGTTCAGGTTTTGGTGGTGTGGTTTTGTCCTGCAGATTATTGGGCTACTGATTGTTATGATGATAATTGTGTTTTATTCTAGCGTGTTACAATTTATTCACATCACTATATTAATGGAATCTGGCAGAAACTCTGCCAACTTGTTAATCTGTGACTTTTGTCTTTTTTTAACCTTTTCAGTTTTTAATGACGATTGTCCCGCCTCTCTTTCTGACACTAGATTTCTGAAGATGAGTCACTGAGCTACAGGCATACTTTCTCTTTTGTGTGACATTGTCAAAGCATTTGATGAATCAGCTTAAGAGGGGTGGGGGTGGCTGCATGTTAAAAAAGCCCAGAGATGAGTGAAGATTTAAGTTTTTATCTGAAATGTGCTCGAGTCCATTAGCACATTTCAGATTCAAACATTGCATTTGCACTACCAGCTCTCTGATAACAGAAAAATTATAACAGGGTTCGCAAATAGATCCACTTTTTTGGCACTCTTTTGACAAGTGCCCACTCTCTGCACTTTAGAGCAGGCTATGCAAGCGTTTGTATAGTATCGGTGGTACAAAGGAGTTAGAGGAGAAGTCTGATCACCAAGTGGAGGCAACGTGAACCGAGCTGAAGCCTGAGCTTATGCGTGAGCAAATGGTCACCTCATTGTGCCACACAGCTTTAAGTTATCTGTGACTTTTATTGGCCTCAATCGGCATCCCAGGAATTGCAACAACATCAAGAGGTTGGGGCCAGAAAGTGAGCTTCGGGTCATCGGTACTGATCAACCACCCCATCAAACCCCTGTAGAACTATCACGAAAATTGTACTTATTGCACCTTTTAAAGGAAAAGCAAAGAAAGAAAGTTATTGACAATGTACCTTGCATTTCTGGGTCCGTTTTGTTGTTTGCTGGTGTATTTATCTCACATACACTAGCTAAACGTGAGATATTTCTCAAGGAGTTTGAATTTTCAACTCTTTTCAAACTCTCACTCTCTCGCTCTTACTATAATATTGCTAATGCTAACTTGCTGCAGCTAAATGCAGCAAGCTCAAGGCCTTGTCCTGGGGTTGCCAAAAGTCATTCTGGGAAATTTAGGAAATGATTAACTGAAGTAGCAGTAGATGAGGCAGATTGAGGGGAAAGTGGGTACACAAGTAAATTACAGCATTTGGTCACAAAATACTTCCTGGAACGCACTGAACATCACACATTGTATATTTCTATAACATTGTAAGTCATTGTAACATCTATTCAAGGGTGTCTTTTTATTTTAAGGGTGGCTGTGGACCAGGGCCTGTTAGCTGTCAGGGCATTTTCTGGGCCAGTGAACAAACAGGGGAACTGGCCTTATTACGTAGTATATATTGTGTGTTTTGTGTTGTGGGTAACACCAGGACCTAAAATTACCTTTATCCATTTATCCTTACTGCAAAAGCGTCTTTGACAATTGGTCCTGTGTTCACCCTCTTCTGCAGCCAGCCTCCCTTGCAGCTCCCCTCTCCCCCATCACTCTCCCCCACTTCCTGAAATCCTGCATTTATATTCCACTGCGGTGTGGCTCAACCAGCCAATCCTGCTCCACCGCAACCTTGAAAAGGAAACTCCTTCTCTCCTGCTCCTTTTCATCCCCCGTGCACTCTGGTGCTGGAGCATTTTCAAGGCTCATTTACAATGCTGCGGGAGTTGGCCAGATCCTCACACTCAGTTTAGCCAGTCTTTAGAAGAAGAGGGGGAGAGAGAGAGCGAGAGAGAGAGAGAGAGAGAGAGAGAGAGAGAGTGAGGGAGCAAAAAACAGCAGAATATTAGTGACAGAGTGCTACAGCAGATTCTGAAGGCGAAGGAGGGGAGCTGGGAGGCTGGTGGGCGGGGAGGAGGAGGCTGAGCAGCTTTACTTGGCTCTCATCCTTCATCACGACGGCCACAGCGCCCTCTCCATTTTTTGACTAAAAGAGAAAGGGTTGCGAAATGTCTTGGTAGAGGCACAGTGTAGAGGTGCCACTCTCCCCAAAGCCTGGAGTCTCCCTGTGACTCTCTGACTGTCCACCTGCACCCAGCTATGTCTGTCTTGAAGTGGAGCAGGCACAGCAAGCGCTCCTCAGAGTCCATCTATGACATGCTTCATCTGGTGAGATTGCTTTCCTTGTATGCTTTTTTTCCCTGATAGATGGCTAGGTGTTGCTAGCTCTGTGATCGATGGCTAGGCTGTTGTTGTCTTAAGCGTGAACACCTTTTCCCTCTTACTGCTTGATTCACACCTCCTCTTGGCTGCGAGGACAGATCACCGGAAGCTGTGACTCACCGCCACATAGCAGAAACTATCCCGTTTATCGCCGAAGTGCTCCATAGGACAGCGATGTGAAACACCTCATGTAGACGTTTCAACAGGATTGACGCCAGACGACTTGGACTCTGTGATGTTTGACCGACTGCCCTCACCATAGTTGTAGTTTTCTCCTGGCGCCCCCCGACCTGCGATCTCAGGCTGATCTCGTAGTTTCAGAAGGGAGACACACACAATCTCTGTGCTCTGTCAGAGAAGATTGGTCATGCTTTGAAACATCGTTCTTAATCTGTGTTTCAATCACGCTCATGTCTGGCATCTCACAGCTCAGTCCATGACAGCCTCTTATCTTGTCATTGTTCTTTTCATTTGATACTAGCAATACTAGTGTCTACAAACTGGGTGAAGGCTTCAATCTTCTTTTTTCCCCTCATCCCTTCTTCTGAGCTGTGTCATGACTGCATTTAAACCTGCCATGGTGTTAATCAGCCTAGTAATTCAAGACTGACTGTGTGTGTTTATGTCTTATTTGGTTCAAGACGTCTGGTTGATCTCAGTTCCCCTGATGAGTCGTCAAGTGTATTTTTTCTCCAATATGCAGTGTTTTGTTTTTTTTGTTTCGATTGATTTGTTCAGATTGTGAGCTTGTGTTGCGTGTGTATTTCTCTGACCTCTTTGACACCTTAATTTGGTGTAGATTACAACCTCTACACATTTCCCAATTGATCTGTTGATCTGGGGGCTGCACATATTCCCATCTCAGAGCTGTCTGGTATTTCTGTGAACATTGTCAAGATATACAAACGTGCTCTCTACATGAATGTCTGTCTGCGATTAGATAATAATGAACACACCTCCAGTGACAAGTATTCATTTTCATATGCTTGTCTGCAGCAGTAGATGCACGCCTGTGATTGGATCATTTATAATAGTCTAAGTTGTTTTTTTTAACAAAACGGTAATTTCTTTTTCAAGGCCAGTTGTGATAATCATGTCCTACAGTGTTATTCTTTTCATCATATTTCAATAATAGAATAAAATCAAACTATTTTGAGATTACCACTGCGGTTCTGATACATATACATATGTTGTCTTAGACGCCCTCTGGGTAGGTTGGCAGTAGTCAAAAAGACAGACAATGGGGTGATAGAAAGTAGCTCACATCAGGACGATAATGCCCCACTTTCTACAGTGGAAGGGGCAATATTGATATTTCTTGGAGGAGCTCCGAAGTGCCACTGGATAAATAGCCTCTCTTTTTACTTTAAAAGTCCCTCTATTACCAGCTAAACACCTCTACGCCCCCCTGTTATTTACACACTGTTGTAAATACCTGTCGATGGTTGCTATTACTGTTTGCCCCCCATGATGCCCACCAGGTTTTTACGTCTAACCTAATGTCAGATTAAAAGACTTGTTCTGACATAAAGGGTCTTTCTTCTGTTAAAAGATTTGACCGTACAGTGAGGTGGGCGTTTGATGGCAACAGCTTTTTTGCTTTCTCTTTTGATTTTGTATTTACAAAAAGCCAGAATATGCCAATTGCCAGTTTGTGGTTGATTGCCGGCGAGGCTGTAGCCAAACAAAGTATTGTATTAGTTCTGCGTGTAGGCTGTTGCTGAGTGCAGTCTATTTTGGTCCAAAATGATAGTCTAATGCACATCAGTGCCGGTCTCCAAGGCAACCTATACTGTATGTGGACAGATACTCTTGTGTATATTTTGATTCTGTGAAAGCGATAAATCATTACACCACCCAGCTGTCAGTAGGAGGAAAACACAAGGGAAAAGAGAGATGAGAGTGAAAGAGAAAGAGAAGGAGGCGGAGAGTCATTGTTATGACAGACTGAAAATAGACCAAATTAGTGCAAATGATTTTTTAGAGCTCCCTCTCTGCCTCTTTCCAGCCTCACTTGCTGCATAGTCATTACTTTAAAGGCTGATGAATCCACGTAAAGCAGTGGGTGGAAAGTGACACCTGCAAGTTGATCAAAGGCGAGGTGCTGCTAATCTGAGCAGATGCTACTGTCCTGATTAATCGACATTTGGATCTTCAAGTTGGAGGTACATAATTCATCACTCATTTTTGCCTTTTGTTTCTTTCTCTCTCCCGTTCCGGCTCTTTCTCTTTCCCCTCTCCGCGTATTTATTTTTTATTTTTTGCAGAGTACGGAGCAGGTCGCTGCTTTCTGCCGCAGTCTCCATGACATGAATCCCTCTGAGTGCGTGTCCTCTTCGCCCAGCCCGGACTCGCCCTTCCCACCTCCAGCCACTCCTCGGCAGCTCTCCGACGCCGACAAGCTCCGCAAAGTCATCTGTGAACTGGTGGAGACCGAGCGCACCTATGTCAAAGTGAGTACCGCTCATACGCATGCAAGGGGTGGATGTTGTCTGTCTGTGTGTGCGTCTTATGCCCGTCCATCCATCTCTGTTTCTGCCTGCCGACGGTTGTGCTAGCCCTATATTTCCTCTAGTCCACATGACCAATCCATATTTATCTACGTCTCTGGAGATATCGGGGGACACAGCTGTGCCCTTGCATGGATATTGCCTAATCTTTTCTGCCCAGTATAAATGTGGCTTGGTGGAATAACTGGGTTACAGAGGATATAAAATGGGATATTGTCATGGCAATCTAAAATGTCATACCTCAATACCTTCGGACGCATCTCTGCTAATTATAGCATTATAATATAATAATGTAACCTTTATTTAAACAAGGAGGTCAGTTGAGAGTAAAGCACTCTTTTACAAGGATGCCCTGAGGCAAAGAAAACAACAATTTTATACAGAAATAAAATGGTATTAAAACAGACAAAAAACAGTAGAATTTACAATCTGAGGATACAACCACTGAAAAAATGTATTGTGCATGACAGATGGAGTATTGTGCCGCCTTCATCACCATTTGCTGTCAGGAGTATTAAGCCTATTGTATATTTTCCATGTCTACGTTCCATGCATTGACATTGACAACCTCATTCAAACACGATTCACTCTCATCTTACAGGATCTCAATTGTCTGATCGGGAGGTACTTAACCCCGCTGCAGAAAGAGACCTTCCTCACTCAGGATGAGGTACGTCTAAATCTGAGCCTTAGGGATGCCGTTAGCTTTTAAATGCCAACACTGTTGAAATGTTCTCGTGAAAGTGTGTTGCGTAATCGCGTGGAGAGTTGCTATATATGAGGACGAGAGGGGAATTGAGGGGTGGAGAGGTGCTTTCCACGTTGAGATGTGTTACATGCACTTTTGATGAAAGACACATGGCTCCATTACTTTTGAAGCATTTCCACGATCCACACTATAGCTGTAGCAAGGGACTGCTATCAGATGCACCACATAAAAATATTACGAAATAGTACAATACTTTGTGAAATTAGGAGATATGGTTTTATGATTTGGCCTAATGCTGCCTTCTTCCTCCAGCTGGATGTGCTGTTTGGGAACTTGCCTGAAATGGTGGAGTTCCAGGTGGAGTTTCTCAAGACCCTGGAAGATGGGACCAGACTCGTTCCAGATCTGGAGAAGCTGGAGAGGGTGGATCAGTTTAAGGTATCACCTCATGCACCCAAATATGTGATGAGGATAAGGCATCTGGCATTTTAAAAACTCCTATTAAGTCTCTCAGAACCACTGGTTGAGTACCTTCTCTTCCCTCTTTGACAGAAAATCCTCTTCTCGCTGGGAGGCTCCTTCCTGTACTACGCAGACCGCTTTAAGATCTACAGTGCTTTCTGCGCCAGCCACACCAAAGTCCCCAAGGTCCTCGTAAAGGGTGAGTAAATCAGCTCTCGGGTCAACATTCTTCCTTGGCTCCAAGGAGAGGATGTATTTATCCATCAACCATCTGCCATATCCTGCAAGGCGCCATAAATCCACACTGCAGGTTGTCAGCCAGACAGTTGTCCATTTGACCTCTGCATACTTTTCAAGCGGAGGCTCCCACAGCTAACGAAACCAGTAATATCGTATGTTATATAATGTGCGCAGGACTGAACCAGGACAAACTCATTTCTGTTAGTTTCTAGCTTCAGCCACTCCCATTCAACTTCCACTGGATGGCATTGTTTGCCCTTGTTTCCAGTGTTTACATGCACAGAGTAACTTGGTTATTGGTCATACTCCGGTTAAGGTCTTATTGGGGTTAAGCTGTTTACATGCGTCTTTGATACCTTGTCAATACCCTTGTTGCCACAAATGAACCAATTAACAGAATAGTAGAGTGTGACAGGAAAGATTGGAGGAGAGAGGAGGGACCAAGGTCTTGGGCAGGATAAAGGATGAATGAATGATACAGAAGACTTCTCACTGTGTTGCAATAACTATCCATTGTTCATTTCAGCCAAAACAGATGCCGATTTCAAGGCCTTCCTAGATGAGCGCAACCCCAAGCAGCAGCATTCATCCACGCTGGAGTCCTACCTGATCAAACCCATCCAGAGGGTGCTGAAGTATCCCCTGTTACTGAGGGAGCTCTACACTCTCACCGACCCAGACAGCGAGGAACACTACCACCTGGATGGTGAGACCGAGCAGCACGACCAGCCAAACTGACATCTGTTACTGACAGAGAGGCACTAATAACTCATCTGAGAAAATGAAATCATCTTGACAAGGGTGCAACGGGTGTGAATACACACAGTCAAATTAATTAAACTCTGATTGCGTTGTCTGCTGCTTGTGTGTGCAGTTGCCATGAAAGCCATGAACAAGGTGGCCAGCCACATCAACGAAATGCAGAAGATCCACGAGGAGTTTGGGGCCGTGTTTGACCAGCTGATCACTGAGCAGAGTGGTGATAAGAAAGAGGTAGGTCTGAGGAAGTCCCCATTCTGGTAATAACGATGTATATGTAGAGTGTGTTGTAATTTTGGTGTGTTGCATATGGCAGGTTGCTGATCTGTCGATGGGTGACCTGCTGCTCCACACCAGCGTGGCCTGGATCAACCCACCTGCTTCCTTGGGGAAATGGAAAAAGGAGCCCCAGCTGGCCACATTTGGTATATCAGACATGACCTATCCTCAAAATCTACATGGTTATGCAATGACTATGACTGTTATAATGCGTTATGACATGTTTGTTCTGTTTCCATAATAACTAAACTAAACTGCTCTTGGTCCCACGGAGACTGACTGAAGATGTGTTTTGATCTTCTGAAGCAATCTTTGATCATTTGGTGTGGGTTTTTTTTCCATTCCTTTCTAGTGTTCAAAACAGCAGTGGTCTTTGTCTGCAAGGATGGCTCCAAACATAAGAAGAAAATGGTGAGTTCTCCCACACGCAGGAATCCCCTTAGCATAACAAAACTTTAAAATAGTAACATGTTCCATTACAGCATTGTACATTTCACTTTGTTCAAGTGCCAGTTTCAGAATTAGCCCAGTGGGTCACCTGAAGAATCTTTAAGCAGATTCTCATCCAGAGCAGGATGCAGCTCACTTTGCCAAGATACTTTTGAATGGTAAAACTAATACGCCAACTTTGTGTAATTGTCCATAGGGCGGCTCCCATCGAGTCTCTGTATCCTCTGAAGAAAAAGACCCGTTCCGATTTCGTCACATGATTTCAACTGATGCCCTTCAAGTCAGAGCCTTGACCAATGCAGGTAAGTTATTTTACTATCCTTTCCATGAAAACAGAAGTGATTACTCCTGTACATGAACTCACATGTGAGTACCGATTTTCCCTCCAGACGGCGAGGGCTCTGCAGTGTGTGAGATTGTCCACACAAAGTCCGAGTCAGAGGGAAGGCCAGAGAGAACGTTTCAACTGTGCTGTAGGTGAGGATCTTTTTTTTTTTTTTTGTCTCTTTGAGTTTGGGATTCCACTGGAGATCGAAAGCCGCTCGCCACCGATTCTGACAGTCGCTAACTCAACGTGACAAACTGATAAACACCTTCCTGTCGCCCCTCAGTTCCCCAGAGAGTAGAAAGGACTTTCTGAAGACTGTCCATTCCATTTTGCGGGAGAAGCATCGCCGGCAACTCTTGAAGACCGAGAGTTTACCCCTCAACCAGCAGTATGTGCCCTTCGGAGGAAAGCGCCTCTGTGCCCTGAAAGGGGCCCGTCCCGCCATAAATAGAGCAGGTAAAGGCCAATCTATTCATCAATGTCTTGTCAATCAATGAGTTTCTCTTAAATGTCTTATTTATGTATTTGCAAACCTCCTGTCTTTGTCTTTGTAGTGTCTGCACCAACCAGAACCCTAGGCAGGAGGAAGCTAGTGCGCAATCGTTTCACCATTGACACCGACATTGTGTTTGATAGCGAGCCTGACCAGGACCTCGCTTCACCTCAGGAGTCCGACCCAAAGCAGCAGCAGCAGGAGGAGGTCCACCAAGAACAGCAGTCTGAGTTAGCAGGTGACACGGACCGCTGGGTGGAAGAACAGTTTGATCTAGAAGAGTACGAGGACCAGGAGGAGGTGAAGGAGACAGACATCCTGAGCGACGACGACGACTTCTGCCCGACACCCAGAGGGCCGTCCACCGAGGCCAACTTGGAGGCCCCGGTCATGGCTTTGTCCTTGGAGGGCGAGGAAGTAGAAGGGGACGAGGACCCGAAGTCAGCCAGTGAGACAACCAACGCTAAGAAACTGTCGCTCATGAGGAAGCAGTGCGCCATGACCGGAGAGAGCGTGGATGAACAGAGGCAGGCAGAGGAGGGGGACATTTGGGTTCGCAGGGAGCAATCGGACTGCCCCCCAGACGGCGGCACATAAACACAAAGCTTAAGAGTGCAAGCAGAGGGCGAGTGCCTCATCATCCAGACAGCTTTACATGGGCTTCAAAAAAAGAAATCAGCAAACTCCTTAATTCAATCCCCACCAACAATGCATGGGCATTGACGTATATATCGCACAGCTATTAAAAGATATATCCTCACCAATTTTGTTGAATGCTTTTTGTACAGATAAAAGATCATTGGTGGAGCAATACTGGAATCCAGAGTGAGGGGATCTTTATCCCAAATCAAATGCTGTTACGTAGAGGCCAATTGTAAGCTTTGAGAGATGAACTAATGGTACAATCATGAAATCGAATCAGTTCTTTTGATTGGCATGGTTTGCACATTTGGGCAGCGTTCTAGGATCCTGCCTGCTGTTGCCAAATTTGAGTATTGTGAACACATTAATTTCTGTCTGTGTTACTCAGAGATATTATCATAGTTAAGGGCTGTATATTATTTGAATTTGTCCTTAAAGAAATAGAATAAATAATTGCGACGGACAGTCTAGTTAAGTCTTGCATAGTTTACTGTACTTGTACATTTTCACATGAATATACACTGACATGTTTTGGGAGCAGATTTCTGGTTATGTACAATATCTGGTTTTGATCTCTTGTTTTACAGACTGAAAGCTATTTTTGTTTGTTCTCTTATTACATTTAATAGTAGAATTATGTAATAACCCCCAACTCCACCGAGGCTAGGGGGTTTTAATTTGTTTTAACTTAAGAGAATCCTGTTTTACTTGAATTTGCTGTTCCATGTTTGTATGTTTACCGTGAAACCATTTTCTCAAATATTTTTCCTTACTGCTCTTCAGTATTGCCATTCAAAGAACACACTTACGTGACATTCACTCCTTACACTTCACGTGCGCACTCTGTATTGTAGAGAACTTGCACATCAGCTACATTGAAAGGTTTAGTGTGTTTTAAAAAGGTTCACTTGTAATGGATTACAAAGCAATGTTTTTATTTATTCATATTCATCAGTGAGTTGTTTTTATCAATAAACCAACATGACATCTTTTTTATTTTTCCACAAAGAAAGTCCAAATTTGCTTAAGCAATCAAGGGGAAAGACTTATGTCTGGACAGCGAAAGTCATACTCATTGTGCTACTAAGACTGCATTTTTCTTACTGTGTGTGTATATAGAAAAATGTATTGATATCATAATAAATACTGTTGTTTCCTACTTATAATTCAAAAGGTTCCTGTTGTGATTCATTTGTGGTTTTACTCAATATCCTGGAACACATTCCCTGAAAGTATGCAGTTGCACCACGGAACAGTTTTGTGGTGTGAGATAAGCCCGGTGTGCTCAGGCATGTCTGAGAACGACCGCAGCAAGCAGATGATCAATGCTTTTCCTGCCCCAAACCGATCCGGCATGACAGAATGCAATTCCAAAACAAATCTGACACTTGAGGAGACTTGTCTGCAGGTCATGTCTGATTGAGTCACTGAGTGATGGTGAACTCGCTCAAAATCTTTATGAGCAGAGAAAGAACAGAGGAAAGGTCTGCAATGGACACATGCTCATAAAAGCATGCAAAAGCAATGTGAATGTCTTGCTCATGGCATACAGAACAGCTGAGAAATATTGATGGCTTTCAAGCAGATAAGTGACAGCTCGCCCTCCCAGGCTGATCGATCCATTTGTCAAGCTTGTTTTTTTTAACAAATCATGGCTCTATCATAATGGTGAAGCGAATCTGATGTAGTACATGATTTGAAGGCTACTAGATCTCCAAACAGCAGGTACTACATGCAGGTTGGAGGTAAGATGGCGACGTAATGAGTACGGAGACCATCCTTCAACTGGAAGGTCTCAGTTCAAGTCCCTGTGATAGCAAGCATACCGGCTGCTGAAGTGTCCTTGAGCAAGATACAGTCCCTACCAGCTTCTGCGCTTTGACCTCGGGGATCAATAGTGTATCAAAACTCAAAAATATAATAAAGGCGCTAAGCCCCTTCCTATTTTCATGAGTTTTAAAGAGCTCTCTCCCTTATCCCTTCACCTGTCAGTGATTTTGCAATTCCCTGCTCAGGCAATGATGGATTCAATGAGCAATTTACGACCGACCTGTGGCAGCATGGCCGTGCAGGCTCTAGACACTATAATTTATGGTGCTCCTCACAGTCCCGTCTCCTCTTTTATTTCTCTGAGCTCTGCGGACATTCTGTCGCCCGGCCTCATTACCCTCCACAAGCCCCCTCTCAGTCTCTTGTCAATCACCGCACCCACCACAAAGGCCCTCGCACGTCTCAGATAAAGAGGAAGCTCATTCCAGACTCCACCGGGCTGTAGATCTCTGGCAACGGGCCCCTGTATTGAGTGACAGAGTGCTAAGGTGGGCCGGGGTTATGCTGCCAGCCCTCTTGCTTTCAGTGAGCATCCTCAGACTCATATCTCACCCGAGATAAGAAAGCACAGGCAGGATTTAGGGGATTTATGTCGCCTTTATCTGATTAAAGCCAAAAATGAGTATTGAAGTACTGAGAGTCGGTGAGGCACAAGGAGGAAATGGGGATTCAATGTATTCTTAATCCATTAAAAAGACACATTATTGAATTTAGTCATCTTATTGTGTATTTCTTACACATTAATATGAAATATTAGCAACTGCTCTTTCAATGAAACAAGATGATCTAGGTGAAAGCTATTGGTTACACCTTCTGTCGTGCAAGGGAGACGTAGAGGAAGAGGTTTTTTGTTTTGTTTTGTTTTGATAGTTTATTTCGAACATGTAAAAAACAAAATGATCATACACTAATGAGGTTCAGGTTAAAGAAAGGCTTGAGTCAAGTGAGAAAAAGGTTTGGACCAGGTATTTGTAGTCACGTTTATGTACAGCAGGTGGCACACAGTCTAGTCACATGACTCCCTCTGTCTGTGTCACTGCACCAATCCCCACTTGCATATTATCCTGATATACAAATACTTTCAGTTAATCTGACCATCAAGTTAAACACCGTCTACCATTAAAGCTACAGTATAGCCACAGTACAGGCAGCTCAACCCGTCACAGCTCTTGTTCTAACTCTTTATTACAGAGGTTACTGCTCAGAACAGGTTTGGTCATGTGACAGTAAATAAACACAGGTGTTTTTCTCACTTCTATGAACAGCTCACAAGTTGTGGTTGTCCTAGTCAAGCACTTGGTTTCATTATGATTGAACTACCAGGACTCATTTCCCAGCACATCTTAGTTTGATTACATCAATAGATCGTGGCGGTTGTTTGCAGTAAGTTCATAGTATTGGTTGTCTAAGCCGGAAGGAAGGTGTATCTGTTTACATTTGAAGCAACTGAAGATATGACAACAGTCTCACCCATCAAACCTGTTCAACGGGCTTTGCAGTTTCTGTTCCTGCTAACGTAACCACTTCCATCCCCTTCTCTCTCTTTCTCTCTCTCTCTCTCTCTCTCTCTCACTCTCAACTTATTATTAGGAATAGGATGACACAGAGGGTGTTATGAAATGAAAATTTGAACTTTTAAAGGAGTGGCTCTCCTTCAGGCCTGTGAAATCCCCCGATGTTTTGAAACATTTCCTCTTGCTTCATAATCAGACAATCTCGTTGTTCGTCTGAAATTCAGTCTGTGGATGTGCTTATTTTGCTGCCAATATAGTACTTGTCCCTATACTAAATCATTTGAAACCTCAGTTAAACGGAAACACCTTTAAAAGCAGAGTATATATTTATAGTATAGAGTAGCTTTTAAAGCAAGTTCCAGTCATATGAATCTGTGTACTAAGTGGGATGTTTCTTAATTATAATTAGGGAGCACTACTTCAATTCCCATCTCACACTGCCAGCCAGACAGCAAGCAAACAGAAAGTCATTTCAGTTTCATTGTAGGAGGCATCAAGGTCACATCAACTGCCAGGCCCAAACCAGTAGGATGGCATTGCAAGCATGACGATACTATCATAGATGCTCAGACTTACAGAAACGCTTCGGTTGCTCAAACTCAGACCACAAACACAAGATCAGACTTGTCTCTGAGCCATGAGAGCAAAGCTGGAGATCTTGGCCATGGTCCTGGGCTTCCTCGGCCTGTTTGGGACAATAACCATCACCGCCCTGCCCATGTGGCGCGTCACAGCCTTCATCGGCGCCAATCTCATCGTCATGGAGGTGCTCCATGAGGGTCTGTGGATGAACTGCTACAAACAGGCCAACATCAGGATGCAGTGCAAGGTGTACGACTCCCTGCTCATCCTCCCCGGAGACCTGCAGGCAGCCAGGGGGCTCATGTGTCTGTCCATACCCTTGGTCTTCGTCGCCCTGATCATCACCGGTTTCGGAATCCGGAACGCCAACTGTTGCCGTGACAACGCGAAGGGTAAGAACGTCGCCATGGCACTCGGGGGGTGTCTGTACTTGCTTTCCTGTCTGACCACGCTCATCCCTGTCAGCTGGACGGGCCACACCATCATCAGGGATTTCTACAACCCTCAGATACAGGATTCTCAGAAACGGGAGCTGGGGGAGGCCCTGTACATCGGCTGGGCCACTGCTGCCGTCTTGCTCATCACCGGGGTCATCCTTCTGTACCGCTGCACGTCCCGTCAGTCGAAGGATGAACCGCCCTACACCGAGACATATGTCATGACTGAGAAGGACGTGCTGAAAGAGGACAACGTGGACTTGGACAGGAAACCCTCCAGCTCTTATAAACAGCAAGAATATGTGTGATAAGCTGCATATACTGTCCTGTAATATACTGTATTATACTTTCCACATCTTTCCACACTGTGCATCCACTCAAAACACGTTGCTAAAAGTGTACATGTCTTGTATAGCCATATTTACTGTTCCACGACCCATGTACACATTGAATAAGTACTTAAGTACGTTTTCATGTCATAAGACTATCTGTTACCTGGATGTGCTTTTCTACTGTCATTTATAAAGTTGTAACACATGTTTTATAGTATATACTGTATATATATGTGTGTATATAAATAATGTGTGATTGCATATTCTATACTGTCCTCTGTATTCAGGTACGAACCATCTTAGCTGAAAAAGCAACAAACTGTTAAATAAAAGTTTGATTGTGAACTTGTCTGTGTGATTGCAATCTTGTGTTGTATGAATACTTGTATGAATAACAACAACAACAACAACAACAACATCAACATCAATATATTTATTTATTGTACCGAAGACAAAATAGAGCTGAGGGCAACCACAAGATAATGCAAGAATGCCTCGTTCTCATGCTAAAGAAGGCAGGAAGGTGTGCAGTGTCGCAGCAGGGAGGTGAGTGTTGGCCATCAGACTGTATGGTGTTACAATGAAACTCATCCTGCTCACGTTTCTCTCTTCCAGCTCAAGTTACATTAAGGGAGGAGACATTTTGACACCAGTGCTCTCTCTGTCTGCTTTCTGTTTGAGAAAAACAACCGATTCTCAAGTCAACTACATTACTGAAGGATGATACCCAATAGTTTTTTTGTTTTAAAAAATGCATCCAAAACTAAATGAAACAAAGAAGCCATGAAGGGCCACATACTCAACAGTTTTATTATTGGCTTTAAGTTGTGTATATTTTTATATACACAGTTGTATGTATTTTTCATGTTAGTAGTACATTTTCAGCAATAATGTCATATTTGCTTTGTCTGCAGAATCACATAGTGTATAATGTATGGTCACTGGTTAACAACGTAACACTGTTCACATTGTTTGTCAGTGTAAATGTGCTGAGATTGTATGTGGCTAAATGATTTTTTTCAAACGAGAGGAAAAGGTACTTTGATCAACTTCATACAGTGATTGAATCAGGGTTTGATCAACATTACTGTTCCTTATCACAACAAATGGACATGGACATATTGGTATCTGTACAGTGCATTCAAAACAAGCAACACTTGTTGGTGTGTCCTCATCTATCTGACAGCCGTAAAGCAGCTCAACCAGTAAGGTTGCATTGCATCGTTAGCATATTTTCTGGGGTGTATAACTTCCACCCTTTCCTCGTTTCCTCATTTATGTGTCTGTGAGAGGGCAGACGAGGATCTGTCTTTGGCTCTCTGTGTAACGGCCACAATGGCTTCTTACACTGCCTACAGTGGCTACAGCAAGCCCCCTCAATCTTACATAGGCACCAACTACAGCAAGCCCCCGCAATCTTACACAGGCACTTACTACGATGAGAAGGAGGCCCAGGCGTACGCCGACTCGGTGTACGAGGAAAAAGAACGAATTGAGAAGAGGAAACGGCGGGATGCCATCTGCTGTGAGGTGGTGGCTCTGATCATTGGCTTCATTGGACTTATCGGAGTGGCCGCCGTCACGGGTCTGCCGATGTGGAAGGTAACTGCCTTCATCGAGGAGAACATCATCGTCATGGAGACCCGCTGGGAGGGTCTGTGGATGAACTGCTACAGACAGGCCAACATCAGGATGCAGTGCAAGGTGTACGACTCCCTGCTGTTCCTGCCCCCGGACCTCCAGGCTGCCAGGGGTCTGATGTGCAGCTCTGTGGCCCTCGCCACCTTCGCCCTCATCGTTTCCGCCGTGGGGATGAAGTGTACCAAAGTGGTGGACCACCGGGCTCGCACCAAGCACGTCGTCCTCGTGGCCGGAGGCTGCCTGTTTCTCATGGCCTGCATCACCATCATTATCCCCGTGTCCTGGACGGGTCACGTCATCATCAGGGACTTCTACAACCCTCTGCTGATCGACGCTCAGCGCAGGGAGCTCGGCGAGGCCCTTTACATCGGCTGGGTGACTTCGGCTTTGCTTTTCACCGCCGGAGTGATCCTGCTGTGCCGCCACGCTCCCCACACCCAGGAAAAAGACGAGAGAATTGTGTACAACCCGGGAAATCCTGCGTTGTACCAACCTGGATACACGTACCAACCATATACCTACCAGCCAGCGTACTCCTACCAACCGCCCTACTCCGCACCCCCTCCAGGATCGGTGATATACACACCAAACCAATTGCAGTAAGGGAAATCATACACAGAGACAATTTTGAACTTTCAGATTCCGAGTACCTGGATTTTGGGGGATTTTAGTGAAGAGAAGCAAATGACTGATATGACCAAAGGCTGGAAATGGAAATGGTCTAATCTTTGATTACTTTCACGAGGAGAGACAAGTGTACTGCAGAGCTGTTTGAAATTCACTGTGGAACTGATTGTTTTTTGATCAATCTTGTTGAAATCTGTACCCCTGCTTTATTTTTTCACATACTTAGTTCTTGATAATAATATCGCTGGAGTATTTATTACAAAATATTGACCTGTACACATCAATAACTCTGCTGACCTGCTCTCTGAGAACAAACTATGCACTAGGCCTTCTTCAGATGTTAGTGCAGATGACTTCATTGTGTGTTTCTGTTTTACATTGTGTTTTACCTGTACATATTTACTTGTTCACAGCACTGGCCTAAATATGAGATCAAAGGTGGTTTGAAATAAAGGGAGAAATTTGAGAGAAAAAGGAGATATGTATTGTTATGTTTTCTATTTCCTAATCAAGACTGAGATACACTCTTCCTTGTGAAGTGGCCAATGTGTGAACCCCCGGCCAAAAGAACCTGCTCCCTTTGTTCACTGGTATGCGAAGTGAAAATTGGTCTGTTGTCTCCATTGTTAGAGAGGAAATGTACCTGAACCAGTGAAACCAGATTGCTCACACAGTTCCACCCACAATGCAAATCTAAACCCAAGGTGCCGCAGTAGCCAAGTTTTTCCTGAGCACAGACGGCCCAGACAAGACTAATGTATATAATCACCAGAAAGACATTCTTTCCAGTAGTGCACCATATATTAAGGAACTATCCAACAGATATATATAGGACAATGACTAGGATAAAGTCCTGATAACCAGACTGCAAGTAATGAGTTTTTAAAACTTCAATCCATGTATCCATATAAGTAACACCCTATTTCTTCAAGCTTCATCGTAAAACATGATCCGGGGGAGGTAAACTGAAACAGAGGTAAACCAAGTGGTAAATTGCAGCCCCTGGGGTAGGTAGGTGTACAAAGAAAAAAAAAAAAGTCCCGGGGGATCCTGTTTCTTAGCAACAGGTCACAGTTCCCACCCCTCCCACTCTGGTGTCCTGTCCAAAGGGAGGAGGCAGTACAGGTGAACGCAAACTAGCTCCTCTTCCACTGGGATGCAGAGCTATTGTATAGAGGGGAATCTGCTTCCTGCTTTAGTCAGACACCATTCAGCCATTGCTGTGTCTCTGAGCTTGGAGGAATAAGAGGAAAAGAGGATGGCCAACTCAGCGCTGGAGATAGTGGGTCTGTTAGTCACCCTGATTGGGCTCATTGGGGCAGCTGCGAGCACTGGGATGCCGATGTGGCGCGTCACCGCTTTCATCGGAGAGAACATCATCGTGTTCGAGACCCGCTACGAGGGCCTGTGGATGAACTGCTTCCGGCAGGCCGACATCAGGATGCAGTGCAAGGTGTACGACTCTCTCCTGGCCCTGACCCCGGACCTGCAGGCGGCGCGGGGGCTCATGTGCTGCTCTCTGGCGCTGGGCGGCCTGGGGGTATTGATCAGTTTGGTCGGGCTGCAGTGCACCGCCTGCATCCAAAACAATGACCGGGCTAAGCGTATGGTGCTCATCATCGCGGGGTGCATGATCATCATGTCTTGCATCTGTGTCATCATCCCCGTGTCCTGGACAGGTCACGTCATCATTAGAGACTTCTACAACCCCCTGCTGCTCGACGCCCAGCGGAGGGAGCTGGGGGAGGCCCTCTACATCGGCTGGGTGTCCTCTGCTTTCCTGTTTGTCGGAGGGTGCCTGTTTACATGCTGCAATCTGCAGTCCGAAGGCAAAGAGTCGGAGAGGTACTTGTACTCCAGGAACTCCCAGTACATGGCCTACCCGCATCCACATCCACAGGCCCTGCAGCCCCAGCAGCTGTTCCTACCCGCCCAGCCTCAGCCTCAGCCCCAGCCACTTCTATCAAGACATCCGTCAAGCAACTACAGCTACCACACCAGATATCCCTCCAGATACCCCTCTGAACGCAGCGCTGTGGCGTATCTGTGAGCACTTAGACTGACTGAGGTAATGACGGTCTCAGTTACGATCAAACTATACGCAAGGAACTGTCTTTTGAACATGGTTTGTCTGGGCAGTCCAGTCAGCGACACATTTCAAAAGGTGTATTTCAGCTCAAACAGAAATACATACAAAAAAAAAAAAAAATACTATGAATGTAGATTTGATTTTATCCTTTTTTTTACACATTTAGAATAGTACCTCAAAGAATCTTGATGCCGATATATGATTGATTTTGTTATGTGTATGTACCTGTATGTGTGTTACGTAATCTGATTTTATACTGGCAGTTATTGTTTATACTGGTAATTATTACTAATGATTGGAGGCTGTATAGATGTGTTGAACATTTCAGAGATATCTCAACCTCATTTCAAAATGACTCCGTGGACTAGCTGAACTTCAACAACAGCATCGAGGCTTATTTTAGACTTTTACTGAATGCTAGCAGGCAACATGACTCCTTGAAAAAGACCAAAGATCCCAAAAAAAACACACATAAAGAACATTTTCTAGTATAGCACTAGTATTAGAAGAAAGACTTTCTGATATTTGATAGCACTAAGTGATAGCACTATAGGTAAACGGGACAGCAAACGCTATATTGATGACTGGCTGGGGTTATGTGTGCCAAAAAACTACAAATATTACAACATAATGATATTTCACTTTAAAGAGGATAGCCAAGTTTTGGTTTCCATTATGGCATTTCTCATTCCCACAGAAATTGTTTGAAAAAAATAAAATCAGTCAAGCTCAGAGGAGACATCAGCCAATACCTTGAGTCGATACTGCCTTAAGCTCTTAGGAGCTGATGGAACCGGTCAAATGGTTAAGTAAACACTTTATACAGGTTTAAGAGTGCTTGTTAAAGGTGTAGACTAAGGGGCAACATAACCACAGGGCTTAGCATTTGTAAAAAAACAGATGCCATTCAGGGCTACGCCTCACAGCACGATCACCTGACCAGAATTTGCAAGTCACTTTGAAAGAGCCACACGGGGCTTTGGACCAAACCTGGCGCTGTTTACTTCCTGGCTTATCACAATCCTATCTGTTGCTTTTCAATTATGTATATCCATTTTTTCAGCTATAAAAACAAGAGATGGGGTCAGCTCATTTTAATCTCAGTAAGGTCAAAACGAAACTGCAATTCAAATAATAATTTCAAATAATAACTCTCAATCATTTCTTTATACATTGGATGTAATTGTATTTTCACAGGGAAAACAAACCCCTTCCTGAACTCAGTCCTGAAAGCAAAGGACTACAGGAACTACTCATTTATATTGCAGCAATTTGTCAAGGCCTTTATAAATAAATGTAGTCATATGAATGCAGTTTCATAATGAAAATATCTGTTGATGCAATGACTGAATGTTTGTATCGTATTGCTTACAGGCATATCACAACTATCAGTTTGACTTGTGTCTTTTAGATGGATAGCTACATCTGGAATACATGCTCATCTGTGATAAATAAAAACAAACCTGTGGTAATCAATTAATGATTGTATCCTGAGTCTGTGATGTGAGCCCGCTCACTGGTCCATCACCTTGAAGTTCCTCTCTGCTCTCTTGTGGAGGACTGCAGTATTACAGGAGAGTGTGCACTGAAACCGATTGATCAGTCAAAGAAACACATTCACATTTGCTCATAGATTTACATCACATATGGGGGGATAACAAATATGGCAAATGTTGAGTTGTGAGTTGGTTCTGGCGTGCTTTATGTTTTGTGGCAGAGCATACCCCCACGGCCAGAGGGACCATAAACACAGAGTCAGCAGAGGTCCTCCTTAACCCTCATTGCTCTGAGCCAACCAGGTGACCGCGAAGCATCTCTCCCATAACAAACAGTCCCTCACACCATGCACTCTACGTCAGATCAGCACAAGGTCTTCACCTGCCTTGGACAAGTCTCCAACTGAGAAACTTGCTTGCTCTGAGATGTCGTGTTAATCGAGGTTTCACGGTTATACTTTGGATCTGGACAGACAGCACCATGGTGCTTCAAGGGATTTCGGAGATAGCCGCGATGTGCGTCGGTCTGATCGGGCTGATAGGGGCAGCGGCAACTACCGGGATGCCGATGTGGAAGGTGACAGCTTTCATCGGGGAGAACATCATCGTGATGGAAACCCGCTGGGAGGGCTTGTGGATGAATTGTTACCGGCAGGCCAACATCAGAATGCAGTGCAAGGTGTACGACTCCCTGCTCTTCCTACCGCCTGACCTACAGGCGGCCAGGGGTCTGATGTGCTGTTCCCTGGCCTTGTCGGGTCTGGGGCTCCTGGTGGCCCTAGCCGGGATGCGCTGCATTTCCTGTGTTCAGGATAACGATCGCGTCAAGACCATAATCCTGATGGTGGCCGGCGGCATGCAGTTCCTGGCCTCTATCTGCGTCTTCATCCCCGTGTCCTGGACGGGTCACGTTATCATCAGGGACTTCTACAACCCTCTGCTGATCGACGCCCAGCGGAGGGAGCTAGGGGAGGCGCTCTACATCGGCTGGGTGACCGGCGCCTTTCTTTTCGCCTCGGGCGTGCTGTTCGTGTGCCGCCGCCTGCCCTCGAACAAAGACTCGTTTGACGTGTACCACCCGGCCAACGTGCACGGCGGGTACAAGCCGGCGCTTAACCACCCGACTCTGATGAGGTATCACCCCATCTCCAGCGTCCCCAGCCTGAGAGCGAGTCCGCACCAGCCCGCTCTGCAGGATAACAGCTCGGTCGGGCACCACCTAGCGCCGCCGATGCAAAATGTCTCTCTGGCAAACAACGGAGCGCTCATCAACCCTCCCGTCGTCTATAACCCGGGTCTGGTTCAAAGTGGGGCGTTGTTTTACCAAGGTAGCGTGGGTCCCCATCCCCTATCCTCCATTCAGAGCTCTAACTTTATCGGGAGCCTGTCTTCACGGGGGAACTCTCTGTACATCAGCCCACAGACCACTCCGCAGTATTTAAGCTATAAAGGAAATCCCCCCGCGTCCTACAACTCCAGTTTCCACGCGGTTCCTCATAGCCCTGTTTTCATAGGGTACAGCGCATCGAGGATTGAACCAGGGTCTCACAGCGGGAGCAGTACCGGTGTGTACATATGAGGGAAAACAGTCTCTTTTTAGGTGATTTTGACCTTAGCAAGCGTGAAACACTGTGCTGTCATACTGCGTCATCACAAGTTGATTTTTATCATTTTCAAACAAAAGGAAATTGAAGCTATATTACATTAGAGACAGATTAAGATCTTTATAATCTTAAATATTAAAGATTAAAGATAAAATGTTATGTACGCTTAAATGTATGCTATTGTTGTAAATTAAGATTATTCATTATTCTATTCTACTTTTATTGTAATTTTCATTGTTTTCTACTGTAAATATACACACTTGCTAAACAACCGCTGTTGTTATTACTGTAAATAGAGGTGAGGTGGTGCTGATTTCCTGATTTGCCTTCCCAAAACAAGCAGAAACAGGAATCACAGGCTAATGTGTTACAGCTGTCTGCTCCTCAGTTTATTATATTGAACATCTATCCTGTTCATTGTGTGTTTTTGTTCCTGTTTACTTATTTCAAGATATCTCTACTACCCCCCTGGTAGTAGCCATGAAAACCCCCCAGAATGCTCAGCGGGGCAAACAAATCCATACCTAACATTCTCTATATTGGCTGAAGCTTATTTGAGTTACATAAGCTTCGATGTTGGTAGGGACGTGGGCTGTATTCATATTATAACAACTTTTGTTAATGCCTGCTCACCATCTTGTTAGCGGGAGACCACCGGGACGGTTTTAGAGCAGCTCTCGGGATGCATAAAGTACAGAGTTCAAAAACTATCCCTGCCAAACTCCATATAAATGAGATAGTTCACCCCAAAATAATGACTCAGTCATTATCCACTCGCCCTCATGTCAGTCAAAAATGCCATTGAAGTTCCTGGGATCACAAAACACACAGCGAGTTAGCCCCCGTACTTCCATCTCACCCTTCTGCCAGACTATTGACGTTAACGGGGCCATCTTTTGACAGCTCAAAAAAAAGAAAAGTATAAAATATGCCATCAAATTTTCTCATACAGCTCGTGCAGCAAAATCCAAATGTGGGTCCAAAAGTCCACTGTTTTTTACCTCATTATTCCTCACCGACAATGCTCCGGCTGCACACCTTACAGGAGTCTTCTGCCAGAGCTGCAGGAGGCACGTTGTCGGTGCATTATCTGGATTGTGACTGCATTCATCAAAGGGCTGTCGTTGTTAATTTACTGTACCGATGTTGTGTTGCCAGACTAAGTTCCTCATGTTTATGCTCATAAGCTTTAAAGCAATACTATAATGGCCTCAACCGACTCTCATCACCATCATTACTCACCACTAGATGACACCAGAGAACATGGCGGATGTCAGCCCATGCAACGTCCTGCAGTACAGCATTTCATTAGCTGCTGCTTTAACTAGAACAACTTTAGACTGATGAAATAAAACATGACATAATAGAGGCTACAGGTAATAAACAGGCATATCATATTTGATCAAGTGCAGGAGTGTCTTTACCAGCTTTGAGGTTTGATCCTCTCCAGTTGGATCTTTAAAGGTGTGTGATACTCCCAGTGTGAGCCTCGTCTAACAGGCTCACTTTCATGTTTCATGCACCCTTTGAAAAAGCTCATTCACTGATGTAGCCTAACTGTTTTGTTCTGACAGTCATCTTTTTAAAAAAATCCTTTTTCATGTGTCCATGTATTATTCACCTTCTCAATTAATGCTTTGGGGTGCTACATTATACCATAACCATGAAAGAATTTGTCTGTGGTGTTTTTCTCATACTATAAATTTTTGCAGCACAGTTCTACAAACTCAAAAGATTTACTATTTTTAGAGCAGTGCAGAATGCAGAGAGAGAGGTTTGTTGTTGACATGTATGACAATCAGTTACTTTACATGAGCCACAACACACTATTTTAGAAATCATTCTAATTGACTACAGTCTCTTTACATGCAGCAATTGGAAACTAAACTGAAATTTACTATCATCTCATTTTACAACTACTTAGTCAGCTACTACTCACCTGTGCAGAATCGGCTGCTGATTTGCCAATTAGATTCAATTAAATTCTGCAGTGAGAGCTGTTGGAGCAGGGGATACCTCCAAATAGAGATTTGAGATTACAGACCCCCATTTGATTAAAACTTTCTTCCCATCTGAGATGATTTGTGTTGTCTGTGTAGTTGGGGAGATAACAGTGAGGGAGTGGAGCCTTTGATCAGAATAGTCATTCTTACTCTCTCATTTTGTTAACTTCTAGTGAGTCACATAATAGTGAGATTACACTAATCCTTAGGGGACACCCTGGAATCCCCTCAGGGACCACTGGCTCTTCCCAGGTTGGGAACCATTGGTTTATAGAGCATCACTCCACAGGCAGGACGACCCCATCCCACGCTGCTCTGCTTCAAAGAAAGAAGCATCCGTTTTTGAAAGTGGGTTAAGGTAACGTGAACCATTTTTTACATTAAGAGACTGTGGCAGATAAACAGTTTGAGGTAGTTAATCTTCAGGGGAGAGTCGCCGACCAGTTTGAAGATTAGATCTGCGTTTCCATCAGGACTGGAGCAAAGATTTAATCATTCCTCGGTGTACCAAAGCAAAGACGTTGTCGAGGTCGAATGTTGCCAGATTTGAAGTTAATCTTCAGGACGTATCCATGTTTGCGGATCAGCGGCTTGGCTGTGCCCTCAATTGAGCGCCTGCACGGGAGGAACGTCAAGTCAGACAGCAATACACAGATTAATACCGGAAACTAGGCGAGACTTCTTTCAAAATAAGCGCACAATTGGCCTTCTAATAACATAACATAACATAACATAACATAACATAACATAACATGAAACTTGCTACAGCTCGCTATAGCAGTAAAGCAGCAGAGAAAAAATACAATAGAAATGTAGAAATAGAAAATTAATAAGAATGTAGAATATTTGGGTAATCAAATAAACATACACAACTCATAATTTCAACACATTCTGTAGAATGTATGAGTGGAAAGTATGAATTATAGCTAAAATTAGATGATAAAATTAGATACATATGTACAAAAAAGTCCTGCAGGTACACTTAAAAATGGATAATCAAGTACTGAGTTTTACAGGGAAAAATAAATAGTATAAAAACATACACTGGATTCATTATATTGAATATGGAGTCATACTCTAGCTCTAAATTGATTGAAACCAAAATTATTTTGTTATATTTTGATGCATGGTAGCAAATTTCCTGTTGAAAGAGTGCCTTATATATATGGACAGGTGAATTTAAGGCTAAAAATACTGACTTGAATGCATAAACATATTCATCCTTAAATACATTCCTTATTTTGACTTTGCTTCTTTATATAGGCCTAACTATACGAAACTGCAACGCATTTTCGTCAACGTGCGTTTTATTGTGAAAGTTGTAACAGGAAGTTGTGTTTTTTTCATTCTTGCTAGCTTGATAGCAGAGCAGCGCACGGTTCTCCACCTCAGTTGCAGCCTACAGTTCAAGTATGCACCGGGATAAAATGATAAGAGAGCTGTACAGTGAACACTGAATCTGGGGAGCAAAACCCTGTTGGCACATACAAGGATTTTAGAATGGGAAAAACTGGAGTTATTTTGAGTTGATCAGCAAAAACTGCGAGGGGAGTGTTTTTTTTGTTTTTTTCCCCTCATCACAATGTGTGAGGAAAAGATGCGGGTCGGATGCCAATTTATTTTCGTTACGGATACAAGGACTGGCAAGTTATCAGCATGAATTAACAAGGAAAGAAAAATTAATATCAATGTTAAAGTCGACTCTGGAGGGAGTACCATGGCGAAAAGGAAGGGACTGTTATTTTCGCTGCTATACTTTATGGCAGAGTTTTGGCTCAGTTCGCAGCAAGTGCTTAGAATCGGTAAGTGGACCTGCATGTCTGTCTGATTTACACTCATTTTGTTGTTAGTATATACATATATCATATATATATATATATCACTGAGCATACATCACCTTTTTGACAGTGGAGCCTGCAGCTGTGGGCCTGCGATCAAATTCACTTTTACCATAATGAAGTACCCTAACGGAAATCATTCCTATAATATCCCTATAGAGACTTGGTACTGAGTAGTACTGAGTAAAAATACCATTAAAAAAATGAAAAAATACCATGAAGTCACTATAGATAGATGACTTTATCTTTTTTGTTTTATCTCTCATGTTGTCGCTATACTATTCTTATAATATAGTTTCTTATAATATAGTTTTGCTGTGATATTTTTAGATTATCCTTCTCAAATGTATCATATATTATTTCTATAGTTCTTTTAGGATAATAAACCTAGTAAGAGATTGCATATGCACATGCTGTTCAAGGAGTGAACACTCATTCACATCCATGGTGTCTCCAGCATAGCCCACCTCAAGTTTGTGGCTGCAGGTAGGCCTACAGGCTACACGATCACCTTTAACTGTAGGTCCGCATGACGGAAAATCACTATAATATTCCTGTAATATTATTATAGGAATGAAAATTCATAGTGACCTTATGGTAAATGTTTTATGGGTATATTTTTTTTATCTGTTATTATGCTGTATTTATACCATATTATTATTACTATCCTATAATATTGCTATAGGTACTTAGAAGTGAGTTTAGTGTAATTATCATACTGTAGAAAATGTTTCTGGTATCAACATGATAGTAATATATCATTTTCCTATGGCGACTAGTTTTACTGTGATATTTTTATAGTATCCCTCTGAATTTCATTACACTTCTTTTTTTAAGGTTTTTTTGCAGCTGTAGATGGACTATTGGGGATGGAAAAGGGAATTACACACGAAATATCTCATCAAAATCGTGTTAATCCACTTTTTGTCGGCCAGTGCCACAGCCTCTCTCTGTTCCTCCATGTCAACAGCACAGGTCAGAGACAGGCGAGTGATAGGCCTGCTGTTGCAGTTGAATGCATGTTGGGATGATGATGTGTTTGGAAAGGTAAATGTGAACTGGATACGGAACAATACAAAGTGGGTGCAAATGGCCCCATTGATAGAGGCCTATCCTCTTCAATAGTTGTTTGGATTAGATGGACATGTCGGCTGTTAGCTAATACTATCTGTTAAATGCAGACCCACATGTCAAGGTGTCTGCATAGCCTTTCAGATCTGACAAAAAAAAGTGCTCTATTTGCAACTCCTGTCCACGCTTGAAATAAGGCAAATAGAGCCCTGGCCCAGACTATCCCCCTCTGATTTCTGATGTAACCTTGATAAAAGCACACAATGAGCCTGTGTTTGCCAGCAAATTGATGTTCTCTGCACATTTCCCATTGGCTATCCTCTATTCCTCTCATGGGTTGGAAGATTGCATCACAAAAATGACTTTTTTAATTTAGGCTTCGGCACTCTCTGCTCCAGCGAATGCCCTGGGCAACTTTAGTCTTTTTCTGAACTTCCTCTTCTTCTAAAGCTTAAAAAAAATAAAATAATCAGACTTGTGGCGTTGCGTAACTTTAAAGGCTAATAGGCCGGTGCCACCTCCCCTTTCTGACAGTCCCAATCTGTACTTCATATTGTTAATCTCTCTAAATCATCTATCACTCTCTGAGGCCACCTAATCTTTGTCATATTCCTCATGACCCACACACTCATAATCTCCCCCATATGGTGTGTGGCGTGGTTCAATTAACATTTCTCTGTCTCGGCATTGGTATTGGCATCAGATTGGGACCGGCTTCCATTACTTTCACTGGGGCTGGTAATAATGGTAAATCCCCCCCCCCCCCCTCACCCCCACGCCCCCCCAAGCCCATAAACAACTAACACTAATCTTCTTTATGCAGAAAGTCTCTTCCCCAAATATGGTACTTAGGCAGCGGCCAAATCTCATCATCATGGGGGGATGGGGGGGGCGCAGGCAGCAGCAGCTTGGGCTTTGACCTCCACTGCATATTTGCTGTGTTTTGAACTGGGAAGTCACGTATGGCTTTGTCTTCCTATTTCTGTACTGACAAGCACTGATTTGTTTATCGCCCAGTGGGACGGCGTGATGTGAAAGCCAAGACAGCTACTACTGGCCAATGAAATGTCATTTTGACGTAATCCATCACCCTGTCTAACAACCTAATGACCAGTGGTTGAGTAATGTCGGGGGGGGGGGGTTTTTCTGATAGAGTGATGTTGATATGAATCCCGCTCTTCCTTCTTCTGGCCTAAATGTTTTCGGTGGTAGGACACTGGCGTTTATCCTTCAAACAGAGGAACCTCAGTGCTCCACATCAAACGATGCTCGTAGATTGGTTAGGACCTCCTCGTTCATTCACAGTCTGGCATGGGCCCAGGCTGGAGTGGTGTTGGTGGTGTTGGTGGTGGTGAGAGGGGGGGCGGCTGTCACTGGGAACTGGACCAGCATGGGGGTGGGGGGGGGGCAGAGAAACACTACGTCATTGTGTTCCTTGGCCTTAAAAGGCTTCCCTTCATATGATAATGGCATAGAGTCCAGGGTGGGATCAGGATCTCCAGACTCATGAAGTCCTCGCTTTTGGTTTCTGGGTTTTAAAAAAGGTCCTTCAGTCTAAACCTGAAACATGTTCGTCTGCCTGCTCTCTGCACCGCAGGGAAGCAGAGAAGGTTTGAAGTCTGGAGCCTGAAGGTCTACCAGCGCCTGCCTGCAGCGCGAGGAGACTGTTGTGTTTTTGTGACCGCCCAGCATGCATCAGCCCACAGCGTCGTCTGGCCTATTAAAGATGAGATGGAAGTTCAGCGATCCTGAACATTATATTGACAAATAATTAATGATAGCTTCAGCAAGATTTTCAGTTTTGTCCTTACTTTATAAGTTACATTAATCATAAAGCTGTGCTGAAGTGAAGTGAGGGAGTATCCTGTTGCAACAAGAGTGAGTTTGAGTATTTAGGTGTTTTTTTTCTGTCGTTAGAGAATTGAACGTGTGAGTCATTGATTGCTGTGGTATTCTTAATGCACAATAAAGTGTCTCCCAAGGACAGCACACGGTGATTGCTGCTCTACGGCCATAGACTTGCCTACACTCCTAACCTCAAACATACAATTACCGAAGCATAATTTATCCGTGACAGCTACAACATTCTTGTCCGTTCGTTCATTTGCTTGCTAATAGCCTATTGAGTGGGAGCATCGATCCGCGAGTCATCTGCACACAGAAAGCCTGAGATGCTTATTCCCTCTTTTATCCTGGATTCTATTTACAGTGTTGGTTTACTGTTGCCGTATTACATAAAGGCGCACCGACCCATGATCAGGTGTAATTACACTCTACTGTATGTATTAAAGCCACAAAGGATCAGATTCTTGATCAAAGACAGACTTTCATACATTGTGTACTACATGATGTCATACCTACAGATGTGTACACCTGACATCTGGAGTTCACCTCCATCTAAAAATGAATCAACAGAAGAAATGGATTCAGGGTGCGATATGAATTGTTGCTGTTCACATAAAGTGCTGATGATGTTTTGACCTGGACACGAACGTCTTTTTGGAGTTGATGAGTTCTAGGGAGAGATGGGCCCTTGATTATTGAAGGTGACGTATCGTAGCTGGTGGCCGAGACAACTCAAAGATTATTTGCCATTTGCTCAAGTTGAAAAACGGACAATAGATGTCAGAGGAAATCATTAAATTGCGCTCTGGACATCTCTGTTGACTCAATCTTGCCGGACCAGAATTACCAATTGTGTTAGAGCCTGGGTGTTATTATCGTCATTACTTTCCCGGCGGTGTGCGCATAGTGTTTTGTGAGGTGTTTTAATTGGAAATACCTCTAGAGATAAGAGATTATGAATTCCTGCCTCTGTTTTCAATTTCACCCCAATATTATTTGAAAAGTGAAAAAAGATGGTTAACAGGTGTTATTGTGACTGAATGATCATAAAAACCAAGCGGACAAACGAACAGTCATTTCCTGATACGGCGCACGACAATTATTGGTCTGTTCCTTAATGAAAACTCATCAGTATCGGTGAGTACTGAAGACGTGCGCCGTCCAAACACAGACAGCTCTTACAAAGCAGTACAGCAAGTAAATATTGCAGTGATTGCTTTGGACCGATGCTCTTCACACCGAATCACAGACAAACAGCGGTCACACCGAATCCCTCAGGTAGCTCTCTGGGAATCAAGAAACCTCAGGCGGAAATGTGAGGGGAGATGAATGTGTGGGATCTATTTTCCTTCCCAACTACAAAGGGGAAATGAATAATACTGAAATAAAATATGTCTTTTGTTGACGAAAACCACTGAATATCATCAACCATGTGCTCAGCCTCCACCTCCCCCCTCCACCTGAATGCGCTACATCTTCAGTTGTCATGCCCGGATGTGAGCGGATGTGAGCGGATGTTGCCCCTGGTCGACAGATGTTTGTCCATCTGCATGTAAGTGTTGTTCTAGTAACCTATCTGGTCCTTTTGGAGGGCTCAAACTAACGTGTCTGTTTTCAGTGAAGAGGCTTACAGGCTTGTGTTGCAGGGTCATCAGCCAGGTGTTTGGATATCGTTCATTCCCATATTGGCTGAGTAAGCAAATTAAATAGGGTTAGGAAAATAGGTCAGTTTATTGCAAAAGGAGGAATTTGAGGATTTGGTACAGTACTTCTTAAATTGTATTTGTTCACTCGTTCGTTGTTTGTCCATCCATATTACTTATCGTTTCATGAAGTTCGAGCTGCACTTGGACCATTGGACTGGATGCTCAGCGCGTGGTGAGAGGCTGAGCACGTATTTAAGTGTTAGTCCAACTAGCAGTAACTATTTTTTGCCTCACACACAAACCGCACCACTTATTTTCCTACAGCTTTGTTGAAGTGCGACGCTAACAGCAACGTGCTATGAACGTGTGTTCACAGGGTTGTTTGATTCCCACAATCCATAATAGATCCTGTGACATTTGACACGGCGTCTGTGCTCGAAGCGAACAAACAGTAAGACGAGGCTGCCAAAAAAAATGCACAAGTATGTTTTTTTTATATTGATATTGGGAGGAAAAGCCACATCAAAGCTGCTGAGATGGAATTTATTTCCTTGGGTATTTTTGAGAGAGAGTTTTTGTGTTTTCTCCCGTGAATTTCATATTCCAATGAATAGAATTAAGGACTTCTCCAGGTCCCAGCAGCTGCTCACTGAGGCTTGGTAGCCATAATTAGGATTGGCACTTTCAAGCATGCTTTTAGTGACCGGGGAGTCCAGACAAGGCTCTCTCAGTTTGGGGTTGGAGGCTATGCTACCAAACCAAAGAAAAAGGTCATTCACAATCAAGGTCTCAAGGGGAGCTTTTTAAAGGCCTTTTTTCTGCGTTGAAATCAATCACAATTTCACAAGCTATTCTTCAAAAGGCTGTTACCCAGCACAGTGACCTATTGCCATTTGCAGTCTCGGTGTTGAAAGCATTCGAAATGACATCAATGAAATTTGTGTTCCTGGTTAATGTATGTATTGATTCACAGTTTTAAGCTATTATTTTCCTCTCTGTGAAAAATCCCTGTGAAAGTGCCGTTAGCAACTTTAAAACAGTTCATTACACATTTGTGATGACGACGCTACATCCTGGGTAAGAAGAAGAAATCCAATTAGCCTCGTGGCGCCGATGTCCCCGCCTACCTTGATTGTTCAAAGCTGGCTTTGGTGAGTGTGAGTGTAGCGAGAGCAAAGGTTTATCCCTGAATGTATTATTTCAGAAATCCTATCACTGAAGGCCCAGATGTTTTATATGATTTACATTTGAAAGGCTCGGGTGAAATGGACGTGCTGGGGCATATTCAGCAGGGATAAGGACACTGAACCTCACACTAGTCTGGTCATCTTATGTGCAGGTGGTGACAATCCAGCATTTTTCCCCCTGGCCTTAATCCTTTTTCATGGCGCACTTTACGTAACCGGTGTATGTGTTGCTCGTGCGTGGCTGGAGTCGTATATGGCCATATTACTGGCCATGGCATGCTAGAAAACATCATCTTTCTGGAGCACCGCAGTGGATTAAGAGCTGGATGGTTTTCAGAATGATCTTCTCACACACACACACGCACACACACACACACACACACTCCCCACCTCCCCCTGGCACACACACACATACACAGCCAGCTGAGAAGTGATTGTGTTTAAAAAGAGAAATGTATCTTGAAATTAAATTGTGACAGACTTGGTCTCGGCTCATTTTTTGGGAGCCATCGGTCAGTGTTTCATCTCCTTGTCCTCTTTCAGGAGCAATGTAAAGTCTCATCGTCAGACGGCACCTATTGAAGCTGTCTCCAGACGGCGTACAGGACACCTGGGTTATATTGATTTGGGTCATTCTTGCCTTGATAGAAGTTAATATAGGATTACTGTTTGGTGTCTTTTTTTCCATTACTGAGATATTTGTCATTTTCTGATTTATCACTGCCACGTACAAACGTAAATACTTCAAAAATACCACATTTGCTGAAAATGTCATGCTAATCTTTTAAGGTTTTCTTGGTATGCTTAAATAATAAATGAATCCAAAGGAGTGATCAGACATCCCTTGTGTATGAAGAAGGGTGAAGAAGAGTGAAAAAAAATCATGTTTTTAATCAAGCAATGAAGGAAGAGTAATTTAAGCGGAGAGAGTATGGCGCCCGGTTGCTCCACTGTGTCATAATATAGCCTCGGAGGATCTTCCTGCTTTCCCCACGCTATGTAAAGGGACAAAGCTTCTCTAAAAAAGAGTTTTAGCCTTGCATTTTCATTAATGTGATTTTCATGGGTCTCAAGGTGTTTTGACATATTTTACAATGTTGAATCAGCCCAAATGTCTCAACAGTCTCAATAAAGTACAAACACACAGGACCTTTGAGTCAAAGATGCTGGCATGGCCTCTTAATGACATCCCCACCTCTCCTATTACAGAACCTGGGTGATTTGTGAACCGTTTCATTTGGCAGGAAAGTGAGGCTTAAGTGTTTTGGTCTGAAGAAAGTTAACCTCACATATACAGACCTCAGATATCGGAAACAACTGAACTGAAAAGGCATTATGAATGAAACATGCAGTGAAGAAAATTGATTAATCGAATGTATGATACATGCCAGTAACAGCCCTGCAAAGTGTATGCATGCATGTACATTTCCTTGGTATTTCATGTGTTTAACTTGCTTGAACAACCTAAATCCTCAGTGGGTTTAGATTAATATAGTAAAAATAAATAATATAAACAAGTGTAAGTCTTGATTAGTTGCTGGGTGTATTTTGTTTAGAGATCGAAGTGTTAGAGGATCTGTTTTTCCACAAGACTGCCGTTCATAGCCAGAGTGTTTTGGCAGCCTGAGCAGGAACACTTATCCTTTAACCTCTTTACTGTAAATTACATTATGTTTTGGTGCTTGCCTGTATGGTGCCATAAATCACTTGTCGATGGGTACATATTTCAGTTCGATTTCATCGAAGGTGACTGTTGTCTGGAGCGGTAAATTGAAGGAAATTGGAAATATGACTGCGCAAGGTGAATGAGTGCGTCTATTCATCTATTGAATTTAGATTGAGTTATTAGTTTAGAATGAAGAGGAAATGAATGATGATAATATGGGGAAGATTTTGATTGTATGCCATGATAACGTATGATTGGAAATGTTTCCTCTCCATTAGACTTATTAACCATTAAGTTGGCCTATGATGAATTGAATAGATTCATCTGTGTGAAGTTTTCGGCAGGTGAAAAGAAATGCCAGATCACCGACGCACTTTCCAAAGAGCTGTTGTGTCAGCTTGTGAAATTCAGGCCATGCAAGGTCAAACTTCTCTGAATGTGATTAAATCCTGTCATCTCAACAGCGTTATGTGATAGCAGTACCTTGATTTGGGTCACATTCATTTTGCAACCAAATTTGACAAAACATTTCAACGGAAAACCAATGTTGTGTGAAGTCACTTCCATTATTGATTGTATTATTATACTTTTTATTGATGTGGCTGATACGCTAAACCCTGTCTCTCTCCTTACAGGGGGTATCTTTGAGACCCTTGAGAACGAGCCCATTAGTGTTGAAGAGCTGGCCTTTAAATTTGCCGTAACCAACATCAACAGGAACCGGACCTTAATGCCAAACACCACCTTGACCTACGACATACAGAGAATAAACATGTTTGACAGCTTTGAGGCCTCAAGAAGAGGTAAGGCTCATCCCATCTCATGCTCAACAAAAGAGACTGCTGCTCAGTGTCTTTTCTTAACTTTCCTTCTCCACTGTGTCTTCTGTTGCGTTAGCCTGCGACCAGTTGGCTCTGGGTGTCGGGGCAGTATTTGGCCCCTCTCACAGCTCCTCCGTCAGTGCGGTCCAGTCTATTTGTAATGCCCTGGAGGTCCCCCACATCCAGACCCGCTGGAAACACCCCTCAGTGGACAACAAAGACAGCTTCTATATCAACCTCTATCCCGAATATGCCTCCATAAGCCGGGCCGTGCTGGACGTGGTGCAGTACTACAAGTGGAAGACGGTCACTGTTGTGTATGAGGACGCCACTGGTGAGTGAATGGTCCGTAGATGATGATGGCGATCTATCGTCAGCACGTACCAGCGGCATTTAAAACATGCATATGAACTCTAATGTCACATTTATATCAAATATAGTTGCATTATTGATGGATACATGTATAGAAATGTGACTCCCCTCGAAGAGTCTGGTGGCGGTAGGCAGGAAGAAGATTGCTCCAAAATTCCCAAATTGCCCAAAAGTCCCTGCCTCAAAAAGCAATGCAAAAAAGTCCCTCCATAACTTTTCTCTTCTCTGTACAAACCAGTGTTGTTAGATTTTCAAAATAATGCAAGGAAAAAGTTAAAACAATATTCACTCCCTTCAGTTGATGACTTTCTAATGATAAAAGCTGGAATCTATTTATCTATCTATCTGTCTATCTGTCTGTCTGTCTGTCTGTCTGTCTGTCTGTCTGTCTGTCTGTACGAGGGGACTCAGAGACAACTAACAATGGATAACAGTATCATGAAGCACTGTGTGTGCAAATGATGCTCACATACGGTGAACTGTGGATTAAACCATGTGCAAGATGGGAGATGCTTCAGGAAGTACCTGAAGTTACAAAACTATCTTAGTTAGAAAGTATATATGATGAATGTGTTTCCAATCTCCGCAGTAATTTAAAACATCAAAGCTAGAGAGAGACTGTCTTAGTTATTATATCAGTCATCTAGGAGCCCTAGAAGCCTTCCGTCAGTAAACAGCACTTACACAATTTTATTAACATGAGCAAGAAATAACTCTACCATATTGACAGACCATGACTCATTGTGTAATTTAATGAATGTGTAATTGTCAGTGTGAAAATAAGGTGGTTTATATCGGGTCCTGAAAGGCTGGCGAAGTTTTCACCTGACAAACAGCGAAATGTTGACTCGGAGAATGATGGGTAAAACAGGAAGCTGACAGTATTGTTAGATAGATGAGTTCGGATGTTCTTTATGTCTGATATTTTGTTTGTTTAATGTCTTTCACAAAATACACACAGAAATAAATTGGATTTTGGACTGGGAGTCTGTGCAGTTGCTAAAGCCCACCATAATATTAAACCTAACCACTGAAGCAACATCAAACAAGTCATAATGTCATCATAAAACATCCTTTATCACATATTTTAGTTTGCTGTACTCAATTTTAGCACCATACTGTTACCTTAGTCTACTCTATATTGCTACAGCAAAGTGTATTCCCTGCATAGATGTGATCCTGAGAACAACATTCCTCTCTTCTGATTTAAGGGCTGATTCGTTTGCAAGAGTTAATCAAAGCTCCATCCAGATACAGCATCAAAATCAAGATCCGCCAGCTGCCGACGGGAAGTAAAGACGCCCGCCCTCTGTTGAAAGAGATGAAGAAGGGGAAGGAGTTCTACGTGATCTTCGACTGCTCTTACCAAACGTCAGCGGATGTTTTGAAGCAGGTGAGCTGAATAACACCGTGTCTAACATCCACAGTGGATGCAGGTCATTGTCTTTCAGTTTTCAGTTCATAACTTAACAAATTCTCTCACACATCCAATTTGAAATTCTCAATGGAGCATACACCCCAGCGCTATTACGCCATTTCTTGCATTTCTTGCGGTTTAATATCCACTATGCACAAGATTAGTCAAATTCTGTCCCCTTCTGAAATCCTGTGTTCATTTCCAAATCCAAGCGGAGCCCATTTTCCAGCTAGACATACACATTTAGAACCAAAGGGCCCGCAGAGAAGATTAATTGGAAACACAGCGTGAACATGAGCAAATTGAGATATTTACGCACTCGGATGCCACGTTAATGCAAACAATACAAAATGAGGCAATCCGAGAAATGGATGAAATGTGCAACGACTCACGAGGTACTGATGTAGATGTGGGTGGATGGCGTTAGGGCTAGAAAATGTGATTGGTGCTGTCAGTGTGCAGTCAGAGGGAAAACCTTGAACCACTCCATCCTGTCTCCCTCCGCTAGATCTTGTCCATGGGGATGATGACTGAATACTACCATTTCTTCTTCACCACCCTGGTAAGAAACAGGTTGTATACATAGAGGTTATTTTAGGTCCTAAAATAACCTCTATGTATACAATTTAGGACCTTAGACATCTGTGGTTTGCCTTAAACCGGATTGCAAAATGTGTTCTTTGGTGAGATGCCATGATGTTACACATTGTCCCATTGTCTTAGTTAAGAGTCCTTTTATCCTAAGTCTCTTTTTAAATGAGTGCTCACCTAGAGGTGTTATGTAATGGTTTTGCAGAGGAACTCAAACATCTGTGGTTTATTTCATAATCAGATTGTTGGATGTGTTCAGTATACTTGGCAAAATACCATGGTGTCATTGTTCCACTGTTTTAATCAGGTGTCCTTTTACCCTTGCCGAGTAAGACACGTCTATTTTTAACTCTTTTAAGTAAAGCCACCCTGCACGTTGCTGTTGCACCTCCACAGGACCTGTTTGCCCTGGACCTGGAGCCTTATCGCTACAGCGGAGTCAACATGACGGGGTTCCGGCTCCTCAACATCGACAACGCTCAGGTGGCCTCGGTGGTGGAGAGGTGGGCCATGGAGCGAATGCAGGCCCCTTCCAAAGCCGAGAGCGGGATGATGGAGGGCATGATGACGGTGAGTCGACTTTAACCTCAATCTCCTCATTCCTCGGCGGTAGGTTATCCGCTACCAGGTTGGTCCTGTGTAGCTCAATGGGTTAAAGCTTGGCGCTAACGTTGCCAGGGTCAATTCGCACCCAGTAGGGCCTCCCATGAGTTTTTCATGGTCATCCACCGTCAACAGCCAATAAGATTTCTGCGCTACCTTGGTTCTCTACTGATTTCATTTCATGAGCAATATTTCTACCTGGCAAAGTGCAAGATGGACAAGAAGTTGACGACATCCATTCAAAGCTTCCCAGTTCTCTGCAACTTTTATTTGAACGACTGCAGGAATAAACACATTTTACTTCAAAATTCCCCTTAAGTAAAAACAAATAACACAAAAATTACTGCAAAAATAGCTTATTTTTTTAGCTTCAATCAAACCACCACATAGATGAGAAGGGTCCAGCTGCAGACCTCCACTCACATCACCCTACCTCCACTCTCATCACCCTAATTCTGTGAGCCAATGGGGTTTGAGACCTCCACTCACAGTACCCTTCTGTGAGCCAATGGTGAGCCAGTGGGGGTTGAGCATGAGTAGTGGGGTTGGTTGAGCATTAGTGGGGTTCTGTTGTATGAAGTACGTAAACTTTCACTTATTTCACCTTAGCAGTCCACCAAAAATCTGTTTCTGAATAATTTTGATATAAGCTATCCAGTTGCTGATTCCTCATATTAGATCTACAAGGCCTAATTTAAAAGTTTGTTCCGACTTTCGTAAGTCAACGGCACTACTGCACTTGACATAGATAGATGCAATCAGAGTGTCTTGTCAGAATAGACCGGCCCATCAAATTTCGTTTGACTGGTCACCATGTAGTTTGTTTGTCATCTATCCCCTACAAAGAGCGTTTTAGTTGAGTTCGCTTCAGGAAACGACACGTTGTTGTGTCTGTGCGTTAACCGCCTTGATGCGATAAGTGCCTGACGTGTGATTTGTGATCCCCCTGTGAGCCACGGTGACGGCTGTGTGTGTGTGTGTGTGTTTTTTCTCCAGACTGAAGCAGCTCTGATGTACGACGCCGTCTACATGGTGGCTGCCGCCTCGCAACGCGCCTCCCAGATCACTGTCAGCTCCCTTCAGTGCCACCGACACAAACCCTGGCGCTTCGGATCACGCTTCATGAGCATGTTCAAAGATGTGAGTTGGGGTTTATGAATGTGTGCACCCCCCCACAACCCCCCCCCCCCCCCCCATCCATCTATTTCACAGCCCGCTGCCTATATTTCAGTTCACTTGCAGGAGCAGGAGCAAGAGACAATAGAGTTAGAAGAGCAGATATGATGGAGTAATGTGTGCGACCCATTGTGTTCTCCATCATTTTTCTCTAGAGATGAGGATCCACGTCATGTGTCGACAATAGCTGGCATCATCTGTCTGTTTCTCAGGTTAGCAGGTTGTCAGATAGGCTGGAAACTGATGAGAGCCTTTTTTTTACACAGGTATGATGCGTGAGCAAGACCGTAGGTGAATTTCAAACTACTATTTTTAACGAAATATTTGTTAAAAAAACCCACATCATTGGAACCGTCAGCCGCAGCATTGTCAGTTTGACGTACGTCATAACAAGTCTTCTGAAGATCTTCTTGTTGTTGTTGGAAAATAAAATGCAAGGATTCATTTCTGCATGAAGTGTTGATCTGGCAGCGGAAGGGAAAACAACACGGTTGCACGACGAGAGAGAAATACATTTAAAAACAAACCACTGGCAGCTTGAAAAGGATGCAGCTTGTCCAGTTGTAATTACTCCAGTTTAATTATTGAAGCTGAATGTGTCAGCTCTCTCTCACTCTCTCTCTCTCTCTCTCTCGATATATATTCACTTGAATGTAATAGCCTCTCTTGTTCTATTGCACCCTCTAATTAGATGTTTCTTTGACAAATGAGCCATTCAATTGCAAGTGGTGACGGCGTATTGAAGGATACAGGCGATGCCCAACGCCCCGCAAGAAAGCATCCGAGAGCCTTGACGGGGCAGAGGAGAATAAATGTGAGAGTAAATGAAGTGTTTTGCTGCGCGGGTCTGGACTTCAGCACGCTCTCATAAACCAACCGAGGTAGACAATGCGAGCTTCTTGCCTATTGATGAGAGAGAAACGTGACATCCTCCCGTCATTTATCTTCTCACGTTTAATTTAAAGTGTACACTGCATTATGACTTGCTGAGAGTAAACCAGCTGTATTACCTGCCCTGCTGAAGTGCCCTTGAGCAAGACACTGAATCCAGAAGGCGCTTCTCTGCACTGATCTTTCCCTGATCAATACAGTATCACATATTGATCATTAAACACCTCAGGCTTTTAGAGAAAGTTTCATGAATGAGAATACAATTAAGTTGTGCTTTGTTCACTATGATGGCGGTCCATCTGGAGTATCTGGAGTATCTGGAGCGCGTTGGGAGGTGAGGGTGACTTACGGTGGCCTAAGGGAGGAGGAAACAGAGGGAGCAGATGAATCTTTTCCCATAAGGGTTGGGTGTACGTCAGAGAGAGAAACTGCTGATGTTCCTGGATGTTTTAAAGAGGTTTCAGTGGCAATGCAATCTCATCCTTAACCTCCACACAATCTGGATACTCCGAACGAAGATGATCGCGCCTTCCATGTCATCACCGCATGCTCAGTAATGACACCGACACATGGTTGATGAGGATTTACCGTAATGAGAGAAATAAATCCGTACGTGGGGTTAAGACGGCCTCGCAGATGTGTGAAACGTCCTAATCAAAGAGCAGTAAAGCCGGGTGGTACAACCCTATAGCCTCCATAGATACTGCAGCCCTTCACATCTCAAACTAACAGCTCATTTCACACAGATGGTACAGACTTGATGTTGATTTTGTCACGTGTGTGTGTGTGTGTGTGTGTGTGTGTGTGTGTGTGTGTGTGTGTGTGTGTATGTGTGTGTGTGTGTGTGCATTGCCACATGAAATATCACGTTAGAATCATGGTAACATATTAGATTATCAACATAATTATGACCATATTAGATTAATTTCACTCTTTGTTGGTTGTTGTTGTTTTGTCTGTATCTATTGGCTTTGTATATGTGTGTTTCAGTTTCACTGGATTGAAGACAATTTTTTAAACTCTTTTTAACTCTTGATTCAAGACCTGACTATAAGATAGTGAAGCACATTGTTCTGTTTAATTTAAAAAAAAATTACAATCTGTGTGTACAGCTGTAATTGATTTGAAAAAAAGAATCCAGATTATGCCTCTTAAGTGATTTGGCCTTTACCTGGTGCAGTTTGACACTAACAGTTACCATCTATTCCACAGCCCATAGTTGGTTTTTCATTTGAAACACTGAATGACACAGAATTCTTGCAGCAACTTCAATGAGTTAACCCAGACTGTGTTATATATCATGTACAGTACAGTGTGATCCACTTGAAATCATGGGAATGTCATTTACTGCACGTTCTCAGAAGTTATCAGCTCCGTGCATTGATTTGTAGTTCCTGCCCTCCCGCCTTCCTCTTTGTTGGAAGATTTAAGTAATGGATTGCTCCGCTTCCTCTATCAGTGGGAAATTGCAATGCAGCTCATTTCTCAACTCAACTTGACTTGTTATTCAGCTGAGCCCACTTCATTATCAAGTGCAACATTTAAGCACCACTGCCCATCTGCTGTATTCTGATCTGCTCGCTCGGTGTACATCACTGTCCATGTTACACATTCCCAGACACTTCATGTTTTCTGTGAGGATCCGGGAAAAAAAACGCCCGTTAAGATGCAGTTCAGAGTTAAAGAAGCCTTTGTCGATGCTCACTGCTCAACATAGCACTTCGTCAATTATTCATCTACATATTTGCCGTTGTTTCCATTTTCTTGCAGGCTTGCTGCTCCACAGGCTTGTTTGTGCATCTTCGTAAAGGCAGATAAAGAACTGAGGGATTCATTTGATTTGTTTTCTGCCCTCTTTTCCCCCTACAGGCGCAGTGGAATGGCTTGACAGGACAAATACTTATAAACAAGACAGACGGCCTGCGGAAAGAATTTGATCTGGATGTCATCAGCCTGAAGGAAGACGGCTTGGAGAAGGTGAACTATCTGTCCCATATTTATCATGACAGTGAATGCCGATTGTAGATATTTCAGCACAGTTGTCAAGAGTGGGAAAAAAGGTCTTAGACAAATAGAGTTTCTGCTATTTAAGTTAGTTTTTACTCCGGTTGCAGAAAGAGTACTTGTGCAGAAAAACACTCAAGTGTAAAAAGAGGAGCTCACTAAAAAGTATTTAAGTCTTGAGATACTAAATGGTCTTGGTCATGTTCCAAAATTGGACCTTCAAAAATGAACTCATTACCTGTTTTGGCAAAGTTCCTGCAAATAATTGCACCAGTTATTCTCAACCCAAAGTTTGTGGGTGTTTTTTTTTACTCATATCTACAACGCTAGTCTCAACTATGGCAGGTCTGGTTTTACTGGAAATGATAGACCTCACTGAACTGACTACTCTTATGTCAAAAAATGAAACTCAAGGAAAGATGGGAGGAATTACTCAGGGTACAAGTAGATGCACCGACATTCAAAAAGTACTCAAAAAAGTGGAATTACTCTAAGAAAGTGTTGTAATTAGTTCCTTTCCACCCCTGTCCAATAACCACAAGTTGGATACATCTTTCATAGTAGGCAGTCAAACTGTTGTTACTCTCTCAGTACAGTACGATGCAATTAAAATGCTTTCTCTTTATTATTTCTGCAAGACAATCGGGGGCAACAGCCGCCTGAATAAAGTGTGGAAAAAGGTCTGTACTTGCTGCCCTGCAAGACTAAAGTAACCGTGAAGTCTCTGACTAGTTTACTCCTCCTACTGCCCGCTGGCTGTGATGCACCCCCCCCCCCCCCCCACCACCACCCTTTTCATAAGAAAATGTGATTTAGTTACTGGAGAAAAGAAATGTCCG
This sequence comes from Hoplostethus mediterraneus, assembly GCA_034670385.1. Lineage (NCBI taxonomy): Eukaryota > Metazoa > Chordata > Actinopteri > Trachichthyiformes > Trachichthyidae > Hoplostethus > Hoplostethus mediterraneus. The sequence continues at coordinate 3,778,947 of JAXDDW010000019.1, read as the reverse complement.
ACATTTCTGTATAGGTCGTGGCATTTCTAGTTTTTTGAAGATAGTGTTTTGTGTCTCTGTCCTTTTTCCTCCCCTTGACTTTCTCCATCTCTGCTCCCTCTCCTATTGTATTTTGGCTCCTTAGTACTTCTTTACTCTCCTCTGCGTTACTTACCTTCAGTTATGTTGATAATGTGACGGTGGCTCTGGGAACTAAAGGATCTCTGATATTCTTAAGGACACATTATTCAGTCAGCGCGGTCAGATTGTGATCTGGATGTTTCGTCTCTCACAGATTGGCGTGTGGAATTCCCAAACAGGCCTTAATCTGACTGAAAACAACAAGGACTCGTCCACCAACGTCACCGATTCAATGGCCAATAGGACCCTCATCGTCACCACTATCCTGGTATGAAGTCGCTGAAAGCAAATCACTGTCAGACAACAATTTAATCAGGAATATCTACCGAACTACCGATGCTGTGTCTCGTTCCAGGAGAATCCTTACGTCATGTATAAGAAATCAGATAAGCCGCTGTACGGGAACGACCGCTTCGAGGGCTACTGCCTGGACCTGCTGAAAGAGCTGTCCAACATTTTGGGCTTCGCCTACGAGGTGAAGCTGGTGTCTGACGGGAAGTACGGCGCTCAAAACGACAAGGGGGAGTGGAACGGTATGGTGCGGGAACTCATCGACCACGTGAGTACCGATGGGATGAATCACACCGAAAGAGAGGGGGGCATGAACAGCAATGTAAGTGTCTTGATGTCTTTGTTCTGCACCAGGTGGCCGACCTTGCCGTGGCCCCGCTCACCATCACTTACGTGAGGGAAAAGGTGATTGATTTCTCCAAGCCCTTCATGACGCTGGGCATCAGCATCCTGTACCACAAACCCAACGGCACCAACCCAGGGGTGTTCTCCTTTCTCAACCCGCTGTCTCCTGATATCTGGATGTACGTGCTGCTGGCATGCCTCGGTGTCAGCTGCGTGCTGTTTGTCATTGCCAGGTAAGATGACACTCAAAAAAGAATTGATTGTTTAAGTTTTAATAAACAAGTCACTTAGTGCAGCATCCCAAGAAAATGCATTTTACTGGAAATGACTCAGCTAAGCAGGGGTAAGTCAATTTGGTGTATATAAGAACACACAATATTACTGACCAACAAGCTCTGCTGTCTCAATCAAAGGACAAGAAGGAGCCAAAAGTATGATTTATATAACTGTAAAAACCCATTTTTCAGCCAAAGTTTAGCTTAACAAGTTTGTCATGGATGGGTGCACTTGAATCAATCCTCTCTGTTGCTGAGCCTAAAGCAATATTTCATCTCGGTTGAACGTTTTAACTTCTTGCGTGCACACCCCCGTATGGGTTCACGAACAGTCATCCACTAATACTTATAATTAGAAAACCTTGTCTAGAAAGTGCGCTGCCAGGTGAGCACGGCCGTGTGACATCAGTCATGATATTATTTTTTCTGTGTCCGTGGTTAGAAAGTCAGAATCAATAAAGACAGTTGGAAAAAGGTTAAATGCAGTCACGACAAAATCTCAGAGCAGATGTTGCTAGATATTAAAAAGTGAAAATGTTCTAATAAAGTAGGAAAAAGTCTCTCTAAATCGCTTTTTTTTTTCCATTATCAAGCTTGACTGTTTGATTCCTCACCTGCAGGTTCACCCCCTATGAGTGGTACAACCCTCACCCCTGCAACCCTGACTCAGACGTGGTTGAAAACAACTTCACTCTGATTAACAGTGTCTGGTTTGGAGTTGGAGCACTTATGCAGCAAGGTACTTTCACCGAAATGATTCAGTTAATATGTTTTAGTGTTTATTTTACACCCGATGCTTCGGTTTGTATCCTCACTGCTGCAGAGAGAACAAAGTAGCTGGTGTGCCTGGGAAGGAATAGGATAATAGTTTGCTTATTTTTGTTTTGGACTTATCATAATTGTCATTTTCTCAGATCTTTGTGTTTCTTTGTGCAATTCATCATCTCCCTTATGTTGATATTATCTCCTAGGATCAGAGCTGATGCCTAAGGCTCTCTCCACGAGGATAGTCGGTGGAATATGGTGGTTCTTTACATTGATCATCATCTCATCGTACACTGCCAACCTGGCTGCCTTCCTCACTGTGGAGAGAATGGACTCGCCCATCGACTCTGCAGATGACCTGGCCAAGCAAACCAAAATAGAGTACGGTACTGTACGGGATGGCTCCACCATGACCTTTTTTAAGGTAACACTCCTAAAATCCTTCTGCACCTTTCAAGATGTAAGGGAGTGAACATACATCAATGGAGGAGGGAAACAACAAGAACACCACCTGATATTATTTGGGTTTTACTCTTGAACCGTCAGTCCTCAGATGTTACAGTAACATGTGTCTTCTGATGGGCTGACACAGAATGGTCATTGAAAAAATGTGTTCATGTGTATGAAACGTAGGGGGGAAGGTTACGATTCTAGTAACGTGTCACCCTCAGACAGTGATACAAACAAAAAAAAACTTTGAGGAATTTATCCATTAAGATTGCAAGGATATCTGAGTGTACCCTGCAAACTGACTGAGCAAGGAGATTTGACAAACAGACTCATATTTTTACCCATCTGTGCATCAGAATGAGCCTTCAGATGAGCACATATTCTCTATTTCATTTGATATATTAGAAACAAGTATAAGTGAACCATTGACCTACTATCATTATAACATTTCTTCTTACTTTTTAATTTGTGAACTGCTGTGTTGACACTATTCTAACCCCCGTAAATCCTCCTCCTCATTCAACAGAAATCTAAAATCTCCACTTATGAGAAAATGTGGGCGTTCATGAGCAGCAGGAAGAACACGGCCTTGATGAAGAACAACCGGGAGGGGATTCAGAGGGTCCTCACCACGGACTACGCTCTGCTCATGGAGTCGACCAGCATCGAGTATATCAGCCAGCGCAACTGCAACCTCACGCAGATCGGAGGCCTGATCGATTCAAAGGGCTACGGAGTGGGAACCCCCATCGGTAAGACACACAGTAACAACAATAACCAACTAATGTTCCTTATCCGACTAAGCCCTAAGGTTGTGCAGCTGTTCATCCTCCTGTTTGCTCTTTTCCCAGGGTCCCCCTACAGAGACAAGGTCACCATTGCCATCTTGCAGCTGCAGGAAGAGGGGAAGCTGCACATGATGAAGGAGAAGTGGTGGAGGGGCAACGGCTGCCCGGAGGAGGACAGCAAGGAGGCCAGCGCCCTGGGCGTGGAGAACATAGGGGGCATCTTCATCGTGCTGGCGGCCGGACTGGTCCTCTCAGTTTTCGTAGCTATCGGAGAGTTTATTTACAAATCCAGAAAAAACTTGGACATTGAGGAGGTGAGTGTCGGTCAGTGTGAGTGGCACAACAAGTATTAACACGCTAGGTGGCTCGATCAAAGACTTTTTCACCAACCTAACACACATTCGCGTTTTATCATTGCTTGTCTTCGAAGGACGACAGAAATCACCGGGCCAACACAAAAAAATTTAAAGTTTGAATGTGAAGAAACTGCAGTGTTACAATCAAAATCAAATGACTTTATTGTAGAGTTTTAGTGTTTTGAGTAGTTTTGAACATTTTAGTCTCAGTTGGAACAACACGTATAGACCCTATTTATGACGACAGATGGTTGTTGGCTTCTCGTAACACTTTGACCATCTTGGCCTTGCCGCTGTTTTTATCAATCTGACCATTTTTAACAATGTTTTGTGTGAAAAATGTTATTGTCATGCCATGATACAGTAGGTGAGCGCTGGTGAGTGGTGTCTCTCGAGGCTTATTTGCTAGATAACATGTCTAAACTCAACTCCTGTTAGAGTACGTCTGCCATTTTCATATTTATAGCGCACACAAGAACTTTGACGTAACAGCCGGCACTACTTCTTACCACTTTTGTATGTGTTCATGTATTTCAAAACATATTTTGATCAATGCAGTGAAGTTTGTTTTCAGTTTGTTTATGAATGAGCAATCCCTCAAGATTTTGTTCATTGAGTTGCTTAATGTCTACTTTTTTTTTCTTTTTTTTTTTCTTTTTGTATCATTTCAAGTTCATGAAAATGCATGTATACGTTTCGTCATGTTGGTTTCAGAATGACTAAAGTTATGTGAGAACATCCTTTACCTCTTATTTCTGCTTGCTTTGATTTTGGTGTGATCACTTGGTTCCTCTGCATGCACAGCTTTATCTTCCCTTCCTGGATGGGGGATGTTATCACAAGCTTTTGAGGGTTACTGTCTCCATCCAGAGGACCTGAAGGCTTTTCTGAGGTCTTGTCATTGTGTCTTTCATGTTGTGGGTGTCCCGTTGTGCCTCTGTGATAGTTGTGATTGCTCCTCTGGGTTTGCTTGCTATTATTGCACAAACCATAGAAACCCTACACACCCCACACGCTATCACGTCTGATTCAGTGATGTGCTTTTGCTGAGTATCACCAAGCTCTTATTTTGCTATGAGCATGATGATCATGTGATGGATCATGCATTATAAATGTATTTTTACGCAATTTTTTTTGTCATGGCATAAAAAAAAATGTTCTTGCATCATTATTAATTTGATAATATATCTTTGGGATACACAAGTTCAAGTTCAAGAGTTTTATTTGTCACATACATGTACATGCAGTGAACAAGAGATACTGTAGTGCAGTAAAACCACAGGGTGAGAAATCTGGCTTGGATGTTAGATGAAAGGGTGTGGGTGACAGGGGGCAGATCACTGGGGTTTTCAACTAGATAACCCCAATGATCCCCAGCCTGGATCACTGATGTTTCATTGGATCAGGCCCATGACACCTTCAGGAGGCTCAACAGTAGACCAACAGTAAACCGTCCCAGAACCAATCCTCTCTATACCTGCTGTCAGGGCTGATCAGGCCGATGCTCACCTCTACTACACCTCCACTACACTGAGACTGCACTCACACTCAGGCTTACATATGAACACATCTTAGACACGCCTGGTATGAAAATGTAGCAGACTGTCACACGAAACTCTTCCAGCAAAACCTGACAGTAGTGACATTAGTGGCTTTACAACACGTTTAAAGGAGAGGATCACCGAATTTCAAGTTTGAAATAACTACGGCCAAGGACAGTTCAGTGTGAATATTGGCGAATAGTCACTATCATCACCATTTATTATCACTATATTTCCAGAAATAATAAATAAGCGTTTGTCCCATCCTTCTAATATGTGATGTCACACCACGAACACCTCCAGAGAATCAACTGGCAGATGGAAAATCAGATTTTCCAGAGACAGCAATAGATTTTCTTGCATAGTCCAGACTGTGCTACTATAACAAAATACTAAAGCCCAATGTCAGTCTTGCATTCACTCAACAAAGCATCTCCAGTATGGCATCACAGATTAGAGTCTTGTTTCTCTGATTTGTAGCTTTGAAATAAACTTGTAAGTGTCCTGGGACACAGTATTAATCTTAGCTTGTTATTCCTCATAAAAGAACAGCCTATTACAGCCTCGGCTTCATGAGGAGTAGCCTACCTGAAATTTTGAGGACTCATGCGGTGCTGAGAGTAACCAGTCAGGTGCCACCCAGTGAGAAACGACAGCAGCTCGCTCACTGCTCTATCCTGAATGGTGAACTGTTAACGGTTTCAGTGTTTCAGTGTCTTTTCCCCGTTCAACTGCAGTTCGCTTCTATATTATTATCCAATATCTATTCTTTTTTGACAGCTGATTCCTTTCAGTGCTGTGGTGGACGACCTGGGTACCTCTCTAAAGTGTCATGGGATAATGAAGACAAAACGCCAAACCGAGGGGAGGGCCGCGTTGCCCAATATACTGCTCTGCCACACAAAACGCAATCTGAGAAAGGAAACAGAGACGTAGTTCTGCAGCCACCGCCGAGGATGCTAAGACTATTTTAATGATGTTACCTTTCTATTCATTTATTAATAAAGATTCATCTAATATCCTTTTGTTTTAAAATCTGCTTGTTTAAGTTCATCATAAAGAAATGAAACAATCATATCCTGATCCTCGGTTTATGGACAGCCTTTTAGGGAGCAGCCATCTTTATCAGGCTTTTCAAAGGATGTGAGTAGAGGTGTATTGAGATTATAAGGGTTCATAGTCTGATGATTACCAACCATTTCTCCTCTCCCTTGGTAAAAACACATTGCACCTTCCACACAGGTTTGTGACTTTCAAACTCACAGGGTTTGTAATTTAGGCCAGTCAAACGCTCTAACTAAGATCTACAACACAGGAACAACTGTTTTAAATGGGCTAAAGAGACAAGTACGGTGGTGTCATACTGAAAACATGTAGTTCACAAAAACTGTTGCTGTTTCCTGTCAGCATTTCCCCTGATCTGAAAATAAACGGTCAGAAAGAGAGAGAGTGTTGTGAATGTGAGGAGCAAGACTCATGTGGACCAGCAGCCTGAGGATGCAATACTTGAAATAGTTTTAGGCAAGAGATATTATTACTGCACATTATACTACAAAGAAATATTGGAATATTGCCCTTGTTTTACCCTATCAATAACACATATCATACATTAATAACTTATTTGACTTGCTTCCAGGTGTTTGCTGGTTTTCTCTAAACTTGGAGGGACTCTTCAATGAATTGAACTCTAAGTTGATTAAAAGTCACTCTGCTCTTGACATGAAAACATTTTCTCATGACTAGTAAAGAAAAGAATCACACTCCTGCCACAGTACGACTCTGTCTTTGGAAGGTGGTGTCCTGAAAAGCACCGTTCCCTGTCGCGTTACACAAACAAGACCGTGAGGCAGTCGAGACTATTAAAGCAAGAGAGGAAGTGTGAATGTAATCTGTCACCGTACAACCAGCTGTTTGTTAATCTGACTGTTGCAGACCAGGGTGCTGCTAGCTAGCTAGCGGTGGTCTGCTCGTCCCCAAGTCTCTCTCATTTCGCAGGGAGATTATAGTATTATGGCCCTCATTCTCTAATCCTGTCAATGGGATACAGGCCTCCGTTCCTATGCATCGCTCTTAGAAGGAAGTCCACTGTGGCTGCAGTCGCTCAGCAGCTTACGAGACTTATGCTGTGTTGCAACAAGGCCATGGAAGTCACGCTGGGATTGATGATATGGAGCATTGTGTCTTTCTCTAGCATTTTGACCCCTGCTATAGAAATTCGAACAAACAGAGCGCTCAATACCAGACTCACACTCCTGCCATTTATTGCTTCCGTTATTAAGATTGAATCAAAGTCATTACAGTGCCATCTTTTTTTTTTAAAGTCCTGATAAGAAGCAAGCATGCAATAATAAATAAGAGGCACGCTGGGAGTTAATTGGAGTGTCAGGCGAGGCGAGGGCCAATAACATCATATCAAGTGTTTTGGTTGGTAATGGTCTGATGTTCTAACAATCTGATTGCTTTTGTTGACAGCCCGTTTTTTTTTTTTTTTTTTGAAAATGAAAGTGGATGTGGGAAAGTTATTATTTTAGCAGGGGGCTATCCGGGCAATCTATCCCACAATATTGCTGCTTGTCTCACATGACCTACTCATAAATGACAAAAGCAAAAGGAGAATTTGTGCAGCTGTAACCCGCCGCATTGGGAATCCATCAGTTTTAGCCTTCGGGGAAAGCATACTGTAACTCCAGCTCCCTCCCCGAGTGGAGCCGGCGCTGCCACATGAGGTATTTCTTATTGATTACATGACATTCTGAGCATATTTGTTTTCTGTTTCCTATTTTTTTGCAAGCAGGCTCATTCGCAGATGTTTTTTTATTCATAATCCTCATTTCCCCCCTCGCCACCTGTGTCCTAATCCTGACCTCAGACAGGATGGAGGACAGATAGGAGGAGAGGATGAAGGTCTCTCTCTGAGGCTAAGTGGGTTTAACAGAGCCATTCACAAAACACCTTTATCAAGACATTGACAAAATCAACCTGGATTGTAGTATTTTTGTAGTATTATTGTGAACATTTATACTGTGCCTGCCCTCGACATCTTCACAGTAATCTATGAACTTCAAGATTCACAAGGTCAAGAAAGGATTTTGAGGAGAGAAAGAAAGAGATGACACAGAAGAAAATGAGAAGGTCTTCACCCAGATTTATTTTGGAAAAAGGAACTATAGGCTCCGACATCGAAGATATATAGAGACAGATATGAGTTCAAGGGGGCTTTGCATTAATCTCATGTTGTAATGACAGTTTAAGGTTTTGGTATTCTGATGAATTCCAGGATTGGGCTTAAACTGCTTTCATTTTGTTTGCTGGTCTTTAATCTTCTAACCCTGCGGTCTTAATCAGAACTCGGAGCAGGCTTTTAATCTTGCGTGAATGAGGCTGGGGATTACGGGCCTCTGACCTTGCCACGCCGCACAGCTGCTTCCTCCTCAAATCAAGTCTCTCTTCCTGTGTAGCTCGCGGATAAAGAGGAGGATAATCTTACTTTTTTTGCGCTACAATGCTCCAAAATCCAAACTGTGCACAAAAAGATACAAACACCGGGGAAGAATCCTAATTGACAAATGACAAATACAGAAATGGGTCCATTTCATAATGCTTTGGTGATGCTAGTTTTGACAAGGATCAACTTGAGGATTTTCCACAAATGTGTGTCATGGCAGCCCAGGGAGACGGTATCTTCCTCCTGTCTGTGGCATTATCATCATCTAATCCCTTTGACTTTTAGATGTGAAACTACTTGTCGAGTTTAGAGGCACAATCATTTCTTTTTGTGCGAGAGAACTTCTCAAAGATGGTTATGAGTTTTATTAGTTGCTTCAATGGTGCTGGGGTAATCGCCTCTTTAACCTTGAGGATTGTGTTGTCTGAGGAAAATACAATGAGATTGCTTTTTTCTTTCATTATTCCCAGTGCTGCAATGGTCATTTTGAAGGATATGAAACAATAAGGCAAGCAGTGTGGAGCTGGAAAAAATGAAATATTGGGGAAAAAAAACACACATTTTGACAAAATAGCTTTTTCTAATATAAAATGGCTGTCCTCACATGGTCACTCTTCCTACCTAAGACATAATTTCCATTCCATTATGAAATGAGATGAGATCACTCACCAAGTCAACCCTTACCAATGTCCAAATATGAAGCCCACTTTGCTTTTGATCCCTCACAGCTTCTGACTGCAGCCTCTCACTCAGTATATCAGTATATCAGAGTCAGGCCATGTTATTCACAGTGATCAATACTATGCTGTGACACCTTTCTGACTCATTCGCTGAGGTTATCATCCTGTGCACTCCTACCTATAAGCTGGGTAAGTTGTTGAAAATAACTTGAAGCAAAAACAAACTTCAGGTGAGAACTGTGTTGAATGACATGTGAGCAGGAATCATTTTCTACCAATCAATTTTCTCTCTTGGTCTATATGACATGTCACTCACATTTCCATCTATGTGCCAAAAACACTGGCTCAGGATATGAAATGGGCTACCCCAATGCAATGATTGATAAGAAAGGATCAATAAGATGAAATCCTATGATAAAAGAAACAGCCTGAACAAAATGACTATTACAATTAAACAGAAGAGGCAATATTGTTGTTTTGTAACCCAGAAACAACAAACAAGCCTCTTCTGTTTAATTGTAATAGTCATTCATCATGTCCGCCTTTCATCATGGATTTGAACGCCATACTGATGGGTTGATTTATAGTATGATGCATGTTATTTTCTTAACATGAAACTTCCGAGCATGTGAGGCTACACTGAGAAAAACGTTGACTTGAATGCCAAATTGAACAGTTTCTAATGAAAAGGTTGTGAAGCGTTCTGCTCCAGGTCAACTCATGTTACTTCATACTGATTTACTCAGGACATATTTAACTGATCTGCCCAAAGTTGGCAAGGCCCCTTTTTTGGGCTCCGAGCCTCAAGAGTCATAACTTGGGGTTGCTGTGGGTTGCAAGGTAAACTGGTCAACGGGTATTTGGATACCTTGACCTACTACTTACTCCCTTTAGCACCATCATCTGAAGTTGCCTCAATGGAAGATTAATTTCAACCATTATTTAGTCCTGCACAGAATATCCCTAATAATTCTGTGTGGAACTAGATTAGATAGACTAGTACACGTGTTGGACTATTCACATCATTTAGACAATTTGTCAGTATGTCTAGGACTCCGATGCATACATCTATCAAGTAGAAGTACATGCAGTATTAAACAAGGTCCATGAAACCTTCAACTTTTACACCCCAAAGTGATTTATTTCACAGCAGTGTAAATATCTCTTTACTGTTCTGTTCCAAGCATCGTTTCTGAATGATATCAGGGTGGTTTTATTTAACGTAGGTGGACATTTCATGTTCATAAACATAGATTGCGCAATCCAAGATCATTTGTTTCAAGGTTGATTTTTGACTTAAGTTTGTGGCTTAAAGCTTACAACACATTTGCACCTTTAAGCCTTAACATCTACCTTTATATAGGTAAACTATATAATGAAAAATGAAAAATCACTTATTATTACTTATTATATTACCAGAGTACTCTAGTCAGGCAATTAAGGGTCAGTGTAGATAGTGAAGTGAATAGTTACACTTCCATCTACTGGCCAAACTGTGGTACTGTGGATATATTCCTTCACATTCCTTCCTAATTGAAATAAAACACTAACTGGTACACAAAATGTTGTTTATTTAAATCTGATTCATCAAAGCATTCAATAAAAAATATCAACATGCAGGCAGACCTAAAATTAGGACACAATCAATAGTGCAGCAGTGCTTGAGACCAGAGGATACAAGTTCATCTTTCATACTATACTACTGCATAAGGCACATACTGCATCAAATAGCATACTTTCTTATGCTCTGCCGTAATGCTTTCAGACAGCTCTGTAACCGTTCCTTCAAATAACAGAGGATGGTAACAGTTACCTATTCAAACTATTTGCATTTGCATTCAAATACTGCTATTGAAAAGTTATTTGTTAGCTATAACAAATCATTTCAATCCACTGGGAAAAGTTCAATTAGTGCTGTGCATCAAATAAAACTGTAGTGTTGGAATATGATACATGTTGAGATTGTTACTCTAGACTTAAACTGGCCCACATTGGGTGTAAGAAACATGTCTTATTTCCAAACTCTCTCTCTGTGTGTGTGTGTGTGTGTGTGTGTGTGTGTGTGTGTGTGTGTGTGTGTGTGTGTGTGTGTGTGTGTGTGTGTGTGTGTGTGTGTGTGTGTGTGTGTAGGAGGCTTGTAACAACAATTCTATTAACCATCAATTCACAGCTGGGTTATGAGTCTCCCTGAGAAAAGAATATGGGTAAAAAATACCCTGCTTTGAGGAAAAGTCTTCCTAATTTGAAGTGGAAAATCGGAGAAATTACCTTAAAATTGTATACTGTATTGTATACCCCTTAAAAATATTAATACTGTATTCTGCATTTTACTGCAGTGAAATGCAGAATAACCATACACGGACACATTGACACTTCTCTTTGTCAAGTTGGATCCTAACATCAGGCAGAAGTCCATACAGTGGAAGTGAACAAAGCATGTCTACCCGAATAGGGGAATACAGTAAATACTTGAAAATATCCACCACTCCCCCACCGACCGCTTGAAGAAAAATGACTTGGAATTGCAGTTCAATTATAAGTTGCTGTTCATGTCCAGACAGGCATTGAGGAGGGAAGCGGGGACAGGGCAGCCCTGCGGGGAGCCTGCCGCCTCCGTCTGTGGGCTGGACTGCGGTGGGTTGGCCTGGATTGAGTTTGCGGTTGGCCCACTAGGGTTACACTCCGAGGGACAACTCACCACGTCCATGGCGGTCGGGGAGTCCTGATCTTTACCCAGGAGGCCGGGAGAGGACATGGGTGTGAGGAGGGCCGAGATGGAGAGGTCTGGGGAGGAGAGCTTGGCAATAAGCTGCAGGTGGTCCTGTTCGGGGCCAGACTCGATGTTGACGGTCTTACATAACCCGCGGAGGCGCTTCCTCGTCTCCTCCAGGTTTTGCTCCAACTGAGTACGCTCCTGCAGCAGCCTCTCTTTCTCGCCTCTCTGTGGAGGAAGCGTGACATTGCAGCCAGACACTCACTATGACTCACATCCTCAACTCAACTCAACTTTTACTGCCCTATTGCACAAAATGACCACAATATATCTATGGGAGGGGTTCATGAAACTAAACTGAACAGATAAAATGAGACATACCAATGTGTTAATTTCACACTCTATTTGGTGTATGCCGTCCAACTTCCTCTTTCGGCAGCGCTGGGCGGCTACCCGGTTTTTGCTTCGTCGGCGGACGTCGTGCACAAACTCCAGCTGATCCTGAGTCAGGTGTTGGTGTCTCAGCAGCTGCTGGAAGGCACTCCGGCTCAGCGTTGAGATCTGTTCCACCGGGAAGGGGAGCCGCACCTGTAGAATACACAAGTTAGATTACCTCACGCCTTCGAAGTACAGTAACACCGCTGTATACCACAAATACCGCAATGACCTCCTCTGCTCTTTTGTTGTTGGCCTCGGTATCGCCGTCTGTGTCCAGGTCTGACTCTTCCCCCGAGTTGAGCGAGGAGGACATGTAGGGACTCTTCTCTGACTGGGACAGGCTGTCGGTCCCCGGAGCTTGGTCGTCACCCGCCCCGAGGTCCCTGAGGAAGGGACAGTCCCCGGTACTGGAGCTCAGGTCCAGTTGCTTAAGCCAATGAAAGTCTGCCGCTTTTGCCATATTGCCGGTTTGGTCCACGGGATCCAGGGGGAGCGGCTGAGCCTGAGATGGGCACAGGTCAGGCCAAAACCCCTTAGCCAGATGTTCAGCCACCTCCCTCTCCACGTTGCTCCTCTCCCCAAATCCCTCTTCGTGGCTGAGACCAGTCAGCGTAGGGTCTGGGAGATCACCAGCCATGCTCTCTTCCAGGGCAGCCCCGCTCTGCTTTAATAACTCGCTACAGTCTTCTGCCAAGGACGTGTTGAGGGGACATGAGTTGGGGACACAGTCGGTTTCAGCGCCAAGCGTCTCAACTGTTCGGTTCACGTCTCCGCCTGTTTCCTGAATGAGTTGTGGCGGGTTCATATCTGCTGGGGGCAACAGCTCACAGGGTAGGGCGCAGTCCGCCAAGCTCAACTCATTTTGACTGCACACATTCCCTATCTCTAAAATGTCTCTTTCGCAGAACTGAGAGGAATGGTCGGCGTCTTTGTCGGCGTCTGGGCATGGCAAGGACAAAATGGGGCACACACCACTTGCTGTTAACCCCAGAGATAAAGAGGGCATTGGCGGGCCACAGTTCTCTAAATAGAAGTGTTCTTCCCCTCTGTGGGTCTGACCCGGTGTGTTCTGAGGACATTGCGATGGGAAGTCTATTTGCACATCTCCTCCTGAAGGCACTGAGCTGGGTGAGTCAGCTTGGTTTCTCTCGACACTGCGGCCTAAACCAACACCGGGATCCCTATTCTGACAACAGCCTTTTCGCGTGACCTCTGGTGTGGGTCTGCCGCTTTCAGAAAACTTTGGGATGAGGAAATCAAAGCACGCCGACTCCAAGTTGTGAAATCCTAGAAACTCTGCACTTCTGTGAATGGCGTGAATGTTTTCTTTGGTGAACAGCAGCTTTGACGTGTAGGCAAACTGTAGCAGTGGTTCAAAACCCTCCACGGTCACCTGTGAGGGGAAAGACGATATAAGTGATGTTGAGCTATGATGAAACCCCACGTCACTATAAAATATTACACTAGACCAGCTAAAAAAGCAAAGACACTCTAGCTCTATACAGCTGTTGGATATATGACATGAAATTTGTAACTTGTAATTACGTAAAACAGCTATTGAATTGTTGTAAGCTCAAGCCTACACCACAATATAAAGGTCAGTGGCTAATACATAAATACACATTGATTCTCTGCAGGACATTGACCTCGTCAGGCAAGGTGATGATGGGATTCAGTCCTGTGACATTGGTGACCCTGCTGCGGAAGTAGTCACTGCACGAGGCCAGGACGGGGCAGTGGGCACGGAAACTCCTGTCCTCCGCCACTACCGTCACGTCGCACAGGACGTCCCGCTGCCTCTGTTCATTCAGACACTGGAGAACATGGGCACTGTGCACTGCAGACTGAAAGGTGAACACTGACATACGAGGGGCTTGGAGTGACATGATTCTTACAAGCTCAGCCTGTGCAACAGAGGGAGCAAGGGGGAGTTGAGTGAGCATCATTGTAATATACGGTTTTGCCTCAACACACCACAGACCAGCCCGTCTTTAGCTTTAGCACAGGGCAGGTGAAACTCTGAGATGTTAGTACAGTTTTACCATAAGCACCCACCACACACATGATGCATAACATGAGAACACTCATCTTGGCGTTATCTGGTTGTTTGCTGATATAACTCAGTTTCTGATCTGCTGTGCACAATCAACCATGCCTTTAGCCGAGAACGGTTGATACACTTGGGTTTCTGAACTGCTTAACAGGCTGTTCCAAACCAGAAGTGTCAGCTGTCCCGTTAGCTTGTTGTTATTGAAATTAATAACACGTTAAGAAATAAGGTACATAGTAGTCTAAGCAACTTTAGCTGTATTTGGTGTTGAGAGGGGGGGTTCTGGGATGATAGAAACCACTGTTGAGCCTTCTGGACGTGTTGTGGATCTAGCATTTGTAATGGGAGGTATCCACCTGATAACCCCAGTGACATACCTGCACTCACATACACAACTCTAATCTTTATATTAGGCGGCTAGTTAATGGTGCTGCCTGTCCGATGGCCCTGTAGCTTTATGACAGCGTGTAAATTAGACTTTAATCCTCTATAGTCACCACTTGTGGGTTACATCACTCTTTTGACATTTGAATTGGGCTTCCGTATGAACGCTCGCCCTGGATTAAGGCACACAGGAATCTAAAATCAAATTCCTGTGTCATGGTAAATTAACACATCCAAGTGTGCGTGGGGAGATTTATCATTTTACTGTATTGCAACACCTGTCAGGTGATATTACTAATGTTATAGGCTGCAGGAAAGGTCACCGGTTCGATGTCCGGTCAAAGTGTCCTTGAGCAAGACAATGACTGAACCTGTACCTGAAACCCGACTGTCTGTTGGGTGTAAAAAAAAGACTAAATTCTTCAACCACCACATTTACACGGCTGTCTGAAACACTGCGAGTCAGAAAAGCAGCACTGCAGCCACTATGGGTTGAACTCACTGATTTAACTTGAGCAAAACAAGTTTGAAATGCTGACTCATGTTTAGCGAACTAAATGGGCTTGGTGGACAGGATTAAACGGAAAAATCCAAAGCTACTCAAGTAAAACACATCCACAGATGACATTTTTTTCAAGACACAATAATTAAGTTAATCGACGATAATGTTGGAAAACGGAAAATCTTAACTTAAAGCTAACGTTAGGCCTAACGGTTAAAAATAACGTTATATTGAGCAAACAAATCTACCTGCGCCTAGCTATAGAAACCCTCCGGAACCACCGCTTTGCTATATAACTACTAATTTAACAAATCAAATATATCACCGACCTGCCATATCACCCCGATAATCCTGTCATTAGTAAATTTTAGCGAAGGTTTGGTGCCTTCTGTAGCAAGACTTCCCAATTATCATGTGACAGTTTGGACCAGGAAATACTTCCGCTACTGCGCATGCTCAAAAGCCAAAACGTATTAGAGCCAAAGGCAAACAAGACAGAACACATTTTCCTTAATTTGAATCATTTCATTACAGGGCAGCAATATAAAATACAGATATAAATATTTAGTACAAATTATGTTTGTCGATTCAAACCAATTCTAGCTACTTGGAAATTGTATTGATATTTTCCTCTTTGTGCTGTGGACAAACCAAATACCCCAATTAATGTACAGCCCAGTTATATGTCCACTGGTTGCTTCCCAGTGATCAGGCAGGGACTTTCATTGCACACCCCTTCCAGATAGCAATAGGATACAGTCATAAGTAGCAAACACTTTTGTGATCCACTTTTTGTCCTCAGCAATGATACTATGGGTGTGGTAAAACAATTATTTACTAATTAAATTTTGAATACACTGTTTGGTGACATTTTCTCCTCATGTCATGAAAACACTGACTTTTAAATCAGAAAAGTCTCAGTTCGGATGTCTATTCTGCAGAATCGATGTTGCCATTGTACCACGGCACTACTTAAACTGTCAAAAGAGGTCCAGAGCCTCGCACACTGAGGTTGGTCGACTGTGAAGCAGCAGCAGCAGCTTGGCTTGTTTGAGTTTCCTGAGTTATGCGGGACCGTCTGATTATGGCATCCTTTCGTAAAAGAGGAGGTAGGCTTGGGAACCCTGGACTTTGCTCTCCGTCACAGGCTGTACACTAGTATCACTGATGTGGAACCACGATCCTCTGGGTGGCTCTGCATCTCCTGAGGGAAAGAGGAGATTCAGGGTAGATACTTAACGTGTGCTGTCAAAACGACCAAGAAAAGTTACTCTTCTTTTGATTCTCATGCCTCACTGCAGTCAACTGTAAACTTACCTTGTGTTATAAGTCCATTGGACGAGGATGTAGGGCACTGAGGTCGTACTTTCACATAGGCTGTATAATGGCCTGATCTCATTGTTCCGCTGTGCTCTACAATACCATAGAGGCTATACAAAACCTGAGTGTCTCCCTCCGCCATGTTCTGTGTGGAAAAACAACCTTTTGTTAGTGCTCCACTCTCTCGGCAGTATACAGCAAAACACTTACATTCGTAAATAGGATTACAAGGGAAAAGGGTATTTCATAAAAGACATTTACCTTGCATTGTACGGCACAAAAAGGTGCTAGATCCAGTATGAGAGGGAATTGGACGTGTCTGTTCACCTTACAAATACTGTAGCCAGTCTAGAGGAAGACAACAGAAGTTAGTTTCATTCAAATTCAGACAACAGGAAGTGCATGAATGTTTTAGTTCAGATTCAGGAACATGGATCACCTGTTGAAATCTCTTCAAATGAAGAGTAAGTACTGGAGGGGGAGAGGAGATCAGCATCTGCTTCAAGGCATCGGTGTATACATTCTTCTTGGATCCTAAACAAAGCACAAACAAGAGAAGATCACGGTGACCTTTATTGATCCCCAATCAGGCCAAAAGATACATCTTCATGCCAATAAAGGTTTCCGACTTCTTTCTATGTTACAATGTTGGGCCTTATGATACCGTGTAAAGCAAAATCAACTCGCATGTTCAGTTTGTGCAAGATTAAGTACAGCTATCAACATAGTATCTTTTTTCACAGATACCTTCAGCGCTGTTTCTGTTCGGCTGCCGCTTTGTGCAGGTGACACACAGCAGGCTGTTGTTCTGGGTGAGGGTTTCCACCTCTGTGAACTGAAACAGGCAGGACTGAACCGAACACTCCTGTTTCTCTGGAGCCGTTCTGGCAGCCAGTGTGTGGAAGGCCAGCTCCGGGTCCTGGTTTACTACAGTATACTCTTTAGCCTCCAGCGGCGCATCTTCGCTCTCCATGCTTTGCTCTGCAGCATCAGTATCTTCCACGAATGCGTCATCCAGGGACATTTTCTGCATCTCACCCGCTGTGATCTCTATGTTCTCCTCTACTTCCTGATCTGCGTCAGATATTTTGTCGTCTTCTGAAACATCATCCTTTGAGCGCTGGTCCTCTGATAAGATGGTAAAACGATTGCGGGCCGATGACACAGCAGAAGAGTCGCCGTCAATCACTGAATCCTCCTCCTCCTCCTCCTCTTCTTCTTCTTCTTCTTTTCCCCTGTTGGTCTGGACTAGGTCAAGCTTCTCTTGCTCCTGCTCTGAGACACGCATTTCTGCAGAGTTTCCTTCACTCAGCAGGGCCTCTTCATGCGTCCCATTATTGGCATTTTCCTTTGGGTCTGCAGGGTCTGCGCTCTCTGTAAGGCTCGGAGACGTGAGACGATCCAAAGTGATCCTCCCCTCAAACTTCTGCTGCCTCCTTTGACTCTGTGGGCACGAGTATAGAAATTATATAAACCTTTCAATTTATTCTGCACAACGACCCAACACTCATTCAGATGGTACATGTTCCCTCCTTTCCTTTTGCTAAAATACCTTTGCTTGTTTCTTTGCCTGCTTCTTGGCCTTCTTCTGCTGGTACTTGCTGCCAGCCCCAGTGGGAATGTCATCGTTTCCGTTGGTCAAAGCCGGGCTGTTTCTGCCATCCTGGCTCGACTCACTGGTCTTCTGAGCTGCTTTTTTCTGGTTCTTTTTCCTATACGCCTTAAAGATGTAAGCATACATTTAACATACACAACATACACACATACATCATGAAGAACAGTCCCAACAACTACTGAAAGTACCACAGCCCTGTGTTACATGTAACAAATGCTGATAAGTGCGTTACCTCGTCAGAAACCGGTAGGGAAAGATCCAAAAACATCTCTGTGACTAAGGACACCTGTAAGAGCAAAGACTTACTATTACTAATATGAAAATCAATATGGTATTGTCTATATGTTTTCTTCACTCGTGTGTACAGTACATACCGTTTTACATTGTTGGCACATTACAGTGCTGGTCAACTCCCCGCCAAAAACTTGGTCAACAAAGTTTTTCAAAAATCCATTTTTCTGGTACTCTGAAAACACAATGTCAGTGTTAGAAACAAATAAACACATGAATCAGAAATAAAGGAGCATTACTGAGTAAATGCATAACAAAGACATATACAGGCCTTTTGCTTGACAATAACAGATTGCAAGATCTTTATGTTATACAATAATATTTACCTTT
The DNA here is from genome assembly GCA_034670385.1 of Hoplostethus mediterraneus. NCBI lineage: Eukaryota > Metazoa > Chordata > Actinopteri > Trachichthyiformes > Trachichthyidae > Hoplostethus > Hoplostethus mediterraneus. The sequence goes on along the minus strand of JAXDDW010000019.1, from coordinate 3,760,248 downwards.
GATTAATGTTTTCGACTCTTCTCCATCTGTGATTTTCCCAGATTTTTTCAATGTGTTCAATATCCCAGAGCTTACTCTCTGCAGAAGCAAACAGAAGTTTAACACTTAAATGTAAACGATAAAAATCATAAATTGTCATGTCGTTTTGTAAGACTTTGAAGTGTAAGACTTCCTCATATATACACAATCACTGGGACAGTTGATTAATCAACTGCTAACAAAGTTTCCAAAATCAATCTAGTGGGATTTCTTGATCATGTGAAAGTCCTCTATTATGACGTTGCTTGACCTCTGCTTGACCTCTGCTCCTTCCCTGCTCCTCCTCTGTCAATCAAGCACACATGATGTATCCTGTTCCTCACTGCACAACACCATTTGAGTAATGGCTCCCATTTGTTCTGTAATGGGCCGATTGATCTGAAGCGGGTTCGCGTTGATGCGCACTCATCGCTTTTACGTGCATAGCAAGGCTTTCTCCAAGTTTGCGAGCTCTAAGAGGGTAAAGTCAAATAAAATTGAAATAATCAATATTACCACATTGTGTTTTCAATGTGTCCTTCCTCAAGGAGACTATTCCTCAGTCATCTGTCTGATTTTGTCAGCCTATTCTTTATTTTCCATTCTCTCAGGCGCTGTGCAAAATGGTTGTCAATGGAAAAAAGGATCAAAATATTTACTTAATTTTGTTCATGGGCCAATAGGCCAAATAACAATTATTCTTTGGGTTGTTGTGACTGTAGGTTACAATCATGAGAAATAATGTGTTTATTGGGGAAATTGTCTGATATTTAAACCCATCACCGTTACCACTAAGTGGCAGTAATGATCAGCCTCAGCTCCAGACACAAATAATTTTGTATAATAATAAATGAAGAAGAAGCAGTGTAGTACTGTGAGTAAACTATAGATGGAGCTTTCTACATGTGCTCTAATGGCATCCTTGTTGTAAGACCACATGGGCGTTCATGTGTAGACAGGGACTGCTCTCTGGATTTTTACACTCTTTGGCTTCATGTCAGTATGAATGAAGGCTGTAGTGTTAGTGCAATGTCAATTACGGTCTTATTTTCTTATGATTATATATAGCACATCTATAGTCTGGGCACTATTACTTTGACCATTGCACTCTTTACTTTTGATTGCTTATGATGCCACTGAGGAATGCAAGTTTATTCTACTGCTGCATTTACTGTAAGTTGCTTTGGGTAGGAATGTTAGAGACAGATTTGTTTCAGAGAGTGGGTGCATACTTTGATCTCTTCAGCTCGCATCCCATCCAGGAGGTAGCGCAGGAGCTCTTGGCTATCTTGCTGCTGAAATCCTTTGAACCTGGCAGCCCTAGAGATGCCAGGGGAGACAATAAACAACGCTTAACGCAACAGTTTCTACTAGGTACATTTTGGGCAGAATTCCATCACAATTTGCAGTTGCACTCACTTCTTACAAACTTGTGTGAACAACTCCCGAGGCGTGATGACACCCTTCTTGGTTTCCTGGATCTCATTGAGTAGTTGACACATAGCCAAAGTCAGGGATCCAGGCTCATCTAGCTGGACAACCATAGGATCCTGCAATTATAACAAAAAGCAACTTTAAGTACAAATCAGTGTATACCAATAGCCAATAAATATGTACACATCTACACAGTGAAGAAAATAAAAAGAACGATGGAAACACACCAGATCAGAGGAGGCACCAGGTGTGACATTAAGGCTAGTCTTCTCTTCTGTCACGTTACTGAGAGTCTGCCTCAAGAGCTGCGTCTGAGAGAGGTTCTGGAAAAGGCAATGTTAGTAATTCATGATAAATCTAGAATGAAAATTTAAGATAAAACTAACCTGAGACTGACATCCTATGAGGTACATTCTTACCTGAATGACTGCATTAAAGAAGCATGTGTTTCCCAGATTACTCAGTCCCTTAACTGAAACCCCTCTACTGCTTTCCGTTGTGCCAGGCTTTTGCGATTTCCCACCAGTCTCTTTTTTGGTGTTTTTCTTTTGATGTTCCTTGATGTTTTCTTTGTCCTCATTTTCCTCTGTTTTTATAGTCATAGTCTTCTGCTCTTCTTCCAACACACTGTCCTCTGCCTTGACCCCTGCAAAAAAAAAAAAAATCAGACAAAACAGGGATAGATTTAACTGTTGATTTAAGGGTTGTGCTTGTGGATAAGTGTAATTCCAACAAGACATTTTGCGAGATAAATACACAATCATTACACAATGATGTCAAACACTGCTGTGGGACCTACTTGTCTCTGGTGTTCTCGTTCTAGGCTCTGATAATGTTTGTTTTTTTATGTTGGTCACCAACTGAGCCAAATGTCCGGTTTTGCTGTAGTGGACATCTTCATCACATAAGTAGCACCTGTGGGGATCATAATTCATAACACATAAAATAAGGGAAAAAAGCCTCCCGATTTCAAATACAATAGATACTTATATGGTTGCACAACACGCCTCTTACCACACACTCCAGTTGTCCATGCTGACCACCAGGGAATGTGGATCTGACCGAGGAGTTTCATAATGTTTGATTGCATGTTGGTGCTCAGAGTTTCGTCCACACCCCTTATAGAAAACACGCCATTCGTCATTTAGCAAATTATGACACTTCATATGAACATTGTCAAACATTATAATAATTTGGTTAAATAAGCTCACTCTATGTCCACATTTCAAGCACATCCATATTGTTGGCGTTTCTTTTTCCTCATCAGAGTCCTGTGGTGAGGTTGTGCTGGTATGATCATCTTTACAGTCCTGGCAAATTGTCCAATTAGAATTCCCAGCACCTTTCTTAAGGAAGCTATGATCTATCCCCTTCTTAATATGGCTGCAAGAGGGACCTACAATGATAAAAGACACAATGAGACCAGTTCACATAGGCCTACTACAGCCTGTCATCTACACATGAAGATGGGGTCTTTACCTGTCTGGTCAATGTCATCATCCTCCCTGGAGCTCTTGTCCTTCCCCCTTTTCTTCCCCATTTTCACCTAAACAAAATTTGAGATGTATAGAGATCAGCCACAGCAGTCATCTGAGCTAGCTTAGCTAACATACAGTTTTACCATCGGTGCCGAAGCACGCAGGTTACCTGTTGCTAAACATATAACTAAGGCAGCAAACGCTAGCTGTCAAATTCTCATTTAAACTAAGCAAGATCACGAAGATCAATCAAGCTCTGTGAAAGCTAACCATCATCATGCTCCAGTCAACTTACCCCTCAGAAGTGGAACCTAAATCCTCAGTTTGCAGTTTCTGTTTCTCTTTATGGTCGAAATGTCTAATGCAGGCATATTTAGTTAGCTGTAAAACGAAAACCGTCAAGAAAGAAAAAAAAAATTACAAAACGCATACAAATCCCTCCATGATATAACAAGAAAAGCAACCGATGACATATGCTGACAACAGCGAATACAATGCGGTGGTGCTGCTGCTTCTGATGTTCGGCGTATCATGCATCCGGGTAGGTACATTTATTTCCTGTGTGTGTCGTCGAAAACCGTCCGGGTAGAAACAATTTGGAAGCGAGATTAGCTCGAGAAGAGCAACGTATTAGCCAGTTTTCAGTGTTGGAAAAAAACTACTTCGTTGGGAAGAACAATTCAGCTCTTTCAAATATATAATGTAAATATATTTGTTTTATTAATATTTCTATACTTGACGATTTTCAAACTTTGCAGCACCGATTTTAACTAGACGGGAGAGCTGGTAACCTGAAAAAAAGAAACTACTCGTGAATTTGGTACTGTTACCTTTTTATTGATACAAGTAAAGTTCAACGCTTCGGTTTGCCTCAACCTTATCAAGATGTCTCATTCAGAGTGGGCAGAGTCGCAGCTTGCAGAGATAGAGCTGCTGTCAAGTATGTTTCCCACCCAGGATGAGTTTGAAGTCACAGACCAGCTGGCACTAGCTGAGCTCAGGGGCTATGTTGAGGCACCTACAGACACTCCTCCTCCCTCCAGACCCCAGTTTCTCATAAAGCACAAGATGGACACTGCAAGCATGAACGGGGTAACTAAACAACACTGTTATAATGTGTCATAGTAACTGAACTAGCTTCATATCATATTATTTAATTTCTTTGTGTTTTATCTCTCTGCTTAGGTGACTGTCACTTTATCCTGCACTTATCCATCAGACTATCCTAGTGTTTTACCAGAAATAACCATAAGGTATGCAACACTGGTAATGTATGGTAAAGATAACTCGACCATTGAATGTTGTTGTTGTCCTATATATGCTGTGTTCAAGACATAACAGAACTGGGACGCTTCCAACATCCAAACCTGAAGGATGAACAAGGGGAGGCCAGTGGAAGGTCTCAGATCTGTACTGTGTGCATGTGAAAGGGTCAATAAGTAGGTTTACTGCCCTATAGCACAGAATGACCACAATATATCTGTGGAGAGTTAATAGGAGTATTAATCAATACCAATCAACAGACACTCCCAATCTTCTTCTCCCACCTACTCACATTTTCAACCTCTCAACGATGGAGGCGCTACGAGGGAACGACTGGCGTTGCAAGAGCCTTGTTCTCTAGCCACAAAACTGATGACAAAGCAGTATTATTAATACAGTATCTGTTTCTGTTAGATCCTCTGCTCTAATGATGTAGCTTACTCATCTTTATTGTTTGAGTCAATTACAGCACACACACTCAAGGGGGCAGGAGGAGTGGGGTGATGGAGGAGGTCTATCCATGTTGTTGCAACTCCTATAGGTTGCCGGTAGTGGTCAATAGAGGTCATGGATTACATTTTGCCCCTTTAAGTCTTCCAGGAATATAGTTTCCTAAGGATGGAAGCTTCCCAGTTCCAAGTTGCCTTGAATCTTCCTCTACAGCACCTTTCCCTCCTGCCCTAGGTGTGCTGATCTCAGCAGAGCCCAGCAAACGCAGCTCCATGCAGACCTTAATGCATACCTCATGGAAAACTGCCAAGGGGAAGTGTGTGTGCTTTCTGCTGTGGAATGGGTGAAGGACACCGCACACCTCTACATTAATAAGAGCTCATCAGCAGCACCGGCTTCGAAGAAAGAGTCTGCATCTCCACGGCCTTTGGAAGTGTTCAGCCGCCTGTGGATCTACAGTCACCACATCTACAACAAGACTAAGAGGAAGAACATTCTGGAGTGGTCCAAGGAGCTGGGGCTGTCTGGGTTCAGCATGCCTGGAAAGCCTGGTATCGTGTGTGTGGAAGGTCCTCAAACTGCCTGCGAGGAGTTCTGGTCCAGGTATTTTCAGTGTTATATTTCGCATCCAATATATCACAGCCAGGAGCCTGCTGATGTACCAGTTTTATTATTTTCCAAACGTTTTCCTATTTCACAGAGTGAAGGTTCTGACATGGAAGAAGATCATGATTCGACATAGAGAGGATATTCCCCTTGATTGTCAGGGCAAGGACAGCACGGCTGCTGAAAGTACAGACTCGCTGCGCAAATTCACAGGCTTTGAAGAGGCCATGTTTGACCCCCATGGGAACAGAGGCAATCACATGGACCTTGGGCAGCTCTACCAGTTCTTAAATGAGAAAGGCTGTTGTGATGTGTTTCAGATATATTTTGGCATCGAGGGGCGGTAGTACACCGAAAGAATTATGATTTGTGTGCCTCGTTATGGAAATAGTTTCTGAAAATAGAGACATTTATGGTACAATGGACATGCATTTATTACCATTCTACATTTTGTAAGCATACAGCGTGTGAGTATGCATGCACCACACAGATGTATCATCACAAGCCCCTGATGGGCCTTTTTTATGTCTGTTGTCAGTGGGATGGAGGACACAGGAAACAGGCATCCCATACCTGTCTATTGCATACATATGTAATAAACCTGTTTTTCAAAAGTAGCATTAACAAGCTTCCCTTTACAGAACATTCTCAAGGACACTGCGTCCCCAGTTTGAGTTGCCATCTCCTTGCCTCAGGTGTTGTGTTTTTTTTAATATCTGAACTGGCACCACAGTAAATTAGCACCAAACTAATACAGGATTTTCTATAACGATTAATTCTGAATAAGAGACTGGCAATTAAAACTCTTACATCAATCTTAATCGTACAGCCCACCCAAGACCAAATTGGAATTCTGAAACACATCCATGTATTGAATTTTTGTATGGATTTTTTTTTCTTCCAAGGTTAAGTGTAAATACGATCGATCATCTGAGAAATATGTTATTATTTACGCTATTTTATTGGTATTTATGAGTGAAATGCACCCCACGTATGAGTATTGGTGTATATCGGTGCTAGATACACACCAATATAGCAGACAGACCCTAATACAAATTGAAAGTTATAAGACTATGATACCGTAGCCCTACACGATTTGACTTCTAATGCTTTAAAAATGTCATGGAAAATTATTGAACCCTGGGGAAGCATAAGAATCCAGAGCTTCTTAAAATGAGTGTAATTTTTAAGACGGATGAACACCAGAATCTAGTAGTCCTAAAGGTTTATCATGGCACTGGGGCGCCTAGTCATAAGCTACGACTGTCCTGGGATGTCTGGTCACCATAACATTAGATGACTCAAAGACAATTACAGAGATGCAAAATCTGAGATAAAACTAACATACAGCAGTCAGAGGCATTGCAATTAGCTTACTTGCAAAAAATATCTGTGTCTAAATTGTCCACCAGATGGCAGCATTATATCATCAAATTTGGAAAATGCAACACTGTTTTGTACACTTGATTTGATTTCACAAACCTATCATGCCATTTTAGAAGATTCTAGTTGGTATTTTGAAATGTTGATAAAGCAAAACTTAAATAGGCAAATCATTTGGTTTACATTGATATATATCACTGGTGTGAAAAAATACAATAGAGCTCAAGCTAGCTAGCTTAAATTCACCAAATTCCGTCTTCACTCTTCTGGCATTACATCAGTATTTCTGTCTGTAATGTTGCTGAGTATCTATTGTGTTAAAGGTGTAGAGTTAGTATTATCAGGTGTGATGACTTGAATGTCATCAATTGAACAAGTTGATATAAATCATTTATAATGGTCCATTGTTTACATTTAAATATCACCTACATTTCAACGGACTGGTTTGTACTATTTCATGTAGCTGTGATATCTGGAGTATAAACTTTTAAACCTCACACCAGGAAACTTGCACAAACTCTTTCAATAAAGTCAGAACTGCTTTTATTCCCGACCTTGAATCGGTTTTATTCCTCACACGATTAACTTTCACCCTTCTTACGTTTGATATTCTCTTTCACTCTATCTGCTGAATGACCTACCTCTGCACAGTCATTACTATACAACCGTAGACATAAAGGTCCTCAGGATTTACTGGGACAGGCTCAATTGCTAATTCAGAAGAAATATGTAGAGAAATATTTGAGTTGTGGCTTACTGGAAAACTTTTGAGGGCCTGTGTGCTCTCTGTTGCACACTGTGGACGTGACAAGAGTTCAAGTATTCCTGTGTCCTCTTGCTTTGTTCTTGGGTAACTGAACTGAAGAGAGCACTTGAGACGTTCCAGCACATGATCCTGACATTGCTAAGAGTGACTGTCATTCTAACTAACGCTATGATGAATTTGTGCCATGAGCTATGGCTATGAATTCCTAAGTGGAGTCAAAGCCGCCTACTCCCTCTGTCGGAAGACCATCTACAGTACAGCAGCCAGACCATGGGGGCTGGAGCAGTGTTGATGACCTGGCCTCATCAGCATCAACGTTATCTGGTCTAGCGAGTCTTTCAGGATCTGCTTCAGACATCCAGGATCTGCTTTAGACTTCCAGGATCTCCTTCAGATGTCCAAGATCTGCTTCAGACTTCCTGATCTGCTTTAGACTTCCAGGATCTGCTTCACACTGCTTTAGACTTCTAAGATCTGCTTTAGACTTCTAGGATCTGCTTTAGTCTTCCTGGATTTGCTTTAGACTTCTAGGATCTGCGTTATACTTCCTGGATCTGCTTCAGACTGCTTTAGACTTCTAGGATCTGCTTTATACTTCCTGGATCTGCTTCAGAATGCTTTAGACTTCCAGGATTTGCTTTAGACTTCTAGGATCTGCTTTAGACTTCCAGGATCTGCTTTAGACTTCTAGGATCTGCTTTATACTTCCTGGATCTGCTTCAGACTGCTTTAGACTTCCAGGATCTGCTTTAGACTTCTAGGATCTGCTTTAGACTTCTAGGATCTGCTTTATACTTCCTGGATCTTCTTCAGACTGCTTTAGACTTCCAGGATTTGCTTTAGACTTATATGATCTGCTTTAGACTTCCAGGATCTGCTTTAGCCTTCCTGGATCTGCTTTAGACCAGACTGATCTTAGTTATCTGAGCCTTGACCCTGGTCCTTTCTATTCTCTGTCACTTTCTGTCACTACTAGAGATGCATGCACTGATAGTCATATATACAAAGCAACATCCACTTTCTCAACTCCATATTTGAGGGGCAAATTGAGGGAAAATAAATGTACCTGAGCCTCAACCACCTTGTTAAAACTTCAACAAATCACCCCTTGGTCACACCTCACTACAACTATGACGACATCTAGCGACATTGGTTTCGCCAACTAATAAGGCACCGCCGAGATAGCACCCACTTATGATGATTATCTTGCCTGGGCACTATGTGAGTTCAAGCTCCATTTCAAAAGAGATGGCTCAGCAGATTGAGGTCCTGCTCCGAGCACTCAGAAACCTCTGGGGTGTTTCCTGTCTCCGCTGATCACGGGCCTCTACGACTCCGGCATCATTATCACAAAACCGCAGAGACAGAGGTGGTGCAGGTGGCGAAGGTTGTGGTGGTGGCGGCGTTGAGTTCCCGCCACCTGCCTTACAGCATTTCCTCACTCAATGACACATTACTAGTTTTTACATCGGATGAACGTGGGGAAGTGGACCATACCTTGAGTGGCTAGGATTTTAACAGAGGCCATTGCTTGCTCTCTCTGAACTGCTGCTTTACTGGGGTGACATTCAGGGGTTGAAGTCGTGCATGGGCACTGAAAAAGAAGTACTTCAACTTCTGAAACTTTGCTGTTCCTGTGAATGAAATCTCTCCACCTGCTAGTTGGTGGATAGTTCGTCTTGCAGCAGCTTTTGTGGAATCTTCTACTTATCGTCATGAAGCTCATCGTCATCCATAGTGACTTTCCAAAGATGTATTTATATGCCATATGCTATTAATCAAAACATGTGGCCTATATTTGATGAGAAGGCCTATACAGCACCACAGGCCAACATACATTTTTGGAATATTTCTGCCTATACAGAGACGTATAATACATAAGCCTTTGTTAGAATTAGGGCAACTGAATGGTGTTAAATATAGAAGCAGTCTGAGTACTGTAGGTCATGCTTCAAAAAGTTTTCACCGTGCTGTTTTTGAACCTTTTCTGTTGTTTGCTCTACTTGGCCCTACTCCATGCCCCCCCACTATTACAATAAGGAATACCTTTTGAAGATGTGTAGTAAACAGGATCTCTAGCTGATGCAGAGGAAGTATCTTGGCAACTGCAGCGATGGTCTGCTATCCCTTGTTCTTGAAGCCCATTTTGGCAACTTCTTTTCAAAAATCATTTTTACATTAAACTTCATTCACACATGATTTACTGGTATTTTTTCTGTTTTATTTCAGACAATAACCCAATTCTGTAGGTCTATTGAACCGATGATGCATATAATTGAATTAGTTTAGAACGTCATGGTAAGGTATTTCAATACAGGGATTTCATCATGTCTCTATAGCTGGCACTCATTCAGAGACCTAAGCTATTATAAATAGTATTGTTTTGAATTTCTTGAAGCAGCAAACATTTTACAGAAGGTTTTCAGGGTATTATGATGGAGAGTTATCAAAACTTTTGCATGGGTTATGTTTGCATAGACATGTTCATAGTCCTGAAAAGACCATACAGTAAAATGGCTTTGAGTTCATGTGTTCTGTACCTAATATGGACATTAGCAGAAAGGGGTTTTCGTTTGTAACTTTGGCATTTGGCAGTACTCTGTTATACTTAGTTGTTGAAAATAATAGTAAAAGATGCCACCAGTCAGATTGTAGACTCTCTATTTTAATGGTCTGGAAAAGCATTAATCATGCTATGTCTGTCTACCCCTCCAGAAGTGAGGTTGGAGCATTAATTCTACCAAAATATAATAAATGTGCTGGCATAAGTGGTTGATTATGATTAGGATAAAGTACAACCGCCCAACGCAGCCAATGATAGGCACAATATTTCACTTGATCAATTGTAAGACATGCGATACTGCGATAAAACACGCACACAAGCATATTGAGCCGAGTGCAGCGCATCCATGAAGTGAAGCCATATGTGTTTTGAATGTATGAAGAACGTAGTAATTCGTATCCAGTGCTTGAAGTACCGCATTGACTGGTAAACATATCACAATGACACGAGACCCGAAAGAGAACGACGTTTCACAGCGTATCAGTCTGATAATTCACTATGTGTTGCATTACCATTTCCAATTCTGCAAAGTAAACTAGATAATCAAAGCAATTAAAAACACAATCAGTTGTGTTTCTAAGTAGCATGTGAAAACTTGGCCTGGCAGCTCTTTGGGATTCTAGACCTTCTCTCCTGATGACCCCTCAAGGTGAACTCTTGTATGGCCGTCCATTGCATGAATACTAAATATAGCTGAATTAAACATTTTCTCTCTTCTCACCACTATTTAATCAGTTGTCTTACTGAGCTGTCTGTCTGGAGTAATCCCTGAGGCTCACCACCACACTGACTGGCATCATAAAGACAACTGGCACGCTGCTCTGGAAGTATTCACACTCGCTCAGTCCCAATTGTCCTTCCTCTCTTTTAGTATGCATTTTATAGCAACTACAACCTTATAAATCAAGAGAAGCTCTTTGCTATGTGCCTGCAATGTGCTACGTCACCCCCTTGACCAACCCTGAAGGATAATACATCTTTGGCAAGTACTTTTAATACACAAATATCTATAGATTTATAGTTGTCCTTCGTTAAGTGCCTGGAGTTTGATTCTCCGCCGAGCACAATTCTTCAGTGTGCTAATGATTACTCACTTAAAACAATCATTTATTTGTTAGAAAGAAGATCAGGCTTGCTTGTGTCTGTAAATCATGGCAATAAAGTGCAGCAGTTTCATTTCATTTCTTCGTTGTAAGATTTCCTATAGCTGTCATTTTATCGGAGGAACATCAGTCTTCCAGTCACTAATATTCCAACTTTAATTAAGTCTCTAGTGAGTTACTTGGAAGAAGCTCAAATGCTCATATCCAAACAGATGGCACACTATTTTTTGCATACCTTATGCCACAGGTACTCTGTTTTTCCCCAGAGGACTAGCCAAGACAAGGCTTCTCTCTCTGTACTCTCCTGGGCCTCTGCGATTCAAAATCAGCCAAACAATGCGGTAAGTTTGTTTTAATTAGATCTAAAAATACAATATAGAATAAATCAAGACAATCCCAGGGCAGGCTATGTAAGGCTATACCATGGAGTAAGCGAGTCAGTGTGGATGAATGGGTTTAAAATACACTGGGTAGTCCTGTTTCCATCATCAATCCACGGCCTGCATGTGGCCTGATTCGCACAGCAAAGCTGGAGCCTCACATCGTGGAAAGCCCTCATGCAGCAAACAAGGGAGTTGTATCTGACTAGACACATTCATCTAGACTAATGGCATGGTGATGCATCCAGGGGAATGCACAAGCTCATGTTCTTTGTTCCAGATCATTTGACTCCTCCTAACTTCCACTCGTCCCTGTCACAAGTGGAAGTGTGAGTGATCTGTTTAATCTCATCAAATATGATTAGGCAAAACACATCTCAAGATAATTTCCCACAGCCCTCCGATTCAGCAGCGATATAGATGAGGCGTGAATGTTGCTGCTATAATTCAGAAGTGCGTAACTATGCTCTACCTTTATCTGGTTTAAGAGCAAATACACTGTTTAAATATATATGAAGGTAAGAGTGAGAGATACATTTAGCACATGTATCTGTGGGTATTGATTTGACTTGAATCTGTGCAGACTTTTCTGAGTCTGCCTGCAATGCAACTCAGAATGATCATGAGATTTTTTGCCACATTGACTCTTTTTTTCCAAGGTACCAGTGTAGTAAACATGTAGGTGTTATTCTTTCCAATTCTCTATAAGAATGAGCTGTCAATCAAAGGCAAAACCATTTACACAAACAATGCAACCTCAGGCTTCTAAGGGCGAAGATAACAGACTCCACACTCAAACTTTAGAAAATGAAAGAAAAGATATTGAAAAAGTTTGAATTTCATCTTCTACTGCCTGCTCTTTGCACTTCATCTTTGGGTGCAGAGCAATGATTACAAGTAAACGCTTCCAAAATATGCCTGTCCTGCATTGCAGGCAATATGAAGGATGACACCATATTAATAAATGAAAGAAATAGCATCAAAGCCTCCGTTGGATCGATTTTTTCCCCGTTGGCTTAGTGTGATTAATTATCGTCATGTGTAAATGTATGCTATTGGATCTATGTTTGAAAGAAACAGCGTATGGTTTGTGTCACAGTTTCACTAATACCTATCAGGATCTGTAATTAAAAACATGATCCAGAGAGGGAACATTTCTTCATCACTTGTCTTCAGCATAAGTTAAACGAGGGAACATACTGTATTTGCTTTTGCAATCCCACATCTTTGAAATCCCTTCATCCTTTTATTTCCTCAGCAAATCGCCCAGTGGATTACACAAGGCAATTTACATGCTCGGACAGTGAAAACAAGTGGAATTACTGTTATTTCTACATAAAACATTGTGCTGTTAATCCAAAGGGAAGACTGCTATTTGCGCCGAGGGGTTTTTCATGCATCGTTTTGCCACGGCTCCTCCAGTTGTCACTAATTCACAGCAGAAAAGCAGGATGGGGAAAAAAAACAGAGTGTGTTGACAATAGCCTGGTCCAACTTACTGTAAAAACTTTTATTTTCTACCGTAGTCTCTTTAAGTAACAACAAGACTCATTAAGTAACAAAACTAATAGGACGATTTAATTTTCCGGCACCAACAATACCACTGCAAGCACCATTTTGTTGAGCGTGATTAGCACTACGAAATCGGAATTGTGCTGTAATCATAATATGTAAGTGTAATAATGTTTTTAGAGATATCAATTCATCCCTAAAGGATTTCGTTGCAGACTTCTGTTTTTCTATGATAACAGCTTATTGTGAGCTAGAGGACTGATATGGACCCTGCCTACAGGGTACAGTGGGGATCAGCTTCTTTCAGTCTAGTAAGACTTACAAGGCCTTCTCAGAGGTCATACTGTGATTGTTACATTGCCCAGGGTATGGTTCTCATATTTCAAGGGTAAAGAGAAAATCCATTTTCTAACTCACTATTTACTATTACACAGAAATGTTTCCCTCTTGATATCCAATTATTAAATTATGATGGATTCTTAGCATTATTTTCGGCTAGGCGTTTTTCAAGACAGTCTATCTCAATTTACACAGCCTAACGAAGCACAAAGCTTTTAATAAAGGGAAGGAGTGTAGTTTTGAGAGCTGATGTTTATTTGAATTGGCTGGGCTTTTTTTGGTGGTAATGATTATGAAGTGAGCATCGGGAACTGTTTCCTACAAGAGGGGGGAGTGAGTCGTCGTGTGCAGCAGGCAGATGGTTGGCCGGACAGTGTGTTCATAATGGCAACATTAGTCTGCTGGGAAGCAACATTATGCTCAAGGTCAATGAGAGCTGAAGAATGGAGCATCCTAATGACTTGAGCCCTGTCCCCTGCTTCCTCACCGGGCGGCCTGGAGAGAGATCTCTGTTTACAGGATGTGAGGATATTCAGGTGTGAGCTCCGCGATCGGCGCAAAATCACATTATACCATTATATCCCAAATTTAAAAAGTAATTTGTGAAAACGTAAAAACGAAACATCTATGTCAATGAAGTAAGCTGCACATACTGTATAGCACTGTATGTATTGTAAGATAGTACAATTAACACTGTAAATCATGTATTTGAGGTGTATAGTTTTGTTAATGCTAGTCTATATATGGCCATATGTAGTATATGTGCACACCATGTACATTGCTGTAAATTCATATACTCGCTTCTTCATTTTCACATATCTCCCTCGTATATTCATTTCATAATGGTTCCACTATTTCATACTGATTTTATTACGATGTGTTTATACATACTTACATATACAGCACACATTTCTAACTTAGTAATCCATATTGAAGTAAGTGGTCATGACTGCTAATAGCATCTATATGGAACTCAATCCATACATGTTATTTCCCACATACAACCTCAGTGTTTACAATCTATTTTATTGGTGATTGGTTGATTATTTTTTTCCTTTTTATTCTACATTCTACGTGTGTTTCTATTCTATTGGTCTTTTCCATGCTGAAAGTGGACTCTAATTTTCAACGCCCCCCCCCCCCCCCCCACTGGGTTTGATTAAGTCTCACCTGTAATCATTTTACTTCGCATTAAAGCAATCGGCTGCACTTCCAACATTAAAGACAGAATCCTTGAGAAGAACATCAAATCAGGAAGTGGTTAACCTCTGATTTACCTCACCCGGGCTGCCTCTCTACTCGGTTACAACAGGGAGCCTGCTGCGTTGACATCTGCCGCTAGTTTCATGAAGCCACTTCAAGCATATTGAACTAAACTCCAGTGAGACGGGGGAGGAATTCGGGGAGACTCAAGTCTTACTTTTGTCACCCTGTATTAATGCACAAATCAAGTGAGGAGCCGAGAGCCTGAGGCAATCTTTCTGAGGAGCTTCATGGTTTTTAATCCTTCAACAAGTTAGCTACTCTGCATATATTATTGATACTAAAGGCTGAGCGCTACTTAACAGTTTCCTGGAGTAACAACTGCAGCTTTGGTCATTGTGCTTTCAATCAACACGTGGTCCCGTCTACATTGTTGTAGATACAGGATATTGGCTTATAATACTAATACTACTGCTGTAATATGCCATTAAAAATAGCACAACTCGGGATTGTCTAAAAAAACAAAAACATAGTGACAACAAACTGGCAGTTTTCAAGTTGTTCATATTTTAATCCACACATTGTCTTTTTTCTTTACAGTGGCATAGTTGAAAAATGAATATCCAATACTGGGAAAAAAGCACACCTCACACATCCCCCATAAAAAGCAAATCAATTACAGCGATCAAAACTTTATACAAAATGACTTATTTATAGCATCATACTGGACTAACAAAATAACATGTATGAGCATTGGCAATGTGGTTGGATGTCTTTAATATAGTGACTATGTACACTGAGGGGATGTCTGATTCACCAATGCCTCAACATGTCATTAGGACTATTTGCAGCAAACTCAAAGGCCATAACGGTGATTGTTGTATTGTTTCATGAGAGAAGTTATATTGTTTACTTAAAAAATGGAAAAGTTAATGTCAGACAACTACTTTAGTTAATAACAGCAATAATATCAATCAATATAGTATAATATAATAAATGTCAATCATAATAATAAATACATTTATTTTGACAATAATTTTTACATTTTAAGTAATTCATTAGAATCCCTGTTCGAAGAAATCTTCAAAAGTGTGAAACCAATCGAATCAAAGTGAGAGGGAACCGATGAGGAAATGAAAAGCATAACCGGTGTTCTTCTTTTTTACCAAAAAGTGAATACTTACACATTATATACATGCCTTGAGGCAACACAATCTCTTGTTTGCCTTAGATAAATGGGGAAAAAAACATCAGCATTTGTGGAATATTTTGAATAGGTGTACTGTATAGGCCAATATACAAATTTTAATGTGTCAGGGATCCCAAGATTCAACAATATTGTTCACCAATAATCACGTTAGCAAAGTAATTTACAGCAATATCAACACATTGAGCATAGTTGTTCAATAAAGTAACATAAATAATGAACCCACACAAGGTTCCACTCGTTCAGCTTGGATCGTCCATTCTCACATCAAATAATAGTTGACCAAAGTTGAAGTTCCTCACCCGTGACCACAACTGCTAGCAATTTTTAGCTCTTCATCGCATGCCTGAAACCATCTCTCTATCTAGACTCATATTGAATCCTGAGACAATAAGCAGTTGGTGTGTTTTCCCTCCGTGTTAGTCCTCAGACTTTGTGCTTTTAATTTTCTAACTTGTTCTCTGTTGTTACAAATCAATAACATGAGTGAAAACTGAATTTAAACCAATGCAAGAATGTACAGACGATGCTAAGAGGTTGAAATCATCTAGAGACAATCACACAGATTGTGCTTCCATGTTTTGTTATGTCAAAGTGTCTTGTCTGCTTCATGTGTTTTTTTGAACATATACAGTATGGCTGTGGTAGGGTAAACGTTGCGTAACATCCGAGACCACTTTTTAATTGATAAAAAGATCCATCAGGTGTTAACATTTCATACATGGATGCATCTGACATATTCTTCCCTTAAAGCAAAATTGTTTGCAAAGCCAAGGTTTTCCGACTTGAGTTGAAGCACATTTCTTGTCGCTTCCTGATGAAAAAATCTGCAAAAAGGTATATAACAGGTAGAGTGAGGAGGATAGAGAAAATACCTACATGTGATAAGTGAAAGAAATGCAGAAAAAATGTACAGCATTTAGGCACCGTAAAACTAAAATGGACACAGAGCCTCGATTAAAATCCCAAATAGTACATGGTTTACATTGATTACAAAAGGAGAAGGCAATATTGTCAGCAAATGCTTGGCAAACAAGCATAACCTAGAGTGAGCTTTTTGGAGAAGACGAAAGAATAAGAAACAGATCATGTAGCGACGCGGAGTCGGCTTAAAATTGCATGTCTGCTGTCAAAAGTTGTCATGGAACAAAAGGAAAGGAATAACGAGGGAGGTCTAAATGAAGTACTCTTTCTTTTCCTCTGCATGCACATGGTTTCCCTCGGCGTTGATGATGGCCGTGTCTGCATCGGGGGCGTCCTCCGCTCCTTTGGCCTCGTGTGTTAAATATGTCCCTAGACGAACAGGGTACACACGCACACACACGCACACACACGCACACACACGCACACACACGCACACACACACACACACACACACACACACACACACACACACACACACACACACACACACACACACACACACACACACACACACACACACACACACACATTAAAGTGGTGTTATCCACTCTGACTCGAAACACAGACTGGACAAATGTTGTTTGGAGAGCAAAAGTGACTGAGTTTACCTTTATGTCTGGCCAGATATCGTCCAAGAACTATTATCAAACACAAGGTGATGAAGACCACCACTGCAACAACACCACCGATTAAAGCATGGTCAGGTCCATGTTGTCCTATAGCATTGGGATCTGGATGGAGAGAGAGAGAGAGAGGGAGAGAGAGAGAGAGAGAGATGGGTAAAACTGGACACATATTACCACCTGCTAGAGTTTCTGACACTGTCTCATGCATTTCTAAAGAGCAGTGAAATATTTCATTCCTTTAATTATCCTAAAAAAAAAAAAATCCAGATCTAGCTTTTACACTCTTGAACCTGAACGCAACACTACCAAATGAGTTTCTGCATTATTTAAAGTACCCTGACATCTCTGATTTGAAGTAATTAGATTGTGGGTGCACAGGAAGGTGGAATGAATCAAAGGAAGTATCAAAAAAATCTCTACGCAATTTAAAATGATGACAACAGATCTGCCAGAAACAGCAACGTGCCACAGTTAAGCTGCAAGGAAGCTAAAGCCTAGCTCCAATAATGGCTGTGGGTAACTCTCCTTAACCCTGTTTCGCCACAGCAACTACAAATATTATCTTTTTTGTGTTTTATCCTTGCTCTCCATCAGACTCTCCATCTAAGGATCAGGTTTTTTTAAAATTATTATTTAACATGAGATGTCCTGGGGGCAGAGGCTGTGCTGAGGGTTTCCCGGCCTGGAGCATGCCTTTGTGTCTGTCCTGTAATAAACTGTAAGTGGCTGTGTCTTTCCCGTGCACCTCGCGTGCTCTCATTATCTCAAGTTGATGAATGGCTGTGGCTCGCGCTCAGTTTTGCAAAGTGACCCTGGGAAAATGACGGTGGGGATGTTCCTACAAACCTTGTTTTTTTACTCCTCTGTTAACGGAATACCATTTACAACCCTTATTTTCAGCAACTCAAAGTGTGAAACATAAAGAAGATGAAGCTGTGGAACATGCAGTTCATTTTAGCCCATGCAAAACAGAGCCGCCGCCGCCGCTACTTTATCTGGGACTGAAATGCAGGGCAGTTTTTTAAGCAGCAACTGTTTCACTACAACAGTTGAAAAAGTAGAGAAAACTACACGTGGAGTGCAGATTTTTAACTCTAATTTGAAGTTGAATGCTCATGGATACGATGATCTGTAAAGGTGATTCCACTTGTCAACAAGGGGCATAAGCAATGTTCATGTCACACACAATTGTGGCGTAATGCTCACAGGAATGAGAAGTGCTTCTAAACACGACTTGTCATTTATGGCTTCCCCTTAAAAAAAATGACCATTTATATATCCATATTTCTGAGCCTTGAAACATTAAAAACACATAAGTCACATCTTCTTATGCCAATACTGACACAAATCACCATCATCAGTGTTTTACGGTACAGGCTTACAAAACAAGCAAAAGTCAGAGGATTCATGTGATGCCATCAGATATACACGTTATACACAGCCATAATGGTTGCGAAAATCACTCTTAGAAAGAACACACTACATAACCAAAACACACATCTACACAAACACACAATGGCTCTCCATTAGCCTTAAGTAGTCCAATTTGGCGCTCAGTTAAATTAATAACTGGAAATCCTGTTACAAATTCTCACATCCATGATACTATTCCAACATATTTTACACTTTGTGATAAAATGTACAATATCAGCTATACACGAGCAGCACGCCACACTAAAACAGCTAAAAATGAAATATAACGGTGCTACACACGTCGATAAAAGCACTTGACTGGAGAAATGTGTTTGTATGTGAGTGTATTTCATAAGCCATATATGGTCAGAAGTGTGTAATATAAAAAGTTTCCACTTGGACTTTCCCTTCCATTTCCGCTGCGATCACATGATATGAAATCAAATATTTACACGTTTGGCAGAGATACAATCTCAAACGCTGCTTCACTCTGATAGAGCCATCTATTTCATTGTGCAAAGAAAAAACTCATCCAAAAACATATTGTGTGATAACGTATGCAGCCTGTGACATGGCTAGAGAGCGTCAGCAGAGTGAGCGTCCATGCATGGTGATGGTTTGGCTCATGCTGGGTGGAGGCCATGACGTGTCCTGATCCAGATCCAGATCCAGCAGCACAACACTGTAAATCTGGCCTGCAATGATTACCTACGAACTGGCAGTGGGATATTTACCTGTTGTAGACCCTGGTAAGTCTTTGGCTGTTGCCATGGTTGCGGACAGAGACAGCAGCAAGGGGAAGACGAGGGGAACAACACCATGATAAAAAGGTGACCACAGAAAGTTCAAAAGAAACATGAGAAATTGGCACGGTCTTGTTTGAGCCATTACTATAACAGCGTGCAAAAACAGCGACCCGAAGCAAAGCTTACTGTCAGAGCCAGAGGCATGCTTAACTCAGTGACAACAGACACTAGAAACGTTAGGGGCCACTGGAAAAGCAGCACAACACACACTGACACAGACACCATGATAAACAAAGGCATACATGCTACACATTTTCAGTGTACGACTGGCAGCGCACACTTTGATGACTGAGAGCAAGATGCACTTTCAGACATTTAGCTACCGAGTGACACATCATTCACTTCCACCTGAAAGTTCAACAATGGCTAAAGAAAGGACCAATAAATGAAACTTATTATTTCCATTTCTATATTTGATGAGTGACAATTTTGCCACAGTAACACTTTTAGTTTTTAGTGTCACGTCTTTTGTTTTCATGGTTTTTGGTGATTATCTAGACTCGAAATGAGAATGTCCTTCTAACAAAATTGCTCCCCTGACAATTTAGGGTCTGTGATAAAAGTGTGTTGACTATCAAAATAAAGTACATCACAAACCCCAATAACCTTTGTGCTTCCTCCATCCCTCGGTGCCTCATAAATCTAAAAGATACTTTGCCTGTCAGGAAAATCCTTTTACCATGTTTTACAGGCAGTGTGCTCTTGTAACATTGGCTGGCCTGAGTGGAAAACACACCAAAAATTACACACACGCTAAAACTGCTAACTTTACTAATTCCATTAGTAGAGATGGGGTGACAGCACACGCAGCTTTTAGTAAACATTACACAAACGATGATTGCGTGTGTCTTATTGCTATTGTAATACCAGAAGCCACTCAGCAGATGTACAATAGTCTAAATGCAATCCTCTTATGTTCTGCAAAGATAAAAAATTGTGCAATTGTTGTTATAACTGCACAATGCGGTACACTAAAGTTATCATAAAGTTCCTCTTGCAACATTTCCAAAATGTCCTCTCAGGGTCAATTACAAGGGTCAATCGGAAACAACAGCAAAAAAATGCTGGTAATGCAACAGTACTGTGTATAAAAAAAACACAACAGAATGGAGGGGAAAGAGTAAAAAACAAACCAAACAAAAAAAGTATTGAATTCATCAAGTAAAACAATGCTATTTTCTAGCTGAAAGCCTAGTTGCTAGCTCATAAATCATCAGCTGTGTGTTTAGTGTCATGTTTATGGGAGTGTTGAGGGAGGGCCATGGAGGGGTGCAAGCGTACCTGCGAGTACAGCTGTGACAGCGTATGCTTGATGTGGTGGTGTTGGTATTAGTAGACTGGAAGAATGGAGGCTAGGGGGGAGGCAGAGGGAGCTGGAGATGGAGGCGCTAAGGTGATGGCGTCTGCTAAATGAAACAGAAACAATGGGGAACAAAAACAAACCTCTCCATGGGGAACAGACTTAACATGAGAAAAATTACAGAAAAATCAAACAGAACAAATCAATTACTGTGCGTGACGTCTGCAGTATGCTAACTCTGCCTCCTCACCTGAGTGACTACAATAACAAAACTGTGAGGATGATAAAATACAACGGCTACACCGAGATGACTCAAACTCTGAAAGAGGAAATTCTTTCAGACACGTCCGTGGCGAAAAGGATGGGAGTCATACAACACAGATAAGTTGAATTTTCAAAATAATGTAACAACTGATTAGTTAGTAAATGGGCCACGATGTACAAAACCTGACGCTCATCACGCGCTACGCTCGCTAAGGGGGGAACGTTTTGCACACAGAGTGAAGTGAGGTATGCGATGGTGAGAGGCGACAAATGGGGCGGCAGATTGTACAAATTAGACGCTCATATTTCTCAACCGTTGCTTGTATTTACTCATACTACCATTCGCCACCATCTCTCTAACATCCCAGACATAGTAATTATCATGTATCTCCTGACTTCGTGTACTATAGTGCATTAAGGAGTGGAATTGCAGATGGTGATAAATTGCGGCTGAGCGATGACATTTATTGCTTCTCAGCCCTTGTGTCATTAGCAAATGAGGTTTAGAGACTTAGACGATCCATAGAGACCCTGTAAGCATGCAGCCAGACTTTACTGTATAGCTCTGAAGAATGACTATGATGAGGCTGTCTGGCACATCTTTCACCTGCTTTACTCATTTCCCCATCCTTCCCCAGCGGCCGGGGCCCTTTGTATTTATTGTTAGGATGCTGTTATGGATATCATTTTTGCTCATTCTTCACAGATAATCTGATCGACAATGAGAAACAGCTCCCTATCACCATGTCCCGGTTCTTCCAACAAGTTTGCATGTTCCCTTTTTAATTTGAAACGATGCTTCCTAACTCTGAATGTGAGCGATGAAACTTAGGTCCTATACATGGAGCCCAGATATGACAGGATGATATGGACCCTGGCCTACCCTGACATCACTGCTTTCCCCTCTCCAGTGAGCCCACTGCAAGAAGAGGCTGAGATAACAAAAGCTGAAGGGAAGGATGTGTCATCCTCCTTTTCTTACTTTTTTTTTTTTTTTCCAAGGAAGATCTGCTTCTCCAAAAAAAAAAGCCTCTGCCTTGAAAAATCCAACAAAGAGGCTGCTGTGCATCCACTGAGCTAACCGCTTGTGAGCTTGAATAAGTCCATTGTCTCTGAGCTGTGATAAGTCATTCTGAAACAAACCGTACTCTCATGTGGGATTGTTTAATTGGCAAAAATGGAAACAAATAAATCCAAGTTGGATTTTAATATTCTGTGGTTGTTTTTGTGTTTTTACATAGCTTAATTTGATAAATGTTATAGCCATGTGCTGCAGAGCCCTTAATGATCTGTTTACTGCACCATGCTGTCTTTATTCTCTCAGCCCCTCCACTGTCTCGGGATTAACTTATCTCTCCTCCAGGCACTACTCAGACGCTAAATTCTGCATCCTTAACACTTTTTTTCCTGCTTCCTCATAGGAAGAGTCCAAAAGCTAAACCTGTGCACACACAGTACAGTGAGGTAAACCGGGCTACCCTGTAGCAGTGCCAAGCAAGGGATTTGGTGAATCTGAAAGTCAGAGAGAGAGAGGTGGATTCTCTAGGAAATGTTCTGCAGACTGGTGGCCTGGATCTCGCCCTAGCAGCAGGACAGCTGTAATAAGTACCAAGAACCTAAACTAATGTTAACCTCCATAATAGTGGAAAGTGATTTTACATTTTTGACAGATGAATAGTGGTGGATTATTGACTTTCCCCTTCACCCTGTCCATCTGCACCTCTTCTTGCCAAAACCATTAAATTTTTCAGTGTGACCTGTAGGAAGGCTGTGCAATAATTATTATTAGTGTTAAGTGTTATTGTTTCACAGCAAATTAAAGTCTATGAATGTAAGTCTTCATACGTCTATGAAGACCAAAACAAATCTGAAGTGTTTTCAAGACATCACTCTCATAAATCATTATTGATTTGGTGAACATTATTCCAGGTCTTATGGAAAGTCTTAGGATGAACGCATGGATTTAGAACAAGTTTGGCCATTTATGCCTCCCTAAATATGCACAATTCAAAGACCACACAATACCTTCACTGTTATCAGTCCAAAAACTCTACTAAATGGTATAAATAATAAATAACGGCACCCAAACAAGTTCCCTAAAAGAGTCCACCTCCAAGTCTGTCATCGTGATGCTGAACTCTAAGCACTTTGTCATTACAGACCTATTCTGCCACGTATGGGTTGAATATGTAGGTTTTATAAGTTCAGACCCTCTGGTAACCTTGTACTGAACACCGGCATTAACATTGCCCATTGGTGGGTTAGCGCACGATATGGGATGAGCGCTGTATAATGGAACGGCAGGAAAACGGATCATCCATAACACAAGTCCAGCCCTGACCCAGGTACCCACCATATACAAACAGTATGTATTCAGCGCGGCTGGTCCCGAGGTGGTTGCTGGCCTCGCAGCGGTATGTGCCATTGTCTGTTTTGTTTAGTGTTGTGATGGTTAGCTCCCTGCCCTCCACGATCATACGCTCGATGTCTGGCAGCTCTCCTCCATCTTTAGACCACAGCACCGGTTCAGGTCTGGGGAAGAAAACACATACATACTATAAATAACACACAGTCCTTCTCTTTCTCCCTCTCTCTCTATATCATTATATAGCACATAAATACACAGTAAACAATCTTTTTTTTTTTTTTACACAAACCTATTTTTATACCGGCAATTGACATTAAAGTGAGGCTGTAAATGAATTTGCGGCTTACATTGGGTTGCCTACGGACACACACTCCAATTTAAAATACTGTCCTTCCTGTGGAATGATCAGTGAGTGTGTGATTTCCAGATGGGGAGCATCTGCAAAAGAAGAGACACCAAACGTAATGAGACAGCGCTGTACGTTAAAGGCTTTACCTCTAACACCGACAAAGTACTACAGTAGTTAGCTCTTCACCCAGCGGACAGCTTTTAGCTATAGCCCGTATCCCTGCTCTGCCGTGGTACTAATCCCTCACCTGAAACCTAATCCTACACTAATCCCGAGCAAATGCAAAGCTAAACCCACAGACATAAATGTAATCTCAATTCCTAGTATTTCTTCTCAATACTAATCTTAACGCCTAATCCAGCTTTATGGCAGTGTGTATGACTGCACTCACAGTGGACCTCCAGGACCTCGGTGGTCATGTAGGGGTTGGTCAGAGACACATGCTCCACGCTGCAGGTGTAGGCCACGCCGTCATCCCGTCTGTCCACCAGAAACTGGAGGCTACTCCTCACTGTGAACGATTTTCCCGTGGCGTTCACCTCCTTCATGCCTGAAATAGAGGTACAATACAGTGGTGAGTTATTCGTTTTTATTGTACAATGGTTTATGATTTCACGCAAGCACTTTATTTTGAAGAAGCCCGCATTAACAGAAATCAGCTTTAGAAATATTAACCATTTTTTTTCAACATGTTGCTTTTCTGACATACACAGCTGCCATGTTGTTTACTTTTTTTTTTGCGTCTGTGCATCTCCTTAGAGGGCGAGAAGCCTCGGCCTTTGAAAGTCAAGTCAAAGTAGAAAGAATAGTGAGGGGAGAGAGAGCAGTGTGAGCCCTGACTCGGTTGGTTGGGCGTGTTTGCTCCTGGAGGACCATCTCTCAAACATCCCAGTCAAGACAAACAGGCGTACATTCCCCTGGCAACGTGCAGTGGGTTTTTTCACAGTCCTAGCCACACCTATCCTCGCCGCGGCGTGTCTTTCTTCCCCCCTTGTCCTCGTCAGTCTCGTGCCCAAACTTTTACCGCTAGCACAGCTACAGATCTTGATTTGCGCTTTGTGTTTTTCTGCGCCCTGTGATGTCGTCTCCATTTAGAGAGACGCCTCTTAACTTAAAATTGGAAGCATTGTTTTGTAGTTTACGGCACGGCTCTGTTGCTGATTTCCTGTCAAGGCCTTGTGAGGTAGTGCCGCTATTCTCTGGAAACAGCTGTAATTTCTGTGATGCTCCTGCATCTCAACCAGAAAAAAAAAGGACAAAGGCATTACCTGACAACAGGCACAGAAGCACTTTTCACTACAGCTGTTTCTATTTAACAATGCCTAAGTTATCATCAACACCCCCCATCACACCTCCCCAGACATTCTGCAATCCAATACAATCCCTGATGAATCAATACACTCGTATGTGTTCACTCTCACACAAGCACACTTACGCAGTACATGAACTGTCAAAGCCCCGTGCAAGGCTCCTCGTCTACAGTGCTTCTGAAGGTGCTGGCTGAATGCAGTCTCCAATTTTGGACTGATTTGTTCAATTTGTTCCATTCCACTGCTCCTCTTTGATTTTGTCAGGTGTAAGGAGTGTACTATTCTATTGGAGTTTTGCTTACGTGATAATACTATGGGACTACTAAACAGTGGCTGCCATTTTAGACCGCAGCATGCTGGCCTTTGAGACATTGCACTTTCATCAACAAATGCATCACATGATACTTTGTTTCGAACAACCAGGAAAACATGAGAGTCAAAGGCCTTTGCCCAGGAGTAAGGGGGGGTATGGGGGAAAAAGCCTCTGTGGCTTCAACACAAATCTCTCCTGCTTTTCCCTCTCATTCCTCAAGCTGCCTGCAGCATCAATACTGCAACGGTGAAGCCGTCACTCAGTTTCAAGGTGGCTGCTAGCATCGCCAGAGAACATGCAGGAGCAGCTTTTGGAAGACTGTGAATGTGAATGTGCCCCAGGAGGAGGTGCTCCTTCTCCTCCTCCTTTCAACCAAAACTCCAAAGAGCAAGGATTGCTTTATTATGACAGGCAAATATACAGTCAGGCCACTAGAGGAGATTACTGTAATCACCACTTCTATCTATCTATCTATCTATCTATCTATCTATCTATCTATCTATCTATCTATCTATCTATCTATCTATCTATCTATCCATCCATCCATCCATCCATCCATCCATCCATCCATCCATCCATCCATCCATCCATCCATCCATCTATCTATCTATCTATCTATCTATTTATCTATCTATCTATCTATCTATCTATCTATCTATCTATCTATCTATCTATCTATCTATCTATCTATCTATCTATCTATCTATCTATCTATCTATCTATCTATCTATCTATCTATCTATCTATCTATCTATCTATCTATCTATCTATCTATCTATCTATCTATCTATCTATCTATCTCTCTCTCTCTCTCTCTCTCTCTATCTATCTATCTAGTAAGTGCATAATGACCTGGGATCAGCCGGCATTAGAAACGTTCTCTAAGAGCACATGCAATTTTTATGGTTGCTGAATACATTTTCAAGTGTTTCAAGCTGTGCCCGTTTTAAAGCTAGAACCTCCTGTCCTGCACAATTTATAGCCCATTGCCCGTTAATCTATAATTAGAGCCTAAAATGTTGTGAGAAACTTCATGTTGTTTTTCTTTTTCTTAATCTTTGACCTAATTTCCCAATTAATTCACCGTTGACTGCTTTAAGTAAGAACACTTGCTACGTTCATGAGAAAAAACATTTTGCCTCATTTAGTGCTGGTTAGGGATTCTACTTAGTGAAGGACTCTTACACCATTTGTAGCTACGTTGGTGGTCAGCAGTTGGAGGCTGCAGAGATGTAGAACACGCTAATAACAAGAACTGCCCTGCTGGTGGATCCATGGTTGAGTTCCTGCGTGAGGTGGCAAACCCATTTCATTATATTCCAATCTTAATCAGTGTGATCTTGGATAATGTAATGCTTAAATATTCTCACACATTGCAGCACGTGCCTGACTATGCCTGCTAACAGATACCTCACACTGACTCTTATTGTCCTGCTGTTGGTTCAGGGCGTCACAGCATTGGTTGTCTACTTGCATGATCTTCATAAGGCCTTTCTTGCGTGTTTGCAACATCATTACTGTGTTATTATTGATGCAAAACAAAAAGGCTTTTGCAATTGCATCAATTCATTTACAAATGACCTTTTGGTTTAGTCATTTGTATTAATGAGGCCTGCTTTTTTCTTTCAGTGTTTACATGTACAAAAACCTGTTTTTCATTCCTCAAATCAAAGTGATCAGTTGTACCACTGATGGGCTAAAAAAATAAATGGCAACAACAGAAACTGTTACAAACCTTTTAGAGTTTAGATTAACTGGTTAACTGGTAATTAAGATATTTATATATATGAGTATTATACATATGAATTAATTTCACACAGAAATCCACTTTTAGCTTCAATGTTACTTCAGGGCAATTGCTCTCAACCTTGTGGCAAAGAACACTTCTTCACAACATGAATCTAACGTTATCATATAATAGTATTTTCAGCTATTATAGAAGATAATACCAATGCAGGCTTACATGTATCGGGACCAATTACACTATCCCAGCCCACAACTAGGCTGAGTAATTTAGCCAGGGTGACATAGTTTCAAGCAAACGCCCTCCAACTACTGTTAGATCTCAGCTAACACTATTAGAAATGGCTGGAAATGTGAGATCACAGACTAATGAAATCAGTAGGAAGCTCATGCCCCTCTTTGCATGAAGCCTACAATAATGGGCTACTTTATTGCTGTTATAAAGTAGCACAAGATCAATATCCAATATATTTGGGGAAAGTAATGTGATTTTTGCTGAATGAAACAACTTAAAAATGCCTAAATACATGCACACATATTTTATTATCATTTTATTATTCCATTTGAGTTTTCTACATTATTTTACCATACATTTTACATAAATTTGATGTCTTTCTACAGCAATCAAAGTCTTTCATGATCAGCTGAAGACCAGTACATTCTTCATCTGCTACTAGGCAGTCTCTTCATCTCTGCAACGTTTCCATGGCCCTGAAATTCCATGACTTTTTCACGGCTTTCCATTTAGTCGGAGTGCTTCCACAGCCTGAAAAGTTAATTTCTTCATGCTTTATTAATGTTGTTACTCAGCTCAGAGATGTACTAAAGGGGTAAACAGTCTAGTTTCCACTGTGGTCGGGCTTGCTGTGGAGAATACAGTGAATAAATACAGCTGAAAACCACTTTCTAAGGCAATGCATTTGTGAAGTTCTACAATGCATGCTGGTGTATTGCAGTAAGGTTACACATTTGTATATTCCCTGTCTGCCCCAGAGAATTTAACAAATTCTCAAACTTTCCCTATCTGCAATACAGCTTTTAAAATTACATGATATTCTTGAAATTCAATGACCAGTGGGAAACCTGTCTTTGGCATTTTTTATTTACTCAGACAATTGGAAAGCAGAGAAGTAGACCGAGTGCGAACAGGGGGAATAGGAAAGAAAGTTCTTGCAGGATTCATCGTAGACCAGCAGGCAAACCGCTCTAGAGGAGTCTTAACCACTGGGCAAACGATGACCGTGCTTTTTATTTTCTTTTTTTTTTAAGCAATGTACACCAACCACCAACAGATATTGCAGTATTCCCCAGCTATTGAAAACAGCCGACAGGAAAAACAATGTGATACAGGTTATATGGTTCCTATGCCTTTGAATATTACACTCTCATAATTGTGATATTTGAATTATGACAAAATCCTGATAGACATTTGATTAACAGATAATCTGAGAAACTGATCATTTGTTAATTCCTACCTCTAACATTACAATTCTTAAATTCCTACCACCAGGATTGGTTACACACACTTGATTTGTATACAAGTAACAAGACAAGACTAGATTTGGTTCAGGTTAAGGTTGGACAACTAAAACAACTTTGGTTAAAGGATAATTCTGGTATTTTTAAACCTGGGCTCTATTTGTACATATTTTGGGGTAAATGACTAATAGGTACAAAACCTTTTGGAATTGCTCCGGTAGATCGGCTCAGCTGGCAGCCGTGAAACAGGCTGCAACGGCTGAAACGTAAAACGCAGGGGCAACTGAGCCCGATCAAAGTACGTCCACTAAAAGTGCTTGTTTTTGCCACTGACAGGCTCAGATTGTTATTGGTTAGTGTCTGACAACATTATGGAAAGGATCGCTACAGAGATAGACCTCTGTTTAACCAGAGACAGAAGTCTCGCTCAAGGAGAAGTCTCGCTCTGAAATCTCGCGAGAGGTGAGTTGTTGCAGGAAGAGGTTAAACAAAGGTTCCTCACCAGGGGTTAAAGTTAGGCTTAGAATTAGGCAACTAAAACAACTTGGTTAGGATTAGTTTAAGGTTTTGGTCATGGTTAAATAAGAAAACCCAACCCAACCACCAAATCCTTACTTTCCATTTCTATGTCAATCCACTGCCTCTTTCAGTCACACAGCCTCTGTCTCCTGTTTCACTGGATTCGTAATATATCATACGAAAATGACGGTGCTTTACTTTTCATAACTATGACCTTAAAAGCCGGCTGCTGAGTGTCAATACAGAAACGTTCTCCTCACATTGAGATAAGTGCTATGTGAAGGAAAAAAATGTCTAGCTTTGTTGCTTAACTCTGATATACAATGTGTCATAATGTTGGAGCCTTGTATCTGTGTGTATCTGTGTGTGTGTGTGTGTGTGTGTGTGTGTGTGTGTGTCACCTTGTGAAAGGAATGTATACTTTATGTATTGCATAGAGGGTGGCATTGGGCGGATTTCTTGCTCAATAGATTACAATTTGAAGCTTAGCTGTCATTCAGCGACACGAGCAATTTGTACGGCTCTATACTCTGCAAACAAATTATTTGACATTGGCTGACAGTTGTATTTTGAGTTTTGTAATTCTGTGTGAATCTAATATAAATTGTTGAAAAACAAATCATCAGAGCATGAAATAAATATGACAAGGTTTTTGCTAGTACACCTGCTGTCGTCTTGGAGCTTTATAGACCGCTCCCCCGGTGGGGATAGATTTGACTGACAGCAGACACTGGCGGCAATGATCTACCACAGAAGCACCACTGGTAAAGCATGCCATTCCCAGCACATGCTCACTAAAGAAAGCTTTCATGCAGTATCTACAAAAGACTCAGATCCGGAGCACTGATTGACATTCCTCCTCTTTGACACTTTGACATGGAAATGAAGTTTTTAAGTAAAGCCCTCCAGTCTCTCCTGTGTTCTTTATCTCTTCCTGACTTGGAAATGCATCGCGCCGAGTCTGTTTGCCCAAGCAGTTTAATAAAACCCTCTGTACGTACGGTAAGTAAAACTAATAAAAGCAGATTTGTGTACACCAGCTTCAGGGCAGACCATGATCTGTGACCTGCCCGGCATTTTCCACGCTTATGAGATGTACTTTAACACATCAAATTTTAATTTAATCTATTTTATTTAATCTCTTTTGTGTTATTTTTCTTCTCACTTTTTTTTGTGATAGCTACTGATCCGATCTGGGATGAATGTATTCAATTTTAATTAAGGGGTAAATCTGTGATACCTTGCTTATTTCCACAACAGAAGACAGGACAGTAAAAAAGGTGGCTCGTACGATGTTGTAACCGTGGCAACCTCCTCCCATCCAGCCCGGGACCTTTGTTGCCTGTCAGTCCCCTCTCTCCCTCTTGATCATTCCTGTCTCTTTCTACTTTATTGCTAACAACAAGAAGTCACTTAAAGCTGCTACCAGTAGAATTGGAAATTTGATGACTTTGGCACCCCCTTAGCGAGTCACTTAGTGGTCGTGTCGTACATTACTGTCACAAAGACGATCCGTCACTTGTTTCCACTTGCTTGGAACTGGAATAAACTTCTGCGAGGATGCGAGTTATTTCTACCGATGCGCAAGAGGCGGCCATCAGGAGCTAAATGGAAGTCAGACAGTCGGTCAGTCAGATGGTCAGACAGTCAGACAGTCATTAGGCACTCATCCCCTAACACCAAATGATGCTCTCTCACCTCGTATTGAGTGATGCTTGCTCGCCCAGTGTTAAAGTCTCGCTTGGCTACTGCAGTGGCTGTTTTTTTTGCTGGTGAATATTTTAGTTCCACCTAGATTGAATTAGCAAAGCGGTTTTGAATAACAGGTGTGTCATTTATTAAGTTTGGCCAATGCTAATGAAACCCTTTTGGCTAACAGGCTATTATGTTACGATCCTGAAAGACAGCGAACCTACTGGAGCGTAGCAACACAGCAGAGTGGATCTATTCTTCCTGACAATACATTGGGTGAATGATGTGCTTGTCCTGATTATTCCAGGACTGCAGGAACTTAAATTAGAACAACGGTTGATGCTGCACATCCAGCCAGGCGCCATGGGACTGGACAGCGTCTGCACTTGTGTCTGTGTATTTGTTTGCATATGAACCAGTAGATCAATTCAGAGTGAGACAGTCCTCTTCCTGTCGTGGTAAGGGTTTGGGAGAGCCAGGAGTGGCTCTGCCGGCTCAGCAGACACAGCTGCAATGAGTTAGTGATTACTCAGGTATATACAGGATGCTCTCTCTCGTGGCGAGCCTGGCTTGAATGGCGCACACAGACAGGAGACGTCACGGAGGTTGACGATACACGGAAACAGTTGTCCCTGTTGAAGTCTGGCCTGAATGTGTGAGCGAGAATAAAGACTGTGTGAGCCCACAAGCTGTCTCCAGAAGCCGTTCATTTCCACTCCTACATTCCCGAACCTGATACAGTGCTGCAAAGTCAATCCTGCACAATTCGCGGGAAATTGTACCCGGGATGGTAGACACATAGAAAGCAGCACATAGAATAAACAATTCTCAGCAGTGATCTCATTTTTATTATACTATGCATACAATGTAATTTCAGAATGATATATTTAGGATCTTTAAAATGTTTCTCGTGTTTCATAATGTCAATGTAAATAAGTAAAATCCTATAGACTATATTTAACTATACTTAAGCCAACTCTGTTTGTATCCAGGGATGTTAGGAGATGTTTTGAAGGGACTATCTTGTTTTAAAATAGATCTCACGACAAAAGACAGTGAGCAAGAAAGAGATCATTCTCAGTGCCTCTCGAGATGGACAGCAAGCCTGGTTGTGATGCTAGGTGCCAGCTCACTACTGGCCTTTCAGAAATCTACGTGCATGTCATTCCAACAAGAAAACTTCATATCACAGCCCCTCTCCCATCAATCATAATGCCATGCTGGGCAGACACAGACAGAACCACCAAGGAAAAGCTCTCTGGTGCAAATCTTCAATAAAGAGCAACTGTCACATTGAGTCTCCTCAGCAGAGTCGATTACATTTTAAGAGCTGCACACAGCCTAAGGTAGCGCCATCAAATTGAGGAAAAACATTCCTTTTTCCATGAATTTTGTTTGTTTTTTTATGTTTTTTTTCATACAAAAATCAGAAGGTGATAGAGGCCATAAAAATATGCGGCGCAGAACATTAGACAATGCTACCAAAGAAAACTCAGTGGCATTCAGCTGCATGCTGTTTATGAAACCACAGAGAACTGTAGGGATGTCTGTGCTAGCACTTAACTAGGTTTAGTGTGATTAGCATCCATCATACTTCACCATCTGACAGTGCCTTGTGTCTGCCAGCATTGTTCAGCCTGGCTGCAGCTGGCTATCGGGTCTCACTCATCTTGTGACTTCTTGACGTAATATGTACTGGCTGAGGTACGATTCCAAAACAAAAGGGGGACGGATAGAGATTGATTGCAATTTAATTGATTGCGTGACGCCAAGCACGAGATGGGCTGTGTACTCTCATTCTTGAAAGGTGCATTCTCTGCAAGACAACCTGTGCAGGATTGGCTTCCGGCACAAAGCATGGACCTCAACCAAAACAGGACGAGGACGGTCTCACTCTGAATTGATCCACATGTTCCTACACAAACAAACACACAGAGTCCAGTCCAGATGCTGTCCAGTCCCACGGCGCCTAGCTAGAATAAACTGTTGCACATTCTACATTCTGGTAGGTTAGCTGTCTTTCAATATCATAACATAGTAGCCTGTTAGTTAATGCTAATGTTTCAAACTTAATAAATTCCATATCTCGTTGGCAAAACTGCTTTGCTAGCTCAATCAAACACAAATATTCGCCAGCAAAAATATGTTTTGTCAAGCATAGATTAGCCACTATTAGCCACTACTTAGAGTACCGTTTTGGTGTTAGGGGTTAAATGTGTTAAATGACTGAATGAATTTGAATGACTGAATTTGGCTGCTGACACCCTCGTCCTGCGCAACAGTGATGTAAAACACAACCACTAAGGGACTCAAGGGGCAGCCGATGTCATCAAATTTCAAAATCTATTGGTAACAGCTCTAAAATCAATAACATTCACTCCTATATGTGTTAGGTTTG
Organism: Hoplostethus mediterraneus; assembly: GCA_034670385.1. Lineage (NCBI taxonomy): Eukaryota > Metazoa > Chordata > Actinopteri > Trachichthyiformes > Trachichthyidae > Hoplostethus > Hoplostethus mediterraneus. The sequence goes on along the minus strand of JAXDDW010000019.1, from coordinate 3,727,039 downwards.
GCCCAGTAGTGAAAATGTGACTGGTTCAGCCACAGTCCAGCCACATCTGGCCAGGTTCCAGAGACAGTGTAAATGCTGGCTGTGAGCCAGGCAGATCATACGCAGCTAAACCCTGACCAGCGGAGACAAGACGTGAAGGTGACTACAAAAGGAATGCAGCAGCAGGATGACTCGAAAATAATAATGTTTCCAAGAAGGTAGAAGTGGTATCTCATAGGATACGCCTCTCTGTGAAATTCATACATGCTTACCTTGGACCTCCTTGTCATTCCTGAACCACCGGATGTTGGCAGGCAGGTTTGCTGCCAGATGTGGTGCAAGTAAGGGTGATCATGTCCCCCTCCATGGCAGGCTTGGTGGATCCTGTGATTTCAGGACGCAAAGGCATTCCTGTGGTACATACAAATAAAACAAACACTGTTTTTATATACTACATTGTTAATACATTCACATAAGGAGGTCAGTATGGTTGGTTTGCATGGTTTGATGACATATAGTCCTCTGTTGTCTGTTCTAAGGACGTAGTTACATCCCATCCCCGTATCATATAGATAGGTTGTGTTGTTATACTGATGGTGAGTCAAGGCTAGGTTAATGCAAGGTTGATGGCAGGCAGTAGATGGCAAGGGTAAAGTAGAGGTGTGAGGTGGTGGCATAGAGGGGGGGTGATTCCAGGACGCTGGTGTCGTGGAACCAACTCAACAAAACATCAGTGAAGGATAACCCCAATGACATGCCACGTAGCGCCATTGGCCAGAATAGGTAGTTGGCGAATGGCGCCACCTGAAAAATGACTGTAGATGTATGACAGTGTGGCAAGATGTCGGCTATGGTGTTTATTTGGGGTTTTGTGTATCATTCATATAATATCTGAATTAGGTTTGCCCTGGATTATGGCACAAAGAATAGTAGCACCTTATCCTGTTTATTATTAATGACTATTTATTGACATGTAATGTTATGTACATGATCAATATTTGTCAGAGTCTATGTTCAAATGTAAAAAAAATATTACAAACCAAATTCCATGACTATTTAGGTGACTTTTTGGATGTATAGCTAACCAGTGTGCTCAGCCTGCAACACATGGTGAACTATATGTTCCATTGATCGCTGCATGTGACATAATCAGGTATGGTGGAATGAATTATGTTGTATACGTGGCAGACAATCAGCATCTGGCTCATTGTGAGGGTTCGTCTAACTTTCATTAATCTAATTAGGAATGACATTACTTCACATTATTGACAATGTTGACGATGTAAAAAACAAACATTTATTACTATTCCCTGTTATCAACTTATCTCCAGATAGTTGTGCCGGTTTCTTCTCTCACATTTCATCTGTATTTTAAAAAAAATGCTGCAGAATGCAGCGGCTCTGAGGATGCCGAGCCCCCAAGCAAGCCTTCAAAACAAAGACTAACGTACGGCAAAGTGTGGGAATACTTCAAAGAATGTGCTAGTAAAGCAGTAGCGTGCACACTGTGCAAGATCAACTTGGCTTGCTAGAGTAGTATGACGAACTTGAGCAACCTGTGGCAAGCAAGCCAGAATTAAAATTGGATTTACGGTCAGAATTTTCAAAATAAAACCCACATTGACACAAATACTTTGCAGCAACATTTTTGAGCAATACAGTTTCACAATGAAATTAGAGGATATATCTGTACTAAATGAGAAAGTACATTTTAGTCCATAGCTATTGTACACCTACTCCTAAAGGAGTTCCACATGGAAATCAGTCTCATTAGGAGGCAAAAACAAATGTCACATGAAATGCTACCAACCCATATGCTAGCAACTGAACAGTTTGATTGGTCTGAAACAGGGGTTTTCAAAGTGTGAGGCGCGCCTCCCCTGGGGGGCACCAAAGAGTTTCAGGGGAGGCGCGATATTTTGTTTAAAATACAACTATTTATGCTTTCTGGAAAAGAATACAATCGAATTTAATAATATTTCAATTTTAATAATCCTGACAGCAGACGTGTCAAATTATTTTGAAACAGAAACATCTGATTAAAAGCAATTACCGGTCGAGGCTGTAGGTGGAGGGTGACCTGCGCTTGTTCCTGTCATCAGTACAGCCCCGCATCCACCGTCTGTGTGCAGCCAAGACGCAGACTCACCGCTCCCATGAAGGTAGAGAAGGCTATGTAGGCTATTCGTGGTAGGGTTAAAACGAGTGAACAATGTGTATTTTTCCCAGAGCGTGTTATAAACTTTACTTAACGGGTCAGCCCAGTGCTTAATTTGTAAAATAAGAGATGCCGGGGCTCAACTCGCGTCGCCGCCCCCCCGGCGGAGGAAAAGGGGTCAACTTTTCCTACCTCTGTGTCGCCAGCCCAGAAGCCAGCTTTATGCTACATTAACGTTAACCGTGAATCTGTTTTGTCTGTCTGTCTGTCTGTCTGTCTGTGCGTGCGTGTATCTATTTACATATTAGGCTCTGATTGGCTCGCGGACGTAACGTTGTTTAATACCAGTTTAATATACGCGTTGTTGTCGCACTTTAGAGCCCGGGGCTCTGATTCTGAGTAAGACATTTGCCGGGGCGCTAAATCGGATTCTTGGCATTTGCGTAAGGGCTGACCCAATGCTTAATTTGTGCCGGGGCTAGCCGGGGCACAGCCCCGGCACAAATTAAGCATTGGGTCAGCCCTTACGCATGGTGTCAGGAAGCAGCATTGCGCACCAATGGGTTGTGTACAGGGGTTAAAGTGGGCCGGAACGGTAAATAAATCTGATTGCCAGTTTCATACATAATAATGTCAAGCAAGTTAATTTTCATGTGCTGAAGCCTGACGTTCCTTCCAGCTGATGCAATCGAGATACTCACTCAACAAATCAGAACGTGTAGTTATTATTATTATTATTATTATTATTATTATTATGCCTTTTATTAAAATGGGGGAGGCCCCGATGACTTGATGTTCTCTGAAGGGAGGCTCACTGTCTTACACTTTGAAAACCCCTGGTCTGAAAGAAAGACGTCCATTCAGCACCTGCGTTACTAACCTGTACACTAGCAACTGAAGTAGTATGTGGTTTTGGTGATGATGAATGACTGAACCAGAAAGTTTGGAAATTTGTCAGTTTGTTAAGTCTGGTTGATTAGGAATATTTTTGAAGAGTATCCAGCCAGCAGTCTTTGCCATGTGTCTTTGTCCTGAACACTCGTTTTGTGTTTACAAGCGTGTTGGCTCGCTTGTTAGGAAAAATTACTTTGTACTTTTGTGATTATAATTCCCTCAATCTTTGATATAGATTTTTATAGTTTGTCTCCAGTTAGCTGGTCCAGTTAGGCGGCCTCCCTCTCTCTCAAATTCCCACTTTGAATGAGATTTGGCAACGCTGCTAGCTTGCGAGCTTGTATCTGGCATTATCTATTATCCTGTATTGTGGCAGGCCCAGGGTGAAATGTAGAAACGTTTATTTTCCTTTATTGTGACATGTGCGATAAAAAGCAAAATGTGAGGGTATTCTGTCAGAACTTCAGGAATTAACCAAGAGTAATTGGCCTGTGGAGACTGGGCCACGTACTCACCCAGAACAGTGAGGAAGGCCTTGGTGGTCTTGACAGGCATGGTGAAGAGTGAACAGGTGTACTGGCCCTCGTCTGACAAGGCGACTTCAGTGATGCTGATGGTGAGCTCCTGCCATGAGGCCCGTACCAGCTCGATCCGGTTGTCCCTCAGTGCTAGGGAAGGAAGGAGGACACACACACACACACACACAATTACAAAGAGTAAGCCATCTTCAACATCTGATCACAACAACTCCAGCTGGGTTCATGACTGGAGAAATGAACATCTGTGTCCAATGGATGGCAGCAGGTTTTTTTTTTTTTCAACTTTCAACTGCACATCAAAAATATAGGCTACCAGTGCCATTTGTAATTCAGATGACCTGTCTTTTCCGTGATTTCAAATAGTTACAAATAGCTGACGGTCTCATCCATAGTGATTTAGAATGCATCAACAAAATGCATTTGACTGCAACAGGAGAATAATCTGAAATCCTTAGATTACATCATTTATTTAGGCGATCACTTACATTGCAGCTATTGATTTCACTTTAACTCACATGGCAGCTATAGCCCTGCCTGCATCATTCCTCACTCTGAGCACCACCTTACTACTCCTACTACTACTACTAATAATAATAACCATCAGCAGCTAACCCCCCGCTGCATTTCCGAACACCTAACTCAAATTAAAACCTCTCTGTGATTACATAAGATCTTGGAAACTCGCAGCGCTGAAGTTCATTCAAGTGTGACCAGACCCTTATAAACCATGGGGAAACCACGCCGCTGGAAAAAAGGTCATCTGGAACCTGTCATCTCAAATTCAGAATCACCTGCTCCTGCAAGCGGCCAACCACAGGGGGTGGAGGGGGGAAAGAAAGTGCTCCTCATTGAGTAAATTACACATTCTTAATCCTTACTCCCTATAGGCTCGCCCCGCTCTCTCCCCGGACGCTCTTTCATCTGGAGTAATTTGAACTCTATTGGATTTTATTACACGGGGCAAATCTGGCAGAAGTACGGCAGAAATGGGTCTTGATTAGGATTTAATCGATGTGGTCGATGCAAAGTGACGCCCTATCAGATAAAGACACAAAAAGACGTCTCGGTGAAAAATCATTAATCGCCGGCTCCACTCACATCTGATAGTTAGCGATAAACACGCACGGCAGACATGTGAAACACAGCCGAATTAGATTTGCCGAAATGGCTATTAGATTCACACAGACATAGGTCATTATCAACAATGCTCTTCTTCAGCTTCAATTACACCATATCATTTGATGATTATTATCACATAATCACACAAACAAATAATCACAAGCTTGAAAGATATTAATGGCCCTGAGAAGTTTCTTATTAGAGGCTCCTTATTATCCAAGAATAAAGAGTACAGGAAAAAAACACAATCTTTTCAAGCTAGAATTAAAATTTCATAACAAGCCGTGCCATCAGAGAGCCGGCTTATTATGTGCTATGAGGCTTAATACAAACATTTGATAGTCTCGCTGTTGCAAAACCGCATCCCGAGACAAAGCTGCCTGGATGTTCTTTGTAGTTAAGCATCCTCACTACAGAGCCTTTCGAAATGCCCAGAGGCTCTGGCAGAGGAACAGCAACCCCATTTGGAGGATGGATGCCTTGGAAAAGGTGATGGGGTCTAAAGCAAACAGCGCACAGGAACTCAAAAAGATATGGAGGAGAGACCGGGAGGATGAAAGCATTGGACAAGATGACACACTTCCCCTGGCCTGTATCCCTCTATCTCTCCAACACAGAGAATAGAGGGGGATAAACAAGTCAGAACATGGCTTTTGTACTTCTTACCCTGTACTCCTGGAGCACAAACACGTCCAAGACGCTGATAAACATTATGACTGTATCGGAAAAAAGGATTTGTTAAGGGGAACGGTGAGATCCTTCGGTTAAATACCATAGCAGCGGCTATATAAAGCACAGGCATTTTCAAGGGAAATCTATGATGTATTGCAGTACCTAGGGCAATTCATTCCCACTATCTATCGCACAATACAGCATCACCGTCATTGACGCAGGTAGGTAATTTGAATCGTGACTGAGAATCGTACTTACAGACAAAAGATGGAATAGAAAGATACATTTTTGTTCGCTTCTAGCGGTACACAGCGCATGGACCGAGGACAGATTGATCGGACGAGATGTATAAAGGTTTGAATAACCCAAAGACAAGTATTATCTATTACTCAAACAGCATATGGCCAGGGAGCTGTACTACTACAATCCAATCCAGGCTGGAGGCCCAGATCGTAGGCAGATCTGTCACAATCAGACCCAAATGCCAATGGCTGACAAAGCTCTTTTCCAGGTGCTTTAGGAAATCAATGTGATGAAAAGGTTCATTTCCCCCAAACCCTAGATAGCTCCTGCGCTGTTCAGTCTGCTTAGGAGGCAGCATAAATCTGCACCCTGACCTTGTGCGTGCTACAGCCTTGCAGCATGGCAGCTTAATGCGCAGTACATCTCCTCTGATGGAGGCCTTACCAAGGCTGTCTCAAATCAGTAAAACTGACACCCCAGCCCCCCCCCCCAGGGCAAGGGGATAGTCTCGCTACTGCCCATTGATGCAAAATAATGGTCGCCTTGTTTCCCTGACGCTCCTTTGCACCACAGACCATGTCAATAGGGGCCGTTCTGAAGTTGCCCAAGAGAACCGTTGTTGATTGCTGCCACCTCAGATTCAGACCTAGCAGCCAGCGCTTAGCATTACCGCTAAAATTCATCCAGATGTTCCAATACTCGTTTTTAACGCGTTTAATGTGAAACTGCTATGTAATGTTTTATTACAGCATGATGTACTGTGTGAATTAGAAGAACTGGCAGACTGGGATGATGGCTAGCTCTCTGTCCTCAGCGCTAAAGACCAGAAGCAGGGAATCTGGATGTGCACTCATCACATGGCATTTACTTCTGCACTTCACTGAGCAGCAGACAGATGGTAACTGATGTTTCCAATCCAAAACTATGAAGTATTCCTGACAGTCCAGATAGAAAAGGACATTTTACATCCACCCATTAGTCTTGGACATCTATCCATTAGTCTTGGACACAGGCCAATGGCTCTGCGTGGTTTCAGTCAAAACATGTTATGCCCCGTGATGCTGAGCTTCTTCGGATTTTGGCCATTTCTGCCGGGCCCGTAGCCACTCTGAGGCAGTCCTGGAATGTGTGGTGAGAGGCAGTAGCTGTCCTTCAGCTACAACACAGGGTCCTGGCGCACCCCCACTCTCTCAAGCCAGGGGCTCCACTCTTTGCAATTAGAGTGTGTTTGCTGCTGGCTGTGCTTGCTCAGTGGCTGTGTGGGTGATTCTGGACGTGTTCCAGGGCTAGTGGTGCAGGCAGGGGGCTCTTTCCCACCACACATGTGGCTGCAATTAAGAGAAGGAAAGGGCCTTGTTCCAGAGGGCCATTGTTCCTGCCTGTGCTCTCAGAGATCCCACAGAGCAGATGCTACTCAAATTGGACTCATTTCCAGGGCTTGAAGGAGGGAAGGGAAGAAGAAGAAATTCTCCCAGCAGCTAGGCTACAATCCCCTTTCAAGTGGTGAATAATGAGACTGAATGTATTTTTTTTCTGTCCAAATTTCAGCACATTGAGATCCGTTTTTATTCCACACTGGAAAATGTTTGTGATTTCATTGTTTATTTTGTTTGTTTCCCATAGTCCCATTATACCAATTGTTTCTAATGCAGTTTTACTTGTTTCAGGATTTATTTTTTTTTGGAAACAAACAATATATTGAAACAAGACAAAATAAAGCAGATCACTCCACTGGTATAAAGAAAATGATTGATTCGAGGATTCAATTTTTCCCTTTTTTTTTTTCATTTGTCTTAAGAGAAATGATTTTAAGCCTCAATTGTAGATTAAATGTATTGTAAAAATGGATATTTATTACAGTATAATACAAAAGATGCTCCCTGTAAAACCCGGGATTTAAGCAATGTATCTCAAAGACAAACTTGTGTAAATGTACATCATGATGTGGGAGTGCAGCGAGGCACAGTGTTTAGAATAGGAAAACCACTTGGCATTGCAGGGAAAGTCAGCACTCTTAAAAGCCCATTAGTCTCTGAAGAAAGACATCAGGCACAGCTGTGGCCATGAGACCCTTTCTACATTTTGTCTCAAGCAGAAAACAGGATTCACCACCGACACCGAAAAGTAAACAAAACACTTGAGAGAAGAAACTCAGGACTTTACTTCCAGAGAGAGAAGCTCGAGGGGACAGGTGTCTATTTCAATGGAAGCTCTTTTCTTTACTTAAGGGCGAAACACTTCAAACACTCTGACTTATCAGAAATAAACGGGTGAGAGTGGCGCCAAAATGATAGATCACACTTGACTCTGCCCTCCAAGCGGAATCACATTCATTCAAACTTGGTCATGACGGAAACTCAGTTGGGTCTGCGATATTTTCTCCCCGGCGTCAATGTGACATCATTTTTGGGCTTTTTGAAGATGTGGGGGAAAGCATCGCCTCCTCGACCGTTTACAAAATCAGCTTCATGTTAGGTTCCACTCCTTCACCGAGTCAATGTTCTTTACTCAAAGTTAAATCCGGTAGCTCAAGTCAAAATCAAACCTGGGTGGAATGGTAGACGCCAGCAGGGTAGATGGAGTGGATTTCAAAGCCGAGGCAAGGTAAGTGTCCCTTTGCTATCGCTTACAAACACACTAACCTTCAAATGTTTTGTGTTTACCAGAGTGGTGGTTTGAATGTGCTGTCATTGGTGCTCACTGCGCTAATTGCATCCTTGGTAATTATCCTTCATTCTCCCAAGCTAATGAATGTTTTAATGCTCACATCAGAGCATTCATTTAGCACATAACAGCGTTTTGATTGCTACAAGCCAATTAAGATCAATTTTGCTTTGTGACCTTTACGATCCGGGCTGAATGCCCCAATTAAATGGCATGAATGATGAACCATAAACATTTGGGAGATGGAATGGAGATGAGGCGAAGTGAGGTAGAAGTTGCCACAGCATATATGCCTCTTGCCCTATCTAAGAGCATATAGATCAAATGAACAATTTGTTACTATCTACCTCCGACGCCGTTTCCCATTAACTGAATTATTCACATTCACCATATCTGACAAAAAGATTCGGCTTCCCGTTCTGCCTCCAGGAGTCTCATTATCATTCTCCACAACATCACTACTTAGGTTTTTATCCTTTTCGCACAGAAGCCAAAAGGGAAGTAAATCATAATGAAGACAGCAAACGACAGCTCTGTTCTCATTTGTCCTGTTCGGTAATAATAATTCATAACCCCGGCAACATATAAAAGGGATAATTCTACCAGAGACATATGGTCCGCATCGATTTCTTCGTAGTGGCCGCCCACCACAGAGTCGCTGCCCGTCAACAGCCGCGGCTAATTGGCCTAATGTATGAATGATGTGTTGGCCTGGCTATTAAAGCAATCTATCTCTGTCCTCTCAGGTTCCGGGGTGGCCGTGTAGAGGAATCTGCATGCTGGACCGCCTGCCCTCTGCCACGGTGTCGTCTGGAAGCCTCTGAGGTGGCAACAATCAACCAGGACTCAGATATACATAATGGATGAGCCGGAGTGTGCCAGTTGGCATGATATAAGAGGAGCGCTGTGTTCAGCCTCAGACAAATGTGCAGAGACAGTCCAAACCCATATGGATCAGCTTTGGGATTCCAGCAAGGTTAACACTCTCACTCTCTCTCTCTCTCTCTCTCTCTCTCTCTCTCTCTCTCCACAAGGTTTGACTGAGCCTCTTATGGGGGAGCAGGATGAGAAAAAAACACAAACTCTTTCCTATCATTTACAGGCTCACCAATGATACATTAAGCTATTGAGCTGTCACCTACCCACCATTTCCCTCCCACCCGCCATATCCCTTATCCTGCCTCCGTGTCAGTGACAGGCGGTGACATTGCCGTGTAGACAAATTGTAGGTCACAAACTTGTAGGATGTATTGCCGGGGATTATGTCCGTCTGTAGACATGACTCCCGACGCGCTGATGGAGTTGTGTTTTGTCTCCTCCTCATGCAGATTCAATTAGTTTATTGGCGCACGCACGCACATTTTTTTTTTTTTTTATGATCGCTGCTTGATGGACAAGACGCGCTTTACACGGGGCTTGCTTTTCTGCCTTTTACACAGCTGGTGATACTGTAAAGAAACCAAAGTGGAGTTATTGCATTCGCTGTCTTTGAAATTCTGCAAGTGCACACAAATCCCTTCTGTCCTTGGCAGCGATTGCTACTCTTTGGGGCTTTTTTTTTTCATATTCTCATTTGACAGACCTGAATTAAAATGGAACAAATTATAGTCAGGGCAAAAGATCAGATTTTGTCTTACTTTACCTAACAGCTGTCAAATACAATTGGCATATGATACTTTTTTCAGAGGTGTTTCCACTCTTTCCTTCACTGTGGCTGTTCTAAGGATTTAAGAGGTCATTTTAATATCTTTTCCCCTCCTTTACTGTTTTATATCAAATCCCAAACACATCCCGACCAACGCGCCTTATCTTGAATATTGAGCTTGAGGGTAGATTCATTTCCAAAAAACGCCTCACGGAGCTTTTTGTCTAATTTAAGAAGGAACAGCAGATGTATTTTTATCGTCGTTATTTATTTGTACGCGGTTGAGAGTGTTCAGATTCACAAACTGCAAATCAAACTTGAGTTCCTTTTGGATTACACATGCACGGTGACAAACTGCCTTTGGTAAAGTGACAAAAGGGGCTGAAACAGCAGAGTGGGGGAAACTTGCATGTACATCAAACACTGACACCTGGTCCTGTTGTCACTCACACCCAAAGGGGGATTAGTAAGCGGAGAGTCGGACAACAGAAGAACCACAGGGATGAGAAAACCAAAATATGTTTCTGTTTATAGTCTGTTATAGTTTTGACCAGAAAAAAAAAAGCGACATTATTAATCGAATCTATTCTAGTCTAGTCACAGTGATATGTCCTGCGACGGCGCTCTATGACTAGCTGTTCATCAGCGGGAGACAATAGGCTGCCTCGAGCTGCAGTTAGTTGTTGCACTGAAAGGTAGCATAAGGTTGAATCTAACATATTTCACCGGCTCCTACAGCACAGGCCCGGCGAAAGGGACAGGGACAGTCGCGGGCCTCTGCCAAGCAATTAACTGGTGATTTGGCACAGCAGAGATTTCTTCCCAGGCATCCCGCCCTCTTCCTTGCATGAAGCCGTGTTGTTCCACGCCTCCCATTCCTCCTGATGGCCTCTCGGGCATTGTATTAGTTGTGCCAATAAAGCTTTTCATCTGGCTGTTTAAACGGAGATGGAGGGGAAGTGTTCTCACACTTAGCCCGGGCAACCCCTGCTGAGTGGAGTACATTCATTTTGTCATCTGCATTGCCCAGGATAAGGATTCTGTCATGCAATACAAATGGCCGCCCCAGCAGGGCAAAGCGCCCTTTATACACCGTGCTCTCCAGTTTCTCTCCCCCAGCCCCCATGCCTGCTCATACCGCCGCTATTCTTGATTTACTTGTAGATACAGATTACTTACTGTCCCGTATGCACAGGAGATGGGAGGTGCGAACACAATATACCATTTGTTATTTCCTAAATCTCTTGTGCGCTGCTTCAGGTTAGGTGCTGCTCATTTAAGTGGCCTCATTCACACCAAAACTAAATATTTCAAGGATTCTTCAAAGCACGCTCAACAGTCAACATTAACGTGCGCAAAAAAAGTTTTCTGGTTTTCCTGATTGGATTTATAAATGAGTTTTGTCTTAAATTGTTACATCTATTGTACACCGGAAGAGATAGCAAAATAACAAGAACAAAAGAACGGCTTTGGTTCGGCAACTTTGAGTTTGAGTTTAAATCCTTTGGGCACACACTCACACAAAAGCATCTACTTTAGATTTGTTTAACTTTCATTTAATTGTATTTGGAAGTAATTTCATCTAATAAAACACCTTAGACCTCATTACTAAATCCAATCACTTGCGAGGGTGAAAGTATTTCTTCAAACCAGACTGTGACTCTCATTTCCCCCCTTCATTCAGGCGCTTCTCTCCCATCAATTGTTATTCAAAGGGAAAGTTCATCTTCAATCACTGAACCAATGATATTGTATTAGCAGCTACAGCATAAGCCAAATGGGGTAATGCGGTGGGAAGCGTTGAAAGATGAGCACCTCCAACCCCGACAAGACCAGTCCACCGGTATACTCCCTTTCACCCCAATTCCAATTTATCAACTCCAGACTTGGTGTCACCTTTAAATTGGATTTAGCCGGTGAGAGCACCTTTTAATTCTTTCCGGCTCCTTCTCCTCCTCTTTCACAAGGTTGCGGCGACGTGTTTCCTTACAGTACGACATCCAAACAGCCAGGCAACTGTAGAGAGGCTGAGATACTAATTAAGGGAAATCATTTCGCAATCCACAGGCATTTACAATGTAGTAAACAACACAGTCGGCGTTACGTGGTTACAGCAGTTCAACTCCACACAAAAAAACGTTTGCCTTCTGCCTCGTTTTGAGCCCTGAGACGTCAGTGGAGGCGTAAGTTCATTAAAAGTCTGCTTCAACATCAAGGGTAATGCATTTCCATCCTTATCCTTTGTTCTGTGTTCAGCCCAACTGCATGCTCATAGGCAGGCAGTAAAAAAAAATAAAATGAAGTACACCACTGTAGTAATATAATCTGGTTAAGACGTCTTCAACATATCTCATCATTTTATCATTACCCGCCATCACGCTCAGAACGATTACTCACCTTTCTTGTCCCCAAAGAAGAGGGTCTGTTGTGCTGGGTTTGACCACTGGAGGGAAGTGTTATCATTGAAATCCACACGACAGGTCATGTTGGCTGTGCTCCCCTCCACCACCGTCACATTCTGAGTTATGGGGAACTGACCTTGGCTACCTGCGAGATTAGGAGACAGAGTTGAGGTCACGGTCGAGACATGAATAGATTGCTTGTTTCGGTTTGGGAGTTAGCTGTCTTAACAAGTTTCAGGCTTAACTTTTTTTCAAAGGAAATGTCATCATCACATCACCCACTCACATTAATGGCTTGACTGCATCTCCATAAACCACAGATAGCCTAATGGGCGGCATAGTCAACATGGGCTCCAGCATTGGACAACTGGTGCAGCTAGAAAATACTGTTTTCTTACACAGAGAACAATGATAAGTCTCACTGTCCCCGAGCGCTTTCCTCTCTGCCTCATTGTAGAGCCCTAATTGGTAGCATGGCCTGATTAGAGCTAGTCATGTTCCGCAGTAGAGTCTAGAACTGCAGCTGGGTGGTAAATTGACACATAATCCCAGACACTGTGGGCCTTCGATCCAAGTGACTGCCTTACCCTGAAACAGCCACTCGTCACAGCGTGCAGAAGACATCCAAACGAGGCCTAATCACCCAGCCTTGCTGGATTTTACCTTCTTATTCCACATTTGTACTTGTCGTCTCAGCAAAGTCCCCTAATTACATTCCAGAAGCATTTCTATCCCGGTTGTGTTTTATTGAACTCTGCCGCCTTCAAAAACAACGGCCTAAAACCAATACTGAGGGAACTGTGAGAGGACACAGTGTAGGCTAATATAAGCCTGACCAGACTGGCCCCTTTAATGATGGCAACAGTAAACACAACGTACTGTATTTGCCTGCGAGCAATTTGTTGTTAATCTGTGTGCATGCGTTGTCTTGATTTCACAGGCCTGCTTTGGTCTTCTCTTGTAGCTGCTCATAATGTGCCTGAATATGAAGGTGACATTGTCTCTGCCTCTCTCAGGTACAGTTCACCACAGGGACATTTCAACTAAGGGAGCAGCTGTCTGCCTCATTAGTCCAACTCACATGGGGATCAGAGGGGGGCTGGGATAGCCAAAGGTCCGCAGACCTTCCTTGACCTTGACCGTCCTGGTTGAGACCATGGTCGGCGAGAGGTGAAGGTAAAGCTGGCTATAAATAGCAATGGGAGTATGGAGATGATAGTAGTTTATTTACTGAACTGAATAACATAACATGTCAACAAACACCTTATCGTTGAATTCATTATCACTTCAACAAATTACTATGTCATCACTTACATCATCGTTACATTTGAAGCTCGGTCGGTGAGATGTTGGCTGGGTAGTCCACCACCACCAACTACACATGGCATTATATTAAAAAGCATTTTCTCCACCATCTTCTGTCTCCAGTGTACACTATCCAATACAGCAGACAATGCAGGGAAGACCAAACAGTAATGAGTACAACCCTTGATCCCTGAGAGCCGTGGGGGGTGGGGGGGGGGCGGAGGTGGCGGGTGGCGGTACAATGCACGAGTATGCAGGATTGCTATCGCTGAAATGCTTTTCAATTACGTCTCTGAGGCCAATAAATGCTGTGCATATAATCACTGGTATGGCTGTGCCTATGTTGCTTAAAGGAGAGGCAGTGAAGGTTGTCTGCACTGCAGTTAACTGGGCTTCGCCTAATGCATTCATGAGATTCTCCTGTCTTGACATACTGTAGCAGCCCCCAGTGTGGCACATGCTGTCCTGTCTGTGGAAACATAATCCCCAGCCCAGCACCAACTAGAGAGCGTATTCCATTTTGAGACGGTGACTGGAGAGTGGCTGGCTAAGCAACACTTTAGAAAGACACTGAAGCACAAACTGCTCCATGGATGCTGCACTGCAGGTCAACCTGGGCTCTGACCACTCTGAAGAAAAGCACATGGACAGGAGTGTGTGGCTATCAAGGATAAGCAAAAGATGTATTCCAGTTATGTTGTGTAAACTCGCCATTAAATCTCCACTAATGTCATTTAGTTGGTTCAGGGTTGTTGTTCCCTGTACCTGTAAGGGGCTGTAAGGGAAGAAACCCTGAGAGTTAAAAGAGGTATGGAGGAAGTTGGCCTCTCAGACAACCCAAGAGGGATCACTGAAGTGCAGTGATGAAATGAGGAATAAACCTGTGCATTTGCAATACGCCTTCGGGGAGGACGGGCCCTCCCCCAACACAGCGGCACATATTGGCCTTACAGGCGTGACAATAAAGGGTATTGCAGTAGCAATCTCCCATACTTATATGCATTATACCGGGTGAAAAGAGACTTCTTACTTTCACTCGGGGCCAGCTACAGCTTCACAGATTGCACACACTTTACAGTAGAGTCAATGCAATGACAGGTTTGAGTATACGTCAAGATGTCTTGATGAAAGCTGGTGTTTGCCCTCTGAAACATGACTACCATTAGAGTCTGCTTTTTCATTCTGGCATCTCGCTTCTTTTAAGCCATAAAGATCATGAAGTGCTATAGAAAAGGGAAAATCAATATGTGATGAGTCACACAGTCATCTCTCTCTCTTTCTCTCGCTCTCTGTATATACACATAGGAATATCATCCAGTAAATAATACCTCTTTAGGACCTCTCAGAAAGTGGACCACATTAAGGTGCAGGTTAAAATTGAAACTTTAACCTTCATATTATGTTACGAGGAGTAAAGCACAGCCATTATGTTGCGGGTCAAAGTGACCCGTAAGGTATATTCTCTCAATACGGTCAAAGAATGAGATAAAACCAGCAACAACTTTATTTTTTATTTTTGTCTGTCAAAAGTAAAAACAAGAACTGTCAAACACTTTATTTAATTTCATTTTAATAGTAGTAGTAGAAGTAGTAGAGGTAGGAGTTGCAGCAGTAGTAGAAGTACTGGTAGTCATAGTAGATGTAGTAGTAGTAGTAGTAGTAGTAGCAGTAGCAGTAGTAGTAGTAGTAGTAGTAGTAGTAGTAGCAGTATAGTAGCAGGAGCAGTTGCACTAGTAGTAGTAGTAGTAGTAGTAGTAGTAGTAGTAGTAGTAGCAGCAGTAGTAGTAGTATTAGTATCAGTAGTAGTACTAGTATAGTAGCAGGAGCTGTTGCAGTTGTAGTACAATTCAAGTCAATTCAATTACAATTTGGAACTACTTGGTCAACTTTGACCCCGAGAGCGTTTATATATCAGAAATATTTGCGGCCTGTTTATGGGCCGAACTCTTCAAGCCACCGCTGGTCCCTTGGCAGCGCTTACACCTTTCAGAATATTTCTTTTATGACAGTCACATGGATCTGAGAGGCGGTGTTTTTTTAAGTGCTCAAGCAAAGTGCCCACTCCAGTGAAAGCAGAAACTAGCAATATCATCCTGAGCCGGGAGATTATGGTCCACGTTCAGGTGGGCTACCAGCACGCTGATCACCAGTCACAATGTCAGCACACACCAGATTAGTCCATTTGTTTGCTGTGCTTCACACAGTCACGTTGCGCCACTGTAATAGTAACTTACATATAGATCCGAGCAATACTGCTGAGTGAATTCATATCTGATACATCTATTAAAGCACCACACACAACATGGATGCGCCCTCTTCTTTCCTATACATTTTGCATTGGATGTGTTTTGCCGATGTGTGAATTTGAGTGCATGGGTAGGCAGTAGAGCATGCATTGATGATAACCATTTCATCTCAACCAACTTCTCTTCATGCTGTTCTCATGCTGTTCTCCTCACGCTGAGAGCAGCTCAGACCTCAGCCACATGGAATCTGAGTCTGACAATATTAGATCCAAGAATATGATATTTGGAGTATTGATTTTACTAGGCATGTGGTCCAGATGAGTCTCTAGAAGACGAGAAGGAGGAGAGGAGGAGAATATTAATCTAAGTGGAAGATGAAGCGAATTAGCTGATTAAGAATTTCAATGATCATTTTATTGATAGTGTGTTTTGTTATCATAGCCATGGCAATCCATGCCATGCTGAGCAAACAGGTTTGAATGCAGGGATTAGACAACCATGTTGCATGTTGCATTTAAGGACTCCTCCAATGACCACTGAACCAGGATTTGAGGTGAAAAATATGAGGAACATCTCTGTTGAGGAGAACAGAGAATTAGTGGAGGAAGAATGAGCCATACCACCCCAAAAGCCTTTCTCAGTTTCAGCTGACTGCACCAAATAATGGAAAGCAGTGCCTTGATGAATGGCTAGGGAGCAGTCAAACACACCACTGCAGAATAAACTGTAAACTGCAGGCAGGAGTAAAAAGAAAACAAATAACTCAAAAATAGAAATAGCCAATGCCTCCATTCATTACGGAATAATAACAATTATTAATTTTCATGTGAAATTAAATTCCAGGCAGTCAAATCAAGCCACGAGTTCATCTCTGGTCCATGATAGCACATTCTTTGCAAACTAAGATGTTAGAGTTGGTGAGTTTCCATCTGCATGCTTATACAGTAAGTTATGCCTGCCTGTGACATAATGCAATATAATGAAAGTGTATATGTTACCAAAAATGTGTGAACTTGCTAAATGTACAAATTTACAGAAGGTGGATCTGTTGAAAACGCTAGTCACAGTAGCGAGGCTCTCTCACAGAATGTCTTACTGACTGCTTTTCAGCAACACCTTGATTGCTTGTTGTACCACTGATATCAACAGAAATGTATTAGTTGTAGTAGAGCCTTATTGACAGATTATTGGCCTCATGGAGTTGGTCTACATTTTGAATATGAATTGAATTTCATGTGAATTATGATAAATGGTGGAAATGTTAGTACAGAATCCAACAATGCAAAATGAATATCAGTCTTATAGTCATGGAAATATGTGCCATATCTCATGGTGCGACTTTCCCAAGAAAGTTGTAAGGCAACTTGTAAGGCAAGTCACTCACAATTACATGTAAATCACTGTAATCTGCACAGTTTCATAATAACACCAGTTTAATAACAATGGTACAAAATCATTAAGACACAAACAGGTATTTATGGACGGAGATTGTGGTTTGCTTTGGATCTCCAACAGCCATTAAAATTGTACTGTACTGCACTCTTTGTACTGACATATATTTATTTTTAACAAGTCTGTAATTTTCGCTCCTGTTGTCGTTGCCTGCAGTCAGCTAAAATGTATGTGACATCACCAGGGGACAAATGGGGGTCAAATTATGTAAACCTAATTTTAAGAAAATCGAATTTGTCTGCACAGTAAATGCATTAATGCTGAATACTGGTTGGGAACGCGTGTGAACAGCACAGAAAAATCACATTTCTAGCATCAACATCCACAAGGTGTTTAAACAGACAATGCACTCTTGAGAACCAAATAATTAATCACTGCAATTACTGTAACTTGACATAATTGTAATTAATTGCCTTACTCTAAAATGTGTGGCCTATTTGCCAACATGTTGGGAGAGTAGGAAGTGAACCCCCAGTATATAAATATTCCATTTAATTAAAACACCAGGCCTCTTGTGGTGTGTATTCCATGGCGGAGGGAACAGGAAATAACACGGTTTGCTGTCTCCTATGACGGGAAAATTTCATTCATTTCAAATTTCAGTCATTTTCGTGCGAGACAAATACAGACAACTCCATGTTCCGATTTACTGTCAAGTTTTGAAACTTTTTGAAAGTGTGGATGCCATTTGCTCTCTTCTTTCCGACATTCTGTTGCCTTTTTTCAGATCCAACATTACTACCCCTTTAACTCGATGCCCTCATTTGGACTCGGTCACTTTTCGCTGCAAGAACTAATAGACACTGTTTCACATACGATACCGTCCACCAGTCTGCTAGTCATTATATCCACCAAATTCCTACAACAGGTCATTAGTTCTATCGGACCAACTCAATTCTGTTGTAAATAACCCCCTGACCACTGGCTGTGTCCTTGACTATTTTACAATACAAGTGTCCGGCCTCTTCTGAAGAAACCAAATCTTGTTTAAACCATCCTTAAAAAATATAGGTCTATTTACAGTACCTAGTTACTTTTTTATCTCTGAAATCCTGGAGAAAATAGTTTTAAAGCAACTCATCTTTTTGAGCTTTTTCAGCACTAAAACCACCCAGGCCAAAGTTAATGATGATCTCTGATGAATGTCGATGCTGGCAGGAGGCTGGTATCTCTGCGACTGCCCTGGAATGGTTTTATTCTTACTTGTCAAATAGAAACTCTTGTGTTTCCTATTGGTGACCATGTTTCCTCTGCCTCTTTAGTTACATGTGGTGTACATCAAGGCTCAATTCTGGGTCCAGGTTAATTCTCACTACAATATACTACAGTACCAACCTCATCTGCTTCCACTGCTACTGCCAATGATTTGCAGCTATATATGTCTGACTGAATAGATGTCTCAGAATCTTCTGCAGTTCAAACCTGACAAAACAGAAGTTCTTGCTATTGCCCTTGAATGCATTTCATGACAACTTCAGCAGCCTCCTGGTCCTTTCACAGATGATGCCAAAGCGGCGTCTTTGATACAAGTTTAAGCATTGAGCAACATTTCCAAAAGGCTCCAGGTTGTGCAGAATCCTGCAGCAAGGCTTTTGAACAGGACTAAGAGAAAGAACAACATTGCACCCATGTTGGCATCCTTACTCTGGTTGCTTCAGTTTTAGAATTGATTTCAAGACTTTATTGATAAGGCTTGTCAAGGCCTTGCTCTTAGCCATATGATCTTTTAGCCCATTTTGAGTCAGAGTGCAGGCTGAGATCCTCAGGCAGGTCTACAGTCTGTCTAGGTTAAAGACAAAAAGGTGAGTGGGGTTTCCCTGTCAGGGCCTCTGGACTGTGGAATACCCTGCATAAGGAGCTTAGACAGGCTACATACATACATACATACATACTGTACATGCATACATACATACATACATACATGCATACATACATGCATACATACATTTCTCATAATTTGACCTGAATATACTGTAACTGAACATTTAGTATTGCCATTATCAGTATCAATATTTTGAAGTTAATGTTTATTGTTTATGTTTTTCCTCATATTGTCACTACAGAACAGTATTAAACAATTATGGAGTTGCATAAAGTATAAAACAAGATCAAAAGCCAAAACACAATTTGAGGTTCAGTGGGCCGGCTGGAGTACTATTCTGAAAATAGCAGATATGTCAAGGGAAATGATGCACTCACTCACTGATGCATTTTTAAGTCAACTATCCTCAGAGTTATCCTCTGCAGTTTCTTAGCGTTTTTGTGAGAGTGCAGTGAAGATGGGCAGGAGAGTGAGCAGAGGGAACTGTGAGAGCATAGTGTGAGACAAATCCAAACGAATGCATCAGTGTATAAATGGTTTCCAAGGTATTTCTTCTCAAACCGCCATAGCAGCCTGATTCTGTTGATTGTTAATAGCCTCTAATGTCCTCACATCCCTGCAGCTTAAGTATTTTGAAGTTATAATGAAATTCAGGTCCATCTGTTTCAATCACACTGATCACAGTGATAAAACTATAGGGACAAAATCCTTTCTATTTTGGCAATTTAGGAGCTGCAGCAGGGTTCAAGGTGTTGGTTTTAACAGGTGAGCAATCCCATAGGGAGGCAAAATCCAAGAGGTCATCTCATATTTCTACCTTTTATTTCCCCTAGACACAAATGAGCTCTTTTTAACACAATGATGAAACTAAAGACATTTTGTTTCTCTCAAATGTCTCTCAAATTCAACAACCACATAAGCTAATTTTTATCTCACTATGATCAAAAGACTTTAGTCAATATTTTATATATTATTAGTATTTATAGTATTTTCGTATCTATTAGTATTTTAATATTTAGTATTTAGGAAGACTTTAGTCAATATCTGGTATTGACTGGTTGTTAACCAAAACAATTCACAGTGTGTATTAGGAGCATACATGTGTTAATATTTGAATGAAATATACAGTTTGAGAAAACCTGACCAAATGGTGTGAAGACATTCAGATATATTTCAATTTCACACGAGTATTTCACAAACAGCATAACACAGCAAGGTTTTGATTGGTTAAGACACATACTACATTATAGTGAGAGTTCAACAGCAATGCTTTACTCAACTGAAAATAGGCTGACTCTCATTTCACACCACATTTCACGATCATCTGATTGGGACAAACAATTTCATACCATTCTTATTAGAGTAATGAGAGCACACCTCTGAGCTTCTAATCACGCTCATACTACACTGTGGGTGAACAACTTGCCCCCTCATTTTTCTTCAAAGTCACTTTGGTCTTGCAATTTGCTCGTAACGTGGCCACTGCTTCAGCAACTGCCTCAGCACTGGACTGATGAGCTGATAAGTTTCTGATGGCCAAAATACTTTTCCCATTCAACACTAAACCCATTGTTTTTGGTTAACTATGTCCTTAGAGTTAAGATACAGGGAATTATATATATATAAAGGCAGCAGTTACACTGGTGCCTATTTTTGAAGTGAAAAATGCAAAAACATGTTTCACAAAAGGTCATGGATGTTATTTATGTATTAGCTAACACAGCCATAGCATTGATGTGGAGCAGGGATTCGGCATTTGATGCTGCAGCTACACTTCCAGTCCACAGCAGCTGCTGGCCGTGTGACTTTAATGGCTTCTAGAGGACTCCATGTTGAAGCTAAAGTAACAAATGGTATTAGGCATTTCCATCAGGCTCAATGCAATGTGTTAACTACTGTAGGTGTTTATAGACAGAGGAGTTTGTTACCTGTCACATGAATCTCATGAGTTGCTCTGCATAGCACTTATGTGGTCTCTCCTCCAAAACCAATAACACACTCCCCCATAGGGAGTGAAGTGGATTAGATAAATGCTGACCCCAGCTCAAAGAACTACATTTATTGAAAATAAATGTGCACATCCCTCCATTTTAAAAATAGTTTTCAGCTAACCTACACTGCAATTCAGCATAGTTACAAAGCAGATCGCTTTCAATTCTAGGTCCATTTTGAAGTTACACATCTTCTTGTAGTGCACAATTTTGTGCACAACAATCTTTTGAAAAACAAGGATTCTTTGACTCTTCTGCTCTACATTAGGGATAGCTCCTCCTCTAGCTTGTCTGTTGGCTAGAAAACCCCCGACAGCTAGCAGGCAAGCAGACTCAGCCAATATTGAATTCTGTGAATTTCTAAGCACATTAGTATTAATTCATTATTATTATTATTGGAATGCAGTAATGTTTTCTTTTTCAAGAGCACAATGCAAACAATATGCTCCATTTCCTAGATTCTGAATGAGATCAATTCTGAAAACTTGCTATGATATCCAGAATATGCCAATATTAGGCAGAATACTGATGCGTGTAAACACCTTATGCAGTCAACATATTGTCTGATGAAAATAAATACGTTTGGTTTCACAAGTTTACTGCAGTAACACTTATGACAGCTTTGTCAGCAGCTGCTGCTCATCACTCACTTAGTTATTATGGCAAATCATGAAAGCTAAACTAAACCAAAAAACTTTCTAAGTGAGGAGACAGTTTTTTACTGCCAGGAAGGATGCAGAAATATTTAGCTTAACAAATCACACCAAGTTAGCTTTTGATGCAAATACATTATAAATACATTATAAAGCTAAGTGTGTAAATGAAACTATATCTGTCAATGTTAATGTGATATATAATTATATATAATATAATTATCTGGTATATTACCTTATAGCTTGACAACATAACTGATATTTAGGCTACTTCTCGTGGATCATGCAAACTTAAAGCTTTGAAGTAACTCTTTAAATTAAATATCCAGAAATATCCAGTTTCAGGTGATGTAACGTACCATCTGGAGCGATCCATACAAAGAGACGAGCACTAAAGGTAAGACTGTGCCACTGTAACCTAAATCTACAAACAAAGCTATTTTATCAAATTATTCCCTTTTACTTATAGGTGACCTACATCCACAACACAACAATCTTCTCATATATCTCATCATACATCATATATTTAGCCACTATTGGCACCGACATGGTTGCTAGAAGATTTGTGATGTAATTGCAAAGCCTCTATAGTCAGTAACTGTCACACAGATTATTTCCCCCACACAATGCAAAAGGAAAAAGGGAAAGATAATGCAATTGTCCGATAAAGCGATATTCTTATGCATATTCTGGATTATTTTTCGAAATTGTAGTCATCTATTACAGGGCGTTCTTGGATTTTGTTATTTAGCACCCATTGGCAGCCAGTCAAGTTGGCTAGTTTGTAAAGTTTTATGAGCAAATAAACAGACTGTGAGCAGACATTATACCAGATTATAGGATTTATGTTGTGATAGTCAGAGCCAGTGCCTTGGTGTTGACGCTGTTGGTCAACACAAAAACACTGGTGTTGTCCAGTGGTGTTGACCAGTGGTGTTGTCCAGTGGTGTTTTTGGGCCTTCACTGTGCAAACTCTGCATCCAAAAATACAACCTGTCAGTAAATCAGAAATCAGACTTCCTGGGCTTCAAGCGGGTCAATAGAAAGTCAGCGGGTGACATCACTTTGTCCGTTATTTTCTACAGTCTATGGTAAAAACAGAAAGGTTTCAGAAACAGCACAGTAACTGGCACCAATTAGCAAAATATATCCATTTTGGTAGCCTACTATTGAAATGACTATTACTGACTATGACTATTACTGTCGCACTAAATATAATATTGGCGTATTATTATGTTTAGAAGCCTTTATTTATCCAATCTAGACAGGAAGTGTAATTAGTGATAATGGAAATGCTTTTGAGGTGATTAGTTATAGGAGGAGATAAAATGGCCCAATATTATCAATTGCCCTATGAAGTAGTCCAATCAGGCTCCAACCTGTTCTCACCTATACTGACCTTTTCTCAACAGTCTAAATAGGAAAAAAAAAACATATTTCATGTGATTTATTTCTGTAAAGACTGAAATGTCAGATCTGTTGCCAAAAAAAATAAAATAATAATTTGTGCTGACAGTGTAATGTAAGCCCTTTTGGTTCAACATCAAACCCAGATGCTTTCTATGTATGTGACAAACCAGCTGACTTGAGGCATTCAAGAGGGGTGTGCCATTTTAAACACTGTAAGCCTCGTTGATTGGAGGGATTTAAGCAATTGAGAGAAGTTAATTAGGGGCCAAATCTAGTTGTGACAAATTAACTGGAGCTAATCTGGAACAGCCTATGCAAACCGATGGATCGTTGAAAATATGAAAGTGTAAATCTAGCTGCTCGAACATATTCAAAATTTTTTATAATGTTCTGATTCAACGGCATGATAAAATATCTAAATCAGAACATTTGAATTCCTATTGTACGGGCCCGCTAACATTCAATTCATTAAATCACAGGAAATCCATATGTAATTGTGGTAAAAGCTGAGGCTGTAATTACTTCTGCCCAGATCAGTAATGCAGCGTGTCACTCTGTTTGCACCTGGCATTAAATTATAAATGCAGATAAGCTAGAAGACACATTATATTTACAGGCCACATGAAAATACATATAAATACATGTGCAACTGTGCTCACAAATTGATCGAGACCCAATCCAGCTGCAATTTGTGACTTGATTGTCATTTTAATTACAAGGAAAAATAGCCTCTAGATGGTTTGGCCAAAATCAGATACCCATCATTCTTATTTATTAAATGTATTTATGTGGAGCCCCATTCATGACAGTCTACTAGATGCAGCATCTGTCAGCGTTGGGGTTATGGTGCTGGGTGTAGTGGTTTTCTCACATGTTTCAATCAGGTTTGAACATGAACAGTTCACAGCAGATCAGGCAGCCAGGATGCACATGCTGAGATGACCCAATACCACAAAGCAATTGTGCAGTGTATTCATATGGCCAGTGACCGCTGATGGCGTGATTAAATTATGCAGTGAGTTGATTGAGTTGTTACAGAGCCATATGAAGCCTGTTAGAAAGAAAATAACCAGGAGAGAGGGAGCTGTCTGTCAGCTTTACCCTCTATCAAAAAGGACATTTGGTGGCTGTTGCTGAATAGCACCTGAGCAACAGTGAACCTCCCTCGACTGAGAGGTGTTACTGAGCACTGTCCTCCCCTGTGATTTGCCACAGTGGGGGAGGGGGAGGGGGGTTATGGAGGTGGACAATCCACAGAACTGGCAATAAATATCCCTGCTGGAGAAAACTCTTAACAGTGTTTTTTCTGCTGTACTGGAAAAAGAATAGGGTGTAGGAAAGAGGAAAGTGACAATACATCAGCTTCAGAAAGTGGGCCAGAAATAGTGAATAGTCTCCAGGAGGAAGAGGGAAAAGTGTAAATTACATGTTCAACTGGTGATAGTTATTCTCTGTGTAGTATTCCAGCGGTTAGGTTTGCCGATGCTCGTTAACATTCTCCACATAGATTTGGTTTAGATTTTGAGAGATCTATACGCTGAAAAACATATGGCTCACAACAACAAATGCCCTTGATAGTGATCAACCTAACTCCGTAGGGCTGCTACCGGGCTGATAAATGCTTTAATTAATAGGAATGCAAAAGCACAGGGGTTTGATTATGATCTACGCGGCATATTTTCGCCATTACCATAAGTATGGATTTCCTTTAGAGTGTGAGAAGCCATCAGGTGGGAATGAATGAGACTGGTTCCCACCTCCTGTTGAAACATCATTTACAAAGTAGACGAATAGAATAGAATACACATTGGATAATTTGGTCAGTGATGGACACAAAACCCCTGAGTGATCTCAAGATGTTCAATAAACCTTGCCCTGTCCTTTTGACACCCTGTTAGATACACATTCATAATGCCTGAATATGAGTGTTACGACCACTACATGGCACAATAATGACAACATCACGCCTTATTTCAGCTTCATGGTTTACCTATGGCATTTGGGTAACAGTAGTTCAACAATTTTCTCAATTTATTGTGTGAAAAATACAATATTACAGTTTGCCTTGCCGTTTCTAACTGAAAAACATGACTTGAGGGTGGCCATGAAATGTACTGCCATGAAGCTGTTTTTCAGACTGATATTTGGTATAACCCTCTAGCCCTCTGTATCAACACTTGACTAATGCTTCTCCTCTTCTGTGGACTTGCACTATGGTCAAAGGATTGCTTCATCTAACCAGTTACAATATCCAAATGCACCTATGTGGAAAGTCTCAATAAATAAACCCATTTTAACATTTTATTTTGAAAATCTTGCCTTGTAAAATGTTTTCAAATGAAGGAAGCTGACAAAATGCATGAATCAATACTGAAGAATCTTACATGTAACTACAATCAGGTGTTTTGAAAGTGTTATTAACCAAACCCCGAAACACTTATTGATTCTATACATGTGCATGGAACATGTCTATGTAGAGTTTGTTAAAATGACTTCCAAATGATGGAGGAGAATTCAATTATGTGGATGCTGAATGTGTGGATGCTGAATGTGAATCTCCTGGTAATTAAAAACTAACTTCCTAATTAGTCCTTCTATAATTAGCAAACATTGCATTTAAACCCATGATAATGTTGGCCATGTAAGTGGCTAATAGGAGGATTTCACTTCAGTATACATACATATTTTGCACCTTGCTTTTAAATGTTTCATAATTTTCTTTTCACCTGCAATTGTTTGTTTTCTTTTTCTCTTGACGTTTCATCCTTTGAGATTTTAATGTAAAGCGTCTTTGAGTACTTAGAAAAGCGCTATACAAATAAAATGTGTTATTATTATTACAACACACAATTTTCATGTCATAACAAGTGTACTTTTTCATTGGATGACCATACATATTATATTTATATACTAAAAACAAAATTAGAATCCGCAGCGAGTCAAATTTTCACTTAATCTAGAAGTACTGGGAATAACAGTGGCAGCAATAAAAGCTCCCATACAAGCAGAGCTACTGGGTTATTGGCATCAGGATGCTACGGAGGTTGTAGTTATTGTATCAGCTAGCAAGTGGCAATGGCAGAAAATGTTAATGCAATATAAAATGAAGGGTACAGAGTATAAATCATGGGTGAGCAGCAAACAAAAACTAGGTGCTGGAATTTTCAAATCAGTGCACAATGAAACTGAAAAAAGACAATTTAACAGGCAACAGATCAGAATGAATAACAATAAAATGAATACCAATAAATGATAACATGAGGGCTAAGTGTTAAATGTTGAAGGGCAGCAGAGGCCTAAAAACATTTAGGAGCTGGCTCGTAACCGCAAGGTCTCCAGTTTGAATGCGCAGACTGTCTGGGAAAATCTGGGTGGGGAAAGCAAATGAGTAACACTCTGCCCTCCCTCAACATCCGTTGAGGTGCCCTTGAACCAGGAACAACCCCCCAACTGCTCCAGTAGAGCTGCACAGTGTCAACAGTAGAAATATAGGAAATGCAAGGCTGGTTGTACTGGGCTCCCCAGTGGGAGTGTGTGAATCCATATATATGTGAAGCTGGTTGTTTATGAAGAAGAGCAAGCATGTTCAGTAAACCCTTCCTGAATGAATAAAAAAATCCCTGGAAAGGCTTGCAGCAGGCAATGTATGTTAATACTTCCTTTGGCTCTAGGGGGAGATAAAAGGATGATCCAAACATTGTTTATTGGGAACTGTGTCCAGCATAAATCATGTAGCAAGAAAATGGAGGCAATAACTCACCTTTCACTTTGTTTTTTGTCCCAGCCACTGATAGCATGAGGGGGTAAGGCAAGGAAACAGCAGGTTAGACAGGTTGTATGAGAGAGTTACAATGATAAGATGTTTATTTGCTCCAACCGCGGTGACAGGAAGCACATGAGCCTATGTAATACATATGGAGATATGTTGTTAGTCATTTAACATCAATGAGGTATTACACAGTAACAAACTAATACATTTTGAGCAAAAAACATTAATAATTATTAAATTACAGCTTTACTAATTCAAGCTTTGCCATGTAACTCATTCATTGACATGCACTAAACCATCTATAGCTGGTAGGTGGATAACCACACACTGCTCATTGCAACATAGCTGCGTTTTCTTCAAATTGTTTGATCCACATGACACTCTTCTTATTTGTCTAATAGAAAAATGTATGTTTCTATTGATGACCATGCCTTGTCTCATGTGTTGTGCCGTGTGCTTGTATATATTCTTGTTTAAACTTGCCTGTTTTGTCTTTCCTATGCTATGAAGCGCTTTGTAACATTTATTTTGAAAGGTTTATTATTATTATTGCTATATATGTGTCATGTGTATATTGATCCATAAAGTTATAGACAAATAACTGCAGTAAACAGAACGCATACAGGTGTACTTGGTGAATGAAAGCTTTATTTCCTTTATGCTTTAGTAAGTAGCTTAAAATTGAAATCACTGCTGTTACCTGGTTATTCATGCTGTATTGCCATTAATCGGCAATGGAAAATATTGTTTCCTTACCATGTGTGCTTATGTGTGGCTGTATATGACTACAGTGGCAAGAGAAAGTATGTGAATTGTATCTGTATTTTTGTCTTATTTTGAATCAAAATTATACTTTCCATTACAATATAACTTATAACCTTAATTAATGAAAACATATTAAATGTTTTCATCTTATCTGATCTTATTCAACCAAAATTATTAATCATTTAGTACCACCCTTTGGTGATTCTGGGATTTTGTAATAGGTATTGTAAAATTCCCTTTACCAAAACAAAATTAGCAATTGTTTTTTCCCCTTCAAGGGCTAATCTGCCTCACACAATGCCTGGGAGGAAATTCTGCACAATAACTGTTTTAACTTTCATCTTCTTTCCAAATTGCACATTTCTGACTTGACAGATAGGTACACCGTCCTTTCATCATCACACAAGCTCTTTTTGTCTCTAGTGGCTACAGAGAGGAAGGCGCTTAGCTGTCTTTCAAGATAAACTCAGTCACTTGTAATGAAGACAAAACAGAAAAACGACGTCACCAAAGGCTTTAGACTAGTCTAGATTGCTGTGATCTGACTGTACAAGTACGCCACACACCACCTAAAAACTGCAAATCCAGGAGCTGAAAGCTAACAAAATGAAAGTGAGAAGAATAACTTTCCATCCGGCATGTTGAACCGTAGAAAAAGGCCCTGATACAGCGCCAGACAGGAAGGAGGACCACTTGCCACCTTCTGTCATGACATCTCAGTACGCACAAGTCTGTGGTGGTGAACTGCTAGGTACTACTCTAAGATCTGCCTCGTCAAAGTCTGGCCAAAAGGCAGTTGAGACAGAACAGGTGAAGGACTACACCGGGGAAAATTGGCTCAATGGTCCTCCTACCTTTCACATGTTATGATAGGAGTATACCACCAAAATCATCTCCTGTGCCTCAACTTCCTTTTTTTTTGCCAATCTGCTTGTCACATAAAGGGTAAATTGACCAAGAGATTGGTGTGGTCGTTTAAACAATGGCTTCCCCAGCAGGCAAGACCTCACAGTTCATACTGACAACAGATACTGCTCCTATGTCATGACACCAAGAGCAGCTTAAGGTAGCAACAGAAGTGTCTATGCAGGTAACCCTTCCCCTATCTTAAAGGAGAATTCCGGGATTTTTAAACCTGGCCTCTATATCCACAAAATCGCCTATTATACCGCAAAATAGGTCCAAAAAGTTTCTGAATTGCTCCGGTAGATCGGCTCAGTCGGCAGTCGCGAAACGGACTCAATGGCTGCAACGTAATTTGTAGGGGCATAGAGGCGCGGTCAAAGTACGTCCACTAAAAGTGCTTGATTTTGCCACTGACAGGCTCAGATTGTTATTTGTGTGTGTGACAAGGGTCTGACAACATTACTGAAAGGATCGCTACAGAAATAGACCTTTTTTTAACCAGAAAAACAAAAACAAAAAAAACAAAAAACAAAAAAAGTCTAGCTCAAGGAGAAGTCCCACTCTGAAATGGACGGTGGACAAAGGTAGTCTATAGCGAGAGGGTTCACTTGTTGCGGGAAGAGGACGGTAGAAACCTGACAAAGGTATTCTATGAAAGCGGCGCAAAGTCTTCCTAAACATTTTGTTGGCACAGTTCGGAAGTGCGCAAAAACGAACCATTGTTGTTGTTTTTTTATCTTTGGGAAAAAAACAAATACTCTAAACTACGCTTTCTATACTCCAACACATATCTCCAACACTGATTTATGTTTTCACCATCCTCTTCCTGCAACAAGTCAACCCTCTTGCTTTCATAGACCACCTTTGTCACATTTCCGGTATAATAGGCGATTTTGTGGATATAGAGGCCAGGTTTAAAAATCCCAGAATTCTCCTTTAACTAGGAAGACCTTATACTTCATGATCATGTGGTTCTACTGGCTCGACTATGGCAAACGTGGAAACTGCAAAAGTACGCCTCTCATTTGCTGCAAAACAAAGTGATCAGAGACTTCCATCTAACGCCCAATGAGGAAATAGATCTCTTGGCAGCCGAACACGTCAAGTGGGATAGGGCTGTCTATGTGAATCACCCACCGAGAGGCCTGACGATGATGTGGGACGGCCTGGAAGAGCGCCATTATTTCCCAGAGGTGATCAAGAGCGGCGTTCAAACACGTTGACAGTTTCCGCAAGATAACTAACAAAGATTACCCAAAAACCGAGAGAGCTGAGCGATCTGCTTATTGGGCTTCAGTCAACCGAGGCAGAGAGAAAGAGATCTTCCCGTCCTCATTTTCCTGAACAGTTTGATGTGGCCGACCTGAGAGTTCAAACGCTGCCCCTTTTATCCTACAAGAAATGTGGTAAACTCTTGGCCGCAGATACAAGCCAGAAAATTGTGCTGTCTTCCCTCCCTTTGTTGCGTTTGTTGACTTTGCGAGCTAGCAAGCCAAGGATGAGAACTGACCCAGGTTTCAGTCTCATTATCCACACAGATGCTCCTTCCAAAGCAGACAAGGCTCCTTGGAAGCAAAACACACGGAGAAATCTCAGTCCACAAAAACCAAGAAACCAAAACCAAAGAAGAAGGCTCGGGGTTTCTGACAGGCGGTGCCTCTCACACACACAAAATTCCTTCACCCCATGTGGAAAACGTTGCACATTTCATGAGAAGCCTCTTGTGCAATGCAAGGCACTCCGAAAGCGCGGCGTTTGTTTTAGATGTTGCAGCACCCACAGCACACATCACCAAAACATCACATGAGAAGCACTGAAGGTGAACTCACTGCTAGGTCTCCCTTTAAGATCTTCCCTGTCACAGTCGATCCAGCAGGTAGTGGAGATAGATCTTTTAAAGTCATATTCATTTAGACTTCAGATCTGATTTTTTTCAATGAATGTTGATGGATTTTCAGTGGATGCATGGTTTTGCTTCCTAGATCTACTTTAAGGTGTGGCATACATGGTTCAATGAGTGTCTCAATGCTGCCCAAGCAAAAGAATGAGGATGTCTTTGGGTTTCTACATAGAACAAATCCTTAAGCCAACAATGAATTTAACACCATACCGGCAGTAGAGTATTAAATTCATTGTTGATGTTCTGTTATTAAGTTGAACTGAATGGTAATGAAATGTTTGAGTTTTTTTGTGTGCATGATGAAAAACTTCATATTGTTTTTCTATTATATTTTACGTTATTATTTATATTTTGTACTTCTTGCATTTGTAACACATACTGTACCATTTGGTGGATGGTTCTATCCGGTGCACCATCCAATACAGTGCAGTGCGTACTGTTGTAGTATGCATGGCTCAGTATTGTGCTAGTTTTTGTCCTGTCACCTCTCTCTTTTGTTTACCCTGCATCAAGCGTCATGCAGAGCTGCAGGTGGAGCAGGACTGGAGGTCTCAACTTAAGGAGCCCTAACCAAATAGGCAGCGACTGGGGTTCACAGAAGGCGTTGTTTGCTCTGAATGTAGGGGGTGACAAGAGCCCTTCTTAGCTCCTCAACAAATAAGAAATAGTCTCCTCTTGTACCTCTCTTGCACCTCCTTACTAAGTAAAAACGCATTGTGCTCTGACACATCTATTACAGGAAGTGTGTGATGGCTAAAAGGCCATTTTCTTACAGCTGTAGGTTTAAGAGAAGGGTGTTTGTTTCTGTTTCTCATCATCTTCTGCTGCTCCAACGTACATATTTATTTCATATTTAGGCTCATTGCTATATTCAATTGAGTTTGCACTCTGCTGACATTTGAGAAATGTTTGGCATCCATCTTAACAATAATGACATGCTTGCAGAGACGGGTGTCAAATCAAGTCTGTGTGTGTGTGTGTGTGTGTGTGTGTGTGTGTGTGTGTGTGTGTGTGTGTGTGAATGGTGGGAGATTCAGTCTTAGTTAAAGTTTGTCAAGCAATCTGCATATTTCTCAATAACCAGTTGTCAATAGGCGAATTTCACCCGTAACATATTTCTTTACAACATGATTTTACAGCACGGCTGAAAACTCAATAAAAATGGTGATCAGTTTGCTTATTCGCCTACCCATGGAACCCGTGGAATGTGAAAGAAATCCAATTTCTGACTCAAAAATGGGTCAGCGTTAATCTGAACACTGCAGAAAGGACAAAGTGTTTATCTATAAAATAGGTCATTTATTTGTGATCCTTGCACGAGGAGCTCTTATCTGATCAGGAGACTGGGAAAGCCACAGAAGCAACGTATGCCACTCCACTATCTAATGGAAAATTCATTGTTTTTGACACTCATTAATCTTTCTGTATGCTCCCAAGCCTGCGCTCTCTTCCCATTTTCCCCTTACGTGGAAGTTATTAATCTCTGACTCCCTCTAAATTTAATAGTGTTGACAAAGTCAGACACCATGATAAGATTCTCCTTGCTGTGAACTGGAAATGTCTGCGCGCACATGGCAAGCATATCAATATAGTGTATCTGAAAAGTATACTGCTTTGACATTCCTAAGAGGACTTTCACTGAAAATCAATATCAGGACAACACAACAAAACACTTCTCAGTAAACATGGCAACGGGTTTGGAGGTTAAGAGCACATTCATTTCATGTAACACTATTGAGGCCTTTATCGTGATAGAACGAAAGGAAAAAAAATCCACATGAAACCAGATTTCGCATTTGCTGTTTCTACGTTCTCGCTTCAATTAATACTTCTGAACATTTTAAAAACTCCCTTTAAAGTCGAAAAACAAAAATTGTATCTACAAGAGACACATTTTGGAGCTGCTCCGCTGACAATTAATGGGAGGCTACGTTTGTGGACTTGAATATTTCTTGGAGCTTTCCACCCCCAATAGGACTGTATTTTGAAGAGCTGCTGCAGTCTGGAGATGGAAGATTCACAGCTTGGCCCCTCGCAGTTTTTCAATACATTTCAGTATTTTGTACATTTCGCCCTCTTAAATGTGGAGTAACAACCCGACTCTCAGAAAAACCTGAAAATGCATTACAGGCAATATTGACTTTGCTTTGGAGTATAATTATGTTTTTGATATGTAGTCTAAAACGAAGCAATTCTCAGGTGAATTATCAACAAAATATCTAATTTGCGTCATAATCAACATTATAATTCTGCAGCGTTGACAACATGGTTACGCTCTCTTCCTGCTACAGCGACTCTGAAACAGTGAGAGTGAAGAATCACAGCATGGTCTCAACATTTCATGAAATGCACAAAAAGTGAGAAAAATACTTTTCCCCACCACGAAAGGATTACATGGAAGAGACACGACTAGAAACAGACAGTAGATGGACATTGAAATAGTGTGGTGGAAAGTAAAGGCATATAGTAACCCTGACAACCAGGGTTCAATTCCCAACACGTGCAAAGAAGGTTTCCACTGTGAGTGATGTTTTGATTTTTTACTTTTTTTTAACCATAATCAAAACCATAGTGTACTAACTGTTTCACATGAACAGGTGAAAACAGAGTGTCCCATTCATGCCACTGTCACATAATCCTTTAGTGAAGCTGAATCTTCACATTAATCATTTCCTCAACATGTCATCACAACATTTTTTGAGACTGTGTTGAAAATCAGTGACAACTAACCAGCTATATGTGCTTAAACAGGTATAATGTTAGTGATTAGACAACTAAAAAGCAGTCTTGAACACTAGTTGGGCAAATATCTTGTAGACACGTAGACAGGTTATTGATTTAGTTGTGAACATCAACAGTCAAATTAATGTACACGTTGTTTTGAAGATTTCTTCAAGAAGTTACAACTCTTGACCATTGCAATAAGCTCAACAACACATCACCTAAGGGTGACACAGCCATGTTTTCCGGTGGAATTAGATATGAAGGCTGCAGCCATTTCTATAGTGAGTTTTGTCTATTCTATATTATTTTTATTTCAAACTTGACGAAAACAAACACAAACCAACAAAGGATGTCCTCTTTAAAAAAGTGAATTTATTTTCCAATAGGACCTTGACAGGACAATTTCTTTCCAGAAAATGAATAGCCACATAATCCTAGTTGAGCGAGTAACTCCCATAATAACATTCTGACAGCAGCATGCGTCCACCGGGCTCCACCATCAGGAAAACCCCATTAAAATGATCACAAAAAAAAAAAAAAAAAAAAAACATCAGACAGTTGCTAGGAGACAAACAGACACTGATGGTAACAGGTATGATGTAAGGAAGTCAACCTGATGCGGTTAGTCTGCTGGTTAGCCGTGTGGTTTCCTCGCCTCCGGTGTGGCTGAAGACAGTCCATTCATTTCCCTGTCAGACTTATTTGTGGGGAGTGGGGATGCGGGGCCTGTGTGATGGAGCAACAGGAGCCGGTCCCTTTGGTGATTAGTTTAACCAACCACTGAGAGGTTTGTCCTCTAACGCTGTGAGAGCTGGCCCCTGTCCCTCGGCCGGGCAGAACAGGCTTCACAACACTCCCTCTTCCAGTGTCACGCAACAAACGCCCCTGGTGGAAACACTTCATCATATTCAGCTCGCTCTCTCTCTCTCTCTCTCTCTCTCTCTCTCTCTCTCTCTCTCACACACACACACACACACACACACACACAGGTGCAATCACAAGTTCCTACTAAAGCTGCACTTGGGAACTTTGCATGCTGGTGGCCCCCAAATGGCTGCAAGCGGTTTGACTTTAATGATGTCACTTTGATGACGTTTGGGGCGGGGTGAATCTGGGTGGATCTGGGGATCTGGGGCGGGGTGAATCTGGGTGGATCTGGGGATCTGGGGCGGGGTGAATCTGGGTGGATCTGGGGATCTGGGGTGGGGTGAATCTGTTGAACCATTGTTGGTAAGTCCATCTTTCTCTAGACAGAGCTGTTGAGGAGAAAGTTTTGATTCTTCACATCTTGTACGCAGAGAAGAATTCCCACCAGTTCCTACCACCTCCATTAGAGGGCCGGTAACGGGACTCTTCTCTACTGCACTTCATGATTCAGGCTGATAAGACGGGTGTATTTTTTATATAAAAGTCTTGCCTGTAGTGTTGCTTTGAAATAAAGAAAAAAACATAGACATTACATTTTTCAAATCTCTTCTAATCTGATATTTTCTCATTGATCACGGCGCTGTGCTTGTCACAAAATCAACTTGAGTCAACAGATGATGTATTGCCATACGTGATAATAGACAAGTGGGAAAGTTGGGACTTGCGTTCCATTGCACAAATGTGACACAGCCGATTAAGTATTACGGAGGCGATATCCACCCCCTCCCCCCCACCTGTGTCCAGAGCTGTGTGAATAATTTAGCGATCGGTGGATTATTGATGAGGTTTGAGCTGTAAGAAAGGGTCAACGCCTCCAGCTTTTCACAGCGATAATACTGAATGAATGAATTACACGGGGCAGAAAAAAAAAAAGAGCAAACTCGCCGGCGACTCCCACCAGACCACAGCACGAGGATGTCTCCCTTTTCTTTCTGCTGCTGGCCCACACAGAAGCAGAAGCTGTGGCAGTCCTTACTTGCTAGGTCTAATCAAAACACCACCAGGTTAAAGACATTTTCTAGAGCCGCGGCGGCGAAGGGGTAGCATTAGAGGCACACACGTATTGTATCTCCTGACGACACCCCAATCCAATTCCTGCTTCAATTTTCTTGTCTCTGCTATGTTCCAATCAAAGCACTTCATGTAAGAAACGCCCGGTGAGTGTCCCCCCTCTCCAGTTAGAGCAACAGAAACATGGGAAAGGCAAAGGCAACAGTAATTGAGAAAACTTGATTTCACACAGCTGTGTCATGGTGTAACCGCTGAATGATGAATAAGACCGACTCATCATGTCAAAGGAATGTCAGGCTGATATTGTGTTTATAAAAGCAATGTGCTCTCCTTGTACATGGCGATGGAGGGCTGTGTTTTCAAGCACCGCTGCAGTCTGGAAGATGGAGGATGCACAGCTGGCCCTTGCAGTTTTTCCAATACATCTCAGCATTTTTGTACATTTTCCTCTCATAAATGAGGGGCAACAACCCCCGACTCTCATTAACCTGAAGCCTTTCCTGGCATCGGGTTAATGCAATTTGATGTTGCAAACCTGATAAGCGCAATATTCTTGTTATGATTGAGGCCCGACAAACTCCTCCGTAAAATACTTTCTTGTGTAATGACAAAAATTAAAATCAGTAGCTGGGCTTATGGCCTCTGCCACAGCGCCATTCTTTTATCATGTACCTGAGGGGAACAAATTGCTCTAAAAGGCATGTAATAAGTAATGATGGTGAGAATTAAATCATTTTGTTACACCATGCCACCATTATACTGCAGGTTGGTAAGAGCTGCAGCAAATTCCTTTTCATATTTATCTATTTTTTACGATGCTTTGTGATTTCATTTTTTTTTTCTTTACGCATTGAAGAGGCATTGAAGAGGTTGGATTCTCTTCAGGTAGGAATACTTCATTTAATTCAAGAGGGTGTTTTTGAATGAACCATTTATCAGGGACTCATGGGCTCCAAACCACCAGAGGAAACGTATGGTCCTGGCCAGCATGGATGACACCTGAAACATGGGTACCCATTGACCAGATCATCGCCGAGAACAGCGCGGGGGGGGTCACTTTTATGATTTCTGCCAGAAGAATGAGTTCATCACTGTTGAAGTTGGTAAAAAGTCACACCTATAGTAGAAATGCTCTCCTTCAAGAGCGTGGTTTTGAAGTAGCCCAGCTTGTATGCAGCCATCTGAGTCACAGGTTGGAGATCGGAGACACACCCACGCCATAGAGGAAACTACAGTCTTTGCACCTGTATCACAGGAAGTGGTGGGTTGTGACGCCTTTACGCTTGTTGTTTTCTTCGTCATCATTCTGTCCACAGCAGGCCTAAACCTTAACCATGCCACTTAAATCAAATCTTTGTTTTGGCTTCAAGCAGAACCGTTTAAAATGTACCGTTCCAGTTGTGTATTCAGCAAAAAAATAGATTTTTCAATAGAGGCTGTAATAAGATGTTTTCAACACAACAACATGATCCAAGATTCAGACCACTAATTTAATTTCAACAGACACGAGCTAACGTCTGTCTGGAAGTCCTATACTTCCCGCTCCCTCAAATCAAAGCAGATGTCTTTTAATAGCCTGGAGTATTGTCCTCAATTTTACCAGTTAAATTCACAATGAAACATCCATCACTATAACAGTCATGATAAGGCAAGGACGCCACAAAAACAGACAACCATAATGCCCGTGGTTCCTCCGTCAGTCTGTGTTAACTGCATGGTGGTTTACACCCACTGTGTGGTGTCATGCATGGCACCGGTCCACGGCCATATGCTTCAGTTTTGTTGTTCTCTATGTGCTATAAATTGAGGCATTTCAAAGTGATTTTGTATAGTGCCCACCCCTTTTCTTCACTTTACTCTAAATCAAATGTCCTTGTGCTACAGAAAATTGCTTGACATTAAATGTGGCTGCACCAACGCCTGGCAGAGGCACGGAGCATGCAGATGAGGGTTAGAGTCCCTGCTTAAGGCAATCCAGGATTCAACCCTCCTAAGTCTTTATCTGCCAACCCCCAGGATAATGGCAGGCCTGCATATGCCACTCCTCATCTCCTCTGGCTTCAGTCTAGCATGATGGTGACACTGTCAGACTTCATATCTCCGTCGACCACACAAGGGAAATGCATAATTCTAAAGCCCGGTTTCACCATCAGTACGGGGACAATAAAGTTGGGAACAAGGTTTATCAGGAGTTTAAATGAGAAATACCTGCATATTATGGCTGACATTTCCACAATTTGATTTGATAAAAATGATAACATTCCAATCATTTCTGAGATGGATCATCCATTTTTTGATGTAAGCCGTGTGCCTCGGGATGCACAGCACCGCTCAAACATGCTCATGATCCAATCCACATAAGACGTGTGTGTGTGTGTGTGTGTGTGTGTGTGTGACTTCCCGCAGTCTGAATCAGGCCTGAATGCAGCGTAGGGTGCTTTCATTGCTGGATGATGACTTAAAAACAAGGCTATAGTGTTGCCAGAAAATGCCGTTCCACGAGCATGTTGACGGTGATCGGACAAGAAGAGTGTGGCGAGATGAAGAAACCGGTGTGGATTCGCTCCATTTATATTCAAAACACATCTTAATAGTTAAAAAGGTTCATTTAAAAGCGATTTTTTTTAAGGAAGATGTGGTGAACAGCAGTGGGGAACCATATGTAAAAAAGAAAACAGGGTTATATTACATCTCTTAATGCTGTTACAAAACATAACACAGTGTCGATGGCTGTCTTAACCCGAGGAGAATCCACGCTTGGCTGTATTTGCAGGTGTTTACATGCAGTTAAAACCCCGTGTGACGCCTGGCAGACATTTTGGCCTGTAAATGTGTTTGTCGCGACAAAGGTTAAAAGGTCAAAGAGACTGTTTCTGCCCTTGTTTTCTGCGTAGCGGGGTTTTCAAGCTGCAGGCGCGCTGATAATATTGTTCGCTTGGATGCGAAAAGTACACGTCACACATCTAGTGAATGAAATCTTCCTCAGCAGATAAAAAAAAAAAGAGCACCATTTAAATCGAAGTTAAATGCATAATTGAGCGAACTACCAGGTCAAAGCCTCTTCACTTTGATTCGTCACCGGTCTGTCATGTCGGGCCTACAACAGCTGCCTCGGAGGTATAAAAACAGATGGGGGGGGGGGGGGGGGGGGGGTGGAAGGAGGAAGAAGAGGAGCTGACATTCTGAAGGTCATTATGTGCTGGGGAAATGGGAGCGAGCGGGCTTTCATGTGTGACTAACCCTTCCACTAATGTAATTCATACAAATGTTCGGTAGCAAAAAAAAACAACAACTCTCGGATAGAGCCGCGTCACACGCATCCAGATGCAAGCGCACACACACACACACACACACGCGCACACACACACACACACACACACGTTATCATTCTCCTAGCATATCGGGCCCTTATCTTTCAAAACACACTCACAGTTGTGTTCCATGTCCCAGTGATGGAATTCTAAAGAAGGTCAACCTCTGGAGAGTACTTTGGGCCACAAAGATAATCCACTTTGATGAATCTGTTCACATTCTCAAAGTGTCATCCTTAAAGCCTTTTGGAGGCACCGACTTCCACCTTGATATGAAATAGCTGCTTCATAAATCATCTCGGCGCTGGCAAAACATGTACGCCGTACCAAACGCGTGAGCCTGAATTGAAACTTGTTGAGAATGACAACATGATATGTTAGTAGATGTGACAATGAGGGTTACTCACGCTCGCCCTC
This sequence comes from Hoplostethus mediterraneus, assembly GCA_034670385.1. NCBI lineage: Eukaryota > Metazoa > Chordata > Actinopteri > Trachichthyiformes > Trachichthyidae > Hoplostethus > Hoplostethus mediterraneus. The sequence continues at coordinate 3,688,115 of JAXDDW010000019.1, read as the reverse complement.
GCGCTGTTTAACGGCGCTGTGTGTGTGTTGCGTTTAAACGTCAATATATCACCGTGTCACAAAATTCGTCGTGACACCTTGGTGTAATTACCGTAAAAAAATGAGATCACGGGTGAAAACTCGCAAATTCATTTGGACATTCTGACTCGAATATACTGATACAGCAAAAACAATGGGACTGCCAACCGCTAGGGTGTATCTATACCAGTGTGATAACAGATTAAACCCTCTCTCTACCCTGCTCCCTCTCCTAGGATATAAGGACAACATATTTGAATGCTGAAATGTACTGGTGGTTTGAATTGACCAAGGCGGTAGCTGTGTGTGCTCTGGTGGGTTTGTGGCAGTCTTTGGAAACACACTGACTGTGGTGAGGCTTCATTTCCAGAATTTTAAGTTCAATATTTCATTCAGCAGTTTTTTGTTTTTTTTTTGTAATTGTTCTGAAATGTATTTTTGAGAATATTTCTGTATAATATATATAATAGTGCTGTTAGGGATATATAATCATTCACTGATAAAAATCAGCGTTACAAAACAAAACAGTAGTTTCCAATAGTAGTAGCATGGTTAATGTGAGCTCGGCAGCCTTCTCTTCTGTAATGGGAGTGTGAAATCAATTTTAGCCAGTTAGCGGTTAGTGTAAAACCCTCCTATTATTATTGTGGTCTGAGATTGATTTGGGTTTTTTTGGAGGGGGGGGGGGGGGGGGGGGTATTTTATTTATTTATTATGACCATAATTAAGCTAAGATTATATAGAATATTTTGTCAACGTCACTGAAGTGATTGCAAAAAGACCGGTGGGAATAATATTAAGACGGGCAAACAACCTGTTGTGCTGCTGGCTGCCAAAATAGAAAGGAACTCAAAATCAGGAACTCTTGAAAAGAAAATATTGAATGAAACCGTAGACGGCTTTGGTTGCAAGATATTTGAAGAACCAAGTGGATGGAGTGGTATATATATCAGGTACTCTGACTAATACAAGGACATTTCTATATGCAGTTAGACAGTTAGACAACGTGCCGGTCTAGTCGAGGGTATATGGCATGAAATTAAGACTTACCTAGCTAGGATGCGGTGCAACAAGTACAACTCTCTAGAACTTCAGTGGTTTTCTGCCAGTGATAATAATAATAATAATAATAATACATTGGACTTATATAGCGCTTTTCTAAGTACCCAAAGACGCTTTACATGGAGGGCAGAACAAACAAAACAAAAAACATAAAAAAGAGCAAACAAAACAACAAAAAGAAAGTAAAAGAAACTAGAGAAAGCTGTACGGAACAAGTCATGGAATGGAGGGAAGGGAGAGAAAGGGAACAGGGGTTAGCAGGAGAACGCGAGTTTGAAGAGGTGGGTTTTGAGGGCTTGTTTGAACGATGGTAGGGTGGGAGCCTGACGGATGTGGATGGGGAGGGCGCCCCAGTGGGAGGGTGCAGCAACTGAAAAGGCCCTGTCACCCCAGGTCCGGAGCTTGGTCCTGATGGTCTTGGTGATTGTAATGATTGGTCTAAAGCATTAGCCCTATTAGGTCATGTGAAAATGCAATTTTGTCATGATTCATAAACTAACTACAGTATTTATTCCACACAGTAATGATACTTGTTTTAGTTGTTTAATACCTCTTTGCTAACAGCAGAGATGTTAATGCTCCTGCTGCTTTTGCCTGACTTACTGTGTGAAATCAACTTTATTCAGTACTGGCACTTGCTGTAGTAACACAAGCTGGCACATTATATGTTATGATCAATATTTGAGTGGGATGATGACAAATTGTCACTGATAACAGCTAGCCTGTCAAGAGCAATCAGGGCCTCGGTGAAAGTCAGCTCGGGGAAGGGGCCTGCGAGAGGAAGGGTGGGAGCGATGGCCGCCGCTACCACAGACACACCCTACTGTGGATGAGATGATCTGTCTGCTGGAAATGGGCCAGCAGACGCATCGAGCGCCATCCCCAGACTACTTCTGAGGCAGGGGGATGTGGGAATTCACTTTCCTTTGGCGCCCAGGCAACACAGCAACCACATGGTCAGCGGTGGGAAGCTGCATGCCTCACAAACACCCTCGCTGACAGGGTTATTCCCACTAGCTCAGTTCCCAGCGCCGTAATTTCCTCTTAATCCCTTTAAAGACCCTCTCCTTCCCTTTTAACCACAATGCCTAATATATAAGCACGGCCACAAGAGAGAGAAGCAGAGCCTTCATGTTTAGTAGGATAACTATGTTTATTGCTAGAGAGAGCGAGAGAGAGAGAGAGAGAGAGAGAGAGAGAGAGAGAGAGCAAATTCAATATTTTTCAAGGAAGGGTTCAACGGAGGCAACACTTATCCACATTCATACATATGGATTCGCTGGATTATTCCTAACGCATCCATTCATCCATTCAAAGTGACGAAAAAGTGAAATGCCGAATGTAAACAAGCGTTCGCAGCTGCGCTCACTCAGGTGTGCAAATCTCCCGCCATGACCCAAGCATGTCGCCGTGCTCTGTCAGGACACACCGGGCTGAGGCTCGCTTTCCTTTGCCAGACGGCTGAGATTTTAAAATATGTTTGATTGTGGATTGAGTCATAATTACCCCCCGCTAGTTTTCCTGTTTGTCTGTTAGCAGGATATCTCAAAACATTAATGGAATTCCATGAAATTGGTGGACAGACAGATAGGCCTTGGGGAGGAGTAATTGATTCGATGTTGGTGGTGATCCAGATCTTGGACGTCTGCCATTTAGATGATTATTGTTTTGTAGCCATAACTACGAAACTCACAGAGATAGACTTGATTCCAAATCCTAAGGGTGTGTTTGCAGGGGTCAAGAACTCAATTCAATTAAAAAACGTTAAGTGATAGGAATGATTTTGTCTTTTTGGTGTAACAGCAAGTTGGCGAATTCTTTGGCGTTGGCAGAGGTTTGCGCTCTCCGAGTGCCCTCTAATTTCCTTCCATGCTTTTTTATGCAGAGGAAAAACATGACGGCTGAAAAGTATATTACTGTATTTCAGGGAAACTCCATTGTAGTTTATTGTCCATGCATGTATTTCTGCTTTTTGTACATCTGTATATGTATATTTGCATCTCTAAGATTATTTACAACTGTTTTCAATCCTGCTGCTTTTTCATGTTCATACATTTTTGTATTCCTATTTCTATTTTAGTTTATCTGCCCTTAATTGTCTTATTGTTATTTTATTTGTGTTTTATATATAGATGTGTGATTTAATGTATACCAGTTGAAACGTGCCTCGTCCCAAACATTTCATTGTCCATAAAAGACTTGAACTTATTAGTACTGCCACATATTCTTATATACTCTTTTATATTAGTATAAAAGAGTATGTTCTTTAAAAAGACCTCCCCTGAAGATTTGCACAGCATGTACAGGTGGACGGATATTTCTGGAAATAACACACGCACACCTAACTCTGCCTTTTCAATAAACGTCTGATTTCTTTTGTAAATCTACCTGGAAATATCATTTACGCAACGTGAGAGAAACAGCACTACCCATTTTCACGACGCAGCGGAGGTAAAAAATTGTGCTTTACAGGTGACTTAAAACGGCTTCGGCGTAGTAGAAACCATTGCTATCACCCGTTGGAGGAGTCGACATCTCCTCATCTCTGACAAAACTTGAGTGTGCAGCAATTTAATGGATCAGAGTCCCGTGCATGGCGACAGATGGGGGTCTAGCTGGCATCCCCCTCATTATTGCGCCTCCAAGCCCTCCTCCTCTCCCGTTGCCACCTGTCCAGCAGGTCTAATGTTATTCTCGCACCTGGGCAGGCCATCACAAGCTATCATCAAAGTTGTGCTCTGAGGGCATCCAGCCTTTCTGCAGCATGTCACGGTGAATAGAGAGAGGGGAGAAGACACACATTCACCTTGAGAACCACCGTCCACAGATAACGCTTACCGGGACGCGTTCAAAACCATCTTGTAAACCTTGTGTCTTAGCGGCAATACATTTCATGGCTTCATACAGTCAAGAGTGGAGATTTTCCCCCTCGCTAATTTGCAGGAGGCACGTCAGGATTTATTTTGTTGCTTTGCAGAATATGTATTTCTTCCGAGCCATATGCGGGCGCTAACCCAAACTTCCTCTCATCGCCCGAACATCAGTCCAACTGTTCATCAAGGGGAAGGAGCAGCTGCCAATGATTCAAATGGGCTAGAACAATGCTCTCCGAAGCAGCTGAGGGATCCATATGTATGAAGATAACTGTGGCATCGCACAGCTGAGTCCACTTGTTTACGCCTCTCCAAACAGGAAACTCATAAAGAGCTGCCCATGCTCGCCTAGCCTTCATGATTATCCGCTTATTTTGTTTAATGAACAGTCTCACTCTGTCTCTCTGAATTGTTTTTGTCTCTATTATATTATCCTTGCAGCGGTGTCCTTCCTTGATACATTACTCCTGGCATGGTAAACAAACCTTTTTCACAACAGAACGACTTGCAATAAAATCATATCCAACATATATGTGTTTATATAATATCTAGCCCCGCGCGATAAGGAGAGATTTACTGAATCCTTTGCGCAATGGATATCAGCATTCAACTTATTACACTGGTGCTGTTTGGAGTCTGCACCGAAAGTGGCAGTCAGCACTGTTCATCCATCATGTGTAATCTGTTGTTTTTTGCCTAGATCGCCACAGATATCTTCAGCTAAGAACAAACACCTCATCTGTCATTGGGGCACTGTTGCACCATTTCAGTCTGTCCACCTTAAATGATGCTTACAATGGGGCTGAATGAGAGCCAAGTGTATGAAGGGAGACGTACGTTGCTAGAACGATTGCTTTGCGGAGAGCGTTTTCATTTTTTTTTTCACGAGGCACCGATGGATTAAGTCTTTGCTTGCGGACTACAGGGGGTGTGCACTCCCCCTCGTCGGTTCCATTAACATATCTCCAAAGCTACTGTTCGGCTCAAGGTCTGGAAGTTGATTAAAGGCGTGTTTGCTCGGAGGCAGGAAAGAACAAAGGTTTCAGAGAGCTGTAAGCGGGGCACAGTATCTGCACCGCTGCCATTAAAAAACTGTAATATCGGTTTAGCCTCCTGGACCCTAGCCATCAATAAGAAGGTCTTCATGACTGACAAAGGCAAACAGGCAAACAGCAAACAGCTCACAGGCACAATCCCACCTGATAAGGCCCGTAACCTCATCCGCTCTTCACTGGAGGAGTTAATCGAGTCAGGCTGACATCATGAACTGAGATAATGCCAATAAATACCATTTTCTCACACCGTGTTTAATAATTATAGTCTTCTAATCCACCAATTGCCTGGGTCTAAGGGTGAAGACTTGGAACACCGCGTGGAAGATAAGGTTCGCTATGTTCATTATTGCGATCACATAGAAACTCTGGTGCCTTTTTTTTTTTTTTTTTTTCACAAAAAGCATTTGATCCGTAATGTATCGCAATGGCAACTTTCTGTTCAGAGTGCATTACATGGAAGTCTGTGGCCCTCGGTGCTCCCCACGGTGCAGCGCCGAAGAGAAAGTGGAATTAGTTCTGTTTATCACAAGTAACTCATACTAATGGGTCTTGCAGGGGCTGTTGTTTGTATTGGACTATTTCTCCTTTATTCAATTATGTATTCATGGCTTTACTCTACACTCCAGAGGAAATAGGAAATATATAACTATTGACTGCTGTCGCCAGGGCTCGCTTCTCACATTCTCGATACAACAACTTCAGCATGTTCTGATTTCAGCCGCCCCTGTCCAAACAAGTGTCTCTTTCACTCGCTCCTCTGCCTCCTGTGCAATGTGTAATTTTTCGCTGTCAAAACTGATATCTATGACAGTCTTGCTGATAGTTCTTTCATAGACTAACAATCATCAGGTTTGCTCATGCCCCCATGCTGACAGAAAAACAAGAGCTTCAATTTTATCAGCGTTGTCAGTTCGGCAGTCATCACAGTCAAGCCACAGTAAACGCCCTTGACTACATAACGCTCCTCCGTGTGCGCGCTACCATTCACGTGTTTTGTTTACTGTTTACCGCGTGCTAGCAAAGAAAAGGTACGCCGTGGTATTTACCCTGCAGGTTATTAACCCACCTTCACTCAAAACATCCCCGTAATTAAAAATAAATAAATCACCTTCCTCTAATGTGTCTGGATTACTTGTAATGCGTCTGTAGTGATACATCACGTGGCAGGGGGGGGGGGGGGGGCTGCTCATGCCACCGTAGCTGAAGTATCATTTCAGCCCCTGGAGAGGGGGTAGAGTGGTGACAGGGCCTGGGGGGAGGAGGAGGAGGAGGAGGAGGAGGAGGAGGAGGGTGGGTGGGGGGCAAGGGTGGGGGGTGTTAGATAAGTGATGTCCCTGGCTGAGCCCTCCATCACACTGCTCACAAGATGGACAGAGTGAATACTCTTCCTTCTGCAGAGATTGATTGCCTGGAGTTGGCTGTCGGGAGAGATTAACCTTGTGAGCTCGGGATTGTAAGGTTCTATCTGCGTTCGGAGTAGTTTTGATATATTAAGCATTAAAGTTTTCACACCCAAGATGACAAATCTAATATGTAGGGTAATTAGATTCTATATAGCTCATCAAGGCAAAGGTATCTAACCCAGAATATTAAAATCCTGGGACACGTGTGTGATGTTTACAAACTGTAGATAGGAAGTGGGGAAAGTCTGTTCCAGGGTTTTATCAGCCAGTAATACTGTCGTGATTTGTGTTTTGATACAAATCTTATCTTTAAACATGAAAAGAGTCTATTAAAAAATAAAATGACACTATAAAAGCAATAATTACTCTTAATTATTAATCATTATAATTAATTACAATATTAATTATGTCTATGTTTTATATCAGTATTGCAATTGTGGTTTCTTTTTTTTATCTACAGTATGACGAGCACAGTTATCAATTGGCACTGAATCAACAATCAAGAGTATGACTCAGCTGACCATGAAACCCTTTGAGTGGGTCAGATATGAAACACTGGTACTACATCATCTGAGAAATTGTAAAATTGTTAATTTGCTTTAAACGTTAACCGTTGTTGTTGTTGTTGTTATTGTAACATCAATGCACCTGTAGGAAAAAATGCAGCATCAACTGTGAACAGGGTTCCTCCACTATCAAGTTAGAGATTAGATGTCCAAGATTCATATTTGTTATTGTGTATTTTAAAATATTACTTTTTTTGTTATTTCAGGGCTCCAGGCCAAACCAAACCTTGACGAGCTCAAGCCCTGCTGAACAGAGCTGATGAAGGCAATAGTATCAGTATCATTAAGGTGAAATAACAAACCAAGCGAATACATTTAATTTTGCAAATGACAAGGCTATCAGCTTAGTACTTCATTAGCACGTCTTTTGTGCTGTTTTTTTATTTTTCGTCCAGTGAAGGCCTCCTGTCCTCAGGGATCAAAACCATCAATTTACATCTATTTTTGGAGTGGTTTTTGGAGTCGCAGATTTGATTTGTTTTTTACCTGGGAGTTGGAGTCAGAATCCAGAAATCATGGATGGATGGATGCATAGATGGATGGATAGATGGATAGATAGATGGACAGATGGATGGATGGATGGATAGATAGATGGATAGATGGATGGATGGATGGATAGATAAAAACCTTATCATTTATATATACAAAAGTTTTGATTATTTGCTCTAAAACACACAAATTGTACATGTCCTTTAAAATCGTCCCCACAGTGAGGGATCAAAGACAAGCTCATCCCTGTTATTTCTCAAATGCCACAACTGTCAATTTTCCCCTCGGGGATCAACACAACTCGAAAAAAATAATAATTTGACATATCATACATGAGATAGCCTTCTGCTTCCACTTTGCAGTTTAGCTATCGCCCCTGATCTCCCCTCCGTCAAACAAGCCCAAACCACTACCTGCTTGTGATCTATGACATCAGTATGATGTTATTAATAGCAATGCTGGATTATAGACTCATTCATGATCGCCCGCTATGTTGCAAATGGACAGGATCGGCATGTACTTGCGTCTGCAGTGGAGAAATCATCGTCAGAAGGCTGCACAGCATCATGAACAGGTTACGAAACCACATGCACACTGAGAATGCAAACTGGGAGTGCACGGGACACTTACAAGGCATTAATGAATTGAGCTGAGATTACATAGAGTAGTGACAGCCCCTGAAATGACAGGCGCCAGTATTGTTGTTGATCTGTCACAGCAATGAGTGTTAATCGTTCCAAGGGACATGGATTAGTTCAGCAGAAACTGTTTGAGAGTAGTACTGGACGCATTCGCATTGTGTCCTGGCCAGAATGAACCCTGTAGCTTTCACACTTAAAGGGAAATTCTGGTATTTTTAAGACATTTAAGACCTTTGTTTAACCAGAAACCTTTGCTTAACCTCTTCATGCAACAACTCACCTCATCTTTCAGATTTCAGAGCGAGACTCCTTGGGCGAGACTTCTGTTTCTGGTTAAAAAAGGTCTATCGCTGTAGAGATCCTTTCTGTAATGTTGTCAGACACACGAATAACAATCTGAGCCTGTCAGTGGCAAAAACAAGCACTTTTAGTGGACATACTTTGATCGGCACACTTGCCCCAACAGATTAAGATGCAGCCATAGCAGCCGGTTTCACGAGGCGATCTACTGGAGCAATTCCAAAACCTTTGTACCTATTTTGTGGTATAAATTAAGAATTTGTACAAATAGAGCCCAGGTTTAAAAATACAGGAATTCCCCTTTAAAATACTGATAACTGACAACAGACTGATTCAGATGCATTCAATGTTGGAAAAGGCTAAACTTAATTTAAGAAATTACTCAGTTTAAATACTTTTTTTCCAACATAAGTCAATTATTGCCTGAAAGATGCCACAGTAAATGTTTCAGTGTTTAGACTATGGCAGGACAACTTGTTTACTGCGAGTCCAGTACACTTTCGATGGTACATTAGAGTTGTATTTCAGCAGAACTGAACCCATGTCCCAAGATGGGCTAATCAGATATCCTGATGAAGTTCTGCATGACTTGCAAGGCCTCCGTTTTTTTTTTAACAGCCTCATAATACCAGCAGCTCCAGTATCAGGGCAACATTACTGACACATCTGTTGCAAGATAAACATCCCATAACAGAGCCACCAGAAAAGATTGGTCTGGTTTTACAGGGGAGCAGATATTGGACTGCTGACTGCCACACAAACAACCTGAACTGCAGTAAAAGTGAAGGTTGGAACGGCATCAGACCGGATCAAAAGTGGACCGCAAGTTTATAATGTATTGTTGACATGGGTGACAGAATATATCAGTTTATCTGGCCGCATATGGCACAGCTAGGGTGCTGTGTTCGTTTATAGGTGGAAGAAAAGTCAGTTAATTCGAGGGTCTATGTTCTAGGTTTGGCTGGAGGCTGGGAATTTAACACGGTAACAAAGGACAGCTAGCATATCTTTGGCTCCACTGAAAAACCTGAATGTCTGGGTTTTTTTCTGCCTTCGGGGAATAATATTTAACTTCAATATACAGTGGATACATTTACACCTGTCATTGATGTGATGTGAAAAATGTCCAATTAGGTCAGACAAAAATAGCAGAGCAAATAAATCATGTTCTCTGTTCCTGAGGAAGGGAATGCATATCACAGACTGTCAGGTGTGCAAACGAAATTACACTTCCCGTGGGAAACACGGACCATGTACTTCATTATTCCTCTTTTGGAGAGAAAGAAAGTGCACTCATCGCACATTTCCTCCCCATACACCTACAGTACCATTATATCTGACACCGCCGGCTTGGCTTGACAAAACTACCACAGTATAAGCATCTGGGCAGAACTCCACGGCAGAAGAGGGAACCACTGAATGTCTCCGAGTCCGAGGTACTGAGGCAGACAACAGTTCCTGTGTGTGGTCAAGCCAGTCTTCAAATGTCTTGCTGCCTTTTAAGACCTTAATTCCTCATTCATTTGTGTATATATCATTTAGGGAGAATCAATATTCTTCCGGGGAATGCTAACAAAATTATTCCACTTCTACGAGGACTTGTTCTGTTCGTTCAATTTCATCTCGACACAAGAAGGAGCCAGATGGAACGAGTTCCACATCTCTGAAAAGAACCAATGACTCATGACAGAAGGACGGTATCCAATTTTGGTGAGAGAGGCACAGACAAGGAGACACAGGCACAAAGTCGCTGTAGTTCCAGTAGACTGTATCATCGGCACAGCATGAATGTTCTCCTTCACTGGATGTATTGAGCCTTGGCTTCCCAGGACTCACGGCAGTGACGCAGTACAGTCACTTCTCTGACCCTTCAGCCAGACACACTCTTACATGGTGGGCCAGCACGGTGTAACGTTCAATCTGAATCTTGAAATCAGTATTCTTTTTTCAATATAATACTAATATTCCTCCTCCTCCTCCTATAACTGATAATAATGATGACATTTTTTCTGTCACTTTTCAAAAAAGAATGCGCTTTGCGACAAATAAACAGACAAAATTATTACAACATAGAAAGCAGAATGTAACAACCGGGAAGGATCAAATTAAATAGAATGAAAAGAAAAAGAAAAAGCTAGAAGGAAAAGCACACATCAGTCTGTAGGTGGCTATGGAAATATCAGGGAAGGAAAGAGCACCACTGCACACCCTCACCGCCGCTTTAATGGACAACTTTTCAACAAAGACCGGATAAACAGGCTTTGTGCTCAAAATGTTGTGCATTAAAGTTTTGTCGGAGCATAGAAGCGTGCGTGCTCGTTCCCTTTTCTTATGTAAAAGAAAAAGTATAAACACGTTGACAAAAAAGCAAGGCTACAGCAGTGAGTTTTTAAAGTTAAGGGCTACTATGTTTGACTAGATCGGCTCGCCAAGTTGCTCCAAAGTCTGACGGAAAAAACGCCTGATCATCTTTCGCCGGCGATTCATCATACGGACTGATTGAAACAAAACACCATCTCTTGTTACTGAAATCTACAACAGGCTTGCGCGATCAGAGCGCTTGAGAAACGGCAGATTTTGGAGTCAATGACCCCTTGTGCAGAAAGATACCGTAGCGTCAGGAGGATTACGTGTCCCATTTCAACCCCTTTCTATACCCAAAATCCTCAGGCTGAGTCAGAAATAACCATAAGGTCAAACACAGTATGTGCCTTTCCATTGTACGAGCGTAGCAAAACCACACTCTTTGAATTAACTGGTCTAGTGAAGCAGTCAGGGATAAGCTGACATCTTAAGAATTACCATCACTATAGTGCTCTGTCAGAAATGCATCAGATTATCAGTGATGGGAGTGAATACTAACAAATCTCCCTGCAGCCGAGTAGTTTGAAGAAAGCGGGGTGGCAGCTGTTGCCCTATAAATCTGATCATGCTTCTGCTCCCCGCGGTGCCTTCGAGGCTTCCAGAAAGAGCAACCAGACCTGCCCAGTGCTTTGGCATTGAATAGTAGTGTTGAGCCACACCAAATTCGCCGATTCCCCCTTCCTCCTTGACCTTGAACTTCCTCCTCCTTTCACTGCCAAACACCCCTGTCGACGGATTAGGAAAGAGATTGCAATGCATGCGATATCTATGAATGCATGAAAGGCTTTTCAAATGTATAGCCTTTTTTTTTTAGGAGAATGCAATTAAAAGTTAGATCCTATGAATTTGCACAACTGCAATGCGAAAAGCGAAAATGAACGGCGATGGCAAAAATATCGATGGGACATTTTCTGCAGCATTTGCCTGTTCTCTTCACTCTTTAGCTGAAGTGAAAGGCATTTCTTGTATCCTCTATTTCATCCTTCACAGCGTGCTCAGACAGTCCTCTGGAGCTCTCAATAATACCTCAACCAAAACCATCTTCTTTCCTTCCACTCTCTCCTGCCAGGCTGCAGCAGGATAGACGCTTGTGTGTTCCCAGCTAAGGAAGACAAATTCTAAATACAAGCAAATACTACCTGCAAATGACCTAAATAGATTGAACATAGCGCACGATGTGATTACTGTGGGGGGGAAAAAGACAGAAATTTGCTGTGATCCATTTCAGCTTTTATCACAATCCCCGGCAAACACATAGTTTGATATCAAAAGATCTGAAAGAGCCGCACAGTTAAAAAGACATCAGTAAACCAACACCCTGCATTGAAAGATGCTAAAGGCTATAAAAGAAAGCCACATATTTCCACTCATTTTGAATTATGAACAATACATCACTGACAGACTGACCATAAAAGAAAAATAGCCCTTCTGTCTGTGCAGCACATCCGCAGGGTAAACTCTATATCACATCAGAGCCATTGGCCTTTCTGTAATAATGTCCGCTGCCCAGTGGTGGTCCGCGGTGCCATGGGGTCTGCACATTGTGATCTGTGGCTCCATGACGAAGTGCTAACAGCCAAGGGCATTATTTCATGTTGTTCTGCGGGGCCCGTAGCCTGACTCATCTTTTCGGATATATATCTAGCCCTGGAGATGATGTTCGGTTTAATTATGGATACGCGGTACATCAGTCAAACTTAATGTTGTTCTTGTTTTACACAGCCATCCATACAAGCCCCCCCGCCAGGGTACGACACATCCCCAAAGAGATTTGAGAGGAGTGCCGCTGATTCTCGGGGCCCGGGAAGCCAGCGAGCGAGTCAGGTGAGTCTTCGAATTATTGATACGGTGTAATTTTCCAAACCAGAGCAAACCGCCGGCATCCAATCATGCTTTAACCGGAGCATTGTTGCGGTAACAGTTAATATTACCGGGATTTTCCTGTCGCGACTACTTTCCCTTTCTATTTGGAGGATCTCAAAGTGATTCTTATGGAGGAGCCGCGACAAATGCGGTGCTCACCCCCTCCTCTCCTGACAATGGCCCCGGGCAACACTCATTCCCTCCCCTGGTAGAGCTGCAGGCAATGTGGCCATTACCTTCAGCCCCCGTGGAGCTTTACTTCCCAGGACAGCAACACACTCAGAGATGCTGATGCTCCTTATGAAGCCTCTTCCTCATGGCAAGAATATTAAAAATGTGCCTGGTGGAGCCCACTTGGGAAGATGTCCATCTTTATTGCTAGGGGGACGTGAGGAGACACTTAAGAGTTAATGTGCAGGTACCGCTCTCCCCCCCTGAGCTGACTGGGATTAGTCTCAGTCCACAGAGACCACTTAATGTTATTGTAAAAAATCTTGAATTAGACTGTTTCAATTGGCTAATACAGTCGTGTCTTAAAGAGTACGTATTTGATTTATCCCTTTCCGTCTTTCAAAGCGGCAGCAGTGTGTGGCTTATCACTCAGGCTCAGATTTCTGTGTGAAATAACAAGCACGGCAGATTAATTGCAACAGTTCCAGAAACAAAACAGAAGCTATTTCTCTAAGAAAAAATATACTGCTAATGACTGTTTCACCCTCCCTTCCTGTGTGTGTGTGTGTGTGTGTGTGTGTGTGTGTGTGTGTGTGTGTGTGTGTGTGTACAGCTACAGTCTATCACCAAGCAGTCTGATGTGATAAAAGCACAGGAAGATGCACAGGTGGCGAAGGTCATTCTATGATTGATTTGGATTGTTATTGCCCTTAAAAAATAGATCATTACGCTGAATTTGTAGAACAAAAAAAGTTTGAAAAAATCTTTCTCCAGGAACAGTTAATGACTACCTTTTTATCTCGGCGCTGGCATATTCCCCAATTACCTCCACTATTTCCAAATGGATGATGAAGACTGTCAGGAGCGAAAATGCAAAGTAACTCCAACATCGAGACCAACACATGTTCTCTACGGCTGGAGCCAGAGACACTTGGCTCTGGGTGAGAGCTGCCAAGCCAGCTCTTCTTGGCACCGCCGGCTCGCCGTCCCCGGGCATACTGATTCTCATATCGGGGGTTCATTTACATAATCCCGCCTGCGATTGGTCTCAGTTTAATGAAGGGTGGTAATGCATTTCTATAACAATGTTTCACCCCCCTCAACATGCCAACGTAAACAGAAAAGTGTGACGACATCTGGCCGAGCACTCGCTCACTCTATAATCATAAAGTCCAGAAATCCAGTCATCATTCAGCAGTGTCAGGCACCTCCTGTAATCTGGGACCTGTCAAACTTTCTCCAGGCCAGAAACTCCCAAATATACTGTATATATTATACCTCTGTGTCAAGTGAGAGAATCCAACCTACATTGGTGCCCATCAAAAAAGTCCCCCATCCTGCAAAGATCCTAGTAGTAGTGCTGCAACTGCCACTGCAGCCTATTCTCTGTCAAATGTCGTAGCTAAGCATATTGCAATGCAAAACTCTTGTGTTTCAAACTGCTACTTGCCAGATGAGTCTGATGGCAGAAAAGGTAATCAAATTATGTGAATCAGTCCTCTCATGGTGGAGCAACAGTGCAGCAGTAGAGACTTCTACAACGGTTAACCAACCAGACGGTGGAGAAACAGAAGGAAAAGTTTGCTTTGTGTAGAGCCAGCGTAACAGGCAGCCAATCGTAAGCCCATTTGATTCAAAGCCATTGATTTGCTTTGATTTGATTGGCTCACGATCAGAGGGCGTGTATGGTGGCCAGCAGGGACCAAACTGTATAAAATGAGGCATTCAAATGTTAACGTCTCAAAGAGTTACATGGCCAGTGTGGCAGGTGACCCTTGATTCATCAGCCAAAGACAAAATATACCGCTATTTGGTGCTTGGCGGGGGTTTATTTCGTACCCTACATCTGTACGATCATACACACTGAATGATGTAACTCAACAATGATGAAATGTTGCGTTAGAAAGGCCTGATGGTGTTCAACTCTGACTGAACCCTGCTTCTAAAACCCAAGCAGATGGCACCTTATGTCGACTCTGTGAACTCCTGGTGGGAGTCTGGGCCCGCACCTCCAACCTCCTAACACAGGGTCTCTTCTCAGACAATGCAGCAACGGCGGGGAGATTAAGTAGGCTGCCACGGGAGTGCACGATGCTTCATTAGGCCGGGCGAGGAAGGATGTCTGCGCTTGAAGCGATCTGGGACCGAGTGTGGCGGGAAGGACCAATGCTGCATGCCTCTCATTACTGCCCACTGTATTGACTATATTTTAAGGAGGACTGGAATGATTATTTCGACGGATCAAATCAATTCTTGACATAATGCCTGGACTCAGGCTCCAATCACAGTATGCTAAAAGTATTTAATGGCGCTAAGAACAGCAGAGCATAAAACAGTCTCTGTGAGTGCGGTGGTGTTAATGACTGGAGTAACTTGTGACTCCAAAGAACATCCATAACTAGTACTGCTTTGCTGAAATATTGGAATCCCGGCAAGAAACTTTCTTAATTGAACCCATATTGAACCCAGATCTCCAACATTCAGCACCGGGTCATTTGGATCAGTGTAATGGTACAAAGGGAGATGCAGGGAAGTTGCAGTTGTCCTTGATTATGGTGAATGGTAAATCCAAGCAACAGCAACAGTGTTTTAAAAGCTCAGTAAGTTACTAGAGAATTGGGGAAATCCTCCTTTATTCAGGCTACAAAATAATAGCGTGATGTATAATAACACCTCAAATGAGACATGCTTAATACAATCAGTTCATCTCCTATTTTTATAAATATACATGGTGAATATTGTTATTTATATATTTTAATGTAATTTATTTGTATTTATTATTTTTGGAGATTATTTATTTATTTATTATTATTTATTTTTAATTGAATATACATGGTGAATATTGTTGAGTTATTTATATTTTTTTTATGTAATTTATTTGTATT
Organism: Hoplostethus mediterraneus; assembly: GCA_034670385.1. Taxonomy (NCBI): domain Eukaryota; kingdom Metazoa; phylum Chordata; class Actinopteri; order Trachichthyiformes; family Trachichthyidae; genus Hoplostethus; species Hoplostethus mediterraneus. The sequence continues at coordinate 3,672,425 of JAXDDW010000019.1, read as the reverse complement.
TATTATTTTTTTGAGAACACGGCTTCCTTGAAACGAAGGCTGTGCCCTCAGTTGGATTCCACAGTGTTTGAATAAATAAAACAAAATAAACACTGTTATGAAGCAAAAATTATGAGGAGAGCCAAGCAGTTTCCTGTGTGTCCAAATGGCGGCTCATGCTCAGATGCATTTTAGGGGGGGAAAAAATCCCTTGGCATCTTCACTGGCCTAAGCGCTGAATTTGTACAGGCTTTATCAGCACTCTGTCAGTCATTTTCAAACAGGATCAAGCAAAGCAGATTAGCCTGGCTCTGAATCGGCGACAGTGTTGACTTGCTCGACTCACAGATGAATACACAATTGTCACTAATTTGTTCACAACGAGGAAAATTGAGAAAAAAAACTTCTAAGCATCACTTCATTATTCCGTAATCATCTCGCGGCGGCACTCGACGGAGGTGTCCTTCCCAGATTGCTCAGCTTTTCACCTCCGCTTGTACGACATGAAGGTCGCAGCACACGAGGCTCAATGTGGGCCAGCACTCAGCAGAGAGACAGGTTGGGATGGCTGAACTCTATCTCCAAGAGGACAGCAGAGTGCCACTGTCACAGGGAGTATATACCCTCTCCACCACCGAGAGCGGTCAAGTGGAAGGGGCCAGCCCTTGAGCAGACATGTGTGTGTGTGTGTGTGTGTGTGTGTGTGTGCAGAAGGAGCAGTCTGGAGCGCATGGTGCTGGGGGCTATGGCCTCTTTGACGTGATAGATTCCCTTCCCAGCCCACAAAGCCAGGAGGGAGCCAGTCAACATCCTGCTTCATGCCCTGCTGTTTATCTTCCAAAATCTGGTGGCGAGTTGCATCCTCTGGGCCTGGCCCCAGCCTCGCCGCTCTCACCGTAATCACCATAACTTATGGTGACATAAATGACCACGCGCTTTCTAATGTTTTTGTTAGATTGAAAGATCGCTGCACTAAAGCGGATTTCTTTTCCAGCCATCCAGCTGGGAACACAGAAAACCTGCAAGTGGTGTTTATATGGGTATGCAAATGCTCACTGTGCTTTAACAGATTCAAGCTGAATCAGGTTTTTTCTAGGGGAAAAAACAAGGCAGATAGCTGAGAGGTCTGAGATCATAGCCTCACGCTGAAAAGAAAGAGAGCTGGGAGGGGAAGAAATTCAATTCCAAATCTGCGGCTTCAAAAGTGGATGGAAGCTGAATGCAAATAAAGTTCTGTTTCTCTGTGTTGTGATTTATCACTGTGCCAAGCAGTAGTGCCGGGGCAGGCGGTGTATTGAACGGAATGACTCTCCTCACATATTGGAAAAGCAACTCAACAACAAAGCGCAGGAAAAATGGAGCTAGACAGATGGATGACCTTCAGTCCTCCTTGGTGGAAATAGGTAGAGGAATTTGTTCATCAAATGATTGTCTAGAAAGCCTATCTATTCTTACAAAAACACACACTGGCCACTAGTCACTTTTCTGAAGTCAAATAAAACAAAATGAGGGGATAAATCTAATGAATGATGGAGCTCAAACAATAAACGTGGCTGAGTATGTGCCATTTTTTTTTTTACAATGTCTGTACAGAATGCTTTGTGTGTTTTACCTTTCCATGAAAAATGGAGGCTATTCAAACGTACGTCACAGTCTGTATCAGTCTCTAAAGAGCGAGAATACAAATGCACGTCCTTCTTATCAAGGGCTGCATTACGGATGCGCCACGGCCAAATCCTAACATAGCATTTGACATTACTCTGCGGCACAATGGGATTGCAGTACTCCACCCATGCCGCTGGTAAACAAACCTATTGTGTTCAGTAACTGTGTACTCAAAAGCCTTTCAGCGTTGCGGCTAAAATGCCAAGTTTCTGCTGAAATGCACATTTTTGCAAGTCCCTATCCCTGGTTCGCTCCATCTACAGATAACACAGAGTCTAACTACGGTTTACGAGCATCCATCGATTTGCCCAAATGGTCAAATGCACGGGGAATTGGAGTGTAGTTGTTGTTTGTTTTAGCCATTGCCTTGTTGGTTTATTTGTGGACTACTGGGATGCTGTACTATTCTGCAGATCAATCAACATTTGGTTAAAAAATAAAAACAATCAACTGCCCAACAAATAAGTCAGCCAGTCAGCTGTAGGCGCTGTGTTTCACCACACTCTTGATCATCTCATTTTGCGCTCATTCAGAAATCCCAGCAACCAGGATTGATTGAATAGGGCCCTGTGTTTTCCATCTCTCTTCTCTCCATATAATTCTCCGGTGATGAGTGATGTCACCATTGCTCTGCTATGGGTGAGCTTCAATCTCCGTGCCCAATGACTGCACCAGAGAGCAATCCTTCAACAACACCCCTGGCATCAATCTTGGCTGGAAGCAGTTGGCGATGAACCTGGACTGCCTTGAAAAGTTCTCTGGCTTGACAGCTTCCATGATCAGCCGTCACAGCTGGCTGTCTGATTCATACCTGAACCGCCATATGAACAGAGAGAGAGAGAGAGAGAGAGAGAGAGAGAGAGAGAGAAAGGGAGAGAGAGAGAGGTCACCCTTCTGCTTTGCTTTCATGTGAGCGTTCACTCTGGCGAACAACAGTGCTCTCAATCCCCTTTCAAAAAATGTCCATGAATGTAAAAAGAAAAACAGCAGAAACATCAGAGAATAAAGGCACGTCAGTTTTCGTGTTGACCTCATGTGACTAACTAACAAGGATGCTGGCCAGCTGTCATTGCTGTGTTTTCACCTCTAGTGTGGCGGACGACACTGTATTTACAGTAGAAAGGGATGATACTTGTCCAGGTCAGTTTAAGGGAAAACAAACCCTTTACAAATATTTTCGTTCCAATGAATGCCTTCGCGACCGCAGCAGTGTAATGTTAATAGTGCAGTAATCATTTATTTACTTGGCTCACAAAGGCAAACTAACATGAATGAAGTGCACAAACCTTAAAAGGGAATTAAGTAATTTACTGCCCTCTATCAGCGACAAGGAGGAACTGCAACAACATTGATTTGCAACAACATTTGAACAGCAAATGTAAAAGCTTCAATGAAATGGGTATAGGATGAATCACTACTGTGTGATGTGAGTCGGCAATAGATAGTAGCAAAAATGCCACATTATTACTAGACATTAAATAATTTATATCAACCACTGTTGGTGACCAAGGAATTGCTGCAACATCAGCAGGTCAGATCCAACAGAATCATCTATGAAGAAGCAATACATCACCATGCAGAATACAGTGATAATGCTTTGTCTTTTGCTTTTTTGGCTTGAGACCACCAGTCCGCTTGTAGCACCGTCCACCATTGAGCAGTTGAAGAGAGGGCAGGGAGGTTTTTGTTCCAAAACAGAGTACGGACCGGAAACTGGCAAAGCAGTTGTTGAGTCATCAGCAACCCTTTCAAACCCCCTGCGGACAAATGACGGTTATTTTCTGCTGCGGGCCAGTAAAAATCTCACTTCCTGCACCTCTAATATTCTCAAACTAGAGATCACAACTGATGAAAACAGATGTCCTTGAACATATCGTTGTGTTAATCACACATGAAGCAGGGCAGGTCGTTTGCTCAGCCAAGTAAAGGCTAAATAAAATACAATAAATGACACCGTGATCCTCGCGCAGACCTCACAGCAAAGTGGACGAATGAGGTGCATAAGTTGAGGATGATGTCAGAGGGCTTACACACTCTTAACTTGTACCTCGCAGCCTAGTGGGCCGGATAAGATGTAGCAGCACGCTGATCTCACCACCGTCATGCTGCCGTATACATACTGGAGATGAGAGGGAGAGCTCGTTCCTTCTAATCCGAAACCGACTAATCTGAGGGAAAAAAGGGTTGGCAATCACTCACAGGTGTGCTCCATTTTCTAAATCCATACGTCTTTAACTGGGGAATCTTCCTTGTGATCACATTAAAACTCTATTAACCCAGTTATCAGCGTGCACCGGGGCTCAATAGAGAAGCAACACTCGCCTGCAATGTCTTAGAGAATTAGCTAAAATGAGGACAGAGCATTGGAATTTATTATTACCTACGAATACAGCATGTGCATCAAGAAGTAAAAAAAATCTACATAAATCTGTCAATGACCTCATTTTGATTGAAATCATTTCTACATGTTTTATTTGTTCTGTGTGTTTAATCCTCTGGCCTCTGAACCTTAACACCATGTGTAATTTGTGCATCCCTGTACAAGACAATTATAAGGTCGTGGCTGGAACAGCTTTGGCAAACTGCGTGACGATGAATTACAGTATGCTTTGGCCCGGCTCCATTACAGGGTGTGTGATATTTGAGGAGTCATCAACATTTAGCCAAGATATATGTGACCAATAATTACCCTCTTCTTCTCTTGTCATGCTGTACACCCTCGCTGGCTCTTTCCCAGAAGAAAAAAGGAAAAATCAATTGCCTCCTCTCATATTTGAACACGCTTTGCATCTGCGTACACAGCATACAGGCATGTACGCGCACGCACACACACACACACACACACACACACACAGGCACACACACACAGATGCAGGAAGTAGGAAGCTCTTAACTCTTAACGAGAATAAGTGTTAAAAGACTTCCGTAATACTCGTCCCGTCCACGACAGTCATTTCATTCCTGCACCCTCTAGTGTAATAAAGTGAGTGACATATTATACAACATAAACCAATATTGTTTTCTTGTAAATAAAAGCGCCGATTTGCCGCAGACGAAACAGATTGGAAGACTAAGAGTAAAGAAATCAAAAACCAAGGTTATAAAGCGGCTTTCTTGTGTCTTCAAGCTATTAGGCATTCGTTTGCCAGAGCTGCAGAGGGGGAGTTGTACTCTAATTAAACTCACCTCCAAATATCCTTGCCTACACCTCCAGAATACTCAAAAGCTTTAAAATGTGGCTGAGATGGGAATTTGCTATGCATGTACGCAGCGGTGCTAATAAATTCCCTGTTTAGACTTCAGCCGAGATTAGCGTTGCAACCTGCAGAACACATCTCTAGCGAGCCGCCGAGTCACAGAGGTCACTATTCAAATTCTTTGACACATGAAAGCCTCCCGTGATTGAACCTGGTCCTCAGAGGTAACGCCAGCTGCCGGAGCCAGGCCGTCTGAACTGTTAACTACTGATTGCTACGGCAAACATCTGTGCGGATGAAAAGCTTTGCTACCATTCAATGCTATCAAAGCTAAGAAAATAAAGCTCAAATGATGAGCCGGCGTTCAATCCGTAATTATTAGCTCAGTCAATCACCTCCGGAAAACCCTTTTCTTAGGAGTTTCCTCGATTTTGATTATTAGCCATAATGTCGTAACCATCCAAGGTAGACTCACCACAAGCTAGTAGGTTGTGAAACGATAGTGTATGCTCCTGTAGAAGCCACAAGTCCGTATGATATCAACCTTGTTTTGAGAAAAACGTTTTATTTGCGATGTCATGGAGAAGTACTGCACTACCCACAATCCTAAAGTGTAACAGCGACTTCTCTGATTGGTGGAGCTCAATGTTACCATGGAAATGGTAACTTGTCAGCTAACGTTAACGTTAGCTACTAACGTAACCTAGCTAGCTGTTTATCCTATGCAGCTGGAACGAATCACTGTACCATGTCGATGACAACACTTTACACTATACTATATGAAACACTATATATACGCACAGAAAACAACAACAATATCAACACTATACTATTGACAAATGTTAAATTCAAGAAGAAGCGCGCTAAACTATCGTTAGTTTGGAAGTTTTTGGAAAAGTATCATTCGCAATGGTTTATGGGATGAGTAGTTCCTTCACTTCATAAAATAATGATGTACACAGTCTTGTACCTTTGCCTTTTCTTCCGATCTTTTTTTTGCTCAGAATCAAATGTTTTATGGTCACGATTCATCGTCTAGCTGGTTGGCTTGGTTCCAGCCTTAACACTCTTTACAGAAGGATTTCTGAAACGTCTATGGAGTAAATGAATGGGAAATTTACTTCCGGAACCAGAGCCGTAAAAAATGTGGGCGGTCACTGTTGCGCTCTATTGTAGCTCAGGGATGTGAGATGTGGGCGGGGCCTAACAAAACAGCATACATCATTCTTTTGAGAGACCATGGCGGAAAATGTGTGTGTCAACGAGGCACTGATAAGAATTGGTGGTTTTAATTTCAGCGCTCAATCGACCCAGCATCATTTGTGCATTGTTGCCCCGTGAAGAGGCTTTTAAAGGAAGCAGGACCTTTGAATTGATGTTAACCAGTTGAATAAACACAGCTCCATCCCCACACAAAGACAGTAACAAACCTCGGCAGTGATAAAAGCTTATTGGGTCATTCCATATAAAATGGACCAAAATTCAGAAAAGTGGTTGCACTTGAATCTCAGATTGACCTGATTTTTATTTGATGCATTCCTTGGCTTATTTGAGTGGGAAATCCAAAATTATAACCTTCTTAACCTTGTAGTTGACATGTTAAGGGCCTACAAAGGGGGTGGGGTGTCATTTTTTAAATTCCGCCTGTAATTTTTTTCTCAAGTTCACAGCCTTATTGCTCAAAAACTATTGAAGATATCTTCCTCAAATTTTCAGGTTCCAAAATGTTGAAATAGTACCTAATTACTAACTTAGAGAATGTACAATCAGAGGAATAATCTTCTTCTGGTGGAGCTCTAAAAAATGAATAGAATTAACCAGTCGCAGTTTTAAAATGGATTAATTTTACCATTATTAAAGTACTGAAGCACCAGAAATGGTTTATTCTGAAAGAAATACACATATATTAAATGCTTTGCCAGTATGATGAATCAGACATTGACACTGTCCTCTCAGGATACTTCTGAACATGAGCAAAATGCTAAAATTCACGATTTTCAAAAATAAAATACAACATGTGTACAAGGTTGCAGGTACTTGTCACTTTAACTGTGGAAGAACTGATATCTTAGCTTTCATTTGCAACAAAAAATGTTTTTGCTCTGGCTTAGTAACTACTTCAGAATGAGGTTCGAAATGCGTGTGTCCAGACAATTTAAACAATTCAGCTTTATGCCTTATAACAGAGTTACCATTTTAACAGTTCAACCTATGATTGCCTTTATAATACCCAAGGTTACCACATGACAGAAAATGTACAAATAATAGCCACTCACATTCTAGACCTTGGATTTCCACTTTTGATCAATCAATGTTAAAACGTTAGCATCACTAAATGTATAACAACGGCCTAAACCACTGGTATCAGGCACAGGAACAATGCACAGCACATGCTGTCTTGGCACCCAACACTTATCCTCTTCCCTTGGCCAGTAGAATGACTTTGCTGGGCCATGAGGGTGAAGGAACCTTGCTTCAAAGTCATCATATTCAGCTTCAGAGGAGACTGAAATGATATTTGCTATCCACCAGTACCCATCATACAGACAAGCTACATACTTGCCAGGACTTATCTCAAGTGTGGTTTCAGGCTGGTCAGGATGCACATGTTTGCTTCAGTCCAAGTCTGGACACCACATACCTTGTGCAAATGTCAAACCTGATAGGAACATTATAGAAGAAACTACTTAAACATGTTCTATAAAATAATGTGTACTACCAATGGTCAAACTGATGGGGTTTTGACAACTGCTAACTATCAAGCTACCTTGGACTTGTACATGAATGAAACCACTTTCTTGTGAAGTTAATGAAACACCAACTTTGCACCAACATAGTCCATTCTAATGCTGTTCTTCTTATATATTTCAACACTGAAGACATTCAGTCTGTAAGCTTGTTGTTTCTCTGTGGTTTGGTAGCAAAAAAGAGTTTAATAGTTTCACCAAAACCTGTAATCAGCAGACCAGGCAGACCACCAAAAGTAAGCTAAAAAAAAAAAGACCACTACTTTGGCATTAGATATAGAAAGTGTAGAGAGCTGAGCATTACTCAAACTAGGTGCATTCAACTGCTCATACATCCAACTTGATGTCCTCAAAGTTTCAAGGAGATGCTACTTTGTACACATGTAGCAATTTTAGCTTGAAAACATGGAATTTCGATGGTCAGTCCATTTATTTAAGCCTCACAGCAGGCCCTAGGGTACTGCAGGTTACTTATTTTGTCTCAGTTATATACTAGAAGTCCAACTCTAAAGATTTAAATTATTATTGATACATTTTTTCTCCAAAAAAGGTCAAAGAAGGCTGTATAATTAATGTGTTTTGGGATTTTTTTTCCTAGTTTTTAGTCTCAAATGAAGTGAAAAGGGGAACTCACATCTGCCATTTTCATAATGCTAAATTTGCAATTATATACAGTCATTTGATCCTGAAGATTTAGAGATGATATCTCAAATACTTCTTGAAAAATTAAGGGTTGAAAATGGCCAAAAATTACAGGCGAGGATTTTTAAAAGGGACCCCACCCTCCTTCAGAAATTTTTATAATTGGAACTAAGAGACCTTAAAGACTAAAACTTTGGATTTCCCCATGAATTAAGTTTATCTACCTAAGAAAACAAAATCAAGCAATTCTGAGACTATGATGCACACCCCATTGGTTGATTTGATATGGAATGACCCTATTAGATACCTGTGGGGGATTCAAATCTGATCACCTGGGGGCTGTAGCTCTAACGGTAAATAGACATGTTTCTACTTTTCTTTCCATTTTTTGTGATTCACATTTGTTTTTGAATCCATTATCAAGCGCACTCATAAAAATCTCCACCTGGGTCCAATTTTTTATGCCCCGTGAAAAGTCACATTGCTGTCACCTTTAGAGATATACCTTCAAACACGACCGCTAATCTCCTGCATTTGCTAAATGCTTGAGGGGAAAGGGTAAGTTATTAAGATTGAAAGTAAAGACATCCTAAACGATTAAACACATAATTAACAGCTACTGCATGAAGGGCATGACTTGTCAAATCTCAAGGGTTTTCTGATTGCCCAGCTTAAAGCTCCCTCAACTATTTCTACCGCTCTAAATGAACATCATGCACAACATCCACTCAGACATATACCCTAAATCAGCGCCTCTCAGTCCCGGTCCTCAGAGCACCGCGGTCCTGCTGGTTTTCACTCCAGCCGTCTAATCATGGGCTGATTTACATCTGGGACCCAAGGTGGATGCAATTAATTTGGCTGGTAGGATAGAAAACATGCACGTCTGGGCTGTGATACCCAAGGACCAGGACCGAGAGCCACTGCCCTACATCATTACACTACCACTATCTTTCAAAATAAAATGTCAACTGCTGGTCAAAGCTGTTATTACTGTGATGATGCTACTCAGACCTCCCTGGAATGAAGATTTCATCTGCAGTCGCCTTCCCAGACATTTTAAAAAGCGGCAGTACATCTAGGCTTTTCACCACATCAAGCCGAACAAGTAGGCCTGAGCAGCGTTCCAAGCGAAATCTATTTCCTGCATTTTCAACCAAAACAAGTTCAACAATTACATGTCTTTGAGGAGAGATAATTATTCACCAACGTGCCAAATGAGCAATTTTGTTTGTCTAACAACAAAGTATAAACCCCTAGTCTTCCGTGACAATCCAGAAAATCAAGCTGAGCTTTGGCCGCTGCCCCAGAACAAGCATCTGTCAAAACAAATGGATCTTGTTTTCAAAATATATAAATAAATAAATAAGTTGTGATCCATGGACAGGAAAAAAAAAAATCACATCGACAAAGAGCTGTGGAATCTCAACAGACATAAGCGTGGCAGTCATGGCAATTTCAGTTTTTGAGGAAAAGAAACTGCTCCCACACCGAGAGCTTTTGGCAGGAGCGTTGAATGATGGCTTCATCCCAAAGTGCACAATTACATTATGAAGAAAATAACCTTTAATGATTTTAAAGTAATCCAAACAGTGAAAGTAACTTCGACCAGTCAGTTAATAAATTGATTGAAGACTGGATAGAGTCTATAAATAAGAAATATAAAGAATCATTTATTTAGATTATATATTATATATTGGGTAATAATATACATCATACCATGGAAATACGTGGGTCAACAATCAGGGTGAAAGGGTGATTTTTGGTAAAGTCAACCCCACAAAGTGAGCCTCAAAATGAGCCTCAACCTCTGCTCTGCTGGGTGTGAAAGCTCAGGCCTGAACTCGTGTCATGGTGCCACACCTCCTCCTGCATACAGGTGAGATGTTGGTATTCTATATACGGGTCGTGTTTCCAAAGGTGCGACATTGCAGCAGTGACAACGAAGCTAACAACACCTAACAACATACTAAAAAAGAGAATAACGGGACAGCTAGAAACACATCTGTAGCACAGAGTTATTTCTATTGACGTCAGACGTTCACCGAACAATGTCCGGGTGGTCTAAACACAGACACACACAGAGGGTCTTTCTTAGTATCAATACGTGCATTCTCGTGTCCTCCATGATGCGTTTGACATAATATCTAATGGCCAAAACAAAAGAATACTGAGGGTGGAGGACGGATAAAGATAGCAGAGGTTTACGTACCCAGGGGGGCATTGGCCAACGGGGAGGAATGGGAAGCCCCAAGGTTCATTATGAGAACGATCCATCACATCCAGACAGCTCTATAGGCTATGGTACAGAGCTGGTTGATCCAGATGGGAAAATGAACAGTTATTGTGTGTCTCCACTGATGGCATGACATCAAGCACACAGCCCATCTCAAACTGTAAAGATAGATACATTCTCCGCGTTCAAGTTCTTGGGAAGTTCATTCAAGTTTGTTCATTTTTGAAGGACAGAAGTATTCATTTGCTACTCATGGTTTTGATAATTACCAACAATGAAAACATTGTAGGTCTACTTGATGTTGTGAGGAGACAACCCACAGAGAAGTGATGATTAAAGGTAAAATCCACCCTTGGATACTCTTACACTGTTAGATATCATTAATCTGTGATGTTATGTTGCGGTGGAGTGCTGTAATTTACTTTTCTGCTGTATCCACTTTGCCTCAACCTGCCTCGTCTACTTCTACTTCAATTAGTGATTTCCTAAAATCCCAGACGGTATTTCCGACACCGCCAAGAGAAGGGGTGTGAACGTGTTGCTTTCAATCAAAGGTGGGTGTGTGTGCATATAAATACAGCTAGTGTGTGTACACTGGGGCATTGTCTTTGGCCTGCATTGCATTATGGTCTAGTGAGGCTACTGTCTGTGGAGAAATTGGTATCTCTGCCTCTTTGACGGTGGATTTCTCCCTGTGTGATTGTTCAACTCCGGGGCAAAATGTCTAAGAAGTATAGTCTAGGAAGAAGCCCTTGCTCTTTGATTCTGAGGGACTCACACCAACATCTTTACCACTGCTGTTTTAGATACCTGAAAAAAAAATATTATCTACATTTGGCCAGTTATTTGCAGGAACTGAGCCACTGACACACAACCAAACAATAAAATGCACCCAAAAAAATCATCACCAATAGCTGTTAACAGTGTTTTTTAGGGTGGATTTTTCCTTTCAGAAGGTACATTTGTATTCCCCGGGTCGTGTGTGAAAGAGGTATTATACTGTTCATCCTGAATCAACAATGTGGCTTGTCAGAAGAAATTAAATTGCAAATGAAAAAAAAAAGCTAATCAGTCGCAGCTCATATGATAACCGTATGATGTCACCCACAGGGCGCGAGATGCTTTATTGAAAAACTCCTTTTGAAATAACTTTTTTTTTTTTTTTTTAAATGAACGGAGGTCAACTGAGCAGGTTATCGCTTCTTAATCAGTCTTTGTCTATTTGAAATGTTAAGAAAAACTTGACGAGGGAAAACAGGTTATTTTAGAGCCTTTCATCTTCAACAACTTGTCTCTGAGCTCTTACATGTGAAAAGGGTCCCCAGTTGAAAAAAGACTTCTAAGCAGAGCTGCGTTACCTAACCAGGAATCATTTTTGCAACCCTTATATCTTAGCGTATTCTGTTTGACAGGGTGTGTCAGGGTGTTTCGCACAAGTCTTGTCTAATTCACTGCCGTCACCCCCCCGACGTGCGAGTATGACATTTCTTCATTTGTGACTCATTGTGTGGTATGGCCTGCGTTATGAAGCTAATTAGGTCATTTGCTCCATTGAAGACATTGTTTGGAGATTAAGTTGCTCCGACCCATCTGGCTAATGGCCTGGTAGGGTCTCAACTCCTATTAAAATATCTGCCACAGAGGACAATGAAATATATTGAATCCTATTATTGTCCTTATCTAATTATTCAACATCAGTAGACTCCCCTCACAGCCCTTTACAACTCAGACACTGAAGAATAAAGGATCCAATAGTAAAGCCCAATAGTAATATATCTTTTTACTGAAAAATACATATCTGTCAAATGCTGATAAGCTGCCCATTTGACCCCTGTTATTCTTTTGATTCATTTCTGTTCTTATTTAAGACAAAAGTAGATCTTACCACAACTGACTGCTCAAAATGCAATTCTAACTATGACCATCTTCAATTTTTTCACATCTGTCCTAATGTCACCATGAAAAGAGTTGATTCCAGTAGTCGAAATAGTGAATTATTTTGCACCATCTACTACTAGGACTGTTGATATCCAGTCCTAAGTGAAAAACTAATTAGCAAGATAGCGGTTATACCAGGGAGCCAATGGGATGCTTCACATGTTCCCACCCATCTGCCATTTCATTGGCCGCTGGTTGGCGTGATCCTTGCCTTGTGACTCGCATCCATCTGTCCAATCTAAAAGGGACTGCAGCAATATTCTGGCCAGCCCTGGTGCCCTTGTAACTAAACCATCAGCCACCGGCACCAAATCTGAAATGGCCAAGACAGATGCTGTGCCTGGCTTGTATTTCAGGCACTGGCAAAATTCACAGGAAAGTGTATTGTAAATAATATGAAAAAGCAAAAGCTTGAAAGCTAACCTAGCTGTCCTTGCCAAAGTTTGACACCTTGATGAAAGATTTAATGTTACCTGGTATTCTGTGATTTCATCTTCAAATCCCCAGCTGTACCTCTGGGCTACGAGAAAACTGCCCTGCAAAGTTTCCAGCAATTTATTAAATTGTAGGCAGCCAATGTATGAAGCACAAACTTGCATGGTTGGGCTAGTAGGGGAGCCATTTACTTAATCGCCTTCATTTTTGTGCCTTAGGTAAAGGGGCATAAGTGATCTATGACTTTTATCAACCTCTATCGGCGACCAAGGAACGGATCAACGGGTCTCTAGCACAGCTTACGGTAGCCTGTAATGGACAGAAATATGAAAGTCCTACCTAGTGAAGGTAATACATCATGAAGCAAAATAATATTGCTTTGTCATTTGCTTTTTTGGCTTGAGAACGAAAAGCGCTGCTCACTATAACTCGCTCCATCGTTGAGCAGTTAAAAAGGCGATTGGGAGGTCTGTTCCCAAGGTCAGTGAGTTTCTGATACTGTTGGTATTGATCAATAACCCTATCAACCCCCTGCAGATATATCATGGGCATTTTGTGCACTTTTAAAACAACATGTAAAATGTTAGTAGTTACCACGTGTTTTTTTCAAATTTTATGTGCAGAACTGCATTGGTGCTGGTGCAAAGGTTAAGTAGATCCAGCCGTCAGAGGAACTCTATTAAAAAATGTTATTACTGTAAATCCAGGTTCACAATACAATTTCTCTTGAAGCTACTGTAAATCAATATCCATTTAAAAGCACTTATCCATGGTTGGGATCTGCATGCCGGAAAATGAAAAATCTATAAAAATGACTGACCAAAAGTGTTTGACTATGCCTTCTTTACCGAGGTGAAGTCTTCGGGGGAACTCGGCACACTGGTTTTTCGAGAGATTTATTCCTAAATATAAATTCTAAACGGTTAAATGAGAAAAAATCTTCAGCACGCTGCACTGCCAGTAAGTGTGAAAGCCAGTCACCACGACTGTCCTGCCATCCATCAAGAACATCAGCTTCACATCAAGGGAATCATGGGGGATGAAAGACACGAAAGGTATGTGAAGCGAGCGATGCCCTTAATGACTGTAAATAGATAAAATATATATATTAGACCTTCTTCTGGAAGAGTCATGATGTAATGTAAACTTCTGCATCAGTCACCATGCATAACTTCAAGTAACTATAAGAAATACACTTCCTCAAATCGTTTCCGGGAACCTTTAAGGGCTAAATTACAGGCTCTAAATGGTCTTTGGTGGATTTGTTTTAAGACTCTAATGTCTACCAATATGTAACCACAATCATAGCGTGTGTTACATGGCTGAAATGAAGATAAAGAGCCTGTGCAGCGTAGCCCGTCTGACTGGAGCTGTATTCCTTTCAATTCCATCGATAGAGATCTGCAGCTCCACGGCGGCTGTAGTGGACCTGCCTACTTTAAATTGCTGAAGATCTTATACAGGATTTTCTGATAGCCCTCCAAGTGTTGAGTTTTGATGATTTCGGGTCAAACTGTACACTTAATAGAGACAGAGCTTCAGGCTTCAAAGCAAATCGAGAGTTTGCTCAGTCTCCTGATTATAATGGGGTCGTTTTCTGAAAGCCTGGAACAATCACATAAGGCAGATATCATCTGTTGTCTGCCAGTACTGACTAATATCAACGTTATACTGTAATCAACGGCAATCATTTTTGCAATTAAATATATGATGACTACAGTTGGTAAAAATATCAAATATTCAAAACTTGATCATATAAAAAGTACTCTTGATGGTCTTCCAGATTTCTAAGAAGAAATAGGTCTATCAGTGTCCAATCTCATCTAATGACCGGGTGACACAGACACTATGGCAATCTGAATGAAGCTATCTAAACTGATAAAAGGCTGACTGGAAGCTCTTCCAGCTCCTGACAAACCCACAGCTCTTTGAATTATGGGGCAATTTCCATTTCATAATAAATTAGTAGGTAATAGCCTATTTTTTTTCTGTAGGCTTTTCATTTTTATCACAACTTGATTATGTATTTACAAAAAGATTGAGACTTGAGTGCTCATGATGCTTATGGCCACAATCTTGTATTCAGAATATTAACTTCATTTGCTTGGTGAAGTGCTGAAAAATAGCCTTGAAATGGGACATCAATGCCTCGACGCCAACTCTCCTTTCTCAATTATAAAGGCTAATATATTTTTCAAGAAAGACAAACATGGCCACAAGCAGTGCTTAAGTCAAGCAATAGGAGGCCTCGCCAAGGGCAATGTGACTGCTGATAAACCCATGAGTCAACAGCAGATTTAATCTCCAAGTCCCACTTGGCACATAATGGGGGGGTTGGGGGGGTTCAGACAGATTTATCTCAATAAGTCTTTGCACTTACACAGTTTTTCATTCCATCAAGCGAATGTGGCATTGAAGAAACTATGACAAGTTTCATTTCCAGTCGGTGGTCATGACAAGCCAGCTCTGGATCCCAGTGCAACACACAAACCAAATTAGAAACCGGAGGCTCCCAGGAATCACTGCGGTGTACCAAACGATTAGTGCATCATCTCAATGTTAGCCTCGTCATCTGTATCACCTACACTGCGATCACCTGTGCTGATACAGTTAAGTAACATCATTTGGATCGGCCTGTATGTCACCATAGGTACAACTGGGCAACATGCACAGTGCCATTTCAGTGCACTACAAGGCAACTTCACAGACAAAAATCTACCCCAAAGTCCCTGTAACTAATACTGAAAATTCACGAAAGCCAATACATCTACATTCCTTTTCCACATGGAGGATGTGAAAGAAATATGAAATCTTTTGTACATATTTTCCACTTTTTAATGAGAAAAAATATGGAAATCAAATGCAGACACAAGCGCAAAAACAATATGCATCCAGTTTGAAAATTATAACACCTTGTTGGAATAAACTAGCTGGAATAACTAGAAATAGTTTGACACCGATGGAGAAAAAAGAAAGTGAGTGCAGGAGGGGTAAGGATAGTGGATAGCGGGAATGGGGCGATGATTACCTTGGACTGTATATTAGGAGGCTCATCAGTAAGCCCTGGGAGAGTGACAGAAACAATACTCAACCCGGCCCAGCAAAGCTCTTTCACTAATAATAAATGTCATTAGCCATTTTGCAATGCACTGATGCTGCTATGTGGAGAGCAGCCTGCTACCAGGACCAATGACCAGGTCCATCAGTTACAGCTCCTCGTTTCCTGCCCCGCCAAATACGTACTGCCAGGTGACCTCTGGTGCGGCTGTGCCCACAAATGTTTGTTCTTGTCTTTAAGCAAATATTAAGACATGGAAATAGTAAAAAAGAAATGTCTCTCCATGGTGCGTAATGTCATGCATGCATGCAGCCTGCTCTATACGTAGCCCATTTATATCTGAACTCAATTTTCGTATATTGTGCTGCTTGCTTTGTGCAGACGGTAATAATGGCGCTAACTATCCATTTAGTAATGTAGTATTTTCCCCTCTGAAGCATCCTGCTGCTGGGAGACACCAGAGCTGCAGCAGAAGATCACGACAGCAGCAAGTGTCTAATGATATTGACAAAGAATTAAGGTGGCAGAATACTTAAGCAGTGATCCAGTAAAAAGTAAAAACAAGCAAATCAATAAAAAACAACTATGATCTAAGACGCTTTCCTCCTATTTTGCTGTTCACATGCACAACAACACACACACACACACACACAGAATTGGTAACCCAGCCAGGAATGAATCACGACCAACACTGTAAACAGGTAAAAGACATCAGCCATCTCAGTATCTTTATCTGTGTACCTGAGTCTCTGCTCATGCACGGCCCGCTAGCTGTCATGCCAGCGCCACGTCTCTGTGTTTGCTTACCTATGCAGTCCTGAGGATGACAGTGGGTGGGTTGGGCTGCATGTGGGAAACACAATCTGATAATATCTAATCCTCTGTGAAGGACATATTTGCCTTCCTACCCAGTTCCCAATATATTTAACGAACCCATGGTAGCCTGCTGAAATATGACCGATGCACACCCATTCAAAGGTTACTGGAAATGTGTATCTTACAAAAACAACGCTACGTCAGAGATAATGTGAACAAGAGATGGGGTTCACATTAACAAAAATACTGATCCTAACACAGAAATACAGCATAATAAAACTTAAAGTAAATCAATCAATCAATCAATACAAATAAGCTTGTGCAATGGCACCAATAAGCCTCAAATGTGTCATTGTGAGTGCTATATGAGCTGTATTAGCTCTACACACTGATATATACTGGATTTTACCTCATATTCTACTTGAGGCACATTCCCCCTCCTTCAAGGTCACATCCAGTTCTCGGTGTCATTGTGTCTGAGTCTGCAAGTCGATCTCTATAGCCTGGTGAACCAGATAAGACTTCATAAGTTCATCACAGTGTGAGACCTATAGATGAGGAAGAAGCAGGATATCTCCCTCTGCCCCTACTTGATATCGCAGCATCATCACAAGGTATGGCAGGAAAAACTCAATCAATGTTTTGAAAGTTGAGAGACACGGCCTACTGTCGGAATACTCTATCTTCTGGGTGCAGCAACTGAGACATTTGGGCAAACTTTTTCCACAATCTGAAGGTGTTGCTGATATTCTCAGCTAAAGGTATGTTTTCATGATAAATAGTTTTTTTTGGGGAAAGGAAACTTTTCACTTTCTTTCCTCCGGATCGGTTCCTATGGTTCGACTCGTCTGCCTCCATTCTTAGTGTCTGTGGGGGAGAGCCGACACCCACTCGTGCAGCCTGGAGGTTTTAGCTATTTTTCACAATTGAATCCGCCATCATTGTATATCCAGCATCTTTTTTGGTAAGACACATCTGGTCACCCTGCCTGACAACAATTTCACCCCGGAGAATTGCCACCTTGCATTACTTACATAATGCTAAAATGTCAAACCAATCAGTGCATTGCATGAATGCAAGTACCAGCTGCTGCAACAGAAATGACTCTTCATTTGCACATCCAGGTCTTTGTTTACCTGCTGGGGTTATTTGCAAGTAACCAGCTCGTGACTCTAGTCTAGTTTGTAGTTAGTGTAGTAACATGTCGATGAATGATCCTCGCTATTTTTGTATGACGAATCTGTGCAGTCGTTGCTTCCTTTTTGAATGCATTAGATGGATAGATACTTTATTGATCCCTGAGGGAAAATCCAGGATGTACACAATGCAAAGTCATTTCGAGACTACCATTGCAGAAGGACCAGATGTGTCTCACTCTCACAAGAGCTGATATCTTATTCAGCAAGAATCCTTATTGTTCTGCTAGTTAACCGATGCTCTTGTGTACTGAGCAAGCTATTGGCAACTCTGCTGCCCTACAATAGAGATTCTGATAAAGATTTGCACGACATTCCCTGCCAGGGTTTCACTCCTTCAGAAAAAAAAGAAAGGAAAAAAAAAGTTTTGCAGGTGTTCACTGGTGCAAGGATACACTATGTGTTCCACAAAGACAGAGATTTAAAGGTATTGAGGAAGCATTATTGCCAGGAAACTGACTCACCAAGAGGGCCTTCCATAACAAAGTCTCCAAACCTTGAAATTTAGCTGCATGCCTTGGGTAACGAGTCTCATTTTTGCCACTTTCATACATTCCTGTATGTGTCTGCTGTGTGTAATTACTGTATATCTGTTGTGGTAAGCCTCTCACTGTAAATGCCAAGTAAAGAGGTCTTTACATACTGATAACGCGAGTACTATACCTCAATTTGTCCTACAACAGGGGAGGGAGAAAACATTTATCAGCACAAACAAAGCCTCCAGTATCCTGGAGTTGTAATGTTGCAGCGGTTTGACAACCACTTTGTTGTCATGCTGGGTGATGTGCATGTAATTGACAGGCTTCTGCTCTGATGTCTCTTTTCATATCCATCCTTTATACTGGAAAGCATCCAAAAAGTCAGGGGTGTTTGTGTTTTTATGTGTGTTTTAAAATTCAGACCACTGCCAGGATTCCAGTTTGTATTTCCATAATGTTGCTCAAATTGTTCAGTGTTCTTAACAATGAAAATAACTATTCTATAAGACCACAACTTGCTACAGCCACCCAATTCACATGCATACCGAGGGGTTTAGCGGTGCACACGTGTGAATGAGGAATTCACATATTTTTATCTTCCCTTCCTCATATCTACCAGCTGAAGCTCTTTCCCCAAATGCTTTTTGGTGTGGTCCGATGGAAACTGAAGGCTGTACAGGGGAGAAATGAATTACATTACCCACAGGGCTTTAAGAAGACTGTCCGGTGATGTAGCCCTCGCTGCCTCTGCAACTTGGGCCCAAACAACTGAATAAGGAAATGTTGTCTGTGTAACTAAGAAGAGTTTTAAAGTGGTGGTGGTGGTGGTGGTGTGGCGAGCCGCCTGACATGTGACATAACATGATGCCTGAGTAATGCTGACAGGAACAGACTCTAAATGAGGTACAGAACACAAAGTACTCAACCATGAGCTGAGCGATATACCTGCTCCAGGGACTGGATGAGGGAAAATATAGACAAGCAAGCACCGCTCGAGTGTGTTGAGGCACACTGGGTAACTCTGGCTCATAAAATACAACGAATGATAACAATTACCCAAGCTGCCTGTTTAGTTGGCTTCATCAAGGTGCAAGAAAAAGATTTTAGGAGCATAATAGGAGCACTTGATTCGGGGCAATTGCACGTCACATTTTACTTCACGTTTTCAAGGCCGAGAGCAATTCAAACCGTAAACTCTGTGCACACATGACCGCAGAGTTTGGATCTTATCTGATTTGCTACTTGAAAAGGCTCCAGTTGAAGTGGCAAAATGGGGGCACATCGACTGAAAAGTGAGCTAACACTAAGATGCTTGCACCATGCAGTATCAACCGTGTTACAGCAGCAACATTACCAATGTGCTATTATTTCCCCCACTTTTTAATATCACCCGCAGTTGAAAGTAACAAATCAAACAACCATGTGAATCCAGCATAACTGGAAGGTGGGCTATTGTAAAGCCTTGGGTAGGGGATACACTAAGCTCTGAAAGGCCAGTCAACAGAGATATGAATACCAGCTTATCTTTGCTTGCAGCACACATTCCCATGGCGTGCATGAAGTAAAGGGATTTGACTGAAAGGGCATAATTAACAAAGTTTAAATTGTAAGAGTTTTTCCTCTAATTTGAAAGACAAATGTTGATATTACGCGATGACCTTGATCAGTCATCTTTCCCTGTTAACGTCTGAGCGGCATTAAAAACGACACAGAGACATAGTAAAGCATCATCTGGGGGCCAGCTGCCTTGACAATTTCATTCATTTATGTCAATACTAGTATCGGGGGTCCCCAAGGTGAGAAGAACTGGTGCAGCTTTCAAACCATCAAGCTGGTAGGAAGTGGTAATGTCATTCTCTGGAGCGGTGACTTTATTAGCAGGCATAACATATGTAGCGGTGTCCCCAGGGGCAAAAAGGCTTTAATCAAGCTTAAAATTGCACTAATTGCACTATTGTCTTCATCCCCTTTGTGGTACATTTGTACATTTAATAATAAAACAGCTACTGCACCCCATAAACCCATCAGTACTGGTGCCTATAGCATTGCGAGTTGTTTCTGTGCAGGTCTTTTCCCTGTAAACTCAGAGCTCAATATTTTCAGATCCTGTACGGTTTCACCTTAAAACAAATTGGGGTGATGCTTCTTAAAAGGCCAGTATTGCACTTTTGTTGTTTTCTGATTTCTCTACCTGCAATTCAGCAGAGTCTTTGTGAGAAGTAGTGCTCCCCTGCTCTTTCCAGGCCATGGGCTGTACAGTAATCAATGTTGATGAATGAGTAGGAAGGCTCTCTTTATTCCAGCCCTCGCTGAATAGAAAGTTTCCATTATCTCTCACAATGTATTCACTCTATCAAAGTGACAGGGTTGAGGCAAGCCACACTCCATTGCCCTCACTGTGCCCATACCTACCTTCATCTGTCTACTCAAAAAAAAAAAAAAAACAGGGAAAGCCGGAAGAGACTGCTAAAATAACACTGCACAAGCCCACAAAATCTATAAGACTTTAACTTTAAGTCTCGTTCATCAAAACCGTAACGATACAAACAATCACGTGTGTGTGTGTGTGTTGTGTAATAGCAGATATTTGAGAGAGGATGGAGGAGGTTGACATTTCTTTGCTTGAACAATTTGACAAAAAAAAGTCACCTTACTATATATTTTCAGGGGAAAGTGATGGAAAAGAACAATTTACCTGCCTGCCATCACCTTTGTTAAAGCAATATTTCACTTTGGTACTTGCTTTCATTTGTCACTACACTTACCTGGTGTGACTTTGCTCGCCATCGTCCTCTGACACTGCTTATCCAGTGGAATGTGTATTCACCACTGGCATTTAAGGCTTTTTTTTAAAGGTCTGTTTATAATAATGGCAAATGAGCCATTTTACATCTTCGAAAAAAATGTCACAATAAACAGAAACAAATGTTACATTGGTGATCTGCTTCTCAGGGTGAAATAAGATAAATTAAAAAAGATCTCCTTAGGCGGAGGAAAATACTGCACTGTTTGTTACTGGTTAGCAAGGCGGCCAATGGTGGCGGTTGACTGCTTTGCAATTGTGTCACCAGTCTCCTAGCAACCACGTCTGCCGCCATCATGGAGGTCCAGTGGAGCTGTGTGCAACTAATGGCTAAATATATAACAAACAAGCTAGACAAACATCAGTGCCTGAAAAAAAAAAATGCTGTGGTGTGGGAGAATGTGACGTTATAATGCTGTTGTCATGTAAAAACCTTGTAACTCACATTTTGATGATTTTTAATGTTTTTACTTGAAGGATTACATGTTCCTCTATGGGCTTATGAAACCCTTTAAAACCCACTGGATAAACCCACGCAGAAAGACAGTGAACTGACCCGATGCTATTTTTAGCTAGCTAACAAGCGGACATAAACAAAATTGATCGGATGTATCAGGAGTGTCAGTGACAAATAGGTTTCCAATCAAAAACAGCCCAGTAATTAACCATGTTTTTTCAACTCTTTTGAGACGGCCTAGTTGTACGTTTAGAAAAGCAATCAGCTGTTCTCAGCCGCTGTTGCCTAACGGATGCATTACGGGTGCATTACATCACCTGAAAGCCGCCTATAAGGATCTAAGTACTTAAAGCTATGGCAAAGCTCAGTGGCAAAGAAATATAGCTTTAAAATTGAACAAATTCCCCACTGCTCTATATATCTATTCAGCAATCACAACAGTCTGAAATGGGGTGCAGACGAGAGACTGTGACCATAAAAAGCAGTACACCCTGAACACCAGGCGTACTGTATCATTACATTACTCTGCTGCGGTTGCGCTTTTAGAGGCTGAACTCATTATCTTTTCATGTTGTTGATCTTAGGACTTTACCATCCCCAGAGAATGGGGTCGTGCTCTTCTCCATTAGTTCCATTAAACGGCCTGCACCTCATATTGTTATAATACTACGACACAAAAGCATAATCTTCCACGGCGTAGATTAGTGAGATAGGGGATGAGGTTTCCTTCATGATTAAATATGGTCACCATTCTAGTGTTGCTACAGAAATTTCAGTCCCGCTCCTGATTTTAGCTTGTGCACAGTAAGTGTGTTGGAGTGTTTAATGATTTGTCTAGTGTGCAGTACAAGGATATAGTATATCCTCCATACAAAAGGATAAGGTCACATTTATATACAGTATACAACCAGATCTATCTGTGTGGAAACATGATTATGATTTCATGATTGTTTACCTTTGTCTTGCATGTTTATCATTCAATGTCATCTGATTTCAGTCTGTGCTTTGATCTAAGTTTGAGATGTCTCATTACAGAAATTCATTGTTGTGATATTGTGTGATATTATTAAACATAACAGCTCCAGGGTTCACTAAATGTGATGATTAATATCAATGCATAAAAAAAGTTTATATATGTATGTATATATATATATATTATATATATTCCCTGGAGCTGAGAATATATGTATATGCTATATATAAATTCAAGAAGAAAATAAAGAATTCAGACACCTTTTTAAGTCAAATGATAAATCCAATTATGTCTGATTTCTCACTTCCACTACTTCACTTAGTCTAATCACACTACTACTCATCTCTGGAGCCGAGAATTAAAGCCACTAAATGCCATCTTCCACTTCTTTCTCTTCCACTTTAAATGCATGAACTTTAACTATGAAGTTTAAAAGGTCATAAACTTCAAATATTGGATTTGTGGAGGTAAAAATATCAATTTAAACATTGGAATAATTCATAGCAAAAGAAGGGGGGGTTTTTTATTGAGATTTTTTTTAAATTGATCAGTTGTCAATTGTCAGTAGAAATGACGTACATTATAATGTTCATGATTGAGACCAACTTGTCATCTTGGGAACCCGTTTCAGAAAATTGTGATGGTTTATTCTGGAAATTTTGTTCCAGCTCTGAAAAGTAGGCTACATGTATTTATGTCAGTATTTCTATTTCCTGACACACAACCAGTTGGTCTTGCTGGTAATACTGAATAGCACTGAGAGAAAACAGTGATTATGTTTCAGGGGAACTTTATTTATTTATTGCTTGTATTTACTTTATTTTTTTCTTTTAATTTGTGAAGCACTTTGTACTTGTGTATGAAAGGTGCTATATAAATGAAGTGTATAATAATAATAATAATAATAATAATAATAATCATAATTATTATTAATATTATTATTATATGTTTTGTCTGTATAGTATGACGGTTTTAAAAGATGTATAATTGCAAAGCACTTTACAGTCAGAGATATAAAACCATAGAAAACTAAACGAGAACATCAAAAGCACTTTTCATAATACAAGTACTCCTCTGACCTTGAAATCACCATCTGGCACATGAGGGATTTTTTAGTGAAATTAAGCTGAAATGAGGTGTAATACCTAGACATTTTGAGTTTTAGTTATTCTCCACCAGGAACGTCATATTATGGTTAGAGGTTTTGGCATTTACCCTTTAGCACCCTTAAAGCAGCTTGCTAGCATTAGCATTCCTCAATGGAGCATTTATATTTTGAAATGTGTAAGTTCATGTCCACGGTGCTACACCCTCCTGGTATGTTTGATGGTCAATTCTGGCCCATAGGCATAAAACACAAGAAGAGTTCTATTTAATCATTGATGCATGTAAACACCATACCCCATCTACAATACCAGGGATAAGCTAAGCCACTATTAGGCCACCGGCATGTAAAACGGATGGATATCGCTGTCTGTTTCAAGTTCTGCTGTCCTGGTAATATTTAGAAAATTCTATTTATATTGATACAGGGACATTCAGGAACAGCTTATCTCAAATAACACCTTAACTGGAATAATGTATGAGCTAATATCTGGAATACTGTGTGCATGTAAATACACACATGCATTGCTTATGCAACCACAAACTGGTTTCAATAAAGGATGCTAAAATGCTAGGGATGCCCCTCAAACCTACAATATGCGGCTGGATCATGTGTCTATTGAGAGGGATATAAAAAGAGACAAACGTCTATATTTGATAGACGAGGTCCCTGATCCTCCCCTGAACTGTCCTGAACTTACCATTGCAATGGCTTTCATCACTGATCCTCAAGAGGCCCATCTCCATCTGCTTCGAATATTTATGTTACCTAAAATGACCCCAATTGCTTACACACTTCCTCGTCGCAGGGCTTGTCTATTGGTGTCATTGGCCTTCTTCATTGTGGCTTGTTTGAGGTGGTTGGCTGAGCGAAGTGACAAGGTGTTACTGGGATATGACAGCGTCTTGACATTGGAGCTGTAGGGATCATCATGGTAATGTAACGGTTCTGATTTGGACGACCTGGGTGATTCCAAAGCAATAGAAAAGCCTTGCTTGATGTCACATTAAAATGTTATTTTTGTTGGCAAACACAAATGCATCAGATCTGAATGGAAGAGTCCTTTCAAGGTTTGAAGCCTCATTGAGTGTTGTGGTACCGCAGGGGTCACAAGCAACTGCATGGCACAGATCACACAGGAGGCAGCGTTACAACAAAATACTGCTCTTCATTAACTTACTTAAGAAAATTAGAAATGTAATTTCAGGAGGACCTTCAGCAGCCTTCCTGTCTGATCTCCCCTGTGCACTGCAGTCTTGTCTCAATCGGCTCCCACCTGGTTGATTGTAATGACCTTCACCTGGGGCAAGATGGCTGACTTGCTGTGTTCCTACAGTTTCTCAGTGGCAGATGTCCCAGTCTGCTGCATACTCCCCCTCCATCAGCTCAGACTTTTAGGGAGAGCTGAGCGACCATACAGTGATGGAGGATTCTGGCTCAGCATCCTCAATACCATCCCCCTGACTGAACCACCTGGATCAAAAGGCTGCCGATTACCGCCTTCTGGTTCGGATACCTCCTGCTCCAACCTCTCCTGGAACCACAAGCATATAAACAGGTTAGAGAATCGCTGGGTTCTCTCACCTGGGCGCCTTAGGGTCAACATTCCTTCTTCAGCATGAGCCTCCTCCTCCACAGGTTCTGGTCCTGGCTCAGCCTCGGGCTCAGCTGGTTAGGTTCAGGCTTTGTTGCAACCTCAGGTTCAGACAGGGTTTCAGGTTCAGCTGCCAGCTCGTGTTCAGGGTCTGTCTCAATCTCTGTTTCAGGTTCAAGCTTGCGTTCAGCCACAGGTTCAAGCTGGGCTGGTGGTGGGGGAGCTGGGATTCTGCCACAATGTCTACCAGTGGGGCTGAGGCAGCAGGAGCCTCTGATTCAGACTCTGCCTTGGTCTTGGGAATCGTATCTACTACCTGCTCAGACACTGCTGGTGCCACTGGCTCCTCCACCACCACAGCTGTTCTCTCTCTCTGTACAACCTCCTGGTTGGCTGACATCACTAGGGGCTCTGCGTGTCGCATAGCTGCTGGCTCTTTGGCAGCCTTCTGCTTGGTGGTGCCAGTTTCAGTGTCTTCAGTAGGCTTCCCACCCCTCTTCTGGAACTCTTTAGCCTTGCATGGGCCATGGAAGTAGCAGTGGGCCAAACCGTGGCCCCACCGGTCACCATGGCCACAGCATGTGGCTGGTGACTCAACACAGGAAGGCCACCAATGGTCAGGGTCCCCACAGTACTCACAGAAGGTCTTGTGCTTCACCTCATCACACTGGCATGGCTCTTCAGCAACCATGAGAAATTTGACTGGCTGTTGTCTGCTGGGGAATGTAGTCCTTTCCTACAGATTCTCTGTGCCAGAGGCCCCAGTCTGCCACGGCATATTTATAGTCAGTATAACAAAAAATAATGGAAAAATTGAATGATTTTATTTTATTAAACAAAATCAATGATACGTGACCAACCATATGACCAAAATAAAAAGGGTTGGCTTTATAGTTGATCGCCATTAATAATGGCTTAATCTTTTTTATTTACAAAGATATGTTGCAATACTCTTCTTTAGGGTTAAGAAATCTTTTACAGTTTTTCTGGAGTGATGGAAAGCTTCTGCCATTGCAGACATTTTATCATTGACATTTTTATGCTCGTACCTGGAAATCCTTGTGACTAACCCTTTACGGTTTAAGTATCTTAAAATATTTTTATTGTGAATGAGCGAGCAAAGCACATCTGCCTATCTGTCTATTGAAAGCCTCAAAATGTTAAACAAGACAAAACTCCAATATTTGTTTAACTTCTCACATAAAGCCAACAGTTTTGAGTTTTGACTCTTGGTTTCACACCGTTACCTGCCTCCTGTACTGTGCTTGTGGTGAGATCAATGGGTCTATTGCATAAACTTCTCTATTGTAGCCCTGCTGTGCACATTGTGTAGCCTAAGAGCAGGAATATTATACATGTTTTATTAGGCACCCGGGAGTGCCTCTGTAAGAGCACTGTGTGTTGGTTGGTTGGTTCGTTGGTTGGTTCGTTTATTGCACAGTGCTTAAGGGAATTATGGTATGTGCTCTTTATGCCTCCAGAGCCCTGAGAGCCCTGCATAAGGAAAATTCAGTGTGCGTTTGTGCACCAGGCAGCACAGCAGAAGTCAACATGCATGAGCAGCATGAGCAGGAAGTCCCAGGAAGTAGCTTGGTGATTTTCTCACTATAGCGGCTAAGTCAACGTATTTATTAAATATGTTGTTCAGTGATACTCTTACAACAACACTGTGCTAACAGCTGTTAACAGGTGGAGTTTTTACTCCAATCATGCAGACCCACCCACCCCATCACTCCATGAAATAACCCACAAAGTGCTAGCACCCTTATTCTGGCATAAATGGGAATTGTCTGCAGAATAGCATTCACAAAGTCAATTGATCATTTTATAGTATTCTAAACTATTAGACTGTTTGCCTAATAACTTGGCGCTGCATACAATAGGACATTTTTTTTCGGTATTCTAAGGAAGACAGATTCACAATGGGCAAATCTGGACCAATTGCCTTATCCAGGTTACAGTTTAATACCCATGTTAGCCAAAGTTCAAGATAATTCACCGGTTTATGAAAAACAAAATTATCGAGGACATACAATGCTTACAAATCTCCTGCCTAATCACCTCTCACCAGTAATACATGAGAAAGCAAAAACAAACAGAAAGGATAATGAAGCAGGCTGAGCACAAAACCCAAAATAATTAGCCAATTAAAGGTGTGAAGCAACAAAGAGGAGGCAGCCTGTGCAAAGTCTCAAGGTCAAACACATTTAAATGCAAATTCAAATAACTGATCAGTGAGGAGGATGTGTGGTTTAACGACCACATACAAATGAAACCATCTGCCTCCACGTCCTAAATAGCTGTATAGTTTATAGGAATGCACTTACATCAAATTACAGTTCAATAAATCAGCATGTTGCCTCGATGAGCTCACCTTACAAACACCTGACATCAAGCACCGATGTTCATGTAAAATGGACAACTAAAGTCAATTGAATCATGTCAGAAGGCTGAACACCGTGGACCTTGTCATAGGGACTAATGCAGGAATGCTCCCTATTATCGCCGCATTTAGTTTGTTATGTGCTATACCTCCAACATGATTGTGGATTGACAGAATGATCCAACACATAACATTTATTGATAAGTGATGTTTCATTTCAGGCACCATGCGGCAGCTGGCGGCACAAGACGGAGTGCAGGAAAAGAGCATTTTTGAAATGCTGGGGGTGTTGAAACATGGATAACGGGATCAATACAACCAAAACCAGGCTATACAATGTTTTTTTGTCAAATTGGTTAAAGGCTCTTCGAGGATAGTCTGGTCACATATGTAGAAGACACACAGCCTTGGGTGCCTGGTACTGAGAAAAGCACATCACATGCATCAAAATGGCGACATTTGACACTCTAAAATGCATGGCGTATAAATAGTATTTACTTTCACCACACACTCAAAATCTTTGATGACCTATCCTCGCTTGAGTGTATCATCCATTATTCTATGTCTCCTCTGTGAAGAACTATTAAATTCATTTCTCTCTCTCTCTTTCTCACACACACACACACACTGTTTGCATTCAAGTGTGAATTCCTCAGATTTAATTAGAAGCTAATTTTGAGTCATTATACGACTGCAAACCATATGGAAACGGGCTTGTAGGTTCCTGATAGTTCAGTTGACTTTGATCAGAGAGAAGCACAACGAAACAAAAATCCAGATTATTAGTTTCTAGTTTACTAACCCGTTATATGACAACTCGAAAGGGTATCATGACATGATTATTGATGCTCACTTTATGATGCAATGTGTCCAAATCTGTCGTCTCCAAGTCTCCTCCTCGCCCCTCCCCGTAACAAAGAATCTTCTCCTCCAACACCAACAGCTTAATATGCATTATTGATTACTCCACAGAGTCTCCCTTAACATTAAATATCTACGACTTTGTCACTACTGTTGCATTTTCCCGATTGCTGCTGAAAATACAATATTTTTTTAAAGTCTGTGAAAAATTCAAATAAGCTTGTGGTTATTTTGGGCCTCCCTGCTGCTTCGTTTGAAACTGTTGAAACTCTCAATACACACCACTGTTTAATATTAAAGATCCACGTGAAAAGTTTTCTAAAAAAATTCATTGAAACTGAAGCAGCCCGGAGTCAAAACCCTCCAAAAAATGTGTATAATGGCAAACATGCTGAATTCTTTCACGGCATTAAACTTTTAAAATACCTCCTGGACCCGTAATCTCTGCTGCAGCTGAACGATCCTCCTCTGCTCTGCAGCAGTCTGACATGCATTCAGCCCAAGCCTGCACATTTACGTCCACACTGTAAGTTAGGGAGAGAGCGGGCGAGC
The DNA here is from genome assembly GCA_034670385.1 of Hoplostethus mediterraneus. Taxonomy (NCBI): domain Eukaryota; kingdom Metazoa; phylum Chordata; class Actinopteri; order Trachichthyiformes; family Trachichthyidae; genus Hoplostethus; species Hoplostethus mediterraneus. The sequence continues at coordinate 3,643,309 of JAXDDW010000019.1, read as the reverse complement.
AAGATGGCTTTGCTCGTTTTTATGTGAGCTACGTGAGGTGAGAAAGCGCTTATGTAAGCAATTCAAATACAAGTGTGTGCATTTGTTGTCTAGAACTGCATCCTGATATCCTGTTTAATCACCGATATTTCACTCCTAATTTCATATTTTCATCGTATTCATTCCTCACTCTAATATGATATTACAGCTCTCCGTTTCTTTTTTTTTAAATGAAAGCGATCTGTGAAATGGTAGTAGTAGTAAGCAGTAATACGGGCCTAAACACTGAACAACACTTGGGAGCGTAAAGCCACTAACATGCTTTTGTTCCAGCCTTAATAATGCGTTATAAACTGGATTTCAAGTCACCCAGTTGGCTAGACCTCAGACACCAGGGATGATGGTGTAGACTCTGCCGCTGCCATTAACATGAATTGATTTTGTCTACACAGCTTAGTACTTGACAGGCATTTCATGTAGCAGCATGCACTCTGTGACATCCAGGTAAGTGAACATTTTATGGGCAAAGTAATGAATTTATTTATTACACAGCAATGTTACTTGAGAGTTCAGTGACATACACACTATTTCCTCTTACTACTTTACCATCTTACTTATGAGCACTAATACAGTAATCCTATTTTGATGATATGAAGATATGCATATTGCACAGGAAACTGTAAAAATAATGCCACTTCCATTAAATCAAAATGCAAATGTGACCTAATTGTTTTTTTAAGCAAAGAGCTCACCTGAGATCCCTACACAGAACTGCATCATAAAGCGCTGAAGCTTTGCTTGAGACAGCAAATTAAAAGCATTACTTCTGCAATGACAATTAAAGAAACTGGAGTAAATAACCTTTTAAATGGAAATAACCTTTTAAAAATCAAAATCACAACACCATTATCCAATCTGATACTGTGTACTAAAGCACTAATGACAACAGAAACACAAACATCTAAGCAGTAAAATACTCTAAAGAAATTAAAAATCTCTAGACAGAATGGAGATTTAATGATGGAAATTGTTAAGCAACATTGTGGTTTCTCTTGCTCCTACACTGAGACTTACCTCACTGGAACCTCTTATCTATGTCTATGGGAGCTGCTTTGATATGGACAATAATTTAGTAAGTCAGTAACTGAAGCACCCCCTTTTTAATGTTTGATGATAATGTTTGGCTTATAGCCATGATAAGATGGTATTTGTTTTCAGAAAAGTGTGTGCAAAATAGTTTTTATTAATATCATTGAGCAATTTGCTTGTGATAAAACTACTTTTTTTTTGGCATGAGACACTTTTTACAAAAATTTCAAAACAGAACTATGCACGCATAGAATAAGTCAAAAATAATACCCACAGCTAAAATGTATGTTTTTGTAATGAGTAGTTTATGAGAAAAACAACAAACCAGATCGGTCACTATGGGCGTGGCTATGCTTATGCAATCTCTGCATGAGAAACAATTGCAGGAGGAGTCACAATGAAATTAAAAATATTTGTTCACCTTGTTAGCTAATTTTCCATGTGATAATATACACAATACAAAAAAATGTATTCTCATATTTTTAGTGGCTACGTCATGGCGTACCAGTAGGCTCTCAACATGGCACTTCATTGTGATTTTAAAACTGGGATTGCATGGGATTTTTAGTTTTGTTTACTATGTTTACTAGTGATTCATCTTCTAAGACATATTAAATCTTGGCACAAAAATAGTTTCTACAGAAAAGTTCTGCACACCCTCATTCACATTGTAACACCATTTTTTTGTCACATCTTGAGTTTGTTTTCTCACAAGCAAGCAGAAAGTTTTTGTTATCTTGCTCTCTGGATCTTGAATGACCTGAGTGTGAAATATCACTAGTCTTTCTCATAAATATCCGCAGTCCAAAAGAGTGTTCAGTTTTTCTTGACTATCTCTAGTATACACTGTTGAAGTGTAATCAGGTTATACCTTGAACTATTACTGTATATTGCAAAGGAAGGATTTGGCAGTCTGGTGTGAAATGAAGGATTAATTTCAAGGTTTTCTGTATTTTTTTCTGTATTGAACAAATAAGCCCACTTTGACGCAGGATATTGATGGAGAAAGATTAGACCCATTCTCACTCTCACTTAGAACTCACTCAGCCCCCATATGTCTGGAGCTCTTTTTTGCTCACACAGACACTTAATTGTTAGTGGAAATAATACATAATTAGCTGTCTAGTTTGTTCAAAAACTGTCCTTCACTTGAAAAAGGAAGGCACTTAACTGGAGCAGCTTTCAACACTTTTTTGCCCTTACTCCCTGGACTCACAGCCAGCACTCCATAATGGAGGCCACCCCACGAAAAAAGGAGTGCTGCTGAGCAAAACAGAACTTTAGATATAGAATAGAAATAGATGTTTGTCTGAGTTTAAAAGCTTTTTACCATGCAAAGATAAGTGTGACTGAAGGACTACTGAACTTGAATAGGCTAAAGCTTACATAATTCTTAGGATTTTTAAATGTTATTTGATATATCTGTTATGGTAGATGTGGGAACTGGGTAAATGTACTCAATGTAAGTGGAAATTGCTAGTCACAGTAGTGCAAGGCTCTGTCAGTACTATCCCTATACGTTTTGTGGTGTACGGCATACCACGTGACCATTCACCATTCACCATAACATATCCACCAACTGACTGACATTTTACAACCAAATTACTCTCCATCCTTCTTTCAGGGCCAGTATTATATACCTGCCAGCAGCCACCACGCCCACACAACGCACCCCTTTCACGGCTCTACTGAGTAGGGTGAGGGTGTTCACCGCGCTCCGTGCTAATGGGTCGCTATCTGGCTATGTTAGCTAGTTTAAACTTTAAAGTAAATGAAAGTTGCACACTATTCTCTCCTTGCAGTGACTTAATAAATCTTTAATAAAACGTTTCAGCACGAAGCCTTCATCAGGGTTTCATAGTTACTTTCCGTCAGTCAGCATCTTACCATAGGGTGTGCATGTGTTCTTTTCTATCTGGTTCTTCAGCTAGTTTAAACTTCCCACCATCATATCAAGTAGCGCACTGCGTTGCTCTTCTTTGGGCGGGGATTGCATTGACCATCACATCACGTTACGACAAGAAGCCCCACTGTAGCCATTGTGCACTGTGTGCTATTTTCAAACCAATTGCAAATTGCCTAAAAGTTGGTCTAGATATTACAACTTTCCTGAAAGTCAGGACATGTCACTACCATCCCTACCTAAATGTACGCCTATGGCCAACTGTAACACTTGAGTTCCTAATTGCTGAAAATGTTTGACTGGATGACTCAAAGATCATTTTTTATATAAAAAATATTTCTGAATTTGCAGAAGAGCAATTATTAAGAAGTACTGCACATGAGGGCACCGAGAGGTGAGCAAACACAAATGCCTGTGAAATGTGTGAAAAGCATGTCGGCCTAGAGTGATTTATGAATCTACAAAAAGCAAAATTATTAAAATGTTCAGATAGGAATGATGTTCTAAGCTGCCTCAACCAAACAATCATATGCATTGTATCCTGCCTTGTCATAGGTATAATAAAAATATTATTATATTATAAAATTAGACCTATAGGTGCAGCAGGCTTGTAACCAGAAGGTCACTGGTTCACTGATTACCGTTAAGGTGCCCTTAAGCAAGGCACTTCATCACTCTGAATTGCTCTAGTGGAGCTGCCCAGTGTTCATCAGTATTAGACTGTACGTTGTACTAGGCAGCTCCCAGGTGTCACTATGTGCAACTTTATGAATTTGAAGCACGGAGCAAGGAGCATATGTGGCCAGCAGTCCTTCCCTGAATAAATAAACGGGAGAAAAAATGGCTCCAGGTCTGCTTGCACTCTCCACATCAGGACTACCTAAGCTAATAGGCAGTTTAAAGAAGGGAGATGGCTGATGTCAGCACACTGAGGCTGCAAATGGCCACACAGATACTCTCTCTAGTTCAACACAAGTACACTTAAAGTTAGAAAATTCCTTTTTCACTGGTATCTTTACACACCAACCTACAGTACTAGAAGCTTGTATTGCTTCGGGGACTGGCAGGATCTATGCAAACTCCCCACACAGTCCAGAAACAGCCACATTCAATATGGTGTATATGTACGTTTCTGTTTGGCTATTCTCTATTGCCACTTGATGTAACACTATAGTGAGCCTGTACTCTGTTCATGAAAGCTTTTACATCTGCTGTTCTAAACATCCTGGGTTGTGTATATATGGCATTAAATGAAGACGTAAACTCAAATTCACGTATAAGCATTAAGACTACTACATTTAGCTACACAGAGACAACCATTCAAAACAAAAAAAGCATTTATTCATATAATTGTATTCTTGAGAGACCCTATATTTTCATCGAATTTACATCTGTTTGATACTACTTAATTATAATGAAACTTAGCATAATTTCAATCAGGAAGACTACCTGGCTCGCATCTATCCATCATTTATGTATCCATCGCTACTCCAGGCGTTCTCTCTGTATTGGCCTCACTCGTTATTCAATCAGCCCTTTAATTAAGCAAGGGCACTCCCATCCTCCCTCTAGAGGAACCAATGACAAGCCGCCCCACCCCTACATATACGGATACCTGCCGCATCCGCAGCTGTGTCACTTCAGGTTGCATCGCTGCTGCACCCCACCACCTCCCCACCACCACCAGTGCCAGGCTTCAATTGGTCGTCAGTAAATCTACCCTGCCATGGAAGAGCAGCCTACGGGGAGGGGGGGTTTCCTGCTCCTCAAAGATTCACAGGTTTTGCCTCTATCCCATGATCATTCGATTTCAACTGGAGCCACCGCCAATGTTTTCAGATTTCCATACTACCAATAGAGCTAGTCTCTCCTGACTTGAAAATGCATATTATTGATTTACGAAAAGGTGGGTAAACTATTCCTCAGGTGAAAATGTGAGTTTAAGTCGGTTAACTTCCAAAACTGCAGACACAATCCTAATAGTGTTGTAAATGCTCCCCATACTATACTGCTGCATGCAGTATGAGAAAAATATCAACGTGAGCATTATAACATATTACACTCAAACCATACGGAAGCTCAAATGCTAAACTGTGTCAAGCTGTCAAGCAGCATCAAGCTGTCAAACAATGTTATGGGTAGTTCCTTTTTTTATGATTTTCTTGTTAAAAATGTATCCCATGTCTATTCAGTCCAGCATGAACAAAGTCTAAAATCCTGACATTTTCTTTACATGAATGTTGGAGAAAAATTGCCTCCTTGCATCTTTAAACATTTTGAATATTTTGTATTTTGAAAAACCGTACTGCAGGTAATACTGAGATCTTGTGTCTGGTAGTTAACACGTGTGCCTTCTAGGTGTTCAGGTGGGATTGATTGAATTGAGTGAAACTACATTGACTTTAAAACTCCCCGTTAACACTGAAGTGCTTTGGTAGCACAGTGTTCCTGTAAGTAGACTAAACTAAAGTTAGAAAATCACCAAGCTACTTCCTGGTATATGAAGGTATCGCGCACCAACCTAGAGCTTCTCATGCTTGTGTGACTTCTACTGCCTGGTGTACGAGTTCACACTGTATTTCCCTCTTAAGGCCCTTGAGCCCTAAAGAGCACATATCATAATTCCACTAAGCAAAAACGTTATGCACAAACGAATGAACCAACGTCTGACGAACCAACATCTCCTGACTTGACGTCTGACTTGAACTATCCACCTCTTCCTCTTCTGGCATACCAACGTTTCTCTTTGGTGTCTTGATCAACTATAGAAAGCAAGAGGTTTTTATCTAACCAGCTTTACGCCTTCAAATTCAACCGCATTCTTCAGCCACTTCACCGTCTGGTGAGTAGGATGCTGTGACATTGGAGAGAACCAACTTCAGTGCCTACTAAAAGATGCAACATGACAACTGCCATGCACGGGTTCAGCCTCATTTATTGACTATCACTGAGTTTGAAGGTGGGTGTGCAATATGGTTCGCTGTAAGCTGATTTCTCGAGGCTACACGCTACCATGCCTCTGTCTGGCACTTGTAATTGCAGTTAGTGTCGGAGGGAACGGGACATGCCCACACACTAGATGTCTACTGACAGATGGACTGAGGATCAGGATTGACATCATGATGGTGACGGGCCGTAATACCTCACACTATGTTGGCTTGACAACAAAGGAGCATCCCACAGTCAATGCAATAATCTCTCTGACATTCTGCCCAACAAGCTGTTGTTGAGGCGTACTCAAACAGTTAAGGTTTGAGACCTCAACACTTATGTAAAATAAAAGCCAAATTCTTCTCCAGATCTTCACGCGCTACAAAAAGTGCACGGAGTAGCTAAAAAAATGACGAGGAAACGTCACAAAACTTAGGGCTCTTTGGATAAATCTCCACAAGACTTTTGGACTTGTCTTTCACCTTGTCCAACCATATTATCATGCAAGGTGTACTAAGGGCTTGGATCCACAACCTTAAAGGTATGGCAGCTAGTCGATGCAAAACACTGAATAATTTATGGGAGGACATATAAATTCCAGTCAACAACACAACAACCGAGTCAGGGCCGATTGGTTATTAACGTGATGTTGGTTGGGAAACTTTAGGCTGTTAAAAAGGGCAATGGCTGAATATCTTACTCAGGGAATTAGTATGGGCTTAACAGTGCATACAGAGGGCAAATCAATGTGTGACAACCGATCAATTTAAAGCTACATGTAGAATATTAACCTCAATATATCGTTCTCGAAATAATTTTGATAGCATATTATAATAGCTGCAGAAAAATGAGGCCATTGCCAAGGAAAACCGGTTTGTTCTGCGGGCTCCATGCGTGGCAGATGGCGGGGCTTTGCACCGACAAAGTGGCATTTTCATCAGACGCACACATTTTTTTTCTCACCTGAATCGGTTTGGTATTTTGGAGACTCGCCATGAACTCGACTGAACTTTACAATCCCTTTTTGTGGATATGTTGAACAAATTGATTTGATATGAATCACTCAAGCAGGAAAAAATTGAGATATATTTGTCATTCTATATACATATATGTCTGCGGTGTGAATGATTGTCAGTGAGGCTGCATGATCAATCATATATTCATCGAGATTACGTTTACGGTCACGGCCATGTCACGAAAAGTCAAAAACTGGGTCAAAAATCAGGTTTTTCTAACTTTCTAACAACAAATGAGCGTTGTAATGGGGCCTGAGTCCCAGTAATCTTAGACCTGCAACACAGACAACCATTACTGGTTCACTCTAAAGCGCATCCTCGTATCCAGCAAGCTCTCGAAGGCAAACCATCGTGTCTTATTTAGCTAAAAACATGGCCCCGAAAAACTCTGCGCAACGAAAAAGGACGATCAACACCTGGGGTAAGAGATACGTGAACCGTTTTCCCCAAGGTGCGCTGCCTTCACTTGTGTGTGTGTATGTCGGAGATAAATTGAGATGGAACTGAAACAAGTGGCAAACTATGTGACCACAACTTTCTACTCTGGTGGAGTTGAAAAAGCAGATGCCTGCAAACATTCCCCAGGAACATACCGGGGAGGGTATGAGCGACGCGATGTCTGCCTGGGTTTGTTTTTCGTCACTACACATCCGTTATTATGTTGATTTGTTTTGGTTGTTTATACAGAATACAGTACATCCAGTCGGCAACATAAAATATGTATTTAATTGCAATGCTATTAATCAAAATTATAATCACAATTACAATATCAAGGGAATTAATTGGCAATTATAATCTCTGTGATAATCTTGCAGCCCTAATTGTCATCCAACATGGAACTGTCAGTTCTTCATGATGCACAGAGAACATGGAAGGGAATTTCAGTATCTCCATGAAAGCTTTTTCATTATGAAGGGCTTACTGATTGGTTCACTGGGCTGGGCCAGATATTTAGGGTAGAACGCCAGTGAGCCTTCTCATTTTAATTCACTAATTTACTGCAGGCCCAGCAAGAGTGAGAGGAGAACAGTGCGTAATCGATGTGTGATGCATACGTAATATGATCCCACATTATCACCTGTATGTTTTGGCAAACTATGTATCTTGACCTTTTAAAATACTAAATAATAATCAATTTACAATTCCTCCGCTGACACGCCAACCTCTACCCTGCCCCCCTTTCACACTGTCAGTGGGGCTGGTGTATAGATGGCCATCCACCAGCCAGTACATAGATCATGGAACTACATCATGTTTCCTACATTGGGCAACAGTTCTCCAACGGCAACACCAAATGTTTAGCTCCTCCCAGGCTAATTTAACATCATCTGCCCTCAGCGTTAAGTGATTTATATTCAGTCGTGGCAATCCTGCACCTCAATTTCCTCTTTTGTGGCGGAACCACTTCCATCACAAAATTGTTAGAGCGCCATTGCCATTCCCTTTTAAAGGGAAGGAGAAGAGTAGATTTGATTGGTCATGATTGAAGCCAAGCCCACTACACCTTCTGATAATGTATTCCTCCTAATCCAATGTCGTTTCCAACGGCGCGAGCCTCTGGCCACGAAATTACCACAAATCAGTCGCCACACCCTGTGCGCTCACACTGTGCGCCTTTGACTGCAATTTGCTCGGTGCGCCATTGATTCACGGAAATAGAGCCCTAGGTGTTGCATTTTAGGTGTGTATTCTAGGGGTCCCCAGTACAAATTCCTGCAAATTGTGCAGGATTGATTTAGGGAACAATGGAAGTGCCTCAGCCACAACAGAAAGAGGACTGCCTCACAAGCTGCTCAAAAGGGCAAAGTGACAAGTCGTCTTTGCGACAGTGATGTAAAACTCTACCATTAATTCATTGGTTGCAACTTTAAACAAAGGTGAAAACTAAAAACAACAAATATTATGAATGACAGGATGCAATTTGATTTTATGGTATGTGGTTGACACTGATAGACATTAAAGTTGGTGTTACGTCTTAACAAATGCTAATGTTCTCATTTTGATTTGATTTTTGAGCATCTAACAAGTAGGCTGACAACTTACACAGCCGGCAGCATTATAGATGCAAGCAAGGTTAAAACAGATTATATGGCTTGTGCATCACAGTCAAGTATCAAGTCATTCACTTTTTACACTGAACACTATGAATTCATCTTAACAAAGCAAACAACACTATTTTTCTGACACATTTTGCAGTAATGCAAAATACATTTCAGTTAAATAATATTGCAATATATCAAAAACTATACAACCATTCACGTTGTACTAAAGTCATGATGCCTGTTCTACTGTGCCTGGTACAGTTCAAGTTAGTGTCCTGAGATGAGCACCTACAGTTATTCAACTATCCATTGCTGAGTGCATGTTGTGGACATGCAGGACTGCACCAATAGCCAAAGCTTTGAGCATACACATCTACAGTGGCAGAATTTATCAGAAAATCCGGCTGGTCATTTGATGTGAAAATCAAACTCAAAGAGAGGCCAAACTCAGACGCAGCTCCTGCATCCAGTACATCTTCAAAGACAATTAACAGATGCTTTTAAGGGAGTTCACTTTAGGCACCTCCTTACCATCTGCTACATCCTGGCGTTGACATTAGCGGCGTGCCTACGGGCTCTCTACACTAAACCTCAACATTGGAAGCATTTTTGCCCACAGCAATGCCACAGTTACAGTGAAAATGTAAATGGAATGAAAATCCATTTACAATTATTCTACATCCTTTCAGCAACACATTAACAACTGTACGTTTTTCAGGTAAAGTTTGCAAAATAACCACTGAAATGTTCAAAAATTACACTAATATGTAAAATCAAAAGTCAAAGAGTCAACCTGTTTTTTTTTCATCAAATGATTGCATCACAGGGCACCTGGCATTTAATACCTTATCTCAGTAGAACAAAGTTGTGTATTAATACTGCCCATTTCATCCTGTAAGATTCTGCATTATGCAGGCATTCAGAAAGAATCTCAATTCAAATAACCGGTGAAGCAGAAAATGTTCCCCCTGTGATAAGCCCTTTAGAATAGTGGAGCGACAGATATCCACAGCATGGGCCGTCCTCGCAGGCGCCTACACAGTCCCCCCCGTCTGACAACTGGAGCACAGGACAGCAGTTATCCAATACCGAACAAAATGGTGCTCCACAATTACCTCACGCTACAATGCCTGCAACGGTAAAAATGGAAAATGGGTCACACCATGAAATTAGCACTTTCAAACAAGGAAGTCTGAAATAATGAGTTTTGTGTTCTGGTTCCTAAAGCATCCTCAGCCTTTTTTTTTTTGTCCTTATCTAGTTTCGTCTGAAGCAACTGGCTGGGATCTGATTGTAACAGTCTAGAATAATTTGTGTAATAGTTAGTGTGCGTGTTGAAAGCGTCTCTTTGTTGTGCAAGAAATTATGATGTACATGTGGTGTCACAACCTTTCCAATACGGGTGCATCACGATGTCTGGGCGGCAGGTTGGCCTAGCGGTTAGAGAGGCCAACCCATTAGCGACCCATCCAGGTGATTGAAAAAATGACTGTTATGGTGCCCACCAACACCGCAAAATGCCCTTGAGCAAGGCACTTAACCCCAAACACTGCTGCAGGCGTGCCGCTCAATGGCTGCACTCTGCCCTCTGACCTGAAAATGCATGTGTGTGATATGTTGTGTGTATATCTCGTCAAGGGTGTGCAGAAAAAGACTTTCACTGCATGTATGTGATGAAGTTCATTCATAAAGCTTTCTCTTTACGTCTCTTGGTTCAGAATTTCAGAAAAGCGCTCTCTTCTATCTGAGAGAAATTAAACAACAGCTGTTAAATTCCAGACTTGGCAAAAGAACAGATTACTTTCTGATGCCTCGATATAAAGATGACAAACTTGAAAATAGGACATTAACATTTCAAACCATTCAGAAGGATTCCTATTGTGCAAAACACAACAGAATCCATTTGTACTATTTTGTCTGTGGCTCCTGCTGTTCCTCTCTGCTGTTAACACTTAAATATGATTTATAACCATTTCATTAAATGATTAACAGCCGGGGAACACAAATTCACACAGATAGAAACTTACTCTGTTTTCCTACAGTATGTATTGTAATAGATGGACTGATCAAAATCCCTCAACACAAAGCCTGCTTCACGCCTCACGCGGAAATGAGTGCAGCATATAGCGCACAGCCATTACGTAATTGTAGCCAAAAAAACAGGTGTTGAGTGTTGTGCACCGCGTTCAGGTAGACAGACGATTGGCTGAAAGAGGAGGATTTTTTAAATTCTTATTTATTTAATTTTTTTGGGTGAGTTTTCAGGCGTGTGGTCATCGTGAAAGCAGGAGAAGTCCGGATGCCAAGCTTCACAGACGTGCCACGCTGACCTCTCGTGTGTCGAGGCCCCAACAGAAAGCAGGAAACCAGGCACAACACGCCTCAAGACGTACACGTGGCAAAGTACAGTGCCATTTTAAATGAACAGTGCCAAAATCTCAAGCTCAACCGAGGAGCGCTCATCCAACTCTCCTCTCGCTTTTATTTTTGGTCGAGTGATTTTTTCGACCAACTGTCTCAACCCGCGGGGCTGTACGGGGCGCCACCTTTTCTTGCTCATCTTTGGACGTGAACATCTGAAGGCGTCGCAGCGTCGCAGCATCGCAGCGCCTTGCTCGCTTACCAAAAGAGCGTCTGGAAACTTGTCTGAGAGCTCACTCAGGTATAGCGAGAGGCCCGAGCAGCGCCTCGATGCAAATGGCCCGGCACCTTGGCAGGTCTTTTGTTGTTATCTCCTCCGATACAGTATGTCAAGTTCATTTAGAGCATTCGGCAGAAGCCCGGCCACAAAGCATTTACATTCTAAGATCCTGAGAGTGCCATAATGGCGTAGACCGTTCACAGATAAGCCTTGCCTCTGACTATTAGCCTATGATTCATCACTTCACGCCAACTCCTGCCCCATTTCATGATCAAATAATTGATAAAAGCCAGAGCACATCCATTCTTTTCCCTGTGCCATCATGAGCACCTTTAGACACCTTTCAAGAACGTCTGTCATCGGCAATACAGCAGGGATAGGATAACAACAGCTGTGTAGCCCAGAGGGAGGTAATTGCTGGAATTTGAAGAGTGTATAGAATACACTGCCCTCCGCTGTATTAAAAAAGGGGCAGGAAGGGAAACATAAATCACGGCCACCAAACCCACTTTAAAAGTCTTTGGCCAAGTTTCACTTTGAACTGGCCATAATACAAAAGGGTCAATTACAGAGAGATAATCCATAACTAATTTACTTGATTGATGGCCCAATTATGCCTGTTTATGTCATGCTTGATAATTCAGTCTTTGATAAGCATAAGCGCCCGCTTCAAACTCGCAGCAGTAACAATAATGAGCAGATAAACAAGGATATTGCTGAGAGCTTTTCTATGACCCTCAATACAGCATTTGTACATCAGCTGGTTCATGTCTGAGACTGTCTGCACGTCTTGCAGCTCTTATTGACTACATACAGTTTCAAAAAGCATCAAAAAACATCCCGAGGCATCTCTACTTTGTGTCTATATGGGCACTGCATCGTTGCAAATACTTTTGTTGGTAGTGTATGTGTGTGTAACATGGACACATTTTGCATTCGACAGACTCGGGATCAGTTAAAAGATCTTTGATTTCTCTGGCACACACTGCGTAGCTGGGAAGTGTTGGGTAGAGATCCAAAAATAAACTACCTGAAGTCAGTCCAGGACACATTTTAAAAAGCATGTAATTTGATTAGATTTATTTTCCGTGGCCTATGTCACATTTCTGACTTCATGACTTATTATTATTATTAATATTGGTTTGAACTCCCTACACTTTCCATACACGTTCGACAGAGCAGAACTGAAAACCACATGCAACTGCCAACCTGTATAATCCCTGAAAAGTGGGCCTATTATCTAACTACTGTGCACAAACCAGCCTATTAGACTTCTATTGTGCTTCTACCTAAGCACCTAGGTTTAAGGACCAATGGAACAATAGTACGACTTATTACCATTTCCTGGAGCTGCCTACAGTCACCATGCAAAAAAAAAGAGAATGTCCAGCCAATCAGCTTCATCAATTTGCCTGAATAGACCAAACCACTTAATTTCCCCTAAGCAGAATGTGGGAAGCCTGTGGAAAGCTCATGTACAATGAACAGGAAGTCATTTAAATTAGTAACAGATTACTTTTACATTTCAGTCATCAGTACTTCCAGATTTATTTTCATAGGCAGATAATCTGTTATCAACCCAGGTTATATTTTCAGAGTCAATTTTGTATTATTGATGAATAAAGTTCATTCATAAAGCTTTTTAAACACTAAAATGGTTCAGAGCATTAAGAGCCGTTGCTGCCAATATCTGAATACAATTTTGGGAAGCAATTTCCAAGCAAGTATTCTTTACTAGAGTGAGAAACTCTAGTATGTCACAATGACAAACAAATGAAACTAAAATCCAAGTCACTGCAGAGTGCATTAGATGCATTTTGAATCAGGTAAATCAATTTAGTTTCAAAGTTTCTGAAAGGGCAATGGATGGAAGTAGTCAGGGATAGATGTGGTATGTAACATGATCACTAGTCAAGAGAGATGAGGAAAAAGACTCAATAATAGACTTAATACCGGCGTCCTTTAAGGATATACTAGAGGAAGTACATTTCCTGATTTAATTATGATGTAGCTTGAAGGAGAACGGATTCATGCACCCACTGAGCAAGTAGTTGTGGATGTCTATTTCTGTTACAACATAGGTGCTATTGCAGTATACGTGGAAAAAATAAGAGGATTTGTTGGCTCATCTAAAGAGAGCGAAGCTGTAATGCAGAGTTGTCAAGGACTACCTTTATATCTCTGACTTGGACTTTTCAGTAGTGGACCTATTGTGAGAGTGATAAATATGCAGACATAAAACCAAATTCTTGATGGTAGAAACATCCTTGAGACAAACAGAGCTATATACACATAATGTGTAGTGATGAAAGCAGCAGTCTGCAGCTCTTACGGGAGTTGGTGTTTTAACAGGCAGGGGAAATAAGTTTAATTGAAGGATAATATAACGAAGAAAAAACAATGAACAAAAAATAAGCTAAGGGAAAACATTTAATGCCAAAGATTGATTCATTAACAGTGTAAAACGTCTGAACTTGCCCTCCCTCTCACACCCTCAACTTATAGTATTTCATCTGGAGAGAAAGAAGGCTTGCTTGTGCTCTTTAAAACCATTATAATGCTGCAGGTTCCTGAGTGAGGAGAGATGAGCATGAAGTAATACATTACAGACTGTGCTGCTGACTGAGCATAAAAGGGTTTGTCTCTGAGCACAATTGTTTGCTGCCTTGTTTTAACATGTAAAAACGCTGGATCCATAGATATGTTGTGTCAGTGTAAGTGTCAATAACTGACAGGGGACACGCCCCTGAAGTCACTGCTAATATATATAACTGAGTAATAAATGAGTCTGGATTAGTTCATTCAAAAGTGATGATTACACACAATTCATACCAAATGGAAAACTTTGCAGTGCCCAAGCAATATTACATCAGGCCAGGAAAAGGCTCCCTTTGATGTGAATGTGTTGTAATGAAAACTGATAGGTAATCCAGCATAATTTGGCCCTCTCTGGGCAGGAGACAGATTAAAGTAAACAAATGTTTTTATTAGACCAGTGCATTTTGTAAGACCGTACAGCACTGATTAAAATATCTACCATGGCTTGTTTTGTTAATAAATGAAAAGGTTGACTTCTGTCTCAACAACTCACAATGACATTTTGACATTGATTAATCTAGTGCCTTATATACAGCTCTATATTTCTATAGGGTTGTTTTATACCTGTTTTTTACCTCATGACAAAATATTAAGTTAATATCATAAATATATTATACATTATATTTTATTTTAATGTCATCATCTGAGAAATATGAATTTCATTGAAATGTCCTCAAAATGATTCACTGGGTTTCAGATGGGCGGGGCTAATGAGGACATGGTGATGATGTAAACCAACCAGATTTGCTCCCATATCATCTCTATTTGTCTTGAACTGCTTTCATTACACCCAAATACCACTTCATGTGAATGGGAGACAGGCGCTGTCTGCTCATCAGTAGACCTCCTGTTGCCACACTTAGTCAAACCCATTGAATGTGGTTTACAAGTTTAGAAAGAGATTATACTGTACTTACAATGTATCCATTTACATGAATCATATTGATGTTATCTCGAGATCCAGTCAAGTTGAAGCAACACACAAACAGATGTATAAATCCTGACTTTCCAATGGCTTTAAGTTACATGGTTTTATGTCATCTATCCCTCATTCAGACAGACTTAAATTGGTTGTTTTTCAAAGAGAGAGGTACATTAAGTGTAAGCAATGATTAAACAATCTATCAACTTAATGACTTTTGCACTACAATTTTCCTATGACCATCATTTTCATTAATGGTAGACATGTAAAATGTGAAAAAACATAGTGTTTTTTTTCTACTCCAGATGTACGGTATCTCAAATGCTGAAGCCCTTTGAGGATTTCCTACAGCTCTAAGCTGATTGATAGTATCATATATCTACATTTATACATCCAAACCACTAGAAGTGAACTTAAGAAAGTGAACTTGAGTTGAATGGAAATTAGCAGACCGACAGGTCTTTATAACACATTTCAATTCTTGAATAATTGAAGAAATACTCAAAGAAATACTCAAAGGTCTGCATACTAATATACTAACCTCAATATGAATTGCATATATTCATTACAATATTGATTGGATTGGGTCCGTATTATATCACTTCAAAAATAAAATGTCAAAATAAGTCAAAATAAAGGTAGATGATTAAAACGAACTACAGTATATCGGTTCTAGCTGGAATTCACTTGTGGCCAAATCCTGAGACTGGAGAGATGCGTTTTAAAGTTGAAGTATTAAGGCCATTATGGGAAACTATTCCAAGAGCGGTGCTCTTTGACTTCATGATTTATTACAAGTGCTGTTTCCATGGTTTCTGTTAATTCATAGCAATAATGCATCAACCTATTTCCCTCTAACGGCAAATAATTTGCATTAATAATTTGCACAGGCCAAAATATGAAGGCCATACAGCACCCATCATGCTATGGGTCAAAATTAATGATTTTCACCCAATAAATGTAATGTTCTCATGCAAAATGTCATCTCATTACCAAGTATAAGGAAGCATGGAGGTGCTCTGCGGTATAGCAGCATGAGGTGCATTTCATTATGTTGTGATGTTGTGAGCTGGGGTATGTTTGTTATCGGCTTGCAGTTCACAGTGCCGTTATTTCCTTCACACTGCATCAATTATGACTACCCACGTGTTCATCAGGCAACTTGATTAAATGTCCAAATCTGATTTGCATCAAAGTAAATATGCAATGTCAACTGCTTTAGATATATATGTGTAGCCTATTTGTTTTCTTGTAGGTTGAAACGTCCAGCAAAACAACCTCACAAATCAAATCCAATTATTTATTTGTACAGCCCTTAATCACCATTACAGTCTCAAAGGGCTTCACAGTGTCCAGTGTCTGAAAAAAATAAATGGTTAGTACACAACATCCCCCAGCCTTGGACCCTCACAGAGGACAAACCATCATAATAAGAGACTTTGATGTAACAGAATTTAATATGGAATTCCCTATTGGCTAGAAAAAACATGATCAATGAGGAATGTTTAATAAAGATTTTAATTAGAGAAAACACTGTCACTGAACGCCATATCATGGCAATCCAATGAGCACATTTCTAGCTAAATCACCACCACGTGATCTCACAAGCTCCCATTTCATCTTGCCATGTCTGGGTGAATGTTACATCTCCACCCAAAAGTAGACAACTGATCAAAGTTTCATTTAACAGCATTTGTGTCACATGTGGATCAACTTTAGACTATTTTTGCTTTAGCTGTGGTGTTACTGTGAAGAAATTACAGTGGGTTATGATTTCAATGCCACTACTGAATCCAAAAATCCCCACTGGAGCCTGTCAATCTGGGATGAATTTGCCAAAGCCTTTGTAGTGCTAAGAATATCTTGAAAATCCATATTCCCTATTACTGGTTGTGTAATCCAGGATCAGTCCAGTGCCCTGTTACAACAGCATCTCAAAATATCCTGATTGTGTTTCAATGATCGTCTTTTGAAACCAAGAAATGTATTGCACCTAGGCAGAAAACTGCTGTTTGAATCGGGTTTAAAGTCCTACACAATTACAGGTATCATCAATTTTATATGGACTGTGCACAGCATTACTGTTTTCAGGTGCTGTTAAGAGCAGGAATAATTGATCACACAGATGAAAAAAGTATTCCACCGGAAAATGGAAAGTCTTCCAGTTCTCTGTTGATGAACTAATCTGATGAAGCCTGATGGTGAAGCTATATGTTGCTGCTGTTTAGATACATCAAAGACATGTAAAGAAACGGTTCGTTGTGTGGTAAAATACTATCATCCTTGTGTTGACACACCATATAAAAGAAATGCTGAATTCCACAGCAAGCTTATTCAATATGAATATATGCAAGATTGAGATGCAAAAACATGCACGATTCCTGGAACAACAAAAACACAACATCAGAATGCCAAAATGCTTCACTCTATTGCCTCTTTTGGTACCAAATTCCTATGTTTAATTACAAAATTGCAATTTGTATTTAAGTAATACCGTGTAACTGCACCTTCTAATCATCATCACTTGGCCAATGCAGTAACCTTGTGGACAGAGAGCCTACCTTGAGACTGGTACATTGGCAATTCCTGGATGAGTCATATCAGCCTTACAGGAGTGCAATCCTGTCCAGAGGACCTATTTGTATACCAAGCTGTCTCCAACAGTGATTGTTCATTCGGGGTTAGAACTATATCTACAGGAAAACACCATACACTGTGTAGACCCTTCAGGAGGAAGACTATCTACATTTTGCATTATCTGCTGTTTCTGAAAGCCTGAAAGATGTTAACGTCTTGATTTGGTGTTTCAAAATAATCACAACACGTCTCAAGACATCCTCATCCACAGCAATCATTTGAGTTTTACCAGCTTCGGTTGCTAACAGCTTATTTTCTACCACGTTTCCGGTTCAGAACACTTTATTTTAAGTGTGTGTTTAAACTTGGACTGGTCACCATTTTAATAAACGTGCATCATCAGAAAGCAATAATTCCACATCATCTATTACATGATGACTTAAATTCCACTCATTTAATGGATTTCTTGAGCACAAGGTACAAAGTGGTTTCAGAAAGTGCTCCCCCCACAGTTCATAATTGTTCTTGACGTGGCTCCTGACTGGCTACGTTCAATGTAGTCAATAATCCTGGACTAGATCATTTTTTTCCAGTTCAGCTCCCCATTAAAACAATTGCAGTAGCCTTATACCAGGTTTAATATACGTCTGCAATGTATCCAATGAAGCTGGAGCTTCCGTGAAATATCATCTTCAACCTGTGAAAATGCCGGTACAGTCTTTTTTTATAGCACAAAGCCTCCTACAAGTATGCGTCCATTTGAAAAGTGACTGTCGGCAGCTTTCCACCGTGAGTCCATATGGTCCCTGTATTTATGGGTTGATGAGTCCTGCTCCTGGGGTTCAGAGTGGTTATTATCTGGGGGATGGTACAGCCCCAGTAGTTAAGGTCAGCCTGGTACACACCGGATGTCCTAACACTCCACCAGTACTGGGGGATACTAAATGTGTAATCATCTCTGAGCTCACAAAAGGTAGGGTATATCCAGACTGGGCCATTATATGGGCTTATTGTAGGGTCCATCCTGGCTTTATATCCTGTTATTTCAGCAGCACAATACGAAATAGTACATCTCTCCAATGGTATTTTAGAATTGGAGAGAGAATATAGAAGCTATAGCTGAGTATGGGGAAAGGCAGAGATCTTATTGGGTTCAAAGTCACACAGTTGGTTCATTCTGAGAGCAAAGGCAATGTCTGGCTTATTCTTATTCCTTTCATTTTTGGCTTTTGCTGCAAACTCAAGATGCACACAGTGTTACAAACATGGCAGTGAGCAGTACTTACTATTACTATTACAATTAGATTTTTATTCATTTCCCTTGTATTAGAAGTAGCACACTAGTCAAATAAGGTGGGGTGTAGCTGGCGGGCGCACATTTTCATACATTTTTTTTGTGTGTGGACCATTTTATTGTATTCATACCAATAGGAATACTCAGTGGCAGGGTTTCTTTGGTGCATGCAAACAGCTTAACCCAAGTAAGACCTGAACCGGAGTATGGCCAATAGCACTGTTACTCTGTGCATGTAAACCAAGCCGTTCTCAGCTTTTGATCTTTGGGCTGAGACAGACGTAAGCACAAGTTGATGGATTTCTCTGCTCAAACACAAGCAAGGCATGGGATTTCTTCGGGGTGAAAATAGAAAACTGTGATTGCTTGACCAAAGCAATTTATAATGGCAGCTAAACAATCGACCAGTCAACCAAGGGAGTTCAGCCCCAGTTCCTGAACTTCACTTATTCAGATTCTGTAATGACTCTTGGAGATGTGTGAACCAAGTCTCATCCACATCCTGAAGCACCTTATAGTTTCTCTTCACTATTTCAAACTCAGGTTGAAGAAGAAGAAGAAGAAGAAGAAGAAGAAGAAGAAGAAGAAGAAGAAGAAGAAGAAGAAGAAGAAGAAGAAGAAGAGAAAGAAGAAGAAGAAGAAGAAGAAGAAGAAGAAGTACAACAAAGCAATTCACATTATTAAAAGCATACGTTTGGACAAAAGGAGCAGACATTTGCACGACCCCTTAGGGTACGATCACACAACCCAGAGTGGAACAACTAACTTTGTTGCATTTTTGTATTTGGTTCGTTTAGGTTCATACTGCTCCATTACACGTGAACCAGGGCTTGTAAACAAAAGTCACACGGACTCGTAAGTAACTTGTTTACTGGAGTTGTGGTAACCTGTCATCCCGCAAGATCAGAGATTTTGTCCAATTCCAGTCCCTGTACCTTTCACTGAGCATGACAAACTTGTCTGTGCTAACTTAGCTGTGTAATTTTCCTTCTCTGGTCTTCATACCAATTAGGAACACATGAAGGGATAGTTCAATTTGCTAGGCTTTCCAAAGCTAAGTAACTAAAGGAGTGTTTGTATATAGCGGTGCTTGGTATGGACCCCCAAAGAATGTCAAAGTAAATTCTAGCTAAATTCAACAATACAATACAGAGTTAGTTAGTTATTGTTAGAATTTCGATCTCTGAAACTTTGTGTTCACACATTAATTCCTAAACTAACAAACACTCAAACCTTCTTTCCTCACATATTACACATGAAGAGAAACTCATAGATCTTAGGTTGTATTTCTTTTCAGTTGAAGCACATTCAATTGAAGATGTTGTGGGTGCAAAGGCTACAATGGTGACTGACTTAAGTGAATCATAAGGAAATTCACAATAGGATATCATAAGGAAATGATCAACAGTCTTCAGTCGTGACTCAGAGACTCTTTTCTTTAACCATTTCAACACGTCTTCTGCCTTCTCTCATCCATTTAGCTGAAATGAAGTGGCTATTGTTTCCAGCATTACACCGTAACTCTTTCCTCTGTGTTTTACATGTTGTGTGCCTTCCTGCTGCTCACCTTCTCTCCCTCCTTGCTCTCAGCTTAGCAGCTTTAAGGCTTTTTTTTTTTTCCAGCAAAGCATGCTCTCTGGCTCTGAGCACTGGCATCTCTTGCATCGGTATGCAGCTCCCGTTCAGACTGCTGATCCCTCTTTATGAGGACATGAGTTTCAATGCTTTTATCCCCCACCTTCACTTGCAAATATGCCTGCATTCACTGACTACACTCCAGCTTTAGGGACCCGTGGGAAGCCTTTAAAGTCAATAAAAGGGTATAAACATGCATCAACTTAAGTTTGTGCTTTTTTGCTTTTTCTTCAAAGTTTTCTGGATAGCAGCTCACTCAAGCAGGTTTGAGAACAAAATAATTTTGCAATCATTACATTCAGACAGAAATAGAATTGTACAATTTCTGCTCTAGCTTTCTATCCAAAAAATAATGTCATAACTTACAACTTAAATAACTTCACTGGTAAGGAGCAAAAAATATTTTCCAACAATATTATACGGCAAAAAACCCTTATGAACAAATCTCAATCATAACAATAGCTGCATGAACATCAGCATTTTTGGTGAACATGTACATGAACAGGCCGTCACTCTGAGCATGCTTACCATTTCGATCCATGGATTTGAGCATTTTGCACTCGGTAGGCCGATCTCCAAACCTTATTTCCTGGAAATCAATGTGAATTTGTGTGTAGACATACGACACCAGCCCACACATATTGGATATCAAGAACTGGACAACAGGGATCCCCATCACAGGTACAACATAAACTGTAGTAGCCTTTTCTTCTTTACTCTATTTAATCTCTATAATTCAGTCAAGTCATATCAGTAATTTACTTGGTGTATCTGAACACTTTGCTCATCGGCCTATGCCTACTACTATAGCTGAAGCTGGACTGATGCTGCCCAGTAGGCCTACATGAAGATGAGCAATATTTTATGTAATGCAAAATGTTTTATGTATCGTATGATAAATAATTCAGTATGAAATATGAAATTATTTCACAAAGTATATATAAGATTTAAAAATAGTTGTTGTTTTTGTGCATGTATAAATCATGTATCTATTCCTTATGGGTTTTCTGGTTTTCACTTGGGCTGGCCTGGTGGCTCAGTGGTTAAACCTGCTGCCTCACAGCAACAAGGACTTGGATTTGCTTCCCAGCCCTGGCCCTTTCTGTGTGGAGCTTGCATGCCCTCCCCTTTTTTTTTTTTTACAAGGGTTTCCTCCGGGTGCTGTGGTTTCCTCTCACAGTCCAAAGACATGCAAGTCAGGTGGGTTGGAGACTCTAAAGTGATCATCTGTGTGCGTTAGCCCTGTGATAGACTGGCAACATGTACATTTTCTGCTCAATGTATGCCGGGATCATCTCCAGTCCCCCGTGACCATGAAGAGGATTCAGCAGGTGGAGAAAATTAATGGTTTTCATTTTTTTCCTCTACAACTGGTGACAAGCCTTGCTCACAAGACAACAATCTGTTGTTAGCAGTTTATTACTTCTCATTATTTTCATGGGCTTCAATTTTGTATTGTGCAAAAAGCATTTCAAGTCACACAGCCATAAAATGCAAAATATTAAACAGGGAATAAATAACTACATTTTCCATGATCTGCTTCTTACAAGTCCATGAAAATGCATGACTTATTTCACCAAGATATCCAATTTCCAAAGATAGTACAGCAGAGCCTCCTTTATCTGAACCTCAGACGCCCATCCTGATTGCGCTGCAGAAGTGAGCATAATGAGCATAGCAACGCAGTGATGGAAAATCCTGCTGACGATGTAAAATTGTTGGAATTTCTTTGTTGATACACAAAAATAGAAACGTTTAAACATCAAAGTTGCGTGTGCATACATGGTTTATATTTAAAATACATTCTGGGCAGGTATTTCAACACCTTAATGTTCCCAGAGTAATTCATTTTCCCTCAGGACCTCCATCCCCAAGAGGTTTGAGGAAAACAAGGCTGTGTTAATATGGGAAGAGAACCTCCAATGATAATTAAAATCATATTACAATTTAGATTGTCGTCACAACAGTCATTTGGTGCACATTTACAAACAACCACAGTCAGCACATCAGTTATTTGGAGATAGCTTCAAATATATTAAATGCATGTGTGATTTTCCCAAGCTTGAGAACAGCTGTTCTTCTATAGTGAACCTTGACAAAACCAAATCACAGAGGATAGAAAAGGAGTAAAAATGAGTAAATTAAAGATACACATCAACTGCTGCACTTTGCCGTACCTGACTAAAACACATAAAAGAGGCCCTGGCCCCTTTATTGTAGTTAAGCTTGTGCAATTCTACTTCCTTGCAAAGGACCCTGACATAATTCAAAAAAAGCATGATCAGTTATGGTCAGGCTGCCAGGTGTTTGGTTGCAGTGTGACACCGATGGTAGTCTATCACTCTTTTTGGAAGCCACCCAAATACACACAGCAGAAGTAGCACAGCAAAACTATTATAGAAACCACATTACGATGCTACCAATATTTCTCGGTTAGCATTCTGCACTCTGCACTAGCATTCAGGACGAAACCTTCACAAGCATGTCATCGCCTTCCGTGATAATCGGAAACGCTTTAACAGAAAACAAACCTGACTTCTACGCAATACAATGAAAAAACTACTAAAACAGATTACATGCCCACTGGGTCATGGAGTAATGTATGGCTGTCATTTCTGAACAAAAAAATATTAACTTTGTTCATAGAGACTGCCGCAAGAGAAGAAAAGGGGAGATCATCACACAGGCTAAATGAGATTCAGAGGCTCATCCATAGTCGGGCACAAAGCCCACTTCAACAGAGATGAGGGCCAAGAGAGATTGGTAAAGGTCAGAACTGCAAACGGGTATAAAATGAAGTATAGGCTTCATTCTGGGCACAACACTGAAATATAGCGATGCATAAAACTCTCACCAAAAAAGACACCTAGCTCCTTTCCAACAGGATCGCACAGTGTTATTTTTAGAAACTGAAAACAATGATGGACTTCATTTTGTCAGTCCTGTGTGTGCGGTATGTGTTGAAGTAGGCTTTATTTTCACTGCATTTTTATAGACTTGATGTTGAGCTGTACATGTGCATTATATTTACTTCACAAAACTAGTGATAATCAAATGGGAGTAAAATAGTCAGCTAATGTTGCAGTAATAAGATAATTCTTTCTAGCTTGATTATCTAGCTTATATTTAATATAAGTTACTTTAGTGCCACAACAAAGATACTGAGTTGCTGGATGAAATGTCTGAATATAAAAGCAGCAAAACTATCCTACTTAGATATTTAAGGTGATGTTTTGTCTCTGTGCAGTTCATGCTGGCACTGCCAATGCAACTCAAAGGACCACTGACTGAGTATTACCATGCGTTGTATCATAGGTGAAATGAATTATAGTCATTGTAGTACAGTAATACATTTTTCAGTGTTTGACAGCATTAAATCTTTGTCATGTATAAACTGCATTGCATTGTTCAACACCAGTGCAACCAAAATAAATCTAGAACAAAAAGTTACTTGGGTGATTGTTAATATACTCAGTGGGAAATACGAAACCCTGATATATTAATTGTGCTCAATTGTAGGAAGTTTTATTGTTGATAAATGTATCGAAAACTGCACAAGACAATTTTGCACATTAGCAGCAGCAAGTGGCAGCAAGAGGTAAAGTAACTGAATTGTGAGACTGAGGCGGTGAAGGAAATCTTTCGGCAGCAGGTTCAACCATCGCTGTTTTGACAGTTTTGTATTTCCCTGTGAAGTTTCAGTTTGTCTCTTCCTGAGTGGAGAAGATTTCCCACCAGTGACCATACCCAACACTAGAAAATTAATTTACACAAAAAGGTTGAATCTACAGTTTCTTAATTTCTTCTCTGTTGCTTTGTGATTTAGGCTGATAAATGAGTATGTTTACATTAAAAAAAAAATATGTTCTCATATTTTTGGCAGCTTAAGGGGAAGCAACCTGGTTGGGCCAGGCACTTCCTCATCCTGTTCCTCATCCTGTTCCTCATCCTGGGCCTCTTTGACCCTTCAGGCATTGTATTTTTTATTTTCATTTTGGGATTATGTTGTAAAATAATGACTTTTGCCTCGAAGCTCAGGATGGTGCCATTAATATATTGCTGATCTGTTTGGTTTATTCAGGATGTAACACAAGGATTTAAACTTGACAGTGCTGAGTGTTTGGAAATGCATGTGTATGCCTCATGATGTGAACAGCCTCCGGTCCCAAGGGACAAATAGACTACGGTACCCTTGACCCCAGCACAGCTACCAAATCAAGCTTATGTGACTGTAAAAGTTCAGCTCTCCTGCATTGTGCACTGAATAGCTCCTGTTGCTTGATGACACGACAAATCAGATACTTGGCCCTCTGGATTACAGCTTTGGCAGAGAGCTGTTGACAAATATTGACTCAGCTGTCCAAGATCATAGGAATACATATCATTTCTGTTTTATGGTGGATTTTCCCTTTAAGATGCATGAACGCAGGTGCCTCTTCAGGAGCCTGAGCTCGATGTAAGTACTGCTTTAACCACTTTACAGCATGACCAACGTGGCATTAAACTTATCGTGAGTATCTTCTCTCAACCGGCTTCTCGGAGAGCAGACAAATCTCCTCTCACCTCTTTCAATCAAATCAGGGTCAAAATAATCTTTAGTTGCTTAATTGCCCTTACAATCTATCAACCTCATAGCTAAGCCTGCCCACTTGGAGGGAGAAAGGAGGCATGGCGTGTAACACCGCTATGACAAAGAGCATGGCAAAGGGAGACTGACAGCAGAAGGCATAGTTGGGGAAGCGAGCAGCTAATCTTTTAGTCCATTCCCCACTTGTCTGAACACATTTGCTTCTGGCTTGAGGCTTATCCCTACAGATGTATATCTGTCAACAGAAAGTAAGCAGGGCAGCAGCAGCTCTTTTGGAGCACAGCTGTCCCCCTTTACTGGATTATTCACATGCAGCGGTATACAGCGCAGCACCATGGCCAGCACTCGGCAGCTTTGAGACGTTCTGCAGGGATAAGCTAACCCTCAGCGGTGAGGAACCGGTATCCTTGAATGTAAACCACCTTCCTCTGCCATACCTTGCCTTCAGCTCAGCCAGCTTATTCCAGCAGCCTGATTATTCCAGCCCACAGGAGATGCGCCCATGCATTTCTTACAGGCTCCCTGTGTCTCACACTCTGTGACATTTAGGATTCACTTTCGCTAGGGTCCAATATGTATTCATTTCAAGAGATTTCCAATACGCCCAGATCCAACTTAACACGTAAGTCCATTTTCACGTAAAAGAACAAAGAAGCGGTGCAGCAGCAAATGTCACCCTAGCTGACTCAAAATGAGGATCAAACTTGTGGGTGGTACTGGTATTCAAGTCTGTGTTCACTGTCCTAATGTTGCGGAAGGGGCAGCTTGGCATCCAGCATTTTAACGGGAGAAGCTGCTCATCCTCAATGCATTCTTGAAGAATTATTGAACCAAATAAGCATTTTGGTTTCTTTCCCAGGCACGTTTAGAGTAGCCCAGGGAAAGGCTAGGAAATACTTTGATGCATGATTTTATTCCCGATCATCTAAGGTTCTGTAGGATGGTTTCATTTGTGCTTCATTTTCCTTTTAGGCATAATTAGTTTAAAAGTGTTTTACACATTTGATGTGTTGGTACAAGGTGATTGGATTTAGTTACATTTAAAATATTTAATGTAGGATGAGCAAAAAAATTTCCAATTCAAATATATTCTGTTTGTTTTTTGTTTGCATTTCCATATTGATTAATGCAAACGAAAACATTTAAATAATGCAGAGTGTTTCAGAATATAGATGCATTAATATGCATGTGATGCACATGTTTCTTATTTCTGAATAAGCCTTGGTATGGAATATTAATACATCTCTGTGTTTCAAATATATCCTTCTAATGAATGATCTCCACTTCAAAGGTTGCAAATAAACAGGGTAATATTATGTTATTTTATATAAATGTCCTAAATGTCCTAATTATTGAATCATATAATGGCAAATCACCCAAAATGGTGTTCCATACATTTGTGGCATTTCTGGCATTGTTAGGTTCATGTTTTCTGAAATCTTCTTGATCATTTGAAAGCTTTCGGTACCTTTTAGCCTCATATACATGTAAGGTGGTATACATAAAATGGCTTCCTCTTCTACTGTTCATACAGTAGTAATATATAATGATGTGTCAACAATAAAAAGTGGGTGCGCCTTCTCTTTGGAAAACCACACACAATGTGGTATATTTGTCAAGGAAAGTAAATACATCAAAGGCAAAGGCAAAGTTTTCCCACCCAAATCACAGAAGAGCATATTATTTGTTCATCATTTTCATTTTCACAATTGCCACAATTACATCAAGTATAGCATCATGAGCATAAATAAGGTACATATGGGAATTATTCATTTTGAACCTCTCTTTTCTCTTTTTTCTGTCTTTGGTTTTGAGACTAGATGCTAGGAAACAAATGAGCCACTTTCATTTATCCTCTGTTTTGCCTTGATTACTGCCCCCACACATTTTAGTCAAACACACACCAACGCCCAAATGTCATCTGCGAGTTATACTTGCCAAAACGTCTGAAGAGATAAGAAATGACCAAAGGCTCTACACTCAAACAAAAAAATGTTCCCTTGGCAGTATGGGAGTTCTTTGGGCTCCGTAAGAAAGAAGGTGATGAAACACTTGTGTGAAAGGAATGTCAGTGCAAAGCAGAGAGACGCTGTGACCAATGGACAAACACGTTGAACATGAAAGCAAACCTCTCGCACCGCCACCGCCCCACAGGTCTGCACCAAGTCTAAGTGAAGCTGTGCCACATGGCTAATTAGCATGACTAGCCGACCAGACAGCTAACGTGTTAATTGGCCCGACAAAACTGTCTGGGGCTGGCATGAGCTGTTTTGGGTCCAATATGTCTCGGTGACATCGGTGCAGTGTTATGGCAACAACTCACAGTGACATACAGGAAGTGCATAATGGTTTTCTACTTCGTGTTTATTGTGTATTTTATTGTATTTAGGCCTTTTTGCATTATATTTTGTCTTTTCAATATCAATCAATAAAGTATCTATCTATCTATCTATCTATCTATCTATCTATCTATCTATCTATCTATCTATCTATCTACGCTACATATACACATTGGTATATTTAGCATTCAATCACTATATGCATTTAGGCAGTGCAGAGAGTCCAGCAATGCATTTGAGCAAAATACCAAGAGATAGTTGT
Organism: Hoplostethus mediterraneus; assembly: GCA_034670385.1. NCBI lineage: Eukaryota > Metazoa > Chordata > Actinopteri > Trachichthyiformes > Trachichthyidae > Hoplostethus > Hoplostethus mediterraneus. Next base: position 3,615,493 of record JAXDDW010000019.1, on the reverse strand, counting down.
ACTGAGTAGGATGGGTGAGGAGGAAATAGCTCTGAGCGTTTTGGAGCATGGACCCAGCTCTTGAGATTAAAGTCTTGTCTACAGTAACACTGCAATGTGTGATGTGGCACCATTGGGCCATAATCACATTGGACACCTTTTTTGTAGGTGCCTGCATCTTCTTCAGTTGTTTTCAATGGTTTGGTCATGGAAGGCGCTGGTGGTGGGCGGTCTATTGGTGGAAACGATACACCACCAGGCATCTGTGCTGAGGTTTAGATTCGCCTGCACTGTTTCTACAGAATGAGCCAGAAAGGCTGCAGGCAAACACTCTTTGGCTGAACGCTAACCATGTGGACATTTACGTTCCACTGACTTAGCATCAAGCAGTTGGTCATTGGTCACAAAGTTGTTGAAAACACGTGGGTGGCGCCGCTTTACGAGCAGAGTAGCACTTATGTGTGTTTGTTTATGCAAGCAGGGACATGAGGCTTGAGGGAGGTGAAAGGGACTCTGACCAAAATGAAAGCCAGCAGAACAAAGATACAGAATAATGTTTCCATTATGTGGACATGGTTTGGTTATCAAACGTCAAGCTTTGTCAGGGGTGGTAAGACCAGCAACCTATTTTACCAGCTGAAGACAAAACCCAACACAAATATTGTAAAAAAAATTTGTTTCAGTTTTATCCTGAAGTGTACAAGAGTGTTTCAAATGTAAAACGTTTAATTTGATGTTACAGCACTGTTAAAACCCTAGGCGAAGACCTAGGTGAAGGTTATTTTTCAAATAAATCACCAGAAAAACAACTGAACTGTAATATTTACCGTTACTGTCCAAAATGGTTTAAATGTTATGATATAAAATTTAGGACATGCAGCTTGTGTTTTGGACACCACACATTTTGGGGCGCTTCAAGTTGAACATGCCTTGCATTGAGCCGCACCACACATTACATCAATGTGTAAAACAGCCCTTGAAATGGCTCTATCTAGGTGGCGCTCTTAGACAAGATCATAGAGCTCCCCATGCTCTGCTCTTCCTGGGAAGACGTGTTCGGCTGCACCTACATCCTCCGTTTCAGAATGGGCTAACCTTGTATTGTCCATTTTATTTCCAACAATGTTATACCCTTTGTTACTTAAAGTTAGCTAGCTAATGCTAATTAGAAAGTTGCATAGCAACAGGAGTGATATAACACTCTTGCCCTGTCTGTTAATAGTGACACTCACAGCTGCATTTTGCATTTGAGCAGGAGATAAAAGCATCCTATATGATTGGCCTCATGATACCAGGAGCATTTAACTTCAATTTTTAAAAAAACACTGTGTGGCCAGTTAAATAATTGTTGTGCAATTATAGGAAATTTGCAATCCTTATTTAATCAAAATGAAAATTACTAATTTCATATGTTTTAGAGGAAATTGTGCATATAGTAAAATTTAAATAGGTTAAAAGGAATTAGTGCAGGTGTAAAAATTAATGAACCTCCTCTTTCATTAGTTATATGATGTAGGTGGGTAAATAATTGGGTATGAATTTAACCAAGCAAAGGCCAGGTCTTTGGGGAGAAGTTTGTGTGGCACTTCCATAAATACAGGAGAGAAACCTGGTCAGTTTGGTGTTAAAGAAAAACCAAAAAATGCTGCGATCTAAGGAGACCTCAGAGGACTTCAGGAAGCGAGTGGTGAGTGCACATCAGTCTGGGGAAGGTTATAAAGTCATATCAAAAAGACTTGGGCTTCATCAGTCCACTGTGAGACAAATACTACACAAATGGAGGGAATTCAACACTACAGTGACTGCCTAGGAGTGGACATCTTTCTAAAATATTACCAAGAGCCACAAGAAAAATATTAAAACTAGTAAACAAAACATCCCAAGAATAACATCCAGAGATCTACAAACTGCCATTACTGCATTTGATGTTATTGTGCATCCGTCAACAATAAGAGGAACAGAAAGATAGAAAGGCATTCATGCAAGGGTAGCTGGAAGAAGCCTTGACTGTCTAAAAAGAACAAAGCTGAACATTTTCAGTTCAGAAACCGGAAGATTTCTGGAAGTCTACAGACAGATGAGTCCAAGATTTAACTGTTTGGTTGCAGTCAAAAATGCCACGATTGACGACAACCCACCAACAAAACAGCAAGTGTCATGGCCTGGGGCGGTTTTTCTTCCTCTGGACGACTCGACATCATTAAGGGAACCACGAACTGTGAGGGATACCAGAGAATTTATGAACAGAACGTCAGGCCATAGGTCCGAGAACTAAAGCTGAGCCAAACGAGGACGTTCATCGTGATGATCCTAAGCATTCAAGCAAACCTACCAAAGACTGGCTCAGGAAGAAGAAGTTTAGTGTTTTGGCTTGGCCAAGTCAAAGTCCTAAACTAAATCCAACTGAGATGCTGTGGCAGGACCTGAAGCGTCTGTTCATGTGAGACACCCTCGAACCTCATTGAGTCGGCCGAGTTCTGTAAGGAGAAAATCACTCAAGGAAGATGCCAGAAACTGATCAGTGGATCTAGGAGACGTTTACTCCAAGTCATCGCTGCTATAGAAGATATGCATTGAAGGTGTTCACATATTTTTGCACACTGGGACATCTGAGTTGTTGTATCTTTGGGATAGCTTCATTAAGATTTGGATAAGGATTTAATAAGGTTATTCCCATATAATATCTCAAATAATGACCACCCCCTGAACTGTTCACAAACTTTCAAGATAACAACATCATTTAGTAATGTTTTTAAAAGAAAAAAAGATTAACGTTCAATTCCCATGTGGCGGGTGAAGTGGTTAATTGAAGCATGTAGTATTAGTGGTTTAAAGATAGAGTTGCGGTTAAACGTCAGATAGAGGATGAAGGTGAAATAACTGTCAAATACATGCTGTTGATTGTGGAGGATACTTACACATACAGTAGCTGTAGACTTTTACTTGTTTTTGGATAAGAGAAAGAGATTGAGCACCATTGCCTATTAGTATTTTAATCTGGGGCCTAGGCTGTATCTCCACCTTTTCTTGAACACAATGATTTGGCACTTGGACTAAAAATACGTCTCCACAGATGATGCGGTTGACAAGATCTAATCAGACTTAAATAGTACTCTGCTGTGTGTGACAGCTGATATTTGGCTTGCCGATGATGCAATATGGAAAACACATGAAATATAACCCTGTATTGCTTGAAACTTTGAATAGAGGACTACTGCTCAGTTAGTAGCCTATTTGTTTAGCTGTGGTTCTCAAAACCCCCAGTCCCAGACCCCCTATTTCCTCCTCACCCATCCTACTGGGTCCTTGAAGTGGGTCCCCAGAAAAACAGGAATAGTTTAATTCCTCTATAATTGAACTCACTAGAAATTATCCCAATCAGATGATGTATAATGACCATTCCCATCATAGGTCACTCTCACCACTATTATTGAACTATTATCATACTAAATCAGCAATGAGAACAAATATCTTTCTATATGTCTCTGGCACAAAATCCTATCAATCGGGGTCCGTGGCCCTATTATGTGTCCATTTGAGAGTCCTTGACATGAAAACGTTTTCCAGCCGCCCCCCTGCTCTATAGGCGTTATATCTGCGCACCGGTCGCCTACAGGGCGGTGGCTGCGCAAGCATGTCCAAGAGCGGGACGGTCTGTGGGGAGTTAAGGGAGTTGTCATGAGAAGACAGTGAAGCCTGCCTGCAGAGAAACCATCACACACGGTGTCACCTCGGTTTGATCGCAGAACATCCTAACTTTGGATGAGGGGCTGCATGGCTTGCACGGTGAGTAATGGATACCGCACTCAGCTGGAAACAATGTCTTTCTTGGGAGTACCCCCCCGCACGACACACACACACACACACACTACACTAACTACAGCGCGCATATTGCCTCTGGTTGAGACAAAAAACGTCAAAAACCTCAACTCAAATGCAGCAACGTGCCTTGCTGTTTCGAAGAGAAAAGGCTGAATCATGCAGAATCCTAACTTCTTTTCATCCTTGAAAATCAGTCACGCTTAAAAGGCCCACATCGACCCTACAACAAGTTTAAAAAAAAAAAAAAACGCTTCACTCAATGACACCCGTGTCACAACAAACAATGAAGGCGCTCGCCGCCCGCTTTGCTCCAACCCACAGTGCATCATCGCCTGCCAGCTTCACGAGAGAGGTAATGCTTCACAATTGGACGACAATGAGAATAAAAAAACACGGTAGGCGACTGCAGGCGGCACAGCTGCAGCCTAATGCCCTGTGTAAATACCACTAAATGACGGTAGCATCCAAGTTGTCTCCCATACAAAACTTGTGCAGCCGCATTCTGCTTTCAGGTCATTGCGCTGCACAATTCAACTTCCAGGCATTCCCACACAGTCGGCTACGACAGCCCAGACCGGGGGGAAAAAAACCTCCACTGTAAAACTGATGCGCAAATTGGCATTTTAAAGGGAAAAAAACGCAATCTTTTTACATTTAATACTTAAACTCGCACGTGACAAGATCGTAATTATCTTCCACTTCACGCAGTCCCCCGAACACCACGCCCGTCTATAATACAGCAATATTCAGGGGGCTCACCTTTGAAGACGCTTGCACAGAGGCTGTAAAGGATGAAGATCAAGTGCTGCTTGAGAATCATATTCTTCTCGTTTCCTTGACAAATGTACGTCGACACTCCACTCCACACGTTTTTTTCTTCTTCTTTTTTTTGTCTCGTCGGGATGGACTTATCCAGGTAAAGGTGCAGTGTCGGGGCTGACTGGAGTTACATTGGCACCTTGGCAGGGATGAACTCTGCTTTCCAAGGAGAAGTCCCTGTTGTATTTTCGCAGATCCGGGGGCAGTGATAACTGTGGTGAAGCAGGACGGCAGAGATGCTCGTCGGGAAAAGTGCAGCTCCTGCCTCCCTTTATTGCCTTTCTCTTTCACTCGCTGCAGAGAGCAAGAGTCCCGCCCACGCCTTTTGACTAATGAAGACGCTTCACCAATGGAAAACACCTAGAAATACTTCTGATCTCTGGTCAGTTGTCAAAACTACACGTTCTGACAAGGGTTACTTTTTTTTTGGCAAAAACTACATTCCTTTCAAAAGAGAGCTACAGTGATCCTATGATGCATTTTAAAAGGATAGTAAAGAAATGCCACAGCAGAAGTTACAGGGATATGATAGGAATATTACAGTGATACTATAGGAGATACCATATTAACACCACACAGTACAATAACGTTACAAGAGGCCTATAAACTCACTGTTGAGTACCACAAACGCCCTATATGTATTATAGTGATTATATTATAGTGATTTGTTTAAGAGAAATTGTCCTCTATTGCAGGTTTTGTGCATACACAGCAAAACACAGCAGTGTTAATTTAACTGCAATATATATACATACATATAGTCCACACCCATAATTTAACAATGAGTTGGCAAATTACACTCCAAATGAAAATTAGTTTTGTAGTGGGAGTTTTATCTCTGACTGTACAGTGAAAGGATGGTGAGTAGAAAAGAAGGTCCTGCTGTGGAAAGGAGGCTGGCTCCCCAAAAGGTTGTGACCCAGCGGCAGGGTGTGTGTCAGGAATCACTGCACAGTCACAGGGGAGGTTAATGGGCTGCTGGACATCCCTCTTCCTTCCAAGGCTCCTATGAGTGGTGTACAGAAATGAGTGTGACCATCCACAACTAAAGACAGAGAGCAGAGCAGTGGCTCCAGCCAGGGATCGTTTTCTAAGCCCGTAGTGAGGATTTTACACATGGTTTAACATGCTGCTGGGCGAATTTGGTTCAATTTTGCACAGTAGCCTTCCGTGCCACTCCCACTTCAGATCAAACGCTGACCTGGCTGTACCACCTTAGAAAAAAAAAGCTTTGTTCCTGAAAATATATCTTGGGCTCTCAAATCAATGATACATCTCTCGGAGAAGCAGGGGAATAATTGAAATGACTGCTGAGCCATCATCCATTACCTGGTCAACTAATCAACAGGATCACAAATGAGAAATTGAAGCAGCGTTTTTCAGCGTGTTATATTCCATTGCAGCTTCACTGTGATGTGTGCTCGTTCACTTTCGTCTGCTGACGTTGCCTATTAGCCCTTTAAACCTAGAAACATTTGCATCTGTAATCCCGGTGGAGCCATCGTTGCCTCTCTGAACTGTACACCTTGAAGGACTGAGCGCTCTAGTGTGACATACATTCTCCATACAACTCACTTATAATTCAGAGCAGAACTTTACAGAGCCAATTACCATGAGGATGGTAGTGAAGAATCAATCCCATGTGTCCTGAAGGTCAATTCCTCATCGTTTCATTGGATCTTTGAGAGCGGGAATTCTACTCATGCGCCTTGAAAACAGAAAGAATTGATTAAGCATGTGGGTTGAGCAGAAAAGAATGAGATGCTGACACAGATCTGTAATGCAGAGAAGCATGTTCTCTTTTGCATTTCGCTCTGGGGCATTATAGCGCGTGGTCTGAGTTTGTACAGCAAATTGACCTCTGCCTCCCTTTAATCCCCTTCTTCTTCTTCAGTGCTGCCTTCCCTTAAAGCGGCCCAGATTAAACGAGATCATCGGCCACACATTGATCTGATCTAGGTACAGTAAATAAAACTGTTTGGGTCCAATTGCATGCCACTAACAAGAAGAATGCTACCCCTTGTACTCTTTCTGTCCATTTGTTTCATTAGTATAACTTGTTTTAACACATCATTAGCTCACAATGACAGTACTGGTAACACATCAATCACTTGAGTTTCCACTCAACATTAAAACTTGTGAGATCATGACCCGAGTGCCAGCTTGCGATGTGCAGAGATGTGAAGGAAACAAAACAAAGGCTTTTGTGTTTGATAAAATTCTGGCTGTGTAAGCCGAATTATATCAATGGACTATGTGCATAAAACATGTCACCCTCCTGGACTGATATTCAACCCTCCTCACTGATCGTTGCACAAGAAAAGCACACAAGACAGCTGACCCAAAAATTCTGAGTCCATAATTCATTTAAGGTTGAGCCTGAATGACATCAGTTCTGAAGGCTGACATGCTTTATGCACACAGTCCACTCCAAGATCAAGCTCTTAGACATCGGCGGTGTCAATCTTTTCGTCTTGGCATTCCAGCGATGAACACTAGACCATAAAATGCAGATTCATTTTAATTTTAAAGGGGAAATAAGTGAGATTTTTACTGCCTCATAGCATAAAATGACCTATATATGGGTTGATCAATACCACTGACTAAACCATTAGTTCACCAGGTGCTGATATTCTGGCTTTCAGAATCACTTCCTGGCCTGTGAGAGTTGTGTAGTAGGAAATCAGTTATATCGATGTTGTTGCAATTCTTACTGGTCACTGCCAGAGGTCAATAAAGGTCATAGATTACTTTATGACCCTTTAAAAATGTTGCCGACATTTTTTAGCTCAAATGTAGTAAACACATTAACATCTAACATATTGCAAAACATATTAAAGCACTTCAACTTAAAAATATAAGTTTCCTTGCTGCCTTAACATTTAAAGTTGACTGAAAGCACAGAATAATTGGGTCAAAGTCCATGAGTTGTTCTAATGTAGTAAAACTTACCTAAGACAATAAGTTTAACGAGCAAATGTCTGGTCATGTTGACTAGTGTTTATTAGTTGAGTTCACTAATGGCTGAATTGCATCCCAGTGTTATTTATTCTTTCACTAGTAAGATGTTTTTTATTCTCAGTTGTTCATGTGGCACAAAGGTATTTCACCATGTGGCAAGAAATACACAACTCACTGTAAATCTGTAGGTGTAGTGATTGAACTTGATAACATCATGAGTTTAATTAAATTTAATTAATCAAAAGTTGATCTATGATTCAGCTAAAACTAGGGTTGCAAAGGGGCAGAACATTTCCAGAAATTTTCCATGGGAAATTAAGCTGAGGAATTATGGGAATTTTCAATAATTGTATTGCAGAAATTAGCCTATAGCCTATTTGTTGGAAGATACACATAAAATGCTATTCTAGATCTCGCAGCATGTTAAAGTTAATGGGAATTCAGTTGAATTTCAACTTTTTAAATGTCTTCCATCATATGTGCAGTGCATTCTTTCATCAAGAGCAGCTAAACATCAGCATGCCAAATAATTGTAATTCAGCAGACTAGTTGCAGCCCTCTGCATGCACAGTGTATTCTTCCATCACATGTGCAGATCATTCGCAGCTCAATATTGCAGGGATATTGAGGCTACACCCACACTACTTGAGGCCAAGGACCACATGCAACCAGGTCAGTTTCGATGATATTACTGGGATAAATATACACCTATCTAATACCGGGTATTCTTTTGCCTCCAGAACAGCCTGAATTCTTTGCGGCATGGATTCAACAAGGTGTCCTTCTGCACACCACTGTTGTAAAGAGCTGTTATTCGAGTATTTGTGGCCTTTCTGTTTGCTGGAACAAGTCTGCCCATTCTCCTCTGACCCCTCCCATTAACAAGGTGTTTTTGGCTCACTGGATGTGTTTTTTGTTTCTCCACCATTCTCTCTGTAAACTCTAGAGACCGTAGTGGTGAAAATCCCAGGAGGGCAGCTGTTTCTGAGATGCTGGAACCACCAAGTCTGGCACCGACAATCATACCTCACCATGTCTGCATGCTTTACATGTTGAGTGACAGCCACATGATTCGCTGTTTGGAGGAGCAGGCTGTTTGCGTTAATAAAGTGGCCGGTGAGTGTTTTTGTCCTATGGCATTTCATTTTAACTACTAAACACTAAATCAAAATATGTTTATCTAGTGTATTCTGCCTTCCACTAGCCAGTTCTCTGTTGTCATACAATGTAGGTTGTAGTATGACGGTTGAAGTACGGTTGTTATCTGTGAAACGCACACGCACACAATACAAAAAAACATTGTGCACATATTGTCATCGCAATTATAACTTTTAACCTTCTTCAGCCACATTTTCAAGCACTTCTGCCTCCCCTCCCTCCCATGAAAATTGCACGTAATGTTATTTTGAAAAGTTGAACTTTAGTTCCATTACAGGATTTGTTTTTTTATGTGGATGAGTCATAATTTATTAAAACATTTGTGGAACCTGGCCCGGAACATTTTGTTAGCTTGTCATGTACTTTGTGGACAGCATATTCCTTTAATTTGACATTCAATTCATTCAATCTTGGTAACAAAATAGGGAAAGCATATACCAGTATGCCTAAGCAAGCACAGCTTCACTCATGTCAAGCTAATGATTGTGGTTGAAAAAAGAGGCTATATTTGGAGGAAATATTGGCCTTTAAAACATTTCATTGGTAAAAAGAGGTGGTAGTGGTAATAAAGGGAAGCTCTGCGTACATGATTCAACTCTAAATACTCATCCATGTCGACCATTGTCTCAATAGCACATTGCACATTACGCATCACACATCAGTACACATTAACAGATGCAGAATAATGACACCAGTGTAGACACATATATTAGCGCTTAGCTCATTCTGGTAAACTAGCTTAGTCCTAATTGATACATTTGATACTTTTCTTAATTGAGGGTTTAAGAATTAAGAGTGGTAATATTGCTGTTCACGGTTGTACCATCCTACCATAGAACTGAGGGTTGCATTTAAAATAAATGGCTCCGACTGTACCGGTAGCAAAGCACTTTGTGTATATTTCTTCATATGCAACTGTTAGAATCCAGTGTTTCTGACACATACATGCTTTTTCCTGTCAGCCCTGTACTGGGAAATAAAACCTGCCCCTTCAAGCTGTCTAAAGGTTGAACTTTAACATTATGTAATCATGAAGGAGCTTTATGTTCTTTGTGCCTTTCCCCCATCCTTGTAAGAATATTTGTTATTGATGGCTCGTGGGGATACAATTCCATCTGTTCATTGCCTTATTGATGGGACACTGGGAAAGGCTACATTTGATAATGGGTTTTCTGTACCAAGCAGAGAACATGCAAGTCAGCACTACGCAGCAAAATTATAAATAATCACTCAAACGTGTTGCCTGGAGATATATATACCTCAGTGCAATTCAAATTAGTGAGTTTATCTATTTGCAACAAATCAAATATGGATATGATCATGTCGTATAATGATCACTGCAGGTATACAGGTCCCGATCACTGTTTTTTCCAATAAAAGTCAAGTCATATGTTCAGCTAATCTGAGGAGATGTATATTTTTTAAATCAATTCTTTATATCAACCATATGCCAACAAAAGTGCCAGTGAGCTGGAGGGGAGATAATCCAATGAGCAATGCCACGTATAAAGGGAAAAGTATTCCTTCTTGGTAACCTTTTACCTAAAAGCAGGTTTATAGTATGTTCAAAACGCTCAGACAGCGCTTCATAATAGCTACATGGGACATTTGGGCACCATAATAAAAGTTCCCCCTGGACCAATGCTGATAAAAAACACATTTAATTTAATTTATCATCACTATCATTTATACTGCAGGGCTGGTTGCTAGCTATAAACTGTATTCTATATTTGTAAAATAGTCATTGCAAATATTCTAGTGTCAATTAATTGGCAACAACACTACAGCAGCAGGCCGTGGTGCCAAATGTTATTTCTGACTTTCTGAGATTAGATTTTAAAATGAGCTCTATCCTTCAAATGTATATATTTAAAACATCATGGTGAAAACTATTTCTCTTGCCTGTAGCCGACGGAGGCCTCAGTTCTGCCTAGATTATAAACTCATCAGTTTAGTAAACGAATCAATTTGAGGGATATATGTAGCTGCTTCACTAACATATCAAACTATTTACAAGCTTAGCCTACTCCCACTGATTTTGCTAAAAAAAATTTTTGCTGATAGTGGCTCCAACACTTACTCAAATTATATTTTTTGTTGAATGAAAGCACATTTGACTATGAAATAGTATTTTCTGTTTAACATTTGTCCATTCTATTTGCTTTTTTTCTAAATACATTCAGACGATAATCAATCCTCAGTTAAAATGACTTTGGGCTAACAGAAAACCCACAATCCTATTGTGAGAATCCAATATTTTGAAAGAATACAACATTTTGAATACCCTCTGATACCGTAGAATCAAAAGTGATGTTAAAGAGCACTACCACGAGTAGTTATTCCTTTTCTGTGAACACATTTTGACTGTTCAATCATTTTTACACAGATAATGGTGAATCTAAGTTTGTAGACTATAATCCTTGATCATCTGTGAAGTCCATTTCAATTCATATGCAGGGAGGTTGGAGGAAGCTGAGTGTTTGTCCATGCAGGTTTCCAGTCTGTGGCTGCAGCATGCAGGGCCATGTTGGAGTCCCCGTGGTCCCCCAATGCCTATGAAGATGCTGACTGAGCTGCAGCTGATGCCCCACACCAGATCCAGATGCTTCACCCAGCCCATTGAGCAATTCTATGTTGATTAGCCCTTTAAAAGACGTCTAAATGGTTTATGGTGTCTAGGCTAAAATTAGGCTGCATAGGGTTTAGAAGTGAAAGACATTATCTCTGTACATATGGACTTCTCTGGTGCATATGTGTCATATCTACAGCTGTTTGTGCATTGTTTAAATATGTAATAATGGTCTAAAACTGGACAATACACAGCCAAAACAATATGAGAGCTATAGCATAGGTGTGATGTTGAAAAGACATGTAGTGCTCAGTGGGAAACGTTCTTATTGTGTTTATTCAGTGTACGTTGTTATTAACATTTAATCTTTCTTGCCCACTCTTGGCAGCCAGTGCATGCCTGATCATCCTGGAGGGGGATCCCTCTCTGAGTAGCCCTTTTATGGGAGCTTTTGGGGGGGGTGTCATATTTCATTTTTTTGTTTTCATAATGTGGGCGCTGTGAGGCTCTTTGAGACTGTAACTGTGATTAAGGACCATACAAATCAACTTGACTAGACTAATCAAGACCACTCCAGTGGAGACACCTTGAACGAGACCAAGAAAAGAACTCTTCTCCGTTTCAACATTTTAGCCTATACTGCTGCTAAAGAATGTGACAAACATAACTTGAATACCTTGAATACTTTGAACTAGCTATAAGGGAAAATCTTGAATGTCTTTTGAAGGTCATTGTTTTACTGCCCCAAAGCACAAAATGACCATAATGTATCTGTCGGGGTTTGATAGGCTTGCTGATCCATGCCAGTGACTCAACCATTACTTGGCCAGATGCTGAGATTTCTGGCTTCTGTATTATTTATTGGAATTAAAAAGTCCCTGACCAACTTGAGACAATTTAGATTTTGCTCTTAAAACATACTGAAGTACAAAAAGTTATATTCCCTAAAAGCCCCGCATTTAATTGACCTCAGTTTTCGAGTAAGTTGACATATAGCTCTGGCTGTAAGAGCACTTCTTCATGAGAAAAATATTTCGGCAGCATTTAACACCAAAGTGCTTACAAAGACACCCAGTATAGTGTTATAGTTTGCTGTTGTATTACCCACATCAAAGAATTAATAGGCAGAACCTCAGTATGGCTCATTACTTTGAAATGCAATGCTAAATAAACATGGTGACACAACAGACTGCCCCTTATTTCCTCCTGAAACTACTATTGAGAGATGAGTCATCCCTCGGCCATGAGATGTGCATGGCAATTACAGTATCATTACAGCACAGCTCTCAGAGCATGGAGCTGTAATAATTCAATCAATACTGGCCTTTGTCTTAAACTTTTCAGACTTTTCAAGGGCAGGCGCTGCCCCTGAGGGACTCCTCTGGAGGCATATCCAAGCAGACGCTCCACTCTCCAGCGCTCCAGCCGTGGCGATACACACAAAAGTTAGTGCCCTGGTTATGTAGAGCGAAGTGCTTTGTGTTGGAGCTCACGTCCACGATAGCCCACGGCAGCTGGTGTTCTCACAGACCACTGCATGGAAAATGGGCTGATTTTAGAATTTAGCTGCCCATGGTGGATTTCTCACTCCGTGCTTATTGCGGCCAAAATCACTTTGATATGGACCTGCACAAGATTAGCAGCAAGATTTTGCCCAGATTTCACTGCCCCGGTCTCCGTTTTGTCACTTTGCAGTCGTTGCTTTGCTGCATTTACTGTCATTGTTCTGCTACAACAAAAGCAGGTTCATTACCATACAGTAAATGAATATTTGCATTTGAATTCAAGGTTCAGGCTCTGGTGCATCTGTTGTTTTGATACTTTAGTCTGCATTAAAAATACCAATATTGAGATGCCATTTCAAGAAGCAAGTTCATTGCATCATTATCATCCCTGCAAGGAAAGTCGAGAACTTGAAGGTCAACTTGAAGTCAAGTTAGTCTGTATAGCTCTTAACCACAGTTACAGTTTCAAAGGGCTGAACGCCCACATTAATGAAGACCCACAATTTTATACACTAACATAAATGATACTGATGCATAATTTAAAAAAAATAAAAATGAAAATCTGAAATGTTAGACTGATCAAAAAGAAAAAACAGCATATTCCCCCACGTCTAGCAGCTCCTACTCACAGTGCAGTTTACAAAGAGCAGTGAGTAAAACGTTTAAGAACTATTGCACTCTCCGAGCAGGTTGTTACCAAAAGTTTTGAGACTTGGATTATTATGTTATGCACAAAATTATGATGCTAGTGTCTCATAGCTCATCAGCACTCCCGGCACCTCCTTTGCTTATCTTTGCATAACTACACATCCTGGTCATGTTTCCTTTCTCCTCCTGACCATCTGTTCCCCGCTGCCAATCTTCCGAGTGTGCCAGCTTGTGCTTCTACTTCCTCTCCCCACTGAGTCAATCTTGGTATTGATACCATACACTCTGGCCGTCTCTCTCTCTCTCTCCCTCTCTCTCTCTGACACACACCAATCACACTGTATAGTGCAATAGTGTTGCGTGAAGGAAGTCTCGAGTGCAGCAGGATAGTGTGCACAGTAGCAAGTTGTCTCACAAGTGGAACGATTTATGTATTAGCTTATGGAAGTTTTTATTGGACTTGAATACACGTAACCCACAGGAGATAATCCACAAATATGTACCGCGATCCACAAATATTTCAGTATCCACAAACAATACTTTTTCACTTGTGATATCCAAATAAAGTTGAATGAATTGTAAAAATGTATAACTAATGCAGAACAAATGTGAAATCCGCATGTAAAGGAAACTGGATCAAAATGTAAAATCCAAATCCATGTACTGTATTTATATTTTCACGTCTAAATTGGAGATGTGGATCTCATTTCGACAAATCTGCTGCGGGACAAATTGGACAAAAATCAAACACAAATAAATAGAGAGGCTACAAATAAATGTTACGTGATACCCAAATGTGAAAACATGTTCACATGCAAAACGTAGATCAATTCGAATTCAATTTGAATTCAATCCATTTGTAATTTAGAAATTGTGGTCCCAATAGTAATAGTAAGTACTGACCTCAAAATGTACCCATAACCCTTTAACGGAAACCAAAAGAGAGAAAGGAGTAAGATGTTTACATGCCACAGTCACCAGGTCTTAACCGGGTTTCTCATAATTGAAGTATGAGGTTATTATGACCGTGTTATGATGTTTCCATGTGTCAACCCAACACCAGGCCACCTGAGTAACCAGGCTAAGAACATAGCCAGTGTTTGGTGCCTGAGAAGGCTGTATGTTGTCTGATTAAAAAGACAGGCTTGTTTTCACTCATTGTCTCTTCCTAGACAGGCCTCATATACTCACCATTTGCTCTTTTAGCTGGTGGGTGGCATCCACACCAGTTTATTAAGAACTCCAGTGTTTGCCTCGGGCTTGTAAGGGAAGGACTAATACACTCTTTGCAAAGGACCACTATAAAACATCTCAACCTGAACAGAGTGACGCATATGTGGGTGAAGTATACACTGTGCTCAACAGTTTTAACGGGGGAAAGGCTTACTTATTCTACTTATTCTATGTTAGATTCTGATCACTAGTGTTTGTAAAAAAATTATTGTGGTGTTTGCAAAGTTTTTTTTTTGAGTATGCTAGATAGAAATATCAAACACATGGAACTTGCCGCCAAGTGAAATTGAAAAAATAACTTTCATAAGTTTTGTTTTGGAGGAAAAAGTGGAATTCCATCACTGCATTATGCATAACTAATATATAATTCATACATAAATGAAAATTTCATCAAGGAAACATGATGACTGAGGTACATGCAATTACGAGCTTTGCTCACATCAAAGTAAAATAAAGTGATATAAATAAGTGATGGTACGTAGGAAACATGCATTCAGGCTAATAGAGGCTCCATGAGAATCCAGAATTTAACTGCCTAAATTGTATAACGATGTTTTGGGTCAACCAAACTACCCCACTGACAGATTTACTTCAATATCTAGCAGCCTGCTGATGTTTTAACTTTCACACTTACAGCATATGTGAGTGCACCCATATTTTGGCTGGTAGCGATCTCTGAGCTGTGTCTCAACACCTTGTCATACCACAGCAGTGTGATTACAGGCTGTTGTTGTGTTATATGCTAACCTTGGCACTGTTTACAGATCTGACAGGTATCATGCCAAATCCATTAGAAGGCATTTGCACCTCTCCTGTAAAGAGAGCATTTTGATATGTCCTCTGGTCAAAACAAAGCTGCCAGGGCCACCATGCCAGACCCCAAAGGACAAGGTGGCGTTCTGCCAGCCAACTCACAAACCTCCCTGTGAATCGCCAGTGGAAGAACAGGGAGATGACCTTGACTTCAAAGTACAAACGAGAGTTTTCTTTGCTTTTTATTTTAAGCTCCTTGAACATTTTAACCTTTGGCAAATTTTGCAACTAAATCACACGCCAAATAAACGAATATTTTATAATGATAGCCACAATATTTCTGTGTACCAAAAGGGGACCAGAGTCAGGTTTAAAGCTAGTTTATACTGATACAGTATCTGCACCTCCCTTGCCCAAGTGTTGTACTTTGAATTTCACTTTATTCACTTGCACAAAGACATCTGTTTTAGAGGTGAATTAGCCATTTTAGCTAATGGCTAATTCACCTCTAGAGTCTATTAGTAGGGTGCACTACCTGCTGTTTCTCAAACTGTGCTGCTAATTTTAGATGACTCCTTAGTCCCTGTACATGTAAAACAAGGTGAAAGGAAAAAAAACATCTCTTAACACATTTCAATGATACAACACACAAATTATGGAAGGCTTTTTAATGTCAAATACTGTCAATTAAGAGATTTTCCTATTTGTAATTTTAATACAGCTGAGCTTTTTTATATTAAGGCACCAAAAAACAAACCAAGTCTTGCAGATAATAATAATTTCCCCTGAGTATAGCCTGTCACTAACAGTGCAAGATGAAAATCCTGATTAGTTCTCTTGTGATTTGTGTGGTGCTCTGATATATCTCATTTACTTGATAAATATTCCAAAAACGTCCTCATGAAACATTTGATTTGAGCAGGTTGATTTGACAGATAAAGTGAGCCTTTTTTGTAGCGTTATACCTGGATCAGATTTTGATTGATTTCTCCAAATGAAATGTCAGAGTGTCATAGATCAAACCTATTTCCTGATGCTCCTATTGTTGCCTGGAAAATTGGGGAGGAATTCACCTGACAAAAAAGGATGTATTTTTCTGCGAGGGTACGGCAATATATCAAAACGCTACAATTCTGCTGCTTGACAGAAAGCAAACATTGATGTTACTTTCAGCATGCACGGCGTTTCATTTCACCAAGGGATTTGTCAATTACCTCAATACACTCTTTCTGTCTGTGGGGTGCAGGGTGAGAATCGTGGTCTCCTCTATTATGAGCCAGAAATCTGTTGTTTTCTGTGAGGTACATAGCAATGAGGCATCTCCAACTGTGCTTAAGTTTTTCAGATTTAGCCCTAGGAAATGGAACGTCTCTTGTATCGTTTTGAATGTATCCCGTTCAAAATGGTCAATACTCCAGGTACTTTAAAGCATAATAAATCCAATATTCTTATGCAGCACTGTAGGTGGGTGAGGGAAGGGGAAGGGGGGCTTTGCAAACAGCTCTAGATCTGCTACTATGCCCTAATCAATTAGATCTATGAAATCCATTTCTCTTTGCATGTTTACTCTTGTTTGCAATAATTACAACCTCCACCCCAAACAGGCATGATAAACACCCCCTGATTTAGAAGTGTTTGTTCAGATAGGAGGGACCTGCTGCTTGCCTTGCTGTTTATAAACCATGGAAATCTACAGGGATTACACGGGCTCATCACCATCTGTGGCATTACTCCAAAACAGGTCTGTGCAGAGGAGAACCCTATTGGGGTACTGAGAGGAGGAGGCAAAGTCAGGCTGAGACATAATGGGCCGATCTCACCTCATCTGGAGAGCAATTCAGACAGTTTTAATTGGTCAATCAGCAGAGACCCACACACACTCCGTCTATGTGTTTTATTATTTTGTCTATCCCCTAGATAGATAGATAGATAGATAGATAGATAGATAGATAGATAGACAGACAGACAGACAGACAGACAGACAGACAGATAGATAGATAGATAGATAGATAGATAGATAGATAGATAGATAGATAGATAGATAGATAGATAGATAGATAGATAGATAGATAGATAGATAGATAGATAGATAGATAGATAGCAGTGTTGTTCTGTTGTTAGCCACAGTAAAAACATGGTAAATGTTTAAAAAAGGCTGTTGCCTTGTTCGTTTGGGGTTTAGTGTTCCGCCCCTAGGAATTTCACAAATGAAATACCAACCACAACAACAACAAATCTTCTGGATACTTCCTGGATCATATTTCTTCAAATCGGGTAAAATAGCATCATGTAGTGGCATGTTAGAGAGGTCTAACATTCACTCATTTCAAGAGGAACAAATCAGACTCCTAATTGAAGATATTGTCAAATTTGTCAAATATTGTCAAAATGTTTCTGAAGAAAAATCTGGATTATATTGGCATATTTTGGATATTTTGCATATCTGTGCACATTTGCATATATGTATTTATTCATTGTGCAACTATGGTTCTTCATACAAATGAAACATTTTGCCATTACTTACAAAAGAGGGTATCAAAACAAATTCCCAGCTTTACTTTAGTCCCCAGACAATGATTTACTAATGGTCCGTGTATAGCGTATGAAGGTATTTATTAATCATATGTGCATGCATGTCCTAACATTCATAAATATAAGCAAATAGCATATTGATCGTGCTCACGAGGGCTGAACCATTGAAAACAACTCACTCTGCAGCAGAAACTAATATTGCCAACAGTTCATGTATGTATTGTAGCAGAAATTGTGCTTGCATCCCCCATAAAATCACCTGGGGTACTGCTACGCTGTCCACAGAGTCAGTCTCCCATCCATCGTCAGTGGAGCAGCACCAAGTGTTGCCTCTTTATGGCCTAATTGAGAGTCTTGGGAGAATCTTTTTCACATACACAAATCTACACTGAACTGTCCAAGATCATAGGAATAATATGTGACTTCTATTTTAGGGTGTGGGTAGTTAACACATTTATTCTAAATATTCTTGTGAATTATGAAGTAACAGTTTGCCTTCCTACTTACAGTTTCCATGTCACAGTAACCTGGGTAGTATTATCTCTTTTTTTTTACACACTAACTAGGACATGAGGCACAGTGGAAAAAAACTGACACTCTTAATTCTGCAAAATACAGGAATATTTTCTGCCTTTCTGCCTGCAATTTGAAATCATACTTTTTGCAGAACAAAACACACAATTCTATACATTTGGCACAATCTCCATAACTAAAATCCCTTGTGTTCACATGGAAACCACTGCCATTCAAAACACTAAACTGAAATTATCAATTGGCCACATTTGACGACTCACAGATACAAACACTAGTGGCTAAATTGTCCAATTAAAAATCAGAGCTGAAGGCCAAGGGTGAGCTCTCCTGTTTTGGAGATAAATGGATGGCAATGTTGCAGAGAGGGAGAGGATGGGTGGTGGTAAAAGGAGGAGGAGGAGGAAGAGGAGATAGGAGGAGGAGGAGGAAGAAGAGCATCCACGGATCCGTTCAGAACTGGAACCGTCATGCCAGGAGATACTTCCCCTGCTGCTTCGCCAGCGAGAACATTGCCAGCGATGTGAAAGAAACTGAAGACAGAATGCAGAATCCAAATTTGTTTTTATTTTATTTTTTCTATATTTTCTTTTTTCATTGTGTGTTCTGTATGTAGAACACTTGCTGTACCCAACTGTGTTTCCTGAAATGCAAGTTGTTGTTGTATTTCTGCGTTTGGCCAGTAACATGATAATCTTTTACAACAGGCTACTGTACATAAGAAAGTATAGAAAATAAAGAGGGCATAAGCCTTCTTATAAGTAAAGGTATCCATTGGATATCCATTGTATCTGTGTACTGCTAGACAGCCTTCAAGGAACAAAAAAATAAATTAGATTGCTGATGTTTATCTAGGTACAGTGAATGAACTGAGTATGTCCATGAAAAATAGTTATTTTAAAATGGGTTTATCAAACCTGAAAGCTGGTTAAAAATTGATATTGATAATGCCTGAATATTAATCTTACAGGTACACGGTAGAATAATGTATGTTCATGCGTTATATATTACATGAATACTATATTTTTAATGCAATTACTATTAGAAATATAGCCGCAATTTGCGGGTTCACACCCTTTTGCAGTTTAACAAATCTGAAACTGTGTTTTAAAGAATCTTTAGCCTCTCTGGGATAATCTAGTCCAGATTTGACCAGTGTAAGTATAATGGTTTTTGATCTGGACCTGGTCTAATGTGGTCTGGATGGAGAAAAATCAGTGAAATCAGGCTTTTTCAGTTTTCACAAATAGAATAAATATCACCCCCTATTGGTCAATTTCAGAAAAAAAATTCAACAACTTAATTTAAAATATCCACTACGTTTGGTGATGTTTGGACAAACTGTCATTGATTTATGGCCAAATTTGAAGCAGGCCCATGCACATGTTTGGAACTGGTGGCGCCCCCTATTGAACGATTTCAAAATAGTTTTACACAAGTGGTTCAACATTGTTATGAAACAGCTTTGTAATGATTGGACAAACTATTTCTGATTTATAGTCTGATTTGTGTTATGCCACGCCCATTTCCCCCCCCATTTGTAGCGCCCCCTAGTGGTCTAGTTGAATGAAACGTTCACTTTTCACTTTTTTACTTTCCACGCCATTTTTAAGTTCATTGATTCATATATTGAAAACTAAATAAGATATCAAGAAGCTTTATACTGGTAGCAATCGGACGTACGGTTTAGGAGATGTGATAAATGTGTTTTTAGGGTTTGAACTCTAATAAACCGGTAGAAACTCAATAGGGTTCTCATTACATTACCTTTATATTACCTGTGTAATTTATGACAGACATGTCAGAAGTGGATATTGTGACTGTATACACTACTGCTCCACTTCACCTCCACCTGTCCACTGTCACATCTACCTCTGTAAGTACACTCAAAAAAATATTTAGGCCTAATATTTAAGATTTATGTATTTTAATTGCATATAAAATTTCCATCCATTTGGATTAAGATAAACAAACTAATAAACTTAATGTGATGCATATTTGTCAGTCAAACATAAATGAAACAAGTAAGAATGAGATTTATGTAATAGTACTAATAAACCCAATGTGTTTTAAATACACAATAACCAGGTTTATATATTTATCATCAATAAATCCAATTTGTTTGAAATTCATAAGAACCAGGTTTATGTATTCAATATTAATAAAGCCTATTTGTTTGAAATTCACAATAAGCAGGTTTATGTATTATTATTAATAAATCCAATATGTTTAAAATGCTTAATAACCAGGTTTATGCAATAAACCCAATTTACTCAAAATGCATCAAATGTATGTACTTTTTATTAATATACCCAATGTATTTTAAATTTATAACAAGATATTTCCAATTTTTGAATCTTTTTTTCCATTCACCCCACACCTACAACAATATGTAACTACAATACATAAAAAAAGAACAGTCAGACCACCTTGTTTCACATTTAACAATTTATTAACGCTTCTCAAGGCATGTGGCAAGTTTGGGCATTGCAAAAACTCAAAGGAAGCAACACCACTTCCATTCAACAGCATGGTATACTGACATTACAGCACACACCCAAAAAAAGGACAAGACATTTGTACACAGAACCAGTGCTCATACAAATGTGTGTGCAAAAAACAAACAAATCATAAAAAAGAAAATGCCCTCTGGGAAAATCCCAATAAAAATATTATTAAAAAAAAAAAAAAAAAGAAAGAAAATGCCCTCTTAAGGTTAAGAAAGTGCTCTATTTTCAAACATTTACTTGTTGCAAACATTTTAAAAGCTAATTTAAGGGAACTCTGGGCTTCTGAACTCTGTTCTCCTATGATGTCAGAAGGCTAACAATTCCTGGGATCCAATTTTGAAATTGGGATCCAAAACATTATCACAAGGCTCAGGTGAGCAGCTATGCCCTATTGGCCTTAACACTTTGCTGCTTGTTACATGACACAAATAATATATATTGTAAACAGTACTTTCTGCAGCAATACGATAAACTCCCTCAAGAACTGTGCTTAACAATTGTGTGAAACTTGAGGTAGACAGGTAAATCAATCATTATAACTGTAATGCTTACACTAACATTTCAAGGAATCCCTGACATACATTTTTTTTACATTTTCTGACCACCACCCGAACAATCCAAAACATTGCCATAAGGGCTCAGTGGTGAAGTGGCTTTGCACCACCACACTTTTCATGCATGTTTAATTACTAGTGCAGGAATATAAAAGGAATATTCTGCAGCAAAAATATAACAATCAAGAACTGTGAAAAACACAAGTTGAAAATTTTACATCTAAGTCAAATCAAAAATCAAAAAAGTACAGAAATTTGCAGCAAGTCAACCACTTTGATACACATTTTCCAGAGGGAAATATCAGTGTATCAGGCCAATTACTCACTGGAGCATCTTAATTGTCAGTGCTTGGACTTTTGGTGAAAGCTTGGTTGTGTCCAGTTCCATCAGGATTTTCTGAAACACTTCAAATGTGCACTTGACGTCCTTAGGGTAGCTTAAGTTAAGCGCATAAATCAGTCCAAAAAGCATCACACATCCAAGGGTGAGACAAAGTTCACTCAAACAAATACAGCAAGTCAACCACTGATATACTTTTTCCAGAGGGAAATATCAGTGTACCAGGCTAATTACTCAGTCACTGGAGCATCTTAATTTTCAGTGCTTGGACTTTTGGTGAAAGCTTGGTTGTGTCCAGTTCCATCAGGATTTTCTGAAACACTTCAAATGTGCACTTGACGTCCTTAGGGTAGCTTAAGTTAAGCGCATAAATCAGTCCAAAAAGCATCACACATCCAAGGGTGACACTTTGTAGGTTGTGCAGAATTTCCACGCCTTCAAGTAGAACTCCAACATCTGCAAAAGGCTCGTCTCCAGGACCGGCACCCTCCACCCGAGTGACGTAGATGCCTATCGTTGTCTGTACAATCCCCGACTCAGCCTCTCTAGATTCGCTGTCCTGGAGGATAAACAGAGAACAATGAGTTGTGTCCCAATGCCGGTCACATTGTGATATTCAGAATTTTTTAAGGCACACTGTTTTGCAAACTCTGACATTACAGATATGTAGAATCATTCAAATGCAAAATAATGGAACATTTTTCAAAACCTCACACAAAAAACCCAGAAAGACCGGAAAACTGACCGTCCATTTCTGTCTAATCAACAAGTTTGCAAAATCACTCATCAGTTTAGAAAAATGGCCAGCTGGACAGTTTTCATAAAATGACCTCAACTCACCATCGATGTCTACAAAGTTTGCCACCTAAGTAGTAGGCTACTTTTGTAAACCTGCAAGCCAACAAACCAATCTACATGCATTGTGATCCTTCAAAAGTTACAAATACTCCCCCGCAGTCAGCTGTTAATTACTTTGGTAAATTATGAAACAGGAAGACTATAATCCGAATTAAAAATAAGGCCAGTGCAATTTTAGATTTTTGGACTGATTTTGGACTGAACTCAAACTAGCCTAAGGAGAAGAAGAAAATCCTGATGTAACTGGACACAACCAAGCTTAAAAGTGCAAGCACTGAAAATTAGGATGTTCACGTGATTGTGACTAACTGGCCTGATACCCCGATATCTCCCGCTGGAAAACATATCAAAGTGGTTGAATTGCTGCAAATTTCAATATTTGAGTGAAATTTGTATACGGTACATCAAGTTTAAAGTGTTTCTGACAGTTCTTAATTTTTTTAAATTTTTCATATTTCTGCAGTCATGTGTTACGGTTTTAATTTGTCAGAACGAATGTACTACTTCCCTATCTACACCAAATCTGAGATCAGCATAATGGTTTGAGTGTTTCATGATTCTGATCCATAGTTTCCATACTTTGTACTGCCAACTGTTTTATACTTTACCAGGGTCATTTTCAGCTGACAAGTTTCTCATTTGGCTTGTAAGATCAATCATGCTCCACACTGATAGCTGCATAATTTACTCTTTCAGTGCACACTACACACACATGGGCAAAGCTAGACTGTGATGCCTATGAGACAATTAACATAACTATCAATGCAAATATATCCATGACACATTTATAACATACTGAACAAAAATATAAACGCAACACTTTTGTTTTTGCTCCCATTTCTCATGAGGCTTATTTCTCTCAAATTTTGTTCACAAATTTGTTTAAATCCATGTTAGTGAGCACTTCTCCTTTGCCAAGATAATCCATATGGCAGGGCGTATCTTATCGTATCGTATCTTATCTTACCTGTCATGCCTGTATCTGTATTTAGAATGTACATGAGACTTCCCTTGTCACTGGCTAGCTAGCTTGCTATAATGGACAAGAAAAGACAGGCGTTCAATTTTAGCTTCGATGAGTCAGAGGCATTGTCATTGCCATACAGACCTAACAACAGTGGTGCTGCCATTTTTGGCAGTTATTTTGAATTCAGGACAGGGTCTATGCCATCCTAATTTAGGATTCCTAACTTAGGAAATTATTTAGTTAGGACGGTTCTGTAATAGCTAAATTCCTATCCTAAGATAAGATAGGATTTTTTCCTAAATGCAGTTAGGAAACATGTTTCTGTAATACCAAAAATCCTAAACTGAGATTTCAGATTTAGGAAGTCTCTGTAATGAGGCCTTTGGGCCTTGCAACCTCCTGTGACCTTATCTCATCAACAAAGTTTTTTAAAGGCCTTGCAAGCAAATCATTGGTTCAGAGGGCAGAGAGGGAATGACAACTAATTCACCTGCTGCAAACCTGAACTTGAGACTTGGAGATAATCATCTGTCGCTCTTTGTGACAGACTCCTTTCAAAGGAGATGAGAAAATTTGAATGGGAGGATGAGGTCAGTGAAGGAGGTCTTTAAAGAGAAAGTGCAGAAAAGCTGAACCTAAATGGAAGACCATTAAACTTCCTTTTACAGCATAATGAAAGACTCATCATAATTCTATGGTCCTGTTGAATGTAATAGACCTTGTAGTTAGTCCCTGTGCCCGTTACTGGTACTGAAGCCTCTGCAAACTTTCTTTCCCAAAAACGTGAGATTACAGATCTCATCTCCTGACCCAAGCCTATTCTATATCAGTATGCAAAGTTTTTTTCAACTATTTGGAATCAAACCATAGCTCTTAAAGAAGACTGTATCACATATAAGGTTCTCAGCATGTCCCTAGATGCAAAATTCTTCTTTGACATATTCAGTACTAGTGTTTCATCTATCATTAACATATTTCTGCCCATACTGTCCAGTTTTAAACACACAGTGGTTCAGCCTCTCAAGAACCTGTGATTACAGGGCCATCTTTAAATTGCTGTTTTTATTAAAAGTTTTAAAGAAAGTTTTTCAACTACAAGAACATGTTCAAGAAATTCCAATAAGATTTTAGAGCATTGCATAGCACCGAGCTGGTCCTTCTTAAAGTAACAAATGACCTTCTTTTAACAGAGGAAGCCAGGGAATGTTCAATCTTAATCCCTTTAGACCTCAGTGAGGCTTCTGATACTGGAGATCATGCAATTTTAATTGACCGCCTCAAGCACTGGGTGGGTATCAGAGATACAGCTGTGCTGGCTCAGCTGCTACCTTTCCAATAGAACCTTTTCTGTAACTGTAGGCAATTCTTCATCATCACTTGTGGGGTCCTGCAGGGTTCAATTTTAGGCCCTATCCTCTTTTCATTGTATATGCTCCCACTTGGCCATAACATCTGTAAACATAATGCCTTTCTCAACCATTCAACCTATGGTTCTCTGTTATATCTAAAAAGTCCAGTGATACAATCCACCTTGGCTAACTCTATCTAACTCTCAAAATAGCAGTTATCAGTGTTAAAATATATAATTGTTAGCTGTTTCATAATAGATGAGTAAAGCAAATCTGAAATCCCCCCCCCCCCATTCACTTAATCAAATTTGACATTTACCTTAATACAGCCTAAATTACAGCAAATTACTAAATTTCTCCACTAACCTGTTTTCATCAAAATTCTCATTCATTTATTCTGATTACTTGGTGTTGTTAAATTTCCTCTTAGTCGATCTGGTTCTGGCCAAAACCAAACCCCTAACCTTAACCATATTTGCCTTACCCTAAATTGAAATAGAGATGAAAAACTTTGTAGTCATTGCTTTTCGAAGCTTGACTAGATTTGGCTATACTTACTTATACCCGTAGGTGTATACCTTCCAGTAAAATGTCTTCAGGTCCCGTTATTTACAAATTACTGCCAGTTACTGCGTGGTACAACTTTCCATTGCCTACAAATCGGTGAAGGTAGCCTACAGGTGACATAATGTTGTTGTAAGGACAACAAAGACATACAAGCATAAAAAACCCTTATGGAAACAATCTACAATAGAGAATAGGGCTATGAGAGGAAAATCAGGCCAAAAGCCTTCATAGATCACAGATTCCCATAATATACAAGAGGAAAGCTTTATATCGAACACTGTCTGTGGACAGTGTGAATGCCTTCAAAGAAGATAAGACATTCAATACCCTGTATTACAGCGTAACACTCACATCACAATCCTCATTGAGACCAGTAGGCTGAAGTGTATCTAGCGTGTAGATCCAAAATAATTCCCTCTTGTATACCCTTCTCTCTATGTCTCCCCCTCTTGGCAAGTTCAATGTGTTCAATGCCCTGGACTCTCCAAGAGGAAATAGGATGTGAGAATTCATTAGGTCTCTTATGCTCACTTTCTTTAAGGTTATGAGTTGTTTTGCCAATGTACAATTTATCACATGGACATCTTAATAGATACACAACTTCCTTTGTGTCACATGTGATAAAAAAAAAAAAAGCCTGACAGAGGACCTTTTGCCTGATCTTGGGTGTCTAAATGTGGAAGTTTTATAGATATTGTGGCACTGACCACAATTACCACAGGGGTTGTTCTCATCTTTGAGTGGGGCTAAAAGAGCATGTTTGGAGTTGGATGAAATGTTGGATCGCACTAGTTTATTACAGAGGTCAGGGCCTCTCCTGTAGACTCAACGTTTTGCCTTTCTCCACATTTTTTTGGTAAAAGATCAGAGCGTGATTTTGAAAGTGCAATTTGATAAGCCTCATCAATACACTGGGAAGGATAACCTTTATATAATCAATTTTTTCATAGCAGCAGCTTTACAATGAAGTCCTCATTAGAGTGACAAAGGCGTCTGAGCCTAAAAAACTGTCTTTTAGGCAGGCTGTGTTTCAGGGCTCTAGGCTGAGAGCTGGTAGCTAGGAGGAATGCATTATGATCCCTTTCCTTTTTGTACAGGGTAGTGATGAGGCTGCCATTGCACAATTCAATCCACATAATCCAGAAAAGATACACATGTTGAGTAAAGAAACTAATTCAACAAATCCAATCAACTCACAACTCATATACGTAAGACATCCAAGTATCTACATCATTGAAGGATTTGGGGATAGAAGGGGTTTCTCACAATGTTAGAAACACAACTCTGTTTAAAAAAACTCATACAAATTGACATAATCTGGAGCAAATGTTGAACCAATTGATGTTCCTATAAATTGTAGATAGAAATATCCAATGAAGGAGAAGTAGTTTAATTTAAATACCAAAGCAATCAATTCATAAATAAATGTACTGGGAGGAAGATCCTCCTTGGTGCGTTCATGTAATAATACTCAAGGGCCTCCTGGCCTCTCTCATGGGAGATGTTGGTAAAGAGGGTTTTTCCATCAGGGGTAACTAGAATAATGTCACTGGGTAGATCTTTCAGGACTGATATCTTGTTCATAATATGTCCATGACATATGAAGGAAGCTTTGGAACAAAAGGCTTTATGAAATAATCAACAAAGATAGTGATAATGATTCCAAAAGAGAATCATTGCTGGCTACAACTGGTCGGCCCTTGGGTTTGATCAGACTTTTGTGTATTTTAGGCATGTAAAATACAGGAGTAATAAATAGGATGTTTACAACTTATTTGGAGATCCAGTTCAGTTCAAGAGCTCAGCCTTTGGAATCTGAGATCTTCTTTTGAAACTCAAGAGTAGGGTTAGTTTTCTATAGAACTGTTCATCTGATGATTGAAAGCAACTCAGAATGGGCTGTGCTTTCTGCCCAGCCTCCTTCATTGTCACATTGTGGACCAACCAAAGTGGTCCAGATCTCCTCCAGTATGTTTGCTCTCATTGCTCTTCCTCTACTCCTCTTACCCCCACCTCCCTCTTCCTCTACCCATCCATCTCCAAACAGGAGAGCTCACCTTTTCGCGTATATTCGAAAAACAGAAAATGTTCCTGTATTTTTGCAGAATTAAGGTTTTTGGTCATTGTGTCTCAAGTTCCAGTGTATAAAAAAATCAGAAGAATTTTAACATAATGCCAATTTTCATCATATATGAACATATTAATATTGTGAGCACTTTTGATTTGTAGGCAGGTTTCTAGAAGCAACATTGCAGACCCTGCAAACATTTGTTTTGAATGGCTAAAGTTTAAATTAAGAAGCATGAATCATTTCTACAGTGGTGGTTATATTTAGATATAGAGTGAAGGATTCAATAAAAACATCCGCCTAGACTCAGCCATGAGGCACAAAAACACCACATCATTAAAAAGGGAAACAACATATTTTTAAACATGAGTTCTATTGTGAGTAATCCTCAGTAAAACTGACGGTTACCACTTTTAGCTGTACAGGATGCTGCTAGTGCTGACCGTTGCCTTCAACAACAAATGCAAGTCGTGTCAATACCAAAGCTCTCTATGTGATGTAAGTGCCAGGTAAAATTAAATATAAAGACAAGGTAGCCTTTCAATGGGAAATAATATTTTCTGAGTTGGAAACAGTTGGCCCTGACTGAACAGGTTATGAAGTATATATTAATGGACATGTTCAGTCGAATTATGGGCACTCTACTGAACTCAATTGAATTTAGATCTTCAAGGCATTCATGCATCCGTTGAGGCTAATGGAGGACATTATGTGCCTCTTAAGTTAATTATGTTTAATGCCTGTTCAGTGGTTCAAAATTATCACTGTTTTGGATTTAAAGACTTTTAAAAGAAACTAAACAGAAGAAGAGCTTAAAGGGTAATTCCGGGATTTTTCAACGTGGCCTCTATGTCCACAAAATCGCTTTTCATACCTTTAAGTAGATCCCAAAAGTTTCTGAGTTTCTCCGGTCCATCGGCTCAACCGGCAGTCGCGTAACGGCAGCAACGTAATCCGTAAAGGATTCTGACAACTCTGACAAAGCTGTTTTATGAAAGCAAGAGGATTCACTCGTTGTCGGATAGAGGACGGTTGTTTACACGATCCCCATCTTGCAACGAGTAAATCCTCTTGCTTTCATACTACAGCTTTGTCAGAGTTGCGCGTTCAGAGTTCAGAGTTGTTGTTAAAAAAAGGTCTATTTCTGGTTAAAAACGGTCTATTTCTGTAGCGATCCTTTCGGTAATGTTGTCAGACACTTGTCAGACACATGAATAACAATCTGAGCCTGTCAGTGGCAAAATCAAGCACTTTTAGTGGACGTACTTTGACCATCTGTACATGCCCGCATGATTACATTGGAGCCTTGAGCCCCGACTGGACCGAGAAACTCCGAAACGTTTGGGATCTACTTAAAGGTATGAAAAGCGATTTTGTGGACATAGAGGCCAGGTTGAAAAATCTCGGAATTACCCTTTAATGTGAAAATTCTGTTTTATTATCACACATTACACTTATATAAATGAAGACACCACTTTCTGAATTGTTTACACACATTTTCTGAAATTGTACCTCATTTCTCTCCATATTCTAAACATAAATCCAAGACTGCCAGAAAATTAAAAACTCCACAAATATCTTGCAACATGTCGTGTTTTCTAAAAATTTTATTTTCCATCCAAATGATCCTACAAACTGCAACTACAAAACAAACACAGAAACACAAAACACTGTTTACATTTCAGGAAACACAGTTGGGTACTAAGTGTTCTCCACACAGAACGCTCAATGGAAGGAGAAAATATAGAAATTAGGACTTCTGTCTGCTGTAAAAACAAATTAGGCTGCATCCTGTCTTCGGTTTCCGTCTGGCACCACAGGATCTCATCCACATCGCTGGCAATGTTCTCGCTAGCTAAGCAGCAGGGGAAGTATCGCCTGGCATGACAGATCCAGTTCTGAATGGATCCCTGGATGCTCTTCTTCCTCCTCCTCCTCCTCCTCCTCCTCTAACCCCCACCCTTCCTCTCCCTCTGTCTCTCTCTGTAATGTTGCCATGCATTCATCTTCAAAAAAAGCAGAGCTCACCTTTTGGCCCTGAGCTGAATTTGAACACTAGTGTTTGTAACTGTGAGTCAGTAAGTCAGTGCGGTCAATTGATCATTTTAGCATAGCATTTTGAATGGAAGCGGTTTCCATGTGAACACGAGGGATTTTAGTTGCGAAGACTGTGCCAAATGTACAGAATTGTGTGCACTGTTCTGCAAAATGGGTGATTTCAAATTGCAGTGAAAATATTCCTGCAGAATCAAGGGTTTGGTTCACGAGTGTCAGGCTTTGGTCGTCGTGTCCAAAAGGTTCCAGTGTCAGATAACCTGTAAGACAGTCAGAGGAAAGCAACTTCCCATGTACCCGCCAACACCAAAGTTTCTGTAACTCATGTCACTCAAAAAAAGTTTAGTTCTTTCATTTTCATATTTTTCCTAATATTTCTTTTTTAGGCCCGCTTCTTTGTTGATGATAACTGACAGGCAACGCCGGTATGTTCTTTACTTATTCAACTATCTTAGTGCACTTCTTTTGCTCCTTGCATAATTTGCCTGCCTGCAGTGTTAGTGGTACTACATTCACTTATTCTAGTGATGTATTTATTGTACGTCGCTCTGGATAACAGCATCTACTAAATGCCAGAAATGTAAATAATGGCCTCTTATTGACCAAAGCCAATACAGATTAGCTCTGGATTCATTTTCATCCCATGTTTTGTTTCATGATTCTACCCTGAAAGGTTGCAAAGATACAGACACTATGAACACCATAAATTTATATTATTATTATATATTAAATATATCCATTTCATATTTTAAGCTTCTTTCATATATGATCTTATATACTGTTTGCTTCAGGCTGTGCTTCAGGAGTTTTGAGGCGAGACACGGCTCATATTGATACGTATGAGCCAATCTCAACCGACATCTTTGCACCAATCTATTTCCTTGTGTGCATGTGGAAGGGCAGTGTGTTCCAGACGATGGACTGATACTCACTCTGAATTCAAACCTTTCTCGCTTTGCAACACAATCAGACAGCGTATCACCCAGCAAGTTTCAGACATGGTCGGATTAAGTTTGTCAGGGCATTTAAGCCAAGAGGGGAATGATATTCTCATTTGTGGTGTGCCGTGCAAACCAATGATGACCATTGTACATAGTGAATTAAATTCTCCCGGACTGGGTCAAGGGAGAGGTCACGGTTTATTTAGTTCCTCTCTAATTTAGTCGTCAAGTTATGTATTTTCTCTGACAAGATAGCAGTAATGGGAAGCCAGGTTAATGATTTTTCTATAACCTTATTTGACAATTGGCTTCTTATTGCTGTTAGAGAAGCCACGAACCTCCCCCGCGCCGATGCATAGTTGAAATTCATTCTGTTCACCCTCTTTCTTTGAGGCTGTCCCTTGAGTCGTACGCGCTCGCTTTAACCCATTTGGGCCATTTTATTTTGAGGTCAGGTGTTAACAGTTCAGTTTCACTGAAGGGGCTGACTGGTCTGAAATTCATAAATGAGTTTTGTGGAAAACCCTGAGCGTGGCAATTCGAGCTCTGCTTACCTCGTGCGCTCAAACTACATCAGCAGCCAGAATGTTTGTCGTAGGGAAACCACTCTGAATCGCATTATTCAAAATCTGTCTCAGTCACTGTCCAAGTCCACAAATTCTCCTGCAAATTATTCAGAGAGAGTGCACAACGAGTCTCTAAACATACGGTCATGAGGCAGCTGATATGACATATCATCGCGCAAATCTCCACTCCATAAAAGGGGATTCATGAACCCGGCGGGCTCAAAAACCCACTGTCTACACAAGCTTTGTGTCCTGCCTCGAGGATATCACCGCTTCCGCCTCCTCTAATGTCGCTCATTAAAGACTTTTCTCCTCATGTCGGTCTCTGGTCCTTTTCTGAGAACCTAGCTCCTCCATCCTTGAAATTGAGGTCTGGAGTGAATCTTATCGCCTCTCATTAGCTTCATTCTCATTCTCTGTGGCTCCCCTTTATTGCTCAGTGTTAACCTTCCCACATGGTGCCATTCGTGGGAAAGTGGTGTCCTGCTTTCAGGGGAATTATATGTGTTGCAATATTTCAGCGCAACTAAATCCCTGACATCTAATTTGATCCTCAGCAGAGGGGGGTTATCTGGTATCGTGTCCACATCCTATTGCCAAAGCCTAATTCATTTCCTTTTAACAATTATACCTGTGTTTCCATTTTTGTGATACTGACACCTGTTACAATAGGCATAGTTCATGTGTGACGACTTTAGATGGATTGGCGCCTGTAAAGCATACACATTTTTAGGTGTATAGCACAATAATGTCTGAATCCACTCCACAATCCATTCAGTTCTTCAGAAATCAACAGCAATTTAACATGTATACTAATTGTGTTGGTGGATGAATGCCGTCCTAAAACCTTCCCCCGTTCTTTATGCTTTTGTTTCGTGTGATTGATGTACTTTGTATCAGTGCAACTAAACAGGACTTCGTTCCTCATTCTCCAAAGGGGGAGAGCTGGCTCCGCTCCCGTTTGACAGCCGGAGATGCCTGTTGTCTTGAAAACCTGCTTCTCCGAAAATATTTTCCCCCCATAGACCGGTGGTGACACCCAGTACCCGCACACGTTCATTAGCATTAAGACGGTTGTTACCCATCCGAAAATACTTTGTGCATTAATTAAGCACCGCAGACACCTTCAGAGTTGTGACCCTCAGAGGCTGTGTTTGTGTCAGGGAGTCAAACTGGTGGCGGATGTAGACTAAAATCAGATGGTGAGGCATCTTGGTCTGTATCACCTCCAATTTTAGAATTTTCCTTTCACAACCCTCACGGGAAATATCGCCAATTTGATTTAAGTCGAACAAAATCTTGAAGGCTGTATTTTGAAATGTTTTTCTTGAGTTCGAGCTGATATACTGTAAAAAGCTCCCCTGTCTCTGAAGGAGTCGACACAAACAGCATGCACTCATAATGTAGCAGACGTTGAAGAGCGGGATCCCTCTCGCTGACCTTCGGGGACGATACTTCTCACAACAAGAAGGACTCCCGGTTCGACTCCCAGCCCTGGGCCTTTCTGTGCAGAGTTTGCATGTTCTCCCTTGTGTGGGTTTCCTCTCACAGGCCGAAGACATTGAAGTCAGATGGATTGGTGACTATAAATTGTCCAAATGTGTGAGTGTGAGTGCTTGACTGTCAAGCTGTGTTAGCCCTGCGATGGATTGGTGACCTGTCTGGGGTGCTTCCCTGTCTTTCACCCAATGTACAGTATGCTGGGATAGGATCCAGCCCCCCATCATCCTAAATAAGAAAGACAATGAATGATTGCATCAAGTTCAAGATTTTCTTTTTCTTTTTCTTCATTGGATAGCTCACTTATGTCATGTAAATGTCAAATACATTTTCGTAATGAGGTATAATTTCTGTAGACAAATGAGGCCAGAAAACAAAAAAAGACAACACCGTCTATGTGCTGTTTTTAGTTAGGGTTTACTAGGTCCCAGCAAAAAATTCATCCTCAGCACAGTTTTTTTCTTCCTTTAACCTTTATTTATCCAGAGTTTCTGCTGAGCAAACATGCCCTTTTTCAGTGCTGCCCTGCTCCACATTCATACAGTTGCACACATTCACAGTTGCCCAGCACAACCACTAGCAGCTCCACAGGAGGAGTTGGGGGTAGGTGCCTTGTTCAAGCTCTTGCTTTTGCAATTGGTTTTTGATTCAGGCAACAAATACATGAGGGGATGAGGCTGAGAAAACAAATAAGAAAAAACAAAGTGGTGGTGTCACCCTCGGACAGAAAGGCAGTAATAGGGTTTATAGAAAGTGTGGTCTTTATTCCTCTTGTCCCCACAGGGGCCACGATTAAAAAACTCCAAAATAACTGGTAATACTGCAGGTATGTTTATAGAGCACCCATGCATCTGTGCTGCTGTACATTTGGTTCCCCTTATGTATCTGATCATACAATGATCCCCGATGTGAACAATCCATTCCCTGCAACAACATTGGAAATGTGGATATGAGTGATTCACTGCACTGAACAACCACTGCCATTCAATAAAGAGTTGATTGACAGGGAGATGATGCTGTTTACACGGGAGCATCGCCTTATTTTCATGGTTTTTATGAGTTGAGTAACAGAGGTGGCTATTTTAAGTATATGTTTGACTCTACAATTTCCTTTGAGAACATTCGCAGTTAAAATAGTTACAATTCGCTATCCTCACCACTGCATGTCCTCCTAAACAGCCATCGTTTTTCACCCTGGAGAGAGCTCTTCTCAGCTTCGATAGGCTCGAGTTACGGTGCTTTGTTGTATAATTACAGGTACTGAATGACTAATTGTATTTTTTCATTACATGATATCACTGCAACGTGCTTGAATACTCACATCGGTTGCATGAGAGAATAAACTGGTTTGTGTCAGTTGTATTAAAGCCACAAGGAACATTTTGACGGAGTGTTGCTTCTGTAATTCAACGTATTTTCAGTTGAAACAGGATGTTGGGACATTTGGGGCTGTTCCAACGTCTTCAAAATTCAAAATTAATCAATTCCAGCCACTGGGATAAAACCACAGTGTCTTAGGAGAAGGAAACGGTACCATGCTGCCATTCATGTCTCTTTGAAAGTTGTGAAATTGAAGGGTTGATGTGAAGGAAGGGAGGGGAATTACTGAAAAATCTGTGTTTGTATTATTGGTTGGAAGTTTTATGCAGGCTGAAAAAAATTACTGTAAAAAAGATGCCATGTCAGAAGTAATGGGAATTTGATATAAAAATATGAGAAAATATTTGACATTTATTGTTGAGTAGGTATACATTACAATATGGAGAATATGGAGTATGAGCTTCAATGTGACTTTAAGTTGTGAGGCGAGCTCCATTAAGGGAAGAGGAGCTGCCTGGAGTCCATGTCTGAATAACAGATGAATCAAGGGGAGGTGGACTGTGCTGTGATCAAAGACAGATAATGATCCTGTCTCTGACCTTTGGTGCCAAAACAAATTAGGCTGGACACTCTCTGTTTTCTCTCAGCTGGCACTAAAACATCTCTATGTAACGTATTGTACAGAATAGAGAAAGACCTTTAACCGCATCAACACATTGTCCAAGTAATGGGAAATTGTGACTCCTAATGCCATCTTGTTGATTACAGATCAATCAATTGAATTGAATTTTTCCTTTGTGGTATCTGTTTGTGTCTTTTCAGTTGCCCCTGTAAACACGGCCGGACACCATCCAGGCCACCTTGCCTCCAGACGAGCAACGAGTCCTTTGAAAGCATTCACCACTGAATACATTACAGTGAATCAATACAATTTCCATGAACTCCTATTGACTCTTACACGACTCACCACCAAACATGGAAACAGTGGTGCCATTTTATCAATTCATATACCCATCAATAGTCAAGTATTCTCCAAACACATCACCTTTTATTTGCCTTTTTGAACACACACACACACACACACACACACACACACACACACAGACACACCCACCCACACACACACACAGACACACCCACCCCCACACACACACACACACACACACACACACACACACAGCCTTAGTCCTTAGACAGTGCAACAAACCATAATCAAATTCAATTTTGGCTGAGAAGTTGGTTAACTTTCTGGAAAAACTATATTCTACATAGGACTGCTGGGGACTAGCTTCCCCTGTGGCAGCATCATCGTGTTTGGACTGACCCGCGCTGGAAACCGTGGTGCCAGTGGCTCAGAACACGCAATATTTTGAAGCATTTCTTTGCTTCCTTGAGAGCCTTTCTTCTTCTCTCCCCGCTCTACCTTTTCCTTTCTTCTGTCCGTCTCGACTCGCTGTCACGCAGGCTCATCGAACCAATCGCGGTATGCTATACTGACCAATCACATTTCATGACAATCAAGGGCACAACGAAAAAACTGTGTCAAATCTAGCCGATCTAGAGTACGATTACCTCCGTTCAACTCTCCTGACACTCAGCTCCACTGGCCCCTCGGTTTCTTTATGCTGCGCTTTGATCAAGGGCCACAGCTGCAGGCCAAATCAATGACCAGGCAGACAGGCCATCGGGAGCCGTCCTGAATCAGACCGGGTTTGCCTGTAAACATTTGCTATTTAGTTGTAAATCACAGAGGCGACATTTATTGGCACGGCAGTACGGAGCGGACAGTAACCCACTTGTTCCATCTATTACCAACAGATGGCTCTTTAGAATGGCGCTCGCTTTGTGACCTTTAACTAGGACAGTTTTATTTGGTGACAAGGACGAGGACAAGGAGTCACACTGTTTCTTCATATTGAGCGTGCATTCTCGTCATGTCTTTCAGACAACGTGCTGATCTAAATTCTAGCAAGGCGAACATTTCCATTGAGTAGCCGCTCACCACTACACAAAACTAGTTTTGTGAAAGTCTGTTGTCGAGGCCATGCATTCTAAGATGGTAAAAATTTGAGCATTTAAAGCTGGAAAGAGGGATGGAAGAAAGGAAAGGATGAAGTAAAGGTGAAAAATGTAGAGAAACAGTGCAGAAAAAACAAATTAAAACTAAGAAAAATATTATAGTTTTTGCCTAAATGTGTGGAAAAGCAGACACACCTCTTAGACCAAACCTTAACAGTGGTAGGTTTGGAAAGTAAAAGGACCAGAATTTGATTTTTGATTTTCTAATACAGCATGGGGAGGGGCTAATAATTGCGATCACCTGGTTAAGAGCATGCGTGGAAAAAAACTCCTGGCAGGACGTTGACTTTATGAACTTTATGAGTGTTCCACCTCCTTAAACCCACAGCCATGCTGTTGTGTGCTTGTGGGTTTTTCAGTGCACGGCAGCTCCTTCGGTTCATGTGACAGCAGGCATTGACACTGAGCAAACTTTGCCCAAATCAAACTTTGCCCAAATCAAACTTTGACCATATCAGTGGGATCTTGTTTCATTCAGTCTCGCTGTTAACAGTTTCGCAATGGACACAGCATGCACTGTACAGTAAAGGCCACAAAAATACTTATAAAATACAATAATAAAAATAATAAATAAAGAATAATAATATAAATAATAATAAAAGCAATACTTAGAAAATAATAATTTAAAAAATCACGCCAAAAATGTATCATGTAGGCCAAAAATTATACCACACAACATCCTACACACTACAGACACACTATACTACACACCCCTATACTCAACAAAGGTAATGGATTATTATATTGTAATATATCTTTACTCTTTACTCATTTCAAAAGTAATATTACTTTTCCTATTCCTTGTTTCCTCTTACATTCAAAATGCCTATATATTTATATTTAGTTATATTAATTATAGTTATTATATTATAGTTATATTTTAGCAACTGTTCTTAGTTGACTATTGACAACAATATTTCGTTGTCTTTCTTCTGGGCAAAATCAAAAGTAAGTGGAATACTTCCTGAATGTAAACATCTTTAATGGAAGCTAGCTAGCTCGTGCAGTGTGTGGCAAACAAATAAATCCAGGATGGTGATTGGCTTATTATGTGATATGAAAGGGGGACAACAAAAGTAACATTGTAACGATTTATTTATCCGATTGGTAACTGTACCATTATTGCAGACATCGAAATAGTAATTCGTTACACTCCCGTTACAGAGTAATTCGATTACTGTAACGCGTTACCGCCCACCGCTGCCTATAGGAATGCCATAATGATTTTTCACCAGGGGAAATAGACCATTACAGCCACAGACGGCGAGCAGACCTACAGTAATATCCTTTACAACAGCCCCGAGTCCTCCTTCCTCTGACGCTCAGGTGCTCGCGCTGTCATCTTAAAGTCACATTGTATCACAGCCCCGCTCGCTTATCTTTCCTCCCTTTTATGATCCGCTGAAGATAGCGCTTATTGTGATGGGATGGGCTTGGCAGAAACGACCCTGATTCGCTGCTGCCCCTGGATACTTAGTGGCGCATACTAACCAAAAGCTCACACTGTATCCTCTGTCCGTGCCATTGTCAACCTCATCCAGGCAGCAGCAGTCGGTGCTCGATTGGTTTTGCCTGGAGAAACCATGGCAGACACAGAGGATAAGGTTACAATTCCTGAGCTCAGCTGCCTTCTCCAAATGGATCCCTATCTCAAACCGTACGAGAAGGACTTCAAGAGGAGGTAAAAATGACTCAGACGGCGGATTTATGCGGAGCTCGCCGCCCCAGTAAAACCCCGATGGTGTGAACAAAATACAGGCTTACGCTGGCATTCACGTATGTTCGTATAAATTCACAAAAACAGATAAAAACCGGTGTTTCTAACACCTGGCGAGGTCGAATGCTATATCCAGGCTTGACATTGACGTAGTCGGACGTCGCATAAACCAGCTGCGTTTTCCCCCGTGGTGTCTTTTGCGTCGCAGCCAGGTTAGACATTAGTATCCCCCTTTCCAGTCTACTGAATAAATAGAGGATACGCGGCTTAGACACAAGTAAACAAACAACTACCAGAAGTCTGTGGCAAGTTATTACGGAAGGCGAGTTGTCTCTTCACTTCCTGCTGTTTGACAGTTGAAGAGCAGACATGTGTTTGCGAGCGAGGCCGGTGACGCGCCCACGTCGAAACGCGAGGTGGTGCTGGGAACGAACGGTCTCGCGACTGTCCTGTCTGATTGTCGCGATTGTTTTTCTACACAGCTGGATCCTGCGGGCACCGGTGCATCACTGTGGCCCCGCGTCTCAGTCAGGCTTTCTGCAGGGGCCCCGCTCCTCATTATGCGATCTGTCATAGGAGTTTTCACCGCCAACTCCTCTCGAGGCGTGAGCGGTGCATAGACTTTTTTTCCCCCCAGAAAGAGAATCGTGTTTAAACTCTTTAAGTTGGACACTTCCTACTCTGAGCACATAGCTGTTTTGCTTTGTGAAAAGCTCGGCAATTTAAACAGCTCCTCAGACGCTAATTGACTTTATGCAAGCATTATACTGTACCATTTCCCCTCCTACTAATTTATTGTTGGGGTGAAAATCTTAAGTAGGCATAAGGGTTTTTCTCTCTGTGTGTGTGTGGTAGTCGTTATGGTGGTGCAATGTGTGGGCTGGAGCATTTCCTAATCTCAGATCTTTCCAGCACATTTTTTTTCCCTGCAGTTGCCAGTGTTGAGATGTTATCGAACCGCACATAGATACCATTTCTGAATTTTCACAAGACTGAGTTTGCATGCTGCATTTCAAGACCACGCTATTGAATTTTAACCATTCACCTGTTTATCCTAGCAAAGCACAATCTGGCCCTCTTACACTACAGGATTGCACAGCTGGAACTGTTTGGATATTTTGTTATGGTGGCTCATTTGTCTATGTTTCAAGAGCTTCACTTATGTTGTTAACACTGATGGTCTGTGAGAGCCACAACTGCAATCTTACCCTGGATTAGTCATCAAAAAAATTGTCTTCAACTGCAAATTTACTGGTTTTATAGTCTAGATTTTACTATGATTAGATGTACTTGGCAAATTGTCCACATTTCTTATGTGTGAGATTGATTGGGCTGGGAAAAATGGACCCACCCAAAATAATCATACATGCCACGATTAACTTTAAACACGACCACCCAGGGGAGACAAAATACACTGTACCCCTCTGTAGCGGTACAGTTTAATTAACAAAAGTTGAAATGTATAAACATCAGTTTTGCTTATTAGTCAGTTCAATAACCCTTAGGCCTATTTCTTCTTCTTATGTTGTTTATTTGCTTTACTTATTTGTCTCATTTGTTGAACTAAATAGTAAGTAGTTAACTTATTGATCTTTTACCTCAGCACTGGTTCTGCTCTTCGAGGCTTGTTTAGGAAGGAAATGCACTTATGATTTCTGGTGACTAGTAGTTCTCTTGCCTACCTACGTTGAATGCACTTATTATAAGTCGCTGTATGCCTGTAATGTAAAGTATGTAATCACTCAAAGGATGCCATAATCATTTTTAAAAAATAGACAGAATTACTGCTTACAGTGAACATTGAAACAGCAGCATATTCGATAAAGTACCTTTATTCATGCCTGTGTATCCTTAGACTTACAATAGTGAGGTAAAGCAATGCCTTGTTTACAGAGACCTAAAATAACCTACTACTGGTCTCCTTTCGTGGTCAAGGCACTGACCTTTTGTCCACACAAATCTTCAAAAGTAAATAGACACTTCTACAAAGTCAATAGACCGAGGACACCCACTTTATTTTGACTTCACTTGCTCCGTGTTGTTTTTTCATTTATTTTCAGTCCATGTGCCTTTTTTAAATGCTGCAATGTCTGGTCCTCACCTGATAAACAGACAGTGTTAACACAGAAAATGAAGAGGGACACTTTTTGTTTAGAATATGGCAATTACATGATTACTAGAAATAAACTGTTAAAGTAATAATGCAATGCTGACTACATAATCACTTTTTGACTGCAGGATTCATGAAAGCCAAAAAACGATGCTGTCTTAATTCCTAACGATAATGACATCGGCTTGTGTTGGCACACAAATTGACAGTGTAATTGTTCAGCTCATCCCCACATCTCCCATCAAATTAGCCTTACCTGTTGAATTTCTCCAACAGAAGATTTTTTTTTTTTTTTAACTTAAAGGCAGACATGGCGATAACGATCTACAGTTCACATTTCTATTGTACCTGCTCATCGTCGGGTAGCACCAGAAACAAGACATTAAAACTGCTTAAGGGCCGTCTATCATTTATCCATTTTCATTACGGTGTCAGATCTTGTCTCTAATATGGCAGGTAAGGGACCACCTGCTTTGTATTTGAGGCATGTGAGCAGGGCTCTAGCCTTGCAGAGAGATGAGTGTGTCAGTTCCATCTAAGACACAGCTTGGGATTGCTAGGCTTCACCGAGCTCCAGACGTGTCTCAAACACCTGTCTCGCTGATGAAAGTTGCACATAAATTATTTTACATGTTGGAGCACCGCTGTGTGAAGGTTAATTCTTGATAAGCCCCCGGTGCTCTATGCCCCCAGAGTCCAAACACCATATCATGAACAAAAGCATAGAAATCAAGAGCTTTCTCAGGCTGCGGCGTCACGCTGAGTCCTCTTGCCGTGCAGCACAGTGCTACGAATTCAGCTGGCTTATCAGAGAGAGAGACCTATGACCACACACACCGATTCCTTAGATTTCACCTCCACGTCACCCCGACTCAAACCC
Source organism: Hoplostethus mediterraneus (assembly GCA_034670385.1). Lineage (NCBI taxonomy): Eukaryota > Metazoa > Chordata > Actinopteri > Trachichthyiformes > Trachichthyidae > Hoplostethus > Hoplostethus mediterraneus. The sequence goes on along the minus strand of JAXDDW010000019.1, from coordinate 3,574,602 downwards.
ACGTCTCGGTTTATTACACTTTAGTTCAAAGCAAATACATTCAGCAAATTCGCGGTAGATAGGGCATTTCTTATTAATCAAGCATTTTGTGGGGTTTCTGTTGTCACTGTAATATTTCTTCCACGGTTTGAAGGTCAACCTTGTGTATTTTTTCCAAACTATTTCATTGTCCAATTGATTGTGAAAACAAACGTTGATGCTTCATCCTGCAACCCCAGTGAGCAGCGCTCCGTCAACATGCTTCATTATTTACCCTTCCTGTTGCGTAACTCACAAGTCCACAGAAAGATTTTTGCGGCTAGTGGCACCATGTATCTCCTAAATTGGACCAAATGAAAGCGAGGAGCGTTGGGTTTACTGTTTGTTATGGAAACAAGTTTTTGCAAAGATTTGAATATGCCATCACAAGTAATTCCAGAGTGAAAATATAGCAATGATGCCCGAGGGCTTCCCTTACTGTGATTATGCTTAGGATGGTGATGCAATATGTGCAAAGTGCAGCAGAGTATTGACTTTAATACCATTACCGATGCATGTGTACCGTCTGCCACTGGAAAGTAATAGGCCTATAGATGAAATACAAGAATGAAAAACAGGAGAAAAACACTGAGCAGCTCACTGGTTACCGCCTTTGGCATAGCAACCAATACAGTATGACTACCTGCGGTTTATGGGAATCATTAGCAACCCACCAGATTACTTATATAAGACTGCCTGTTATATAATGGGAGAATGTGCCATGTAGCATCTTTTACAGTAGTTTTTTCCCCCTGCCACCTTGCTTGTGGGTCACCAAATGTATTAAATCAGCAATAAATTTCAGCTTTCATCAATCAATGTTTCTGAAAATGTTTGGCTATACCTCTCTAGCCTCATTAAAGCATTTTAGTCAAATAAGGACATTTATAACATGATTTGAAAGTCACCTTGCCGCCGGGCTGCAGAACCCCTCAAGGCTGAGCTGAGATCAGGGAGAGAAAGCCTTTACTGCCTGTTGTTTCTCCGGTCTGCCCAGGACTGTCCTGACACCTTTAGAAAAAATGTTACCTCAGCTGTCGCCGTCAGTCGTTCACAACAGACCAGGTCACTCTAAATTTATATGCTGCGTGTGTTTGTATTTATTACCGGGTTTTTTAAATGTTGACTTTAACTTCGTTGAGATATGACATTGAATGACAGCCAGATGTCAGATTTTTTATTTATTTTTTATTGTTGGGGTGAGCTTTGTTTTAACACCTTGCAGTTCCTCTTCCATCCAGATACTTAACACACCAGCCATACCACAACCAATAGCCTGTAATAGCTGCGTGTCACTATGTCTCCTGTGCATGTGCAGTGCCACTCTTCTTCCTCTTGGTCACCACAGTCAATTTTAGCGGGTCACTGTGTTTTAAAAGTTTGAATGCAGATAGTCATTGATCTGGATGTTGGTACAGCTCACTTTCATGATACAGCATTGTTGCTGCTGGCCCTAGGTGTCACTCAACCTGATGTGTGCAACAGTATCTGAAAGGATAATATCTTGAATGTGACATGTGACAGCTTAATCAATACCTTTTTGAAGATGAGGAACGAGATGACAAGAGATCAAAGAGACCGTAATCTGTGACTCTCATCTGTAATCTCATACTGTTCTATTGACCGTGAATAGGGGCGCCGGGACAAAACTCTTCTGTAATTTCTGGCGACAGGGATCAGTAGTGAATTTCACCAGAGTAAACCGAACTTTCTCAGGCCGCAGAAAAGTTGAAATGCTGAAATTCTGTGTTTTTATTGAGGAGGTTGACCGAGTGGTGATCAATCCCAGGTATATATCAGGCAGGTAATTGATGTTTTAATTAATTTATGAGCCAAAAGTTATTTGTTTAGTACCAATTATTTACATGGAATGCCAAGTATAATACATCACTTTACCTCTGATGGCTCTCTAAATGTCACATCTCACAACTCGTGCATCATGTCCTCACTTTCCCAGTCACTTACCGTTTTGTTGCCTCATTTACTTGTAATTAGGACATTTTGGATGAATGCAGCATTAGTTTCAGGAAATGTTTCTCGGCAAATCCAAATTTAAGCTGTCTATATTGCCTCAGTGACAATTTCCCAATCAGTTACAGTAGAGTTTCAAGATTATTATTAACCTGAGATAGATTACTTTTGTATTCCTTACCTTTGGTCCACACGCATGCTATTTTTGAACTGCGACAAAGAGAAATGTAATCATTTTCTGCTTTGGGTTGTGTAGACTAATGCATGAGTTAATAGTGCTTCACTTAGCCTTTATTAGAAATCACTTCTTATAGTTTTAGAAAACACAAAACTTTGCTTTTGTATTATTTTGAGGCCTTTTTCAATGATCAGATTTGGCCCACAGATACCATGTGCAGCCCTGTGCCAGATATGTGATTTGAATTGTTAAAGGGTTAAAAGGGAGAAAGAGTGGCAACCTCATCAAAATAAAATATTTAGGGAGGGGCGTAGAGGACAAAGAGGATTCTGGCAGATAGCTTCTGTCTGACTACTCATAAATAAGCAGGGTAAAGCCAAGTTTTTGATTTTGCACGTCGCTTCAAGTCTAGAGATGATCATGTAAGAAATCAATTGTGTCTTCATAGGCACTTTGAGTGTCTCGTCTCTTTGCTGTAATCACATGTGGGACCAGAATCCAGAGATTTGCTGAGAATATTGCATTCAAACAGGATCTTGGCCAGCTATTCCCCCCAGTCCATCCCACAGGATCAGTCACAGGCATGACTTTCATGCCTATTAATATTGAGGCAGTGAGAATCCTGTCCTTAAGTGAATCTTCCTTTTGTCCTTCCTTTCTGAAGAGCCGTGAAATTGTGACAAAGAGGCAAAGGGGGCATGTGGCAGCACTGGTCGGACTTTAAAAGTTTACATTTGGCAAGCACTGTCTGTATCTGCTGTGCTCAACACCGGGAGCAGCTGCTGAGAAATCGCACTGTTACTTCAGCCTATCATCACTAGCCCCAGGGCATTCACAGGCCAGTCTGAGCTTGGCTTCAGGGCTGTAGAGGAGAGAGTGCACTTAACTCAGCTGGCTGAAAGAGGCTCTCTGTACCGGGGGAATCTGATATGAACACCAGCTGGCTGCAGGAACTTAAGTGAGATAAATTGCAAAGTAGTTAGTGCATCCTCCCCAAGTTGAAAGTAAGAGACAGAGGTGTATCTCTCAGGATACGCCTGTAGTCACACATTCTTGCGGGAACGAGGCAGTTAAATGTTTGCATGGGACGTGAGAGAGATGAAGGTAGCATGGAGTCGCTGAGATGCCACCACAACATTACAGAAACGTTCTGTGCACCTGTGAAACAGACCGACCACCATTGTGCGTTGGTTTTCAGTAGCATGGGCTGTGACATGTAAAGTAGTTCACACATTGGGAATAGTTGCTCTTCTTAGTGTTCTTCTATTCACACTGTTTGAAACCATCAATAATTATTAAAGGTGAGAATTTTGTTTTTCATTGTCCTAGATAGTTCCTACTGCGGTATTAAAAGAAAATCCACACTAAAACACTATTAAAACAAATGTACCTCTGTGATGTACCGTGCATTTCTTGGCCCATTTTGTGTCTCTTATTCCCATGGATAACTGGCCAAACGTGTGACGACGTGAAGAAAGCTTTTTCCTAGAGTCACCACCCTCCAAATCCATCACTGGCACCCAGTTCAAATTCCTTCTCATCACCTGTTGCCACCTCTTATCTGACAAAGCTAACCTCCCGATCCCCATTGCAAGGACCAAGCACCAAACCTAGGAGACAGATCTGGTTCTCAGAGACACTTGAGGAACTTCAATCCCCTCTTTCAAAAAATCTCTCAAAACTCACTTGCATTTTTAAGTAGTGTTAATCTTTTGTGATTTTTTTTTTTTCAAGCGCTAAATCAAATAAAATGTCTTATTCCTATTTTTTGTGGATTCTTGAATGAACATCAATGATTGATGATATCTAACAGTATCTGAGGATGGATTTTTCCTTTAACACATGTGTGTTTCCCCCCGGTTTGAAGGTATGGACTGCTGGAAAAGCAGCTCTCCCTGCTTGAGCAGACAGAAGGAGGCTTTGACCAGTTCACCAGCAGCTACAGGACCTTCGGCGTGCAGCGACAGTCTGACAACACCCTGTTCTTTAAAGAGTGGGCTCCGGCTGCCGAGGCCCTCTTCCTCACCGGTGACTTCAGTAAGTAGTCTGTCCACAGCCTGAGGAGGACTGTCAGCTCCCCAACAACATGTCAGTGTAATGTCCAGGTTGGATCCCCAAAGGTTACTGCCACCGCTCATCTATTATTCACACTTGTGTGTACTGTATTGAGAGCTGTGTTCCAAAATGTGATATGTCTATTTTGGGAAAACAAAGCATGACCTGAAATTCATTTTTCGCTATCGCCAAAATCTGAAGTACTCAGACTTTTAAAGCGCTTTTGTCAGTCAAGAAGTCATGTTACCCGCTACCCTTTCAAAAGTACCACCAAATGGAATCGTGTGCTATCAATTAGTGTGTGAGTGGAGTCACTTTTTTGTTCAAATAGTGACTCTCTCAGTCCTAAATTACACTACATAGTACATAGTTGCATTATTAACAAAGGAAAGGAAACAAAGGAACTCTAAATTTGGGTTTTACTATGGCAATCATCCTCATTGTGCCCAACTAAAAAGGAAATAACACTTAAAAGAGACTCGACATGAAATTACCCTCACCAAAAAGGGGAAAGGGATTTCAATGCAAACAGAAAGGTTGCATATCTTCATGGTGCATTAAATAAGATATTTGACATTTCTGCTTGCTTGAACACAAAAGGGCCAAAAATTGAGAAAAGTGGAGCGAACCACAGTACAAGGGTATCAGCCCTTTTGATCAACCAACCTGGGAGTAGGAAATGTGGAAAATATTGATTACACAGGATAAACTTGCATACTGAAGGAGGGCTCTTTTGAATGTGGAGTGTTTGTTAATATTTTAGTAGCTAGTTATTTCATCATCCCCTGCAAAGTTGTTGAGAGAGTGCAACCTTTCTGTTTGCACTGAAATCTCCATTCCCTCCGGTACCAACTTTGATGTATCAGGTTAATAGTCTTTTGAATGTTATTTTCAGTTAACATCGGCTGTGAAAATGAGGTTTAATTTGTTTGTTTATTTATAATTATCATTAATAACAAGCTTGAGTGAGATTTTCTCTCATCTATCAGATAGATCAGATCATTCTTTCTCTTTCTTTATTTCTTCTTTGTTTTTCTTTCTAATTTATGAATTCATAGACATCTTTTAAACGTACTATTAACATATTACTCTTGTAAAATAAACAGAGCAAAAACAGAATAATAACAAAAAAACAGAATGAAAAGACAGAATGAATACAGACCTGAACTATGAACACAAAAGCCACGTAGCACAGCACAACCACTTACCTCTGTGCTGTGCCCATTCCAGACAGAACCTGCAGGTAATGATAAAGGGAAGCAGATGATAATAGAAATGCCCTCAGACTGATACTGTGTACCAAACTGGAGATCTGTCAATTTGTTTATTGTCCCTAAACAGTTTTGTGTTAGTTCTGTTGCTTCGCCGTTCCTCCTTTCCATATTTCCCCTCTCCTTTTCCTTTTTAATTATCTTCCCAGGACCTTGGGCAGCAGCTCAATTCCAACATTCAATTCTGTGAGAGATTACATTTTGACACGGCTCAGTCATATTATTTGATTTCAATTTCATAGCAAATGTGGAAACAGCCCAGCAGCCCTAGTCATGAATATGGTGCAGGTTGGAAGGTTGGATGCATAATGCACTTTTTTTTTTTCTGAGGATTTTAAGCAAAGGGAGATAAATAAATTGTGTGAAAAAAAAAAAATGACTTGGCCTGCCTGTGAAAAGTGTTGGTGGTGTGCCCGGTCACTTCTGGTGCAACTCTGGTGATTCATTTTCTATCCTGCCATTGTTTTTGCTCATGAATAGCAAGCAGATATGGATTACTGCATAATAAACATACCAAATTGACATGCCAAGATAGCTTTTTATAATAAATGTTTTGTATCTTAATATATCCCTGTCAGTCAATGGCAATTGGTAATGTGGCATCAGCAGGTTACGAATGTAATGTCTCTTTGTTGTTCCCTCAGCGGTACAATGACATATTTTCGAGCAGTGGAGTGCTATTTTATCACGTTTTTTCCAGATTATTAAACCTGCAGGTGAACGCACTGTGGCGAAAATCACAAGGATGGAAGATGAGTAAAGCATTATGTAAGAGGGTTTAGAGGAGAGAGAGACAAAGTGTGTGTAGAGGAAGAAGATGTGGATGACCTGGAATGAGGAAGCAATGAGTGGTGTGAAGACAACACAGAGATATAGAATGAGGACAAAAGCCTCAGCTAGGAGGCTTTGCTAGGCATGATGCAAAGTGGTACCACATCATTGCAATAAGGGAAAATAAATTAAATGAATTATTTTATTTTATCAATACTAATTAATTGAAAATGATAATTAAATGTTATTCTTCTGCCAAGGATCATAGTTCCAGTAGCTCTATGAGTGGTGATCTTCAGTGAGCATGTTAAAGCTGCTTTTTCTAGTTCTGCTTTTTCTCTCTTAGGGCAAATCCATGGCTTCTCTATAGGGGGGATGGGGCACTCGTCTCTATTGCAGCCCCATGTTGCGACTTAGGCTCATAAGACAGGTGTATATTTACATAAAAATCTTGCCAAGTGCAGCTTTAATATTTATGTGGTCACAGGTTTGGTGTTTTAACATATTCCAACAGCTTTGAGGAGGGCACAGCCGACCGACGACTGGAACTGTCTGCATTGCAAACTGATTAATTGGATGTGTTTTGTCTTCGCTCGTAGATGGCTGGAACAAATTCTCCCACCCTTACACCAAGGAGGAATATGGCAAGTGGGAGCTGACTCTGCCACCCAAACCTGACAGGTCTCCAGCTGTGGATCATAACACCAAACTCAAGGTACAGTGCAGTACCACGTCTATTTTTACGCCCTCGGTAGGTGTTGTTGTAATGTGTGAGGGAGATTACCTCTCGTGTGTGGTGTCCTTATTATGATCCGACTGGAATCCTGGCATGTAGCCGTCAACAAGATGTCAGACTTCACAGCACACTGAAGGGAGATTACTGTATGTACATGATGTGCACAGTGGAGGTAAGATACTCCTGAAGAACTTAAACCCAAGGCTTTCGCTTTAACTGCATCTGTGGCCGGTATCCCTGAGGATATTGTGCAGCGTTCTGTCAGTGTAAAACACCAGCCCACATCGGGCATAGATGATTGGTTTTTAGCTCTGGTAAATAATTCATCAGGGTTAAATGCAAAAGAAGCACCTCCCCATTATGCATTGTCTCCCAAGCAAACAGCGCGGATGAGAAATAATCCCGAAACGAGATGCCAGGAGTGGAATGGATGGCATAGCGGCGCCACTCTCCTTGGGACCAGGTCATCGTTGGCACACTCCTGTGCCCTGGACAGACTGCCCGGTTCCCATTGTCAGTGGAGGTCAGTCTAAGGACGATAAGAAGCAGATGGAAACGCTGGCACCTGGCCTCTCTTTGTGCACCCCTGCAGCCCATGAATGGCCGTCTTGCTGTGAGCTCCACTTTAGAATTAGTTCCACAGCACTCCCTCGTGGAGGCACATGCCTAGCTCCAATCATTCTCATGTAGAGCAGCTTGCCCTTCCATCCCCTTATGTTTCGAAGCTCAATTTGTCTCTATAAACAAGCGATGTCCTTTTGTGGGTACAGTATTTCAATTAAAAACTCTCTTTCTGTTGTGGTTATACACTGAAGTATCACCCAAGCAATCAAATTCCCAACTTTTTCATCCAAACTAAACTTCATCTGTAAGTCTTGGTTGTTTTTTCCCCTTCCACTCACCCCTCCAGCCTACCCGACGATCTGATTTTTCTTTAATGTGTCTAATGCTAGCCAATTTGTCTGAAGGACCACCGCTCTGTCAGGCTCTATGCCAGTCCATTTATCCAGCTATCTTTTTCCTAATCCTATAAACTGTGAAGCATGTCATAAGGGGAGCCAGGCCTCTAACCCCCAGGCGGCCTGACCATAATGAAAAAACCCCAGAGGGGGGTCTGGCCAATGGCTCACAGGCAGGTGGCGTTGGAACAGTCATTACTGCACAACAGTAGCCAGAATTAGTTGGGTTCTAATGTTCGTTTCTGCAGGGGACAAAGCGGGGCGAACACATACTGTGGGTAGCACTGCCCGATCGATTCTTGCTGGGGTTGAGAAACTCCCATGCTGGCTTTCTCCTTTTCTTCTTTGACTATAGGCAGGAAAGTAACTTGTCAGTTAGATTTCCCAAACTATACTTATTTGTCCCTCTTCCAACTCTGAATTGAAGACACAATAGAGAGAAGGCAATGGATAATGACTTAGATTTCTTATTTTTCTAAATTGCTCCCCGGCTCATGCTCCTTCTCTGGCCGGGGGTGGACGAAGACGAAGACGTTAAGACCATTCGGCGAAATTGCAGATGGAAAGATTAAAACGCAGGAAAAGCTTGACATTGATAAGAAAAACATGACTTTGCCAATAGATGAGCAAGTATTTAATGACTTTGTCTCTCTTCTGATCAATAGCTTTTTGACCACTACACCTTATTATATGTTCAAGTCTCTCTGAGCAACATGTAGACTGTATTAGTGATGTTGGCATGGGAGAGATGGGGGCTGCTCGCTGGAAGAGGGGTGGTTTTGATGTTGTCGTGACAGTGAAAAATGCACCATTTTGTAAAAATTTTTTTTTTGGTATGATGGATGGGGAGTAACAGCACGTTTCTATGATGTAAGCAGTTCCCGCCTGCAAGATGTGCATAATTGCTGACACAAATTCACATACATGTAGGTACGGAAACACGCAGGAGACACAAAAAACTCTTCTGATGTGTGATCATGTCTTTTAAAGTTGAAGTACTGTTATTTTCCCTGATAAAGTGTCTCCTGTATTGTGATTACGCTCTCTTTTACATCACTTTACTTCGGATATCATCTTTCACATTTCGGCGTTGTCAGTTTGAATACCTCCTCGCTGTAGTCACGCCAGATTACTCATGTCACCGCATCTGTTCCTTACCCCATTATCAGTACTACTGTTCCTCTTACCACATAGAGAACAAGTGTGTTCCCTTTTCCTCTGTGCCCATGTAAAGTGACCGTAGTGTCTTTTGAATGCCCCTTCCGTCATTGTTTTCGCTGCCCTTCCTATAACTGCTCTCATTTGTCTTATTTTCCCAGGTGGTAGTTCACACCAAAGAGGGTGAGCGGCTGTACCGGATCTCACCCTGGGCGAAATATGTAAACCGGCATGAGAAATCTGTCATCTACGACTGGGTTCACTGGGATCCTCCTCAACCGTATATAGTAAGCACTTAATCTCATTAATTATTGTCATGGTATATGGCGGCAAAGTTATCAAGACGATGTTTTGGAGTGCTCAGTGCTCAGTGCCACCGCTCAAATCAGCCTCCCGCGTCCAAGTCCGACTCTCGCTGCTTTGATTTCTCTCAGCGAGCGCCATAAGCATTTGAAATCACATCACACATCTAATGCGGTCTTGGCCGCTCTGAACACGGGTGCTTGATGTCGCTGATTTGAGAGGGGTGAACGTGTCTCGGTGCTACTTCATTCCTTTCGACACAAGTGTGCACAAGCAAAACAATAAGAGGGTCTTAATGACCACCTTGCTGTCTTTATTGCTTGTTATTTGCTCCCATTTTAATTAGAGAAGCCCTCTCACTGGCAATGTATTCACTTTATTTACAAGAGGTTTAATCATGCACTTCAAACACTTCGGAGGCGTTCGCAAGGCCCGGTTGGTAGCCATCGAGGATCTTGGCTGTTTACAAAGCCAATCCTTTTCCCTTTTGTGTTTACACAGCCGGTTCAAGTCACGGATCTCTTAATCATCAGCAGCATGTCTGTTATCACTTGTTGTAGTAAGACGTCGATGTAGACTCCCAGAGAAGTCACGCTTATTGTCTCTGGCCTTTTATGATTCAGAATTACTCAAGAAATGTATTTGTATGTATCTTCGGTAGAAATTGTCGGTCTCTGATATGATGCTCTGTCCTTTTTGGGTTTCCTCTTCCAGCACATCCACCCTCGTCCGAAGAAGCCCAGGAGCTTGAGAATCTACGAGTCCCATGTGGGCATTGCTTCACCCGAGGGAAAGGTTGCGTCATACACCAACTTCACAACCAATGTACTGCCTCGTATAAAAGACCTGGGTAAGCGATGGGGTGGCAGTACCTCCATAATAGCATTCTCTCTCCCTTTTTGCGTGGTGCATGGCCTCCCTGTTTTTTTTGTCGGGGCTTTTCAAGTCTGCAAAATAGGAGTGCACGGCCAATCATCCCGCTGTGATTCGCTTCATCTAAGTGATGTTGCAGACATCCCTGTCAGATCCTTTTTGTTGACTCAACTCGAAAACATTTTGTATCTTCTCCGGCCAAGTACAAAAGAGTAAGTGAAGCATTAAGATGGTGTTTGTATGATTGCATGTGGCCCCCCTATCCATCAAATTTGAGCCTACAATCTGCTCGGGAAAAACAATAGCTGGAGGTAGACGGGGTTGGAGAGCCCATTTTCTTTCTGCCAGTGTCCTGTGCCATCTCCGTCAACACCGGTCCTTAACCCGGCAGACATGCTGTGCCATTCTGATGAGTGCCACTGCTCCCCAACACAAGGCTTTTCAAGAGTATTTTCAGTGGCAGCCCTGTCACATTCACTCTGCACAAAGCCACATCGGTACGTCAACATCCTGTTTACTGGTATGACCCGGAGTGATCATTACCGTTGGACAGTGTTTGTAAAAGAGAGCTCTACAGTGCAAGTCACACACACAGCTCGGGAGAGTTGGGGCTGCAAACCTTGACAACTTGTTTTCCCTCTTTCTGTGATCCAGCCCCAGATGAATCCCGGGGAACAAAAAGCCAAGGCTTCTAGCTGGAACTTGTGTTCAGTCAGCATCCAGTCAAACAACTACAGTCGGAGTGGACGTGTGTTGTACTACTAAAATGTGCAATTTTCATTACTCAGCATCTGTCTAGTATAAAACCGACTCTTCATTAAGATGACTTACACTTGAAGGGAATTGCACTGTTATTTCCCCTTTCACACGTCGTTTTGCTTTTTCTTACTACATTAATTTAATAATAATTTGATTTGTGCCAAGGGGACGGATTTGAATGTGACTGAAACCTTATCGAGCAGATTCCTGTCTCGGTTTAAAAACTCTGCTTTACAATAAACAGCATGAGATGGGGGTATTATTTTGTATTCAGGAGCAGCCTGCTGCATTGACAGTATTGAAAGGCGCAGATATGGCTGGCACAGCAAACCAGGAGCAATCTGATAAAGACTGTTTCCTTGGCCGAGCCGTCCTTTTTTAGCGGGAAGGGAAACTGACGGCGTAAGTGCTGTCAAAGAATCTTACCTGCAGCCGCTGAAGGCGTCTGCACAATGGGATCCTCCAGGAGGCTAAATTCCTCCATCTCCAGCGACGGCTTGCCTTTGCCTGCCATTTCATTTGCAGTGAGTGTGTAGAGATGAGCATATATATAGAGGGGAAACTTCCTCTCATCCCTCTCTGCTTTGTCACACTTCCTCAGAAGCCAAAGTTTTTTTTCCTCTCATCTGAAAAGAAGCAGGGGAGATATAAATAAATAAATAAATCTGCGCCACACAACTATAAAAAGCCACGGGGCCTCCCTCTGGAGTCCTCACTGGCAGTTTAAAGCCTGTTGTTCTCTTATTCATAGAAGCAGTTTGCGTAGGTCGTTGGAAAAAATGTTGTACATGACCTCGTGACTCTGATAGCTGGTGTTTCCCCGTAGCCACTGCTTGTGTTGAGGGTAGTGGAGCTCGTGTCAAACAGGAAATGCCTGGAGCTAATTTATATCATCCACACGTGTCAAGTGTAGTGTTAAATACATTGGTATGACGCACATAATGTTTTAAGGTACTTGGGTTATTGGGTGGGGCCAAGAGTAACATACTTTTCAGATAAAGTTGTCAAAGAAAAGTAGTCAAAATTATCTTTCACATACTTCCCTGTTTATATAACATTTTTCTGGCGCTCTTCCTGTGTCCCCAACCCCGCACATCCAGCACATCCAAACAAATTCACAACAAACGCTAAGAATTATTTGTATTTGACTGCTATTTGGATTAAGTTTGATGTATGATCTAAAGCAGTCAGTGTTGTTATGAGAGGAAATCATAAGAGAAATAAGAGAAATCCTAGAAAAGAGGAGATGCCAAGAATAATATCCCCTCCAGTTATTTCAGAAAAGAAAAATAGAAATATACTAGAAATAAGCTCCTAATAGGAATGAAACACCAGGATGTCAAATTGGATCAAACTGACACACATATATGAGACGTATTTCTCATCATACATCATTTAGTTATCAATTAATTATCAATTAGAAGAATTTAGCTGGACAATCTTGCAGGAAAAAAATCTAATAAGAATTTACTCGATTCACCGTGTTTTGCAGCCTTAGAGATCAATTTTTTCTTTCCCTCCTTTGTATTCAGGTTACAACTGTATTCAGATGATGGCTATCATGGAGCATGCCTACTACGCTAGCTTTGGATATCAGGTTACAAGCTTCTTTGCCGCTTCCAGGTAAATGTACCACAGTTTCTGAGTATTTAAACCAACCACAAATATATTTTAAGGATAAATCAATGCTGCTTTGGAGGATGGAGTGAGTAACTTTACACGGTGATGAAAACAGTTAACCGGATATTGCAGATCAAGGTTAGGAAGTCTGATGGCAGCAATAATCTCCCTGTAAACACATTTGCAGTTAATCCAGGGAGTAGAGGCAAAAACGCAGATAAAGCTTGGACTAGTCTGGGAATTTATCTATGTCCCCCATTCCAGAGGTCCCCCTTCCTTGCTTGGAGGAGAGCATAAACCCAAAGTGTAATGTATATAGTGTAATTTCACCCATGATTGATCTCTCACAGTCATTTAAAACCTGAGCGGTTGAATACCGGGAAGCGGGAGTAATACTGTCGCTATGTGTCCCGTTTTGCAAGGAAGCTGATATAATGATAGCCGGAAGGACAGATGGGACGTCATAGGACAATATGAGGAGTGTACACAGTGTGTGTGTGTGTGTGTGTGTGTGTGTGTGTGTGTGTGTGTGTGTGTGTGTGTGTGTGTGTGTGTGAGAGTGTGTGAGTTGCAGGTGTGCATTTATATTTTCGGTGTTCCACTTCGTCTGTGGTTGGCAAGGTGTGTTCCTCGATGTTTTCTTCGTGACCCTTTGAGTGGTATTAAAGGACCGTAGTCGAACGCCATAGGAAATCTATTAAATGACAAACATGCAGGAGTCGTTCTTGACAGCTCGGCGTGATGAACGATCTTTAGACACTGACCTCAGAAGGAGATTACATTTGGGAAATATTGTTAGTGCTTTAAAAGTCTGGTGGTTCTTTTAATCACACACACATTCTAAGCTATAAAAAACACCAATTCAAAGTGTGTGTGTGTGTGTGTGTGTGTTCTTGTATTTGTATGCTTAGGAGAGGACCACATTGCCTACATGGATAGAAAATTGCAACAGGTTGGGCTGGAAAGTGAGTTTTTAAAAGCCAAAACTCTCCAGTACCTGGTGAAGTAATCATGGAGGTGTCCGTATTGATCCACAACCCTATCAAACTACAAACTACAAAACAAAATCCCACTTATTGCCCCTTTAAGGTTTTAATTGGAATGAGGTGGGGCGTCCTGGTAGCTCAAAGGAATGCCAAAACATAATCTCAGAGAGTCAGGTTAAGGTTGGAGTAAGGGTTAATGCTTGTAGCACAGAAGGTTAAGCTCAGAGACAGGGAAGTGAATGTAATCACAATTAGGGTTCACAAGTTGTGCGTGTGTGTGTGTGTGTGTGTGTCCTTAGTCGCTATGGCACCCCAGATGAGCTGAAGGAGCTGATAGACGTGGCTCATTCCATGGGCATCGTGGTGCTGCTGGACGTGGTCCATAGCCACGCCTCCAAGAACACCGAGGACGGCCTCAACCAGTTCGATGGCTCGGACTCCTGCTTCTTCCACTCTCCGCCCAGAGGACACCACAACCTGTGGGACAGCCAACTCTTCAACTACTCCAGGTATTTCCTTGCCTGTGACTCGTTGGCATTTCTTGTCGTTAAAGTTTCATGCCCACTTCGTGAACTAGACTGATAAGGTGCTTGTATTTTTTTTGAGTGCAACTACTGTACCTTATCTTTCTGGACACACTTTTCATATTTGTATATTTGTATATATTGTCAGAGGGGGTGTATATGTACGGCCTTGATTTTCACCCATGTAAGGTGCAGACATTGAAAGTAAACTCAAAACCATGAACTTATAGTAGAGTTTATAGTAAAAGACTTCAAATGAAATAATAGTCTGAAAAATATGGGGATAGAACTGTTCTCTCTCTGCTGTTATGGCAATGTGAAAAGGGCTCCAATTTCTAAAATCAATGCTTCATTATTTCAACACACAGATGTCTTTGCTAAAAAGCACTGTGGCATTTATTCAATTTGGATAGGAGGAACACTTTACCTCAAATCACATCAGGACATGTAAACAGCACAAGAGGTTTTGTGCAGCAAATTGCATGCAAGTTTGTTGGCATCAAAATACGTTTCAGTAGCTGTGCAATGATGCATGTAAGGAAAGCAACCATGAGGTTCATCATCATGACTTGATGACTTGTATGTAGTGAAAACTTCTATGCATTTAACATTACAGTTTCAGCAAGATGGGGGGTAATAACTACAACATCCTGGGCCCCCCCTATACGTTTAACCAGCACAGTGGAAGTCCTTTACGCTCCTCTTAGACGTAAGATGTAATTCAGACCATCACAAATACAACATTCACTGTTTCTGAGTACTGGATTACTGTCCACCAAATCCCACCAGTAATGCAATTTCAAGCCTCCTCAATAAGTTCCATATATGGAGACAAGTAGGTGCAGTTTATTATGAATGCATGTCGGTGAACTTACATGAACAAGCGGGCACCTACTAACATTCAAGATCTATCACGGCAGCATCAAGATACACAAATGTTTACCCTTGGAAACAAGCTTGATAAACGAGGAGCGACACTTCGACGTATCTGCATTTCTACACAAACGTGCGTGCAACATGCGAACGCGTTGACGAATGGGGTCGCATCGGAGCTGACGTGACACTCTTTGCATTTTCCCCTGAGATCATCTGATATAGCGTGATTTTCTTGAAGGTCAAAAGCAAGATCCCCAAAGTGACAGATGACATCCTTCACCACAGTGGCCGCCGTTCACCGGATACTCCCGGGTCTCAGAAATAGGCTGTTAATGGTGAATTGAAGTTTCCTCAAAGGCTCTTTAGATTTTACTATTAAATACGTGGCCGGACAGGTGCTGAATTTTAATGGATCCTGAATAATGATATGACGATGTGAGCAGCCCTTCAGTAATGGAAGAGATGTCCCTATTTTGAAAGATGAAAGGCTCGCCTCTGCAACTCGGCTGAAGTCGGGCGGCTGTTCTCTGACCCTCGCCGGTTGCTCACTGTATACCAAAACTATTGATTTGTGTTGTTGCAGGCCCCCGTTAATTAAGTGCCTCTCCTCTTTCCTCTGTCCCCAGGACAATGATCCCACCACACATTAAAGGAGGGGGAAAAGGAACTGTTAAGTCTATCAAATGCCTTTCTTGAACTCTCTTTTAATAAGTGCGTGTCGGTGTGCGGCGGCTCCCAATACATCATACAATGCTTAGTGTCAAGCATGGAGGCTATAATAAGAGAACAAGGTTCTTCTTTCATTAGTTATTGAACTCTCCTCATATCAGAAGGACTCATTAGACACGGCGCAGACATATGCCACGACTGGGAGGCATACGAGGAATCATTTGTTAAAGCCCAAAGGAGCCCTGCAATGTCATCGTCGGTTCATTTGTCTTCTCTCTCTCCCTCACAGGTTGTTTGGATGTGTCTTTTGTGCTACAAGTTTTTTCTGCTACGCTTTTTTGGAAGGAAATGAACCTCCGAGGCTAGCCAGGAACCTAGCCCGCAATACAGTCTTGTTTTTAATCAAGCGGCCGCGGTATCAGCCATCAGAGGCAGACCGTGATGTTCCTATTAGGTTGACAGAAGCTGACTGATACACGCTATCGTAGCAGAGATGTATTTTCCTCCTTGCTGCCTCCTCTGCTCAGCGTCCACTTCTGCATCTCTATCAAAGAGCACCTTTTGATATGTGGTTTTTCTTCAACTTTCCTCATGAAACATTAAAACTCGGTCTGCAGAGAATGTCGTTAGATAGATGCTTGCTATCCACTTTGTTAGCGTGGGTTGCTTCTGAGTCAAATGTGTTTGCATTTAAGTATTTAGAGCCTCTAGCTTTGCAAGCGTTGGTTCTAGACCGTAGAAACGCGTGGTGGTTTTGCAGTTGCATGTATACCAACTGGAGGTGAGAAGGAAGGCGCCAGGGTTGCATAGAAACGTGTTACATTACATTACATTACAGACGCTTTTATCCTAAGTGACTTTCACGTGCATTCAACACAGTTTGTGTTTTAAAGACACAAGGATTCTTGTCTAAGCTGCCATTATAGTCGGGGTGTGCATCTTGTTATTTGGCTCGGGGAGCTCGCTCACCGAAATGCTGCATCAGATGAATTATTCAAGTATGATGGTGGAGAATGTAATTATCATATACTTTCCTCTTTGAGCTGAAATGTAAAGCTGCAAAAGCCTTGTACTGTGCTAGAATATTTTTCCACCCCGTATAGACCTTTCCTCACGTTCATCACACCATCTGTTTTCTTAGCAGTACGGTACATGCGAATGCGGCAGTCTAGCGGATGCACTGGATATTTCCTGCTCTTGAAGTGATGTGCACCAACTAGCCTGGGGGGCCTGCATTATCATTATTGGTTTATCACTGCTTCTTTAATATGACTTTTCAAATAGGGCAAGGTCACATTGAGACAGTGGTGAAAACAGTGGAGTCCATGGTTGGGGCGTGAAGGTAGCAGGCAGCCAGCGAAGCCTAGCGGCAGCCTAGCCTTTCTGCAGATCAGGGCCTTCAGATGTGAGACTTCTGAGAGGTTGCATGTGGGCTTTTTCAGTGATCACAACCCCCCCGCCCCCCTTCATCTCTCTCAGGATCATTTGCATCCATTTTTCATCAATCTTTGTGTGGATTCTTATATGATATGGAGTATTGGCCCAAGGACAGGCTTTTGTGGTCAGAAGATCTTTCAGCTCATCTGCGTGTTCTCATGCTGAGTGATGGGTCGTGTGTTCGGTGACCAATCATTTTCTTCTCTTTGACAAAATGATGGCGTGACCATAGACACAAGCTGAACCTAAATGAACGATAGCGTGTAGACGTTCAACATGTGAGATTAGCACTAATGCATTAAGATGGATAGTGATAGATCTCAATTAAGTAACCTTAAAGAAATTGGTTTCTCCGATATATGGCATAGTGCTAATACTGCTTGGTGGTGCTATTTTGTAAAGGCCCTTAATTGCACTCCCATTAAAACAGTCTTTACATCACACAACGTTTCATTATCACAGGCTTACTAGCAGCCTTAGACAAAAAGAAAGAAATTGGAGGTTTGATGTCATTTAGATAGGCTGTCTGTCTGTAAAGCATCCTATAGAACACACACTTGAACCTCATAGCGAATGATCAAAGAGCTATCTTTGCCAGTGTGTGTCTGTTTGCCTTTCATTTGCCATTCATTGCTTCAGGCTGTCAGCTATTTGCATTGTACAGTATGAGACAAGCGGCATCTTAAAGGTGACGTTATTCGCTAAATAACCAGCGTGGTATGAAAAGCATGCCGTGTGTGTGGTGAAGGCCATGTTTTGAGGCTCTGTATGTAGTTTACAGTCTGTAGTTAAAGGCTTTCTGTGGGTTGTCTTCGTGCCTTAGCAGACTTCGGTGCATGTCATGTATTTGCAGTGTTGTGGGCTCATCACCTATGCTGTCGTTCTCCCTTGTTTACCCATTCCTGTTCCACAGGATACACTGCAGGGTTGTGGGGAAATGGCAAGACAGTAAGAGCAATGTGGTTGTAATAATCAAACATATGAAGGCAAGAGATACAGTTCCCTGCTGGTAAATAGCCAGGGGCTTTTATTGTGATGAAACGGAGCAGAAATCATCCAAAAAGAAACAAGCTCTCCTTTTGGAGCATCCATCTACCTACTTATCTGGTCCCGTTTTGGGCCAGGTGGGGCCAGGCCACTATCCAGCATACTGGGCAGTCGATAAACGCACAGTTAGAAGTGCCAGTCCAGTCCAAAAGCCAGTAATTCCAGTATTTAGCACCCATGAGTTATTTCCCCTGCCCCAGCAAGCCACATAGCAAGGAGAAAAGCTTTTTTTTATTATTTTTTTTCTCTGGTGAGCTCCAACTAATGAGCTCAACTTAGCTGTAGGTGTGTGTGGCTTCTGGTTGGAGCTGCTTGTAGTGCTTCCAGTAGGTATTGAATGGAGCCAGTGGGTAGGAACATAGCGGCTCTCTACCATATCGCCCCTCAGCCCCTTAAAACCATCTGATAAACAGCAGAAAGAGTCCAAGGAAAATTATTTTAGAAAAGTGCTTCCTGTTAGTAGTCAAGCCATGTGATGCTCAAAGGCTTATTCTGGCTTTTGAATATAGGGCTAGCCGTAGTACCAGGATGGCTTTGCTGAAGTCTGTTTTATTGGATTGTAGCTGCTTTTCACACTCAGACTGATTGGGCTCTTGTTGTAGAATTTGAGAATTTTAAATGTATTTTGAAACAAAAAGTTGTTTCTTCACATTTGTATTGCTGGTAAAATAAAAATGGGAGGAAAATAAGTAATTTAAGTTGAAAAGATGAACACCATCAGTAAGTATCCATCAACAATGATAATTGATATGAAGAATGAATAGGATTTAGGCTTCAACCAAGAAATGAAAATTTATTGCAGGCGTCATTCTTGTCAATGTCTCTGGTCCTGGATGTATTAATACCTTTTGGGGGATTGGAGAAAAAATGTGAAATGCGTTAAATGAGCCACCTTATTTGTCACCACCTTATTTGTCCTTTTCGGTCCAACAAATGCACACCATCCATCAGACTGTCGAGCGTCGTTGTTTGAGCATCACACTTCTTGTGGAATGACCTGTCAGCTTCTTAAATTTATTTGGTCTTATCTGCGGCTTACCTGTGATGCTGTGGAAACAGGAACTTAAATCTTCCTCTCTGCCACTATGACAAGTTACCTTGACCCTTATGCAAAATTGACTTCCAGAAACGCAGCAGGTTTGGGTATCTGCTCTGCCCGCAACTGAACATAAATACCGTAATACGCGTCGCATTCATTTTAAGGTGGACACAGGAAATAAGCTCTGATAAGAAGCAACTAACCATGAAGTAGACAAAGCTGATTTGCAGAAGTGTGTGTGTGTGTGTATGTGTGTGTGTGTGTGTGTGTGTGTGTGTGTGGATTGACTCGCAGCCTGCAGACTGTGGCGGTGCTTGCAGGTAAAACAACAGCAAATGTGATAGATTATCTTATCTTAGTCTACAAGCTGCACTCTATCTGTGCTACCTAACGGGGTTACATTTTCCTCGGCGAGGTTTTGCATGAGGACGGTGTAATGTGTAATTTGCTTTTGTAATAACACCACACACCCAATGATAACTCCATTTAACGGCGTAGATAAGCAGCGTATTGCATCAGGTATAGCGATCTAACTTTCTCACTGTAATTGGACTTGATGATGAATGGCAGTGTGGGTCCTAATGTGGCAGTATGGTTTCATCTCGGGCCTCTGGCTCTCTCTGGCTATTATCTCCATCCCGTGAGGATACATTGTGTCTGAGCCTTTGTTGGCTCTGCGCAGTGGAGTGGAGGACCTAATCTATTTATCACAGGGGCTGCGTGACCACCCAGCCAGGCTGCTATATCGGATCATACCGGGCTCCCTTGTGCTCTTCCTCTGGGGAAGGAGGAAGCGCCGATGTAACACGCAGCTTCACACCTGTCAAACAGCGCCGGGGTCACCCAGCCCTGAGATATGGAGCACCGAATGCAGCACATCTAAATGTATTTTATGCTATGGCTTTACATTTAAAAAGAAAATCTGGTTTATATGTGCTGTGGTGTGTCAAAGATATGTTTTGACAAGTTGATAGGCTAGATTACATACTCTACACACCCGCCTACACCGCCATTATTGGAGCCAGGGGGTGCAGCAGGGGGTAGAGCATGGCAATTGCATATTTCAACTTGTGTAGAGGCTGCATCGGTTCAGAGTTAATCAGTCTCACCAATGTGGCGCGTGACCCACATCCTCAGCACTTGACTGCCTCCTTTCAATATGTGTACAATGTTTCATTTTGTGCTCATTACACACATTTCATATAGACACCAAGCCTTCCTATTTAACTGATGTTTCCATGGCAACGTGCTTCCGAACGGGTGGAGGTGAAGCGCCGTAGCGCATTCCGCCTTGAGTGGATGTTCAGATCCAGACGACTCTGCCGACTCCACCCCAGGATTGGGACTAGATCATTTATGAAATCCTCCTTAAGTCCTTGCCGACACCATCCAGCCAGCAGAGCACTTTGCATCCTTGTGCAGTGCACCATGGGCTACAGCACACTGCCACAAATTACACGTTGGGATTCAGATGGTTTCGTGGTTTCCCTGGTTTTTATTCAGCCTCTCTGTCCTCTCGCTTGTAGGACAGAAGCTGGTCACACATTGGAGATGGAGGCCAAAGCCAGCAGAAGCGTATGACTGATCTCATCCTCGAAAGAGAGAGAGAGCGAGAGAGAGAGAGGGAACTCAATTCCCCCCGCATGGTGTTTGTTTACCCAAGTGTAGCATGAAATCCTATCAGTTGAGACACACAGGGATGGGCCTGGCCATACTAAACACTTAGCAAGTGGTCTGACAGAAATCAGAGAACTTAGCTGTGTACTGTAAGCCATTGATTTCTCATCCTGACAGCGCTGACAACTGGACACATCAGGGACAGCTTCCCCTCTACAGTTTAGTTAATGAAAACACCATCTCCTGTCACCGACTCTCCATCTCCAACATAATGGAGCTTTGGGTATCAATATGTGAATGTCCTGTAGCGCTGAAAATTAATCTCTGGAGCCTAAACCTGCGCGATGAGATGTGTGAATAATTCACGGCATCTTGTTTATCTGACCTTGAGTGTGCATGTGTGTGTGTGTGCGTGTGTCTGTGTGTGTGTGTGTGTGCGTCACACTAGCTGGGAAGTGCTGCGGTTCCTGTTGTCAAACTTACGCTGGTGGTTGGAGGAGTACCGCTTTGATGGCTTCAGGTTTGACGGCGTGACCTCCATGCTGTACCACCACCACGGCATCGGTAAGAGCTAGCTAACATACATCACGCATGTAAACAACTGTGTACATCAGGACTGGATTTGTGTGTGTGTGTGTGTGTGTGAAGCATGTCGATCTCCTGGGATGAGGTCAGTTTAATCTTTCCAACCGATCCCATAGCGCCGCGTCCAACCGCATTTCCATTTCAGAATAAGACCGACAGAAGTTTGGCCGAGAGCAGTTGATGATCCCGAACCAGCGGGCTTTATCGCACGGTCCATTTAGAGATGGCCTTAGGCTGGGCTGCACCAACATGGTTTAATTTAATTTAATAAGGCCTTCGGCAACGTTAGCTGTCATCTAATATTGAAACATGCTGTGCAGATAAGGAATTGGATTGCCTTTTAATTGCCTGGTTTAATTTCACGTAAGACTAACGAAGTAAAACTAGAAATAAATCAACCTAGATTTTAAAATACCTGTTGTGGCGCTTTTTGTGGCACACTTTAAATTGAATCCTATAGTTTAGTACATGTAAGCGCAGAGATATGTCCTACATCTGAATTAATAGAATAGCAGCGAGATAAGCTGCCACAGAAAAGTGAGGGATCGTAGCAGTGAAGTTTGGGTGGAATATGAGATGTTTATTCACTATGTGAGTGTTTACTCCTCAGGCGCAGGCTTCTCAGGGGATTATAGCGAGTACTTTGGCCTACAGGTGGACGAAGACTCTTTGGTTTACCTGATGCTTGCCAATCACATTCTGCACACCCTTTATCCCGACTGCATCACCATCGCAGAGGTATAAGCCTGCACACACTCCGCCACGCACACACACACTCAACATTCAATTACTTTGCAATGACACTGCCTACAGCTATGATTAATGAAAGCACTTATTAGGTAGTTTATAGCTTACTTAAATTCTCATTGCTATAATTAAGAAATGATGAAAAAGTAAATGGATTGTCACTGTTTTGGTGTGTAGTATAGGGGTTTTTGCCCCTAATATGTGGGTTGTTGGGTAGCGATGATGCTATCTTAGTGTCTGTACAGCCCCAATAAAGATGCTAAGGCTGACTACTGGGGAGGAAACCTGTGCACACAGAGAGAATACAACATGAAATTGTGTCACTTCTCCCTAGGAAGTGTCAGGGATGCCTGCCGTCTGCAGAGGAGTGGCAGAGGGAGGACTTGGTTTTGATTACCGTCTGGCTATGGCCATTCCCGACAAGTGGATCCAGGTAAGACTCTTTACCTTTTTCCCGATCAACCTCATTTTCTTGCCTTTTTGCTACAAATGCAGAGAAAACAGAAAGCATTTTGCTCGCAGAGGGAACATAAAGGGAGTTAAGAGAGGTAAACCACTTCTTATAAACTCGATGCAACACGTCGCAAAATCAACATCTGTTTCTTGGACTAACATTGCACTAACATAGGCGATTGACTGAAATGGTTTTCAAAGAAATCAACAAAGCAAACGTTATTCCATTTCCTCGTTTTGCCATGCCCTGTATTACACTGTAAAGTAGGGCCAAATCTATACTGCCCTCATACAACTCTGGTGTTCTATCTGGACCAGCAATTTAGCCTATGGCAATAGAGGCTAACCAGTAGTTGGATCCGCTGGAAGCCAGATGTCAGGTGGCAGCTGCAGGAAGCAGTAGCTGGGATTCGTCTCTGGTGCCCCCAGCAGCTAAACAGCCGAGAGCAATGTATTCAACCCCGACCTCAATAGATTTGCACTGTGGCTGACCTAATGATCCTGCAGTGTAACCTCTTTGTGGAGTGTGTATGTGTTATTCCCAAGGAATATATAAGCAGGGATTTATTTGCAAATGATATCCTATAGCTTTAGATATGAAACATGGACACAATTATACATTATTAAGCACACACACATCCATGGAGGGAAACATTTTGCAAATGTAAACAGTCCCAGTCACATGAATTTTGGTGTTATGGAGAGAATATTACAGCGCCTCTTCAGCTCTGGGTACTTCAGATCTGTCTGCTTCTCTTCTCATTGGGAGCTCTGAGGAGGCTTATCAAATCGAGAAGGTCTTTGTGCCTTTTTGTAAAGCAGTGCTGATTTATTTTCTTTTTTCCCTTAATCCCACCTGAAGTGCAAATGTCTTCACAAGTCATTATTTATCCCTTCAGACTGAGCTATGAATAAATGATGGCAAAGGCATTTAATTGTTATTGAAAAACAATAGCTTTTCTTGAAAAAGACCTTTTTACTTGGATCAGTAATTATGAAAACTGGTGAATGTCTTTGCATTGATGTATGTTTTCATTAGACGCAGAAGGAGAGAAAGGCACGCTCTCATGATGTTACGTGAAGGCCATCCCGTCGCTGGTCCGCGCTGAATTTCCTTTTGCGATGCTTTTTTCTTAAGTGGAAGCGTTTCAATAGCCTGACAGTCACCTTTATATTTCACTTTGCTTCATTATTCTGTCTGAAACATCCGTCCTTGGGGTAGCTTTATATGATGCCAAAGTAGAGGCTACTTTCCAGTTTGAATTCAAAGCTGTGCTGATTTTCCCCAACCTGTCAACCTTAGTAGTGGAACAATTAGAAAGTCCCGCTTTCCCAACAACAAAACTTTGTCCCAACAGGATTACCTGCCTCCATTCGCTGTCTGGGCAAGAGCTTGTTGGGAAGAGTGACTCCCAGGGGGTAAATGGCCTCTTGTGCAGACGTGAAGTTTGACCCGTTTCTTTGCTAGTGCAGACAGTCAAGGTTTTTGTCTTTTGGATTGATTTAGCCAATGTGTACCCAAACACAAAAGTATTACATCCTGGCATTTTCAGTAGGCTGAAAGTGTTTTCAAGCTCAATAAACTAAAAAGCTTTGTTATTAGCAGGCACTATATAGCTGTCTAGACCGTTTGGACACAGAAATGGTTGCATGCTTGAGAACATGGATGCATTTTTATCAAGACTCACTGTCATAATAAACCGATGAAGGCCATGTCAGATTAAAACGTTAGTGAATAAATTCAGGGTGTTCTCATATGGACTTTGTAGTTATATAACCCGAACCCTAAACCTTACCCTAACCTTAACCTGTTGGTTTTAGTTGTCTAAACCCAAACCCCATCTTAACCTCCACGGTCTCTCTCCTTACTAACCCCTCTCTGCTCTGTCATGGCTTCTGTTCTCTCTGTCTGCACTGTGAGTGTTGTCTTTTCCTCTGGTGGCTGTTGTATGAAATATTGAAGTGAACTCTTCTCAGCCTACTGAATCTATCCACAATGGTATTGCCTTGGTGAGAAATAGACGAGATATGTACCGATAACCAGCACAATAACGGAGACACAACATTTTATTGTGCTACAACGTTGTTGCAAAATGAGTTTATTTGGGATTGAGTTGGATGCAATGTATTCAAAGTGAAAAATAAATGATACAAAGGGATGTTAAAGTGTTAAATTCAAATAACAGAATTGCAGTTTGTATTCACCCCCTGTGCTTCATTTGGGCTAAACTGCCACGTCTGCAGAAATGTGCTCATTATTTCATAAGGTATGTGACTCAGATGTCCCCCTTACAGTGAGTTGAGGTGTTGAGGAACATTTTACTTTCAAATTTGTTTTCACTTTGTGTGTTTCTTGCTAACAAAGCTGAGATCAGGTCGCATCAATACATCTGAATGGGACGTAATGGGGTTTTAGGGTGTAGGGTGACGGGATGACTTGGCGGGTTGGCCTAGCGGTTAGCGAGGCCTTGAGCAAGACGCTTAACCCCAAAAACTGATCCAGGTACACCGCTGTGGCTGCGCTCTGTCCTCTGACCTGAACTGCATGTGTGTGGGGTGATACATGGGTGTGTGTGTCTA
Organism: Hoplostethus mediterraneus; assembly: GCA_034670385.1. NCBI lineage: Eukaryota > Metazoa > Chordata > Actinopteri > Trachichthyiformes > Trachichthyidae > Hoplostethus > Hoplostethus mediterraneus. The sequence continues at coordinate 3,549,370 of JAXDDW010000019.1, read as the reverse complement.
GTTAGGGGTGTGTGAAAAATGCATTTTGTTGTCTCAGTATTTGTACAATGACAATAAAGTTGAATCTTAATCTTAATCTTATTTGAACTCCCTGGGGGCAGTAATGCATTACCCTGCTTGTCATGTTACTTTTACGTTATACCCTCCTAGTTGGCGATTACATCCTCTCTCATCTTCTTAGGGGTCTAAGCACCGTAAGCACCCATCACCTAAATGGTGGTGCTATAACAAGCTTTACATTTTAGTCAATAACTCCTGAAACATATACGGTAGAATTTAAAAAATATATGAAAAAGAAAAAGATTCCCTCAGATTCCTTGGCTCAAGACAAATCCATAATGCTTCATGCATCATACATCATGCTTCATGCTTCATTTCTGCCATGACAGCTTTTCTGCCATTTTGAATTTTAAGCAAAGCCAATTGTTCGCTATTTCTCCCGCAAAGTTGATCAAATGTCCATGAAATTTTACACACAGCACATTTGGACTTCCTAGATTCCAGCTGTGAAACAGCTTTTTCCCGATCCTAACTGTTTGGCTCTGACTCACAAACAAAGTTAATGGAGAAGACACACAAACAGGAAGTCAGGTATAATTCCTTAATGCTGGGAGGGGTGGAGGCGGAGGTCTGGGGTCCTCCAGATGTAATTTGACGACAAATCCCTGCTAATCTAAGTTGGTTTCAGTGTGATAAGGCTGTCTTTGAATGTCCTTTTCTTACTTTCTATCCAGCAGTCGTTTCTGTCATCTCCACGGTCTCTCTCCCTACTAACCCTCTCTGCTCTGTCATGGCTTCTGTTCTCTCTGTCTGCACTGAGAGTGTTGTCTTTTCCTCTGGTGGCTGTTGTATGAAATATTGAAGTGAACTCTTCTCAGCCTACTGAATCTATCCACAATGGTATTGCCTTGGTGAGAAATAGACGAGATATGTACCGATAACCAGCACAATAACGGAGACACAACATTTTATTGTGCTACAACGTTATTGCAAAATGCATTTATTTGGGATTGAGCTGGATGTACTCAAAGTGAATCAAAGTGAAAAATAAAAGATACAAAGGGATGTTAAAGTGTTAAATTCAAATAACAGAATTGCAGTTTGTATTCACCCCCTGTGCTTCATTTGGGCTAAATTGCCTCATCTGCAGAAATGTGCTCATTATTTCATAAGGTATGTGACTCAGATGTCCCCCTTGCAGTGAGTTGAGGTGTTTGGAACATTTTACTTTCAAATTTGTTTTCACTTTGTGTGTCTTGCTAACAAAGCTGAGATCAGGTTGCATCAATACATCTTAATGGGACTTGATGGGATGAGTGGTTTTCTTCTGGAGGCTTTTGATTTTTGAATTTTACACTTTTAACTGAGATTTCCATATTTTCCGAGTACTTTGCATCTACAGAACAAAAAATCCCAAATAAATGTATTTTAAAATAACTAACTGTAGCACAATAACTCCATTATACATATTCCATTGTACCTAACTGGTAACTAGTCCCATATGAATTGAGATTGAGATGTTGTCGGCCATATTTCCACCATTGCCAGTCAGTATGTCAGTAAACACAGCAGGCTCAGGCTTACCAGCCCAGCCAGTCTGTGGTGGCTTGATGCCAAAATATACCAAAGAGAAGATAAAGGCAAAGGATGTAACCTTGGTGTGTTCGGCTTTCTCTGGATAGAAGCACATTTTGGTTTTTTGCTGTTAAATTTCAATCGGTCACCTCCTGTGGGGGCGGAGAAGATCTCCGATCGAAGACCACACCTGACGTCAGAATTTCATTTGGGCAAATGGTGCAAATCTACAGGGTCTCGGTTAAGGAGGATGGGACACTTCTCTCTACGGCAGCCCCACGTTGTGATTTAGGCTGATAAGATAGGTGTATTTTTGCCAAGTGTAGCTTTAATAATCCATTTCAAAATAAAAAATAGAAGATTACACTACTAATTATGGAATTATGGAGGGAAAAGGCAGGGTGGGAAATACATTTTGAATAATTCCTCTTCATTCTGGTGTCGTAATGCATTACCACATTACCACTGTGTTTGTGACTGGAAGGTAACCAGTTTGAATCCCAGGACCAACTGGGAAAATCAGGGCAGCACAGGGCAGCAAAACAGGGCAGTAACTTTTCTTGATCACCTCATACTGCAGTGGTGAAGGTGCTCAGTGGCACTCAATGGGAAAACTGGGTTTGTACACCGTGCGGCTATCGGGTATGAATATCCATTCTACCTGTATGATTATGAAGCAGGGCATCGCAGGAGAAGGCATACCCAGAAATCCTCCCTGCGATAAAGAAAGGTTAATATATATTCTTTATCTGAAATTTGTTTTTCCCATGCCGTCTCCACTTGAAAGGATATTGGTGCTAGGACTATCTGCCTGCGAGACAACTATGTGGGGTTTGAAGCCGCGGAGGTTTCTGTGCACTCTGTTTTTATATTTCAGAATTTATTATCTTGTCCTCTTTGGTGTTTGCTTGTAGTATGTATTCATAACCACGCCACCCGTTCGTCGCCAATGTGCAGCAGTGTTTTTATGAAATCAGCAAATATTGAGTAGCAGCCTGCTGTAGTGCCAACATCCACATGCCACAATTTCTTATATCTGGGCAGGAATGTGCTTCATATTTGTTTCTAACTATTGTTTGTTGGTATTGGGGGAGAAATGCTGTTTGCAGAATACCTTATGGGGTTATCTATTGTAAGATTCATGTAAAGCTGTATCTTTATCTCTACATTTAAAGTTATATTTACTCCTATTTTGGTAAAAAGCAAAGTGGAGTGTGTGACCTCGGCGCTGCATGCGTCCTCTCACGCTACAGTTTCTTGTGTCTCTCGATGGGGGATGTCTATGCATCATTAATCAAGTCTGTCTCTCACAGCGGTGGTTTTTTTCTCAGTAGCAGGAAGGGAAGAAGGGATAGAGAGAGAGAGAGAGGGAAAGAGAGAGAGAGAGAGAGAGGTAGTCCCAGACTTGACCTTCCTTAGTGATGCTAGCTCTAGCTGTGCAGCAAGCAGTGCTGTGCCGCTGAGACGCAGCCTCCTCCACGGTTACCAGAGGTTTCACAGGATTATCCTCGGGATGCCTCTGGAGAGGTTGTTGCTGCTGTTACTTTTCAAACAATATTGCTTGCGATGCAATATTCGTTTAGATAGTTCCTCTGGTTGCTGATTTTTTTTCCTTTTTTTTTTCAATTAAATTTGTTGCCTTCCCTAAGGAGACCCATGCCATGTGAATCGTAAAAGCCGGAGGAAAGCGAGTGAGCGGCAACATTTATGTATTTCTGTGCAGGGAAGCGTTCATGTGCTTTTGAACATGCCTTGGTATGCCCAGCGAAGTGCACTCAGGGCTAGCCTAGCCTCTTCTCACAGAGTGTCAATTAGGAGGGATTTGAATGGACTGAAGTGGAGCCTCCAGTGGGGGGGGGGGGGGGGTGGTGGTGTGTGTGTGTGTGTGTGTGTGTGTGTGTGTGTGTGTGTGTGTGTGTGTGTGTGGGCGGGGTTCAGAAAGACAGACCAGCGAGAAAGACCGACAGACAAAGAGAGAGAGAGAGAGCAACAGAGAGCTGTGTGTGTGTGTGTGTGTGTGTGTGTGTGTGTGTGTGTGTGTGTGTGTGTGTGTATTTATAGGTTCACATTTGTGTGTGAATGAATCTCGCCGCTCGTTCCTTGAGCCGGGCCTCACGCTGCGTTACGTCCTCAGCATGACTGATTGATATGACTCATTTACTGGCTGCAGAAAGCTGTTACGACCAACAGGCTGTGAAAAATTAAGATATCCTAATGAGAGAAGCAGATAAGGCGCGCGGCACAAGTTTGGATGATTCGATCTGATTACGACCATAAAATGCTGTCACTCCTAATGGATAATGTTACAAAAGCCCTCTAATTTAACAAGCACCCTTCCCTCCAGCTACAATAGATTGAGATGTAATTGAAACAATTAGAGATGAAGGCGGCAGAGGGCTAGCTGGTCTGCAGCTAGGAGAAAAAAAGAAGAGGAGGCAGAGGATTCTCAGGCATCCCACTTTTTTTTCTTCCGCCTGCTCTTGAACTTGAACGTCCTCCCAATCAATCGTCCCGGTTTTTGTTTATGTCCCTCCATTTACTCTAATTGAATGAAAATATCAGTCTACGCTGGTTCTCTCTCTATTAGTTTGGAGGAAAGGAAAATGCATTTTGTTCCTGATACTTTAGTCTGTCCGTCACTCAGGAAGCGCGAGCCTTTCAATTAACAGGACTTAATCAAATTCATGCTGCCTGCAAGCGATGATGCAATGCAGCTTGTTTACTTAAACGCGTCTGCGGCTTCACCGCCGGCCCATAAGGGGCTCCCACTCTGTTTGACCCCTCACTCGGCGTCACCCTTCGCTCGCCTCCTTTTAACGGCAGCATTTCTACTTCATCCAGCTTTATTCTATTAGCTAATTGCACTCTGAGGCCTTCCTTGCGCGGTGGTAACTGGCAGCGCAGGATTTAGACGGCGCAGGCTTCCTCAGCGAGGCTTATTACAGGGAAACTGTGAGGTGAGCTGGGGAGTGCCTTTCAGTAGAGCTAAGCCCCAGGCAAAGACATTTGCGTGGGTAGAAAGTTCATTAATTTCCACAACAGTGAAAATATAAAGATAGGGAGGCATTAGCTTGATCCGTGGGATTGAGTGTTATACTCCTCCTCTCCCTGCTCACCTCTGGGGGTGGCACTATATGTGTGAAGAGAGGATGTCCCCATAGCAACGCAAACTGAAACACATTTCCAGTAGATGCGTTTTTTGCTAAAACAGAGATAGGATGCTCAGGCCACCAAAATGTAAAACAAAGGCTTTGCACTAAACCGTTTGTGTCTGCGAGTCTCCTCCAGCTGACGCTCGCCGAGAGACCCTTGAATCACTCACAGTCTGTCAGTGGCGGTAAGATGACCTCATCCTGCACCGCAAGATTTTTATTTTTTTATTTTTTTATTCCTGGCTCTGCCTAATTAATCTGGCCACTCCGGTTGGCTCCTGACAGCAGGCTTGTAAAGTAAGATTTGTGCACTGCTCATTATCATTGATGAAGTGCAGTGTCAGTGGTGCCAGGCAGCTTGGCTGGTTAGGGTTGATGTGGGTGAGCTGGTGGTAGGGAAGTCGTCCACCCAGTCACTCCCAGTCAAACTGTCTCTGCTTCGACAGCTCCACTCCCAGATTAATTGCTCCCGGACCACTTTTGCGGTTGAATTGAATTGTAATGATTCATAAGGAAGTGCAAAGTATCTCGTTGTACGTGGATGAGGAGGCGGCTAGGATGATCTCTGAGGTGGATCCTACAGATTTGTCACTTGTTTATAGCTCTTATTGGAGCTGGTCAAAACAACGCCATGCTGGCTTCTTCTTCTTCTTAGAAGGCAAAAATAGCTAACAATAAATGAATCCCCTAAGTTCAACAGCAAGAATAAAATTCAGTGTAACAACAAATAGCAGTTTTCAAAACAGTGTTACAATGTGCTTTACAAAAATATGTTTACATGAATGAGAAATGGGTTCACATGAGAATGCAACTGGCAAGTGCAGTCAAAATAAGTCAAAATAATAAATGGGTAGCAACAAATGATGTCAGTTTGTTGAAATGTGGTTCACGATTTAAACAATTCTGCCAATTTTTCCAAGCCGAGCTCCTCAGACAACAGGATCCCAATTCCTTTTGGTGTTGAGCTTACACTGAAGAATAGCCGGCAGGGCTCTGCTTGACAATCTCAGGGTGTGCACTGGTCTCATAGGGAGTTGAAAGATCTGAGATTTTGTAGTACATGTAGATGATAAGTGCTTCACCGAGGTTTGGCATCGGTAATGATTAATGCCACACTAGGTGAGGAGTAGTGAATGTGGACAGATGGTGAAATAGGCCGCGATAGCCTCTATTTAGGTGGACCAGCGAGTTCATCTCAGACATATTGATCGGCACAATTTACTCTCTTTACTCAGAGGATTATGGCCCTGTAGAGTAATATAAAGGTTTCCCGACATGTCAATCACCTGTCATGGCCAATTCCACTGAGCAGGCTTCAGCCTGTCACTGAGATGGGCTTGCCAACTCCCCCCGCCAATCAGACAGACTGCATGTCTATCACTGAGGGTTCTTCGAGGGCATATAAGTTTACAACAACTTGCTCTGTACACCCACTCTTTTCTCTCATTTTTCCGTTTAGGAGTGATATTGATACTGTGATCCTCCCCAACATCTCACACTCGTTTATTAAAATGTGCCCTCTGCTTTATATTTTCTGATTTACCCCTGCGAGTTTGAATGATTAGCATCTGTTCCTGATTGCGATCATAGCAGCGCTGTGTGGGCAGATATACTTGTGATGCGTTTGTTGGTTATGTGCGTTTCCTCCTGACCTCTGCAAATGATTCCTCAGCAGGAAGTGTGGATGTAGGCATTGATTCCATGCTTGGATTTATTGTGGGATCCCTCTGTTTGGATGAGAGGCTCTGACCTTGCCCATCTCAGGTGAGAAGGCTGATGCCTGACTACCCATGGGCTGTAGGGAAGTTATTAAAAACTCCATTACCGCCATTCAAAGACAGACATAACTCACGGTGAGGATATAGAGATGTCAAAACAGAGATTGATCTGGGGAGGAAGTGTAACCCAGAGAAAACTTGAGAAAGGTGGGAAGACTGCCTACTGCAGAGCCAGGACTCGATGCTGAACTATAGCCATCAGTCAGACCCTGAATGGATCTCTCAGCTAGCCATCTATCATACCCTTTCTCAATAACCCCTCCCTGTCATTGACCAGATCCTGAAGGAGTTAAAGGATGAGGAGTGGGACATAGGCAATATCGTCCACACACTGACCAACAGGCGCTATGGAGAGAACTGCATCGCCTATGCGGAGAGTCATGACCAGGTAGGCGCATTTCCACAAGACCCCACTTTACGATTTCAATACCACTATTGTTATTTAGCTGTGGCTAATAGATCCCCTTCACCTAACCCAACCTTTCAGGCTCTCGTTGGGGACAAGACTCTGGCCTTCTGGCTAATGGACAAGGAGATGTACACCAACATGTGCTCCACGACTCCCATGACACCCGTCATCGACCGCGGCATCCAACTGCATAAGATGATCCGCCTCCTCACTCACGGCCTGGGTGGAGAGGGCTACCTCAACTTCATGGGTGAGTAGTCATGGTAACACACACTGAGACTCAGACCTGAGATAAGTTCAGTTACAGTCAGTCAGTGAGTGTACTCAGTTACAGTCATCAAAAAAGTAGTAGAGCCTTGAGTGTTTTTCCACAGTTTTGTAAGACCAGTATTTTAGACACACAGTTTAGCTTACAATTGACATTTCTACAATCATGTCAGATCATCTTACATATCGTGTGTCATATAATCATCATATAATCATCATATAATCATATCAGATGTCTGTCTGGTTCGGTAATCTGACAGTCACAATGAAATCTAATGTCAACCAACTGGTTCAGAAGGTGAAGAGGGTCATGGGTGTGAGGCAGCGTCCTTCTCTTTGGTCCATTTTTCAACAAAACAGACAAGGAAAATCATTTCAGATCCCCCGCATGTATTCTTCCTGAATTTCAACGTCTCTCCTCAGGCAGGACACTACAGTCCCCAAATGTTTACTGAACAAAAATAAGCACGCATTCATTCCCCTGTCCAGCCAATTCCTCAACAAGCAGTAGGCAGAAACAGGCTTTAATACAAGTATGTCATTTATAAGGCTAACCCTGGTGGTGGTCGTGGGTTTTATCTCTTGTAGTGTAGCGTTGTTTTATGTATTGTATCGTACTGTTGTATTTTTTTATAGGGTTATTCAGCAGTATGGTCAAAAACAAATCTACCTTGGCAACAATTAAGGACATCTTAATTATTAATCCTCTGTTATTATATTTGTTATATTGCTTTCATGGATATATCTCAAAAGCAGTTCTTCACCAATGAGTCAAAGCTGAAGTTAACCATCAAAGAAACCTTTCAAAGTGTGGCTGACATAATGGATAATAGTCATTCTCCAGAGCTGAAATGCAGGACAAAAAACTGTCTAAAAATCAGATCAGGCTTTTCACATGGAACTGATCCTAGGCCTGAAATGCTGCTCATTTTCAACACCGCTATGGTGTGACTATCGAGGCCTGCTGGTAAAGATAATAAAGTGATAATTAATGATGTTTGGAGTTGACCTTGGCTGAGGGAAATGTGTTTCTGTGCTTGTGGTGATCTCTGGCTTAATGTAAATACAGCATACCCTCGCCATCCACAGCATTTTAGCTCCACCTGGTGACTCCTGGCCGAGCTGTTGTGCCCTGTGTCCGACGTACACACCACCCTCTCCTCTTTAACAACATTAACCTCTTTTGGCCAGCCAATAACAACACTTAAAATTTCTGCTTTGTGGATTGATGAGGGGAAAAATCCAACCTTTTAATGGACAACCATAACAGGGTAGCTCACAGGGAACAGGGTGTCAGAGAATTGACTCCGTGTTGGCAGTTGAGGGACAGTTGATAGTAATTAAATGTGATTCTTTGGCAAACGTATAGCTCAAAGTATGCTCTGCTGCACTCTGATCTTTTTCTTCTATGTTTTTTTTTTTTGGTCCTGTAGTTACTGTCAACCTTCTGCCATTGTGTTGGGTTTTATGAGTGCCGCTTAACGTTACTGACAGGCAAGGAGTGGCAATATGACCACATTTGTTTCAAGCCTGAAACCCTTCACCTAGGCATTAATGGGACATGAAAAATAAACCCGATGTTTTCTGATTTCATTACACAGTAGATATAATTGTGTGTTGTGTATAATAATTGTGCATGGACAATAATACAATGATGGAGCAAAGTTTTTAGCTTTCAGAAATACCTTTTATTCAACTGGTTCTCAGAAGATGACACATGGCCATAATGTTGTAGTGCAAGTCACATAAAATGACACAATTACATATTTTTACCATCGATATCATCCTCATCCACAGTCAATAAAAAAAGTCAATAATTGACATAGTGGTGAAACAAAATCTACTCAATGGACTGTATGTACCAAAACATAACAAATTATCAGTGATTTTTATCAAGTTGATCAATCATCTTTGATCATACAAATGTTATCATTATCATCATTGTGCTAACAGCAATCCAGGCTTTTAAGTCTGGCTCCAATGTCAGACTTGATCAGATACAGTATACACATTTCATGAACACTTCTCTTACAAAGCTAGAAGAAACCACAGAATCAATATCCTGTACAGTGTGTGATGTCGTCAGGATGTACTTAAGGACCACAAAAAAAGCTTGTTAGCTTTGATATATGTTTTCATCCATAGTTTTTAAATGGATGACAAGGTCTCTTTGAGAATATACTGCATTACTTATATCGCCTTTCTATCAAATAAGGTAAATCAAATTAGAGCTGCTAAAATCCCAAGGTATCTTAGATTGAGATTCAATGTTTTAGTTTATCACTTTACATTTGAACACGACAGACAATATCCAGAGGTGTTCTCACAGCTGTCTTAAGCACATTGTGCTATCTCACATCTGTAATAAAGAATATACTTCAGGATTCTTCACCTTTTCTACCAATGGAAGTGGAAACGTGTCTCACATTGCCTTGTGAAATCTGCCCCCATTGGTGTTATTGCCTCTTGTGCTGCTGGCTGTTAAAGGTTTTTAACCTCTAGATCAAAGATCACTCCTCTTGTTGATATGGCTTGGCCCAGTCTGGACGGAAGACAATTTTTGCCAATTTCACCACAGGATATTAGGGGTACTGTATCACATACAAGACTATCCTCCAGCCCGTTAGATGTTCTGATTTCCTCAAAGAGATTATGAGGCCGCTTGCTCTCTACCATGAATATTTCTTTTTCCACTGGTTGTGATCCATACTAATTTAAGATGGCAAGTGTTTAGCCTAGCCTGAGAAAACCCTCCATTGATCCATCCAACCTTAATATTTACAGACCCATTCCTAAGTTATCTTTTATTAAATTTTGCTTGTTTTTCGTAAACATCGTTGTACTGAAACTGCCCTTCTATCCTGAGAATACAGAGTCTACATTCATTAGTACTTGATCTAGACACCGCCTTTGGCATTAGTGATCATGCCATTCTAATGAATAAACCATTCATTGTTATGTTTCTTCTGCTTCATTGATTATGTGTGGTGTGCCACAATACTCAGTTTCTAAATATTACCACTTGGTATTATTGGTCTGCATATCATCTCCTTTCACCACTATGCTGATGATAATGTGCTGTATCACTCAGTTAAACTCAATAATGTAAAAGTTTCAAAAAGCTGGTTCAGAGTTGATTTTCCAGCCTAAGAGCACTGCAAATATTGAAATGTGCAGAATTCTACTACCAGGTTTCTGACAAACACTTAAATGCATGAAACAGGGTCATATTAGCCCTATTTAGTTTTCTCTACAAATTTTCCGATTTCCTGTTGTATTTAGAACAAATTTTCCGATTTTACCTTCAAGGCTTGGCTTCATCTAGCTCCATCTCACATCTTTTACCCCTTCACTGCTCGAGATCTTCAAGCAGGGTCCTTTTCCATCTAGGTTTTGGAACAGCCTGTTTGAGGAGCTTAGGCTGGTAAAAATCAGTACCATCTTATAAATCATATATTAAAACATTTTTTACAGACAAGAATTAAGGAAATACCACTGGAACAAAAAAAGAAAAACTGTTTTATTCTTGTGTAGCTCAGTCATGTATTATTATATTTTCCAGATCATTCATTAGTGCCCACAAATTTTCCGTTTCAATACTGATACCAAGTCATGAATTTTGATACTCTATACTCCTAAAAAGGGGAAATACTGTCAAAGGCCATTTTTGTGCTTTATTTCAAACGTGGACAACGTTTTTGTCTCTCAACAAAATGAGAAAGACTCACTTCACTCTCGACTGACTTCACACTTACTGCAGCTCATATAGTACACCTATAGTACTGTTTTCAAAACTCTAGTACCGTGGTGCTTTTTCAGTATATGTTTACCGTGCAACACTATTCTCAACTATACAGCAGTGTTACCTTATAGATTTGGGGATGGGACAAACTGGCTTACAGAACTGCCTTTGAGCATGGGAAAAATGCAGAACTGAAATTATAGCGTAATAAGTATTCCCCTCTTAAAATCATTACTCGGTGAATTGGATTCCATTTCCTCCCTGTGGGAGGCTGAGTGAGGAATAATGTTCTCTTTTGAGAGTTGCTGTCAGGCTGACTAAAATAATAGTGCTATTATTTCTTGATAACAGTAACTAATGGATGAAAGGTTTTTTAAGATTCAATGGGCCTTTTTCTGAACAAAAGAACAACAAAACAAGAAACTGATAAAAGTTCATGTCCCTAAGTCCCCGAGTTCAGTCCTGAGAACTTGGCAAAGTTTAGGGCAACGGGCGAGCATTAGAGAAATGCTTAAGCAAAGAAAAAAAATTCAAGTAAATACAAGATGACATGCCGTGTCAATGGATCAATGACTGCAGTCATTTAGCCAGTGCTGAGCAAGAACAAATTGTTTGAGCAAGCAAATCAATTTGAAGTGCCTAGCCTAGAGAAAGCTATCTATTTACTCATGACCAATAGCAAACACCACACAGCAAGAGGACAGAGGCAGCATCAGTATTTGCAATGCTGAGAGATGGATACTGTAAAGGTTGTTGGAGTGTCAATGACATTAAAGCGGCAAGTGGCGTGGCAGTAATGAAACGCCTCACTGGTTTTATCATTACATCAGCAGGGACAGAATGGAAGCGCTCTCACTTCCTGACTTTCAGGGCTCACAGAGACTTAAGATAACCTTGCAGATTTACAGTCTAAATTATTGAGCTAAAAAGTTTCCCCCTACCACTCTGTATTCATGGAAAGCTACAATGCAACAGGCAACCATTATACTGTGGCCTTGGATAGTGAATTGAAATCCACCACTTCTTCTTCATACATCTCAAATAGATAATCTCACTGAAAGCTAACTGGGTTTTCAAGCTCTTGGTTTTTCATGAACATGCCGAGCCCATCTCTGCTGTTTGAAAAGTAATGCTTATTTAATGTGCGCAACTGGGAGTGCGAGTGTACATTAACACTCAGAGCAACAAGAAATCAATCTAGCAAGTGCAAATAATCATCAGAACACGACTTCAGCTTGGTTTTTCGGCGCTGCGCTTAAAACCTTCTGTGACTCTCTCCCTCCCATCCCCTCATTGATCTTGCTTTGCCAGAATCCCTCCAATAGAAAACACATTGATCCTTGGCTCCTTCTTGTGCTGCTAATTACTGAGGGGACTGTGTCACTGTCAGGCCCTTATCTGATTCAGGTCTGTGCAGAGGAGTAATGGGATGTGCCAGCTAGAAAGCTGTCTGACATAACCTGGTGTAAACACCGTTGCCCCCCATTAATCATATAATTGTTGGAGCAACCATAAATTTAAGCGTTAAGATGATCCTAAGAAATTTTAGCTTTCTTTTTTTCCCACCCCTCAATATGAGTGCATAAGTCTAGCATGAAAGGCCTATTCTCAAGGGCCTCATGGCAAGCGCGGTACATAATTGTCAGTATCCTCCAATGAAATACACAGGTTGATTTGCCTCGGCCTGCTAATTTGACGGGGGATACATTCCCTAATGGAATTTAATGGAATTTGTGTTTTTCATTTGGAAAAACATCGGCTGAATTGAAACTAGTTTCTAAATCCTTTAATAAAGACTGCAGTCGTGTCGGTTACAGGAATTGAAAGGTCTAGAGTAGAAGTTTCCTGAGGAAGGGTGCAAACTAGAAGGGAATGGGCCAAATAAATATTTATGTTAGATAATAAAAAAAAAGAAACGATTATGAATAAATTCTTGCCGCAGTTATAATGGATGTCTAGGGAACAGGTGAAACTATCTCATTTAGGAGCATGTGGGCTGAAATCAACTCAGAGAAAAAATAGGATTTTCAGAAACGGGTCTAAAAAAATAGATACTGTAGGTCCCGCGGACACCATAGGTGGTCTCAAGCCTAATGTTCATAATCCCCTCCTTTCAAAAAAAACGCCTCATACTTCACTTCATTCTTCTCAGGCTTTGATGCTGTGACTGGGAGAGGAGCTTTCACCGCAATTATAGCATTGAATAGGAGCTATAGCAATTATTTGAAATAAAATTAGAGCAATAATAGCTTTAGCGCTTGTGTCTCCTGCTTCCAGACACTAGGACGTAGGCCTTTGTGTCACGAGAGCACTGCCAGCCCAAGGACAGTTTCCTCTTTTTATTTTGGGGTATGATGTCTTTATGTGGCTTTTATAAAACCCTAAACCAGAACAACAACCAGATAGAAATGTCTCAAGGCCTCCAACTTATTTCACCGTATAGTATTTCATTTTCTTCCTGCAAAACTTTGCAGTCAGTCTCCCCTAATTATCCATTGTATAAATGCAATCAATCTCTGCTTGCGAGAGGCTTAAACGAGCTAGCCTTCACTGTTTTCTTTTATTGATGATATTTGAGAAAACATATTCTTGTGCATATTATACTCCAGCTCTTCCCAATATTTTCCCCAAGATCACAGAGCCCCAGCTATAGTGTGAGATACAAATGATGTTTTTTTAATGAGTATTAGGGTAAGAATCCATCATATTTCATTCTCGTGCAGAACGTGCTATCTAGTTTATTTCAGCTGTGAGGAGGCAGAGGAAGGTGATTATCACGGTGATTAATGCCGGCGTATGGTTGGAACGTCGCTGTGTCGGAGAAGGAGGGGGAAAGATTAACTAATGGAATTGTGTCCGATGTGTTTCTTTACAGCTCGACTGAGAGTTGAGAGTCACAGGCTTTTTCCACGGCGGGCCATTGAATGAACCTCTACTGGAAATCAATCATCTCCACTCTGTCTTTTTAAAATAACAGTGTGGAAACTGAGAATAAATAGAAGTAAACAAGGGCGAGCGCTGGTTCATTTAAACAGGTAATTAAGTGTAGCTCCTTTTGAAAGCCTCTGTCAAAGCTGGGCGTGTATCTGGGCTCGCTGTCTTAAACGCCCATCAGCAGGCAGACCACGTTTTTTTTTCCCAGAGTTCTCCATCCTGTGTGTGTGTGTGAGTTTGGGTGTGTGAGTTTGTGTGTGTGTGTGTGTGTGCGCGTGTGAATGCCCTCCCCGCTTCCATTCGCCTGACACACTCTCACAGTGCAGGTGGATGATAAGGAATAGCTTACTGTGGCCCGTCTACTAAAGGAAAAATCCACCCCAAAACACTTTACCAACGTTAAAAAAAAAAACGGCTGCTGGTGATGTACCTTACATTTCTGGGCCCATTTTTGCCGTTTGGTGGTGTATTTTTCTTATTCCCGTGGATAACTGGCCGAACGTAAGCGACGTGATGCCGCCACGATATTTCCCGCAGAGTTTGATAGCAGTTTGAATTTTCAGCGAACCTAAAACATCAATGTCTGGTTTTGGTGTCAGTCCCTCCAGAATCGACTTCTTTCTAGACTCGCCATTTTGTTACCGACATTCATCAATCACACGGGGAGAAATCCATCACAGAAGAAGCAGAGACGCCGACTTCTCCGATGACAGTGGGCTCGATAGACCATAATGCAATGCAGCCACAACTTGCATCTTTGCATCTTTGCAGATCTGTCATCGGTAATTGGTGAAACCCCCCTTCAGCGCCTTTTTTGGTTTGCCATTTGAACGGCGTGCTACGGCATTGTCCTCTCTCTCCACTCTCACTTTTTTCTCAACCAGGAAAAAAAAGCTTACTTCACTATCAGCACCGCGCTCTCTCCACCTTCACGTGTACTAGCACAGAGCAGCCCCCTACTCCGAGGTTTTGTTGGAAGTTATTCTGGGAAATCACCAGGCTAAGTAGAAGTAGATGTAGACAAGGCTGGGTTGAGGCAAAGCGGCTCTAGTAAATTACAACACTTCATCAGAAAAAGAACACGCATCAAGCATCGCAAATTGATATCTAACAGCGTAGGAGTATCCGAGGGTGGATTTTCCCTTCGCGCAGCACCTAAGGAACGAGCTCCCCGAGGTATTCCCGGGGCTCGCTCCTTAGGCGGCTTATAATCGATGGAGACAAAAGCGCAACATTTGAGGGTATGCTAGTGTCATGCCGTTGCTCTTGACATGCTCTCGATGTGAGCGTTGCACAGAGAGAGAGAGAGCTTTACCGCGACTCCTCTTTCTAAGAACTTTTCTATTCATGTTCCTTTCCTTGAGGGAAGGTTGTCAAGTCGCAGCGTCGTCTTTGTCATCCAGTTCGGCACGATCCTCCTTTCTTACTTACTTGCCCTTTTCAAGTGGGCTGAGATCTACCGGCGTGCATCGGTTCATCTTCTCATTCAAGGTTACTCTTGAGTCAAGATGATCAAGCCACGAGGATCAGAAGCTATCGTTTTCATATATTCTACTATATTTACCAGAAGTGCTCTCAGTGCGAGCCGAGTCGACGTGGTAAATGCGTCAGAATGTACTTGTCAAACAGTGGGCTAAAAGTATTCCAGGTGTTTTTTTTATAATTGTCATGCTTCACAAACATTTAATTTAGTTAGATACATGTTTATGTGAGGCATGTTGGGATATTTAATTTGCTTTACAAATGTTTTTATCTCCAAAAAACAAAATACAATTGGGAGAAAGAAGATTGAGAATCTGTTTCAAAATATTTCACTGGCTTTTTTGAATTACTTGCAATGTTATTGACTTTGACAACAATGGGGAAAGTCATCTGAAAAAGACAATATTCAGTATTGAATATATATTAAACAGTATTCGGTATTAAAAATGAATTCCCGTACGTCATTCAAAGTCTCTCCGAATATATTTCCTCTCCGCTTGAACTTGAAGAGTAATTAAACCTTTACCCATCGCTGGCATGATGCTTTACGTTTTACTCACAGATCCTAAACTCTGCACATTGAGATTATTTGCACGTGGAATAATAAAAGACGTGAATTTCAAATAACACAAATAATATGTAGTGTTCACGTTCCTGTTGGTGGAGGGGAGGGAACAACGTCTTCCTGTGCCTGCCAGCATTTCCAGGTCTGAGGTGTAATTCTCTCCTTTTACATTTCAAGTTCAGCTGTGTGGGAGGCTTATTATTTGTGCAGATGTCACAAGAAAAGTCTCTCTCTCTCTCTCCATTTATTCCTTGCCCTAATTCCTAGGCATGTGCTGCAGTGGGCTTGTTCGATTGCCTTGGCTTATTGTTTGCTACTTCTTTAACACCTACATAATGTATTTCATTAGAGTCTGCTGTCACTCCCTGTCCGTTCCACTTCATCCCATCACGCCGACTTTTTTTTTTTTGTAGGGGGTGAGGATGTGGTGGTGGTGGTGGCGGTGAGGGGGGGGGGGGTTCTCAGTACCGAATAAATAACTATCCTCTATTCTATTGTCATGCCTCTTCCTCTGCCTCTTGTCAATGCGTTTCCTCCAACTGCCGGGAATTCAATTATCCCGACTGTTGTTTTATGATGTTGTCTTGACATCAGATGACGGATTCATTATCTCATCTCGCGGCGTGACAGGACGGCATCAGGACTCTCGCCTCATAGACTTTTCCGTGGATGCAGGTCTACCACGCGTAGGACTGTGTAGCTTTGTCTCCATCTACGGTGCCGGTCTGAGCGTTCTCCTCTCAGCCAGAAGATACCGAAGCAGATGAACGATCCTACAAAGAAGTGCAGCAGGCGTAATAGTTTTGTTGGAATATTTCTGAAAATGCAGCTAATGCTTTAATAAACATGAATTAATGGATGATGTGATAAAGCGAGATCTCCTGGAGAATTCCCTCTTTGTGCTTATTTGTGTCAGACTTCTGAGTGGTTCTTGGCAATTTCTCCAGCGCGGGGCTTGAAGTTTGCTCTGTGTTATGAAGAAATATTATATAAATATCTCCCGGTGAATTAATTCTTTGCATATATTTGTTTGAAAAAGGCGAGACTCAAATGAAAGCTCTGGGATTCATTTGCACTGTGTTTCCACACTCCCACAGTTGGGTGAAAGAGGTTTGTAGCGCTGTATTAATATGGATGGCGCTAACCTTTTGTCAGGGTTATAATAAAGTACAATGGATCCCTTCTCTTTGATCTTTTTTTTTTTTTTTGTCTTGTTAAAAATGACCAAAAAGTAGAACCTCGTACATCACGGTGTGCTAAATCATATTCCCTTCAACGTGTGCCTATCCATTCGTTATGTACATTGTTTAATAACGTTCCTTGGATTTGTAGGGAATGAGTTCGGGCATCCGGAGTGGCTGGATTTCCCCAGAGAGGGGAACAATCAGAGTTACCACTACGCCCGGCGGCAGTTTAACCTGGTGGACACGGATCACCTCCGCTACTGTCAGCTCTACGCCTTTGACCGGGACATGAACCGCGCAGAGGACAAGTATAGCTGGCTGGCCGCCCCACCTGTAAGCAACACGGCACGCTCACACCTACACAGTCAGTCACACAGGAGCGTCTGTACAGTCTGTGCACACAGCCCACACTCTCAATGACAAAAAGACATGATAAAAATATAGAATAGTGCCGTTTTTCAGCTTTATATGGGATCATTTTAACTCCCAGTGTCCCTACCTTTTGTCCCTAAATGCTCATATAACATTGTTTTTTGTTCGTAGTAATTAGATTCTCAGGCCACCAACGATACACACCTTTACTTCTTTTGTCCCCCGGTTTCCAAATTGAGTAGTTCTCAGACCGGTGGAGATAAATGTACTATAAAGAGGGTTCATTTTGGAAATGTCTTGTTTCTCTGGCTGCTGTCAAGGTGAACAGTAATGGATTTCACTCTCATACTGCGGCTCTCCTCTTTGCCTGCAATTGAAGCCTATGGGGGAAAAAATGATGTAGCGCGGTGTTTTTCTCTTGAGGGGCTGCAGTGAAGTAATGGGATAATGCAAATGGAGAGTGGTGTGGTTAAATTGACAGGGATTAGAAGTGAGTCTGTGTAATTGATTCAAAAATGCCCTCCCTCACATCCCCCCACGATTTAGTCCTCAGATTAGAGCTACTTCACCTTGCTGCCTTACACTCTGACCTATTTCTCCCCCACCAGCCAGACAGATGCAGTGGAGGGAGAAATGTATCAGAGAGCATAATTACAGCCATGTCTGGTTCACAGGGATAAATTCTGCATATTGGTCTATCAATCAGAAGTGCGCTCCGACTTTATGGAGCCTTTTACACCCCGTACATCTGGGTGAAACAGGGCTTTTAGAGGTAAGGCGAAGGGAAGAGCAGAGCCCGCTTGGCTGATTTCTATGCTCTCTTTGGGGGGGAATGGTGGGGAATGCTGATCCCCGAGGAGGCTACTGGCAGGGAATATGCATACATTTGGCACCAATGCTGAGCCGCCACACATTGAGTGCTCTTTTTCTTGACTGTTTCTATGCTGAAGCCATGCAGTAGATCGGTACACTACAAGGTATACTGAAGACATCATCTGATCGTGTGCTTCACCTGATCTATCACCTCCATACCGTGTGTGGATTGATGTTATTAGGTTATATTTTCTGGAAGTTCAGTTTCAGTTTCATTGTGTATAAATGTCAAATCAGGCAGCATGGGGACACCGTCCTTCAACCAGAGGGCCCGTAACAGTAAACATCCACTCAGCTGAAGTGTCCTTGAGCAAGACACCGAATCGGGGCTGTTATAAAGTCCAAGGGAAGTGAATCAATGGAGCAAGGTGCAGTCGACGGCGGTGCAACTTTGGCGCGGTTCGAAACGGTGTTGGATTAGCAGGAATACAGTAGGAGTGGTTGGTCTGGCTTCAATCGTGACCAATCAAATCACCTTCCCTTTTCAAAGCAGTGTGCTCTCCACCGTGTAGCTCTAAAGGTTTTGTGATGAGAAAAAAAAAACGCTTCCGCCACAAAGGCCTCTCCCAAGAGGAACCCGATGTCCTTGTGCGGGAGGTGCAGAACTGCCATGAGTAAAAATACAGCCTACTTAACCAATCAGTACGCCTGTTATGAAGAAACTGTCAGTACGGTGCATACTCTGTTATCAGAGTTATCCACACCGCAGCCACACATGTACATACTTAAAATGAAAAATGTCTTGTTTTTTCCCGCTTGAGGGATTTATATCACAGTCAAATTTGCCAACATATCATCCCCATGAATGGTCGGTAAGCTTTTGAATAGGATCTGTTCATGCGCGCATTTGCTTGGTAAAACCACAGAAATAGCATAGAAGCCCGGATGACGCAAGCACAATCCCTTAAATTGTCTGTAGAAATGAAGGTGCCACCAGGTGGAGAAAAGCATGTCTAATTTTTAGGTAGGCGTGAAAAAAGCATTCGGCATCCAGTAGTGGCCAAGACCAAAAACAAGTCGGAGTCAAAATAGGCACAAGACGAGACAAGTCCAAGGCGTCAGAAAGGTGTAAAGACTCAAGCACTACAGCCCTGCACCGAATCCATATCGGTTCCATGGTGTTCTGTCGCTGATCCTGTTCTCCGACTTCCCCGTGGGAGCGAGGCGAAGGGAAAAGAACATTTCACATATGAGGAAGATCAAAAAAAAACTATTTAGAATATCACACACAATTTAGATAACAGCAATAACTGGACCGAGATCAGATGAGCCCTGTACAGCTTATCAGCGACACGTCCGATGTGCCAAATGTGCTTAGTGATGAGATTCTCCAACTTGGTTCGATATTCCCCCAGGTGGGCATTGTGCAGTCTAAACGTGAGGCGGTGGGGGTGGGGCTGTAGGCGGTGTGAGCGGGAAACTCTCTGCAGCCGTACAAGGCATAAGTGAATTAAGAGGACGGGGGAAACATGCAGGGACTTTGGTTAAAAGTGCCACTTTGAAGATGTGCAGCAGAGAGCTTCAAAGGGCAGAGCTCTGGACACGATGCTGAAGCCCCTGTTAGTGCAGCGATATCATCACTTGGTCCCCCGCTGTGATGTACTGTAAACAGAGCCAATGTACACTGGCGAGCAGGCGGTGGCCTCCAGAGTGCTCCCTGCTCTACTTATACCAGCGCTTCTTTACTGGTAGGTCGCAACCCAAAAGTGTGTGTGTGTAGGACCGTTACAAAAGAGCAGGGGAGAATACTTGTATTGATACCATTTATATGTTTTATCATTGGAAGGATGAGCCTCTTATTTTTAATTTCAGTCAGATGAGGTCATTGGCGGTCTTGCAGTTTTACCCCGCTATCGCTCCCCGGCTTATTTTCACTCATGATAGAGCTCAACAGTGTGGTTACAGAAGTGAAAATCCCATTCATATTCTGAATAGGGATTTTGATTATTAGCCATAATGTCGTAACCATCCAATGTAGACTCACCACAAGCTAGTAGGTTGAGAAACTATGGTGTATGCTCCTGTAGAAGCCACAAGTCCG
This sequence comes from Hoplostethus mediterraneus, assembly GCA_034670385.1. Lineage (NCBI taxonomy): Eukaryota > Metazoa > Chordata > Actinopteri > Trachichthyiformes > Trachichthyidae > Hoplostethus > Hoplostethus mediterraneus. The sequence continues at coordinate 3,528,996 of JAXDDW010000019.1, read as the reverse complement.
TATGATATCAAACTTGTTTTGAGAAAAACATGTTTTATTCGCGATGTCATGGAGAAGTACTACACTACCCACAATCCTAAAGTGTAACAGCGACGTCTCTGATTGGTGGAGCTCGCTGTTACCATGGAAATGTTTACCGCACCAGCGAACGTCTTGTTAGCTAACGTTAACGGTAGATTCAGATTCAGAGTACTTTATTAATCCCAGAAGGGCAATTCGTTTCACAGTTCAACCCATTCATGTGAACAAAACAAACACACAAAGGGCAGCAATCATGCAACAAGACATCGACAACAACAACAACATGCCAGAGACAACAGTGTGCAGGTCAGCGAGTGAACAGCAATAGCGGCTTAAGTGATCTCAAAGTGGCTACCATCAGCATTTAGTAGCTTGATGGACGAAGGAATAAAAGAGTTCAAGTATCTGTTTGTTTTCCGAACGGGCGCATGGTAGCGTCGGCCTGAAGGCATAAGTGAGAATTCACTGGACAGAACATGTTCTGGTTGATTTATTTTGCTAGCTGCTATTGCTATTTTGGTAGCTACTAACTCACGTAATGTTAGCATAAAGTTAGCTACGTGAATGTAACTGGATCGAATTCACATTTATTAAAAACGAGTAACATTAATAACTTATACTTCCGGAACCAGAGCCGTTCAAAAAGTGGGCGGTCACTGTCCACACACGCTCTATCGCCCAACACTGTTCTTTCTGGACACTGTGATACCGCCGGCATCGGGGAAAAGAGGACCGTGTGGTCACATGTTGGGGAGATTTTTCTGGGTCGGCACGTGAAAAACACAAAAAAATTAAATAATAATTTTGATTTATTTTTGTAATGTAATTTCCACAAATGACGTATCAATTCAGAATAACTTGGAATTTGGTTAGTAACTTGGTTAATAGATCGCAATTCACATGTATTTATCTATGAACAAGAATATGGATTTCATCTGCACATTGGGTCACAACTCGGTGGATGAGGTTATGTTTGTTTTCCAATGCAAAACCAACCAGGAGAGTTTGGCATTACTCCAAATTTGAACACGCTCTGGAAGTCTCATGTAGAAGCTAAAGGACTCAAGGCTGTCAGCTCATTCCTTAACCTCCATCCTCTCCGCCTGTCCAATTGCAAGGGTGCTTATCTCCGCTTTCAGCCGTGAATATTCTGCCCTGAAATTGGCTGGGGGGGGGAACAAGGCACTAAAAATAGGGGGTTGGGTGACATTGATAATCTCTGCTAATGACACGTTAACAGTGGCTCGCTCCACAGGAGAGTGGCGGCTTTATCATTTGCAGCTGTCTAAAGCTGACAATGTGTGCCTCACGCTACCCTGGGCACCTGCTTTCCGCTGCCGAGTGCCACCTGAAATGTGATGTTGGAACGGGTTGCCTAGCCCATGATGAAATGTGCGGTCCGCTGATATAGTGCGCTCCAGTGTGACTCTCAATGCAATGACGTGAAAAGGCGATGGTTATTCATAAAGACATATTTGCATTTTATTTTTTCTCTCTGATTTTATTTATATTTTTTTTCCCCTCCCAGGCTTTTATCAGCGCCCAGCACGAAGCGGACAAGGTCATTGTGTTCGATCGGGCAAATGTGCTCTTTGTCTTCAACTTTCATCCCACTAAGAGCTACCAGGATTACAGGGTGGCCGTACACGCTCCAGGAAGGTATCCTTTTAGCTCATGTGTGTGTCGTCACAGGTAAGTCTGATTGACACATCCAGATAGCCTTACAAATTACACTGATAAAGCACCTGAAGGGGGCGCTATACTTAATCGTGAAAGGCTGCAACTGCTACACCACTGGTCTGATTTTGCCAACTTGGAGGGATGATGCGTCTTGTTACTGATTGGCCCAAGGGGTGCCGGCATCATCCGTGGGGGGCCGACATGTTTCAATCTTTTTATATCTTCACACATTCGCTTTCCTCAGTTACCCTGCGGTGCACACTGCCTTCTGTAGTAATGATGTCCTTGTTTCATGCATTATCATGACTAATCTTTGACTTAGTTGTGATAATGACTAAGTAACATACAAAGTATAAGGCTATTTCAGCTATTTTCAGTGGGCTAGGATGCGTGTGCGTGCTTCAATCCCACAGAGATTATTTAAAGATTTTAAAGTAAATTTTAATGCAGCAAACACGGATTAAGGTAGGTAGGTACTTTATTGATCCAGACATAGAATAACACAAGAAATAGAATGAGAAATTAAAAATTAAAAACTACAATGGAAATAATGAAATAACAATGACAAATTAAAAACGTGGATGTTAATTTCACAGATTAGATTACAATCTCAGACAGGTCTAATTCGCTTACTGTCAAGGGAATGTGTGATTAACTACAAAGGAGCTAGATTCTTTAAATGGGGACCGACAACAATCAATAGCAGTCAATAGCAACATATAAAATGATAGTTTGTTTATTATTTTTTCCTCCTATTCACAAAGTCACATGTCCACATAATGAAGTCATCCTGTTCTTTATTAACTGTTGGTCCGAGTCACTTAATGGGCAGCTTGTAAGTGAAACCAGTGAATTTCTTGCAACATTTCGGAGGAAAATAATCACCTCTGAGAAGACGGTTGGTTACGGGTTTTCGGAAGCGGATCCAGAGATCTACAGACCTGCGTCAGACTTGTTAAGAGCGAATGTGACTCGTAATGACCCGCGATTTTAATGGCGTCGTGTTATTTTTTCTCCGAGGGCAACACTTTTGTGATATTATTTTTGAAGTTATTGTTGAGGCAGGATATGAGTCAGTTGTTTATAGTGGTGTAGTGTTGATTAGAGAGAAATAATAGCAGTGCCCACTGATTCAGATAGCGGCGCTGGCTGTCTGTCTTCCCAGAGAGCAGCACGGAGGAATTTAATGAGTCCCACAGTTGTGATTACAACAGGCTTAATGATTAGGGATGTGAAGGGGGACAGAAAGCTGGCAGATTTGTATTTATTATAAAGGACATCACTCTTCTGGGACTCGCTATAGCTCATGCCAATAGATGGTTTCCTGGATGGAGGAGAGGCTGTACTGGTTGGGGGGGGGGGGGGGGATTCAGCTATGCCTTAAATGAGATGATGAGTTCAAACTTTTCTTTTCTTGATACCAAATCAGCAGTAGCAAATTATTTTGATTTGGCTGAGGACGAGGCTGCGGAAAACAAGAGCTCTTTGTTACAATTCTGCATTATTAGTCTTGTGTTTGGATAGTTAGCTTATGGCTGTTTCATAGACTTGAGAGTAGGTTTATTACAGAGGATAGACAAATATATAAAAATGAACATTATTAATCTGTTACAGTTGTTACAAGCCTGTAATAATAATTAAAAAAAAACATGTTATTAAATATGGTGTATGGTGGAACTGTTATCAAGTCTTATTTGATGATGAAAAAAACAAGTGTCTCCTAATCTCTTAATATCATGCATTAAGTGTAAGCTTATTTGATGTTGGCTAATTGTAGGTTATGCCTTGGGTTTTCAGCTCTTGCCTTGATGGGGTGAAAGCTTGGGCACACCACTAATAGCCTTGCTGCGCCGTGTCTCCAACATCGTTTTTGAGGGTTTATTTTCATTTAGATGGCACAGGCGTCTTTTCCTCCTGGTGCTTTCTTTTGATGTTTAAGGAGAGGCCTTAGACATTGGTGGGGGGGATGAGAGGAAATGCAAATAAATGTGAGGGCAAAGCTCTGGCTGTCATTATACAGAAAAGCAGTAAACACATACAGGCAAATGTGCTGTGTGTGTGTGTGTGTGTGTGTGTGTGTGTGTGAGGAAGGTAAATGTGCCGTGTGTGTGTGAGGAGATGCAGATCCTCCGATGGGAATGTGTGCAGGAGGATCCAATTAGGGGAGAAGACAGATGAAAGTGCCACTCAGAGGCAGAGGAGGTAAACAAGACGAGCTCAAAGAGTCCAAAAGTGCTTTTTCATTACACTTAGCTGTCATATGCTTAAACTTTCTCATACCTGTACGAGGGTCAGGCGTGTCACCGCCGAGCTCGCCGTCGCCATCGTATCTGGAGATGCTAACTGGGCGTGACCGCGTCGGATCCATTTTCGACGGTGCACGGCATGCTCAAGAGTGTCAGGCCACCCTCCCCGCACGGCGACGACACTATTTTAGAAGCCTTTTAGAAGGTTCGACACCTAGATGTAGTGAATGAATATTAACTTTTCATAGCCGGTTCCCCCTTGACAACAAATTTCACCAGTAAACCTTTTCAGCTGCCTTTTGTTGCGCTCTGTCAAACCCCGGACCAGAAATGACCCCATGTCAGTCTGCACTCCTTCCTCCTCTGTGTCTGTAGCAATGCACACTACCGTGACAGACGGTAGGGCAGAGTCAACTCGCCCCGTTTTATTTGCAGCAAGCAACCGCCATATAATTCGGCGCGATGTTGACGGCCACTCTCAGGCTTCCAGGAACATACCAGCTCCGACCCCGACTGACCGGCTCTTGCAGGCTGCAGCCTCCGCGGACCTCGGTCCGACGCCGCCGCTGGTACCGCTGGCTCTCTCCTCCATCACCATAGTCCGACTCGACTCCTCCGTCTCCTGTCGAACTCAGTCATTCACCACCCGTTCACACACACTGGTTAAAAGGGCCTCAACTGGCTGCAGCTGGTACCGGATCCAGGGGAGAGTCAGTCCACCGACTCAACTCTCTCCTGGATCCAACCTAAGCCTCACCCCCCACCTTCCCCCCCAGTCTGCCACAGTCTGCTATGGTAAACTTTTCATGGTACTTGTTAGTACTACGTTACCTGTCAGAGCGCCTTGGCAAAAACAAAAATGTAATGGTTCTACATGACGTTTCAATGTCTTGTTTGAGTATCCACTGAAACTAATAGGAAAAAAATAGGCTTTTATATTATGCCAAAATACCCACATATCCAATAACACTGTACAATAACAAAACTGTACCGGTTACAGCTTCTGCGTCTGGGGTATAATGTAACCTGCTGTCTTAACTTACAAATAAATGAATAACAACCTAACTGCAATAAAAGTTAACGTCCCACAGTACCAACAAAGCGATGTTTTCCTCTTTTAGATGAGCTGTTTTCCTGCTCTTTTTTTTTTGTCGTCCTCTTTTGAATGCTGTTTTTTTTTTGTTTTTTTTTCCCACACAACGAACGGGAGAGAAAGCAAAGCAAAGCACCTCGCCAAAAATGTTGGCCATTAAAATGCAGTCAACGTCAGCTTTTCGACAGGCACTCAAACCATCAGTGTTTTTTATTTATTTATTTATTTATTTTTTATTATTTTCTCTCTGACTCTCGGTGGACACATTCTTCAGGCAGTGGGCTTTATCTGGCTGGTTAGAGTATTTGAAATCCCAGTTGGATCCCGTCATGAAAGCTGTACCTGTCAGGGCAGATGGGTCTTTGATTTACACTGTGCCAATAGGCGGTCGAGATTGTGTCAGGTCATCATTCTCCTTTTCCCATCTGAAGCGTTGCTTGAATGCCATTTGGAATAATTCAACTGTGTGTTCAGAGACGCTAACTAACTAGAAGTCGAATGAGATTCACACTAAGATGCTGAGGTGCCAATAATTAAACCTGATACCATCTAGACCGAACCACGTACGATTACTGAATAAAGGACTATAATAGCTGTGTTTTCCACATCTCTGTAGCATGCTGCAAGACACATCAAGATGGATTATATATATGCAATGTTGCACTCTATGCACAACCCCATTAGGTTGAAACTCCATCAAATATCTCTTCAACAAACGCCCCCATCAATCCAACACCAGAATCCACACTATACACTATTGCAACATAACACATTTCTTGCAGGTTTCAGGCAATATGTTTGACCACTGGCAGTGAGTTCCAGCAGGTGTAGCGTTTGAGCTCTCTGAAGGCGACAGTGTAGTTCTTGTACAAATTGATAGCTGTGAACTTTTATTTCACACACAGTGTAAAAGGTCAGTCTAGAGTCTGCCCATACATGTCCATATCCAGTGCAGAATGACCCATGGATGATGTAAAAGTGTGACGCACCCGACAGATGTGCAACAGTATGAGAAGGAATGTCCTAATACTTTGACATCAGTAGTTATGAAGTGTGGATTCATAGCTAATGGCTGGCTATAGCTGTCTGTGACCTCTCTTTACCCTGTGTGTTTCACCCTGAGCAGAAAGCACACAAAGAAAGTAGACTTCGAACCAGGCGAGACGTTGATAGTGTTTACAAGGCCCTGCCACATTCTTCAGATCTGCACACACACATCTCCCTCTGTTCTCGTTTCACCCACGCCAGGGTGCTATTACTTTCATAGAGCAAGGAAGAAAAAAAAAAAAATACAGCCTGATGGAGAGACTAAGTGGTGGCTTGATCTGCAATCATGGTCATGGCCAGATTGTTTTCAGGTCATCAATGGTTCTAATCACCGAGCTTTGGACTGCCTTCTTTTCTTTCAGCTCATTGGGCAAAATTGATTGTGTTCTTAAATCTTCCCCTTTATTCACAAAGGCGGTATTGATTACAGTACTTTACAGCTGAACTACAAGCTGTTGTTGTGGCCGTCTGTAACCGCTAACAAAGACGTAATCGCTCAAAGCCTCCCAACTACCAATTTGTGCTGGTCCTCACTTCCTTACAGATAAGTTTGCCAGGGAACTAGGAATTACTGCAACTACGGTCTATTTCCAATGCGTGCTTTCCCCAGACACATATATAGACATGCACACATGCTATACGTGTATAATCCACCAAATTGGATATGCACAAGTGGCATAAACGAGAATTACGACGATTGTTCCTGGCACCCAACATCAGACCGAAATATGTGTTATTATGAAGGAAGCAAAACAGTTTTTATAACCTTCCCTTCACAAACCTGCTAGAATTAGTCACGCTGTACAGTCCTTTTTACAGTGTCCGTATTAGCCTGCTTGACATTTTAAATAGCATAGAGTCTCAATTTTCCAGCATGCATCAGAGCTCCTGAGAGAATATTTCCATTTTCCTCTCTTTGATAGTGGGAAAACCTCTGTAACAAAATGAGTTTGTTCTGTCAATAAAACACCACTGCAGAGCGGAAAGCAAAGGAGGGCGTGGAGGAGGAGGAGGAGGAGGAGGAGGAGGAGGGGGGGGGTCTTCTTCCTCCTCAGCAGAAACAATGCAACAGAGCAGCGCTTCCTTTTTAATCGTCGCTATCAAAGCAGACAAGCAGGCAGCAAAAGTGGAATTTCTCCCAGCTCTGGGGGCAGAATGAGGCAGTGTTTGAGGATCACACTCAAACCTCAGACTACAGCCCGTGGGGAGATGGGGTGATTATTCACCCAGCCAATTAGGGGTCTGTTTCCATGTTTGCTCTCTCCTCTCTCCGGTTGTTTGTTACCACTCCTCACTGACGGGAGTAAATAATGCACCGCGCAGATGTTTATAGGTATTTACAGTTGACATGCACAGGTACACATGTAGGCTATATACCGCGTGGTTTTGACTGGCACCAAGGAGGGAACTGGGAAGGCTAAACTTGCCTGGGGAATTTTCAGTTGAGAATATATAGTTATGTTTGTCAGAATGCACGATCGTGAATTTGACACGTCTTTTATATGTTTCCATTGACGTCAAATGGCCTAATAACATGAAATGAGGATCCAACTCATGTCAAGCCATTCAAGGAAGGGAGGATTGTTTCTTTGCTGGCTCTTCTCCATCAATTTAGACTACATTCTCCATTTCTGCCTCTCAAGGTTCCTTTATCGAGAAACAGCATTTCTTGAAACTCTGCTAGCTTACAGAGAAGACTCCAGCGCGGTAGCTGCTAATGTCTGAGCCGTCGGGTCTGCCACGTTCAAAAGCATACTAGAGGGATAGCATTAATACTGAATGAAGGAAAGACTGACTCCAAGTAGCCCAGCCTAACCCCTGCCCACATCCCAATGCACCTTTTCTGTACATGACCGAAGGCAATAACCCTTTAAATATTTAACAGTGTAGCAAAGACACAGATTGGCTGCACTATTTGTTTTATCTAATTTGGATTGCGTTTTTTTTTTGTGGTAAAATGCATTATTTATGTAATGAATTGGATAAATTAGACTAGCAGGCTGCACGGTTGAGCCGCGGTTGAATCACTTTTCTGTTCATGTTCATTTCAGGGCAGCATTCTCTGTCAATTAGGGTTCAGCACTGTCACTTTGGAGAGCCGCGAGGGGGGGGATGGATGCTGAGAAGGATGTGAGCATTTCATTGAATATAAACCAGCTGAGCCACTGATGATAAAAAAAAAAAAAAGCTTCTTCTGTGTTAGATCTTATAATCTAGTTTCCCCGCTGCCGTTGCTCCTTGACCTCCGTCTTCGTCAGATACACAATCAAGCTGGATTCAGATGAGAGGCAGTACGGAGGTCACGGCCGGCTGGACCATGGCACCGACTTCTTCACAGAGGCTCAGCCCTTCAACGGGCGCTCCAACTCCATGCAGGTAAATGTTTTCATCATCACTTTTGACTCATTAAAGGAACATGGAGTGTCTTGAGTTCAATCTCAGTCCTATTTGACTTGCCTCCTATTGGAAGTTGACTCTTCGTCTTTTTCCGGCCTATCTATGTTTTTCCCCCCAGCACTAGAACAATTTAATGGATTACGTAATGGTCCTCAAATGTCGATAGATAGATAGATAGATAGATAGATAGATAGATAGATAGATAGATAGATAGATAGATAGATAGATAGATAGATAGATAGATATATACTTTATTGATCCCCGGGGGGAAATTCTGGGGTGATGCATACATCTAAATCCTAGCTCCTGCAAAGATCTACATCTCTGCTGATCCTTAAGAAACTATTTAATTATATTATTTTTCACATTTGGTAAGACATTGCTCAGTTTGGTCTTGAATAGGACTCGATTTGCTCTGGTCTCGGTCTTCTTTGGATCTGGTTTTTACTCAAACTCTACTAGACCTCTTGGACTCGACTGAGGCGGTCTTCACTACGGCCCCGCTTCCCCTGCAATTATGAAATATCTTGAAGTAGCTGTCACTGTGTTTATCTGCTCTGTCCTTATTAGGTTTCAAGCTTGATTTCACAACCCGGTTTGATAAGCCCAATAACGGCATTAGCAGTGAGTCGATCTTTCAGGCCGTCTTAATGACGTTCCTGTGTGTTGTCATGAATGGGAGCTGCCAGCGCTGGCATGGAGCCACCAGCTCCCTGGTCTGGGCCGCTCAGCTTAACCACTCTATAATTCATCGTCTTCCTCATTAATATGATTAGCTTTTAATGCGGCGTCAAGAAAATGATCAAATATGGTTGTATTCAAAAAAGGCCAGCTCTGTCTGTCGGGGGGGATGGCGTCCATTGTTTGCGGTTTCTCCGCAGAGCATGAGGCTGTGTTTGTGAATATAATATTGGGCTGCTGCGTTTTACTCCGCTCAGGCTGGCTGTTATCCTGGAGTCATTGGGAGTTAGGTGAATCTGATATCTACAGCGCTTTCAGATTCTCCAGCAAACAACATGCATTATTCATGGTGTTAGAACTTACCTTTTCATATGCCTCTTAAAGTTGCATGGCTTCACTGAGGGGAGAATCACATCTGGGGGCATGAAACCAGTGGGCGTCCATCATGGAGACTGCTTAAGGCACCGCCGGGAGGGTGTATTCCAGCTGGTGATTGGAAAATGACTGGTGTCACAGCTACGGTGTCCACCAACGCTGCCGAAGTGCCCTTGAGCAAGGCACTTAACCCCCCCAAAAAACTGCTCCAGGTTGCGCCGCTCTGGCTGCACCTTGAAATGTAGAAAAGAAAACATTGATATGCATTTTAAGTCGAGTGCTTGGGGATCTTCCCCGTGTTCGCCTCCTTTTTTTCCTGATGTAATGTTTTTCTTGGCAAAAATGCCGAAAGGCAATAAGATGTTTGTGAGAGAGGTGAATGAACACGGTCAGGGATAAATTAGTAAAGATCAGCAAAGATGCCCAAGCGCTCCAACTGAAAACTGTTTTTTATTGCTATTAGATCTTGTTTTTAATGAATCCAATTCATGTATGAGGACAGTAATATATGTAAAATGGTCTGCGGAGTCGTGATCGTCTACCAGATTTTTTTTTCAGTTTATTTAGTAAAGTAATGAATATCTTAAAGCAACTTCTTTAGCAACTTTAGCGAGCACCAGACTTGACACAACACCTGTCGGGGTGTTTGTTTATCTGAACTTCACTTGAACTTCCTCAGATCAATAACGAAGGTGTTGCAGTTAATGGAAAGAGGATATCGCTCCATATTCAGAGTTGAAACCACGACTTTAATGCATCAAAAATGTTTCTGGCACTCCTCCCACACTGCTATTAACAGCATCAATTCAGCATTATTTAAGATTCTGCCTACCCTGGTTAAAAAGCTCTTCCGTTTCCATGCAGACAGTGATTTTCCACTGTATTAGCTCAGGTTTCATCAGTTAAGGACTGATATTCCACATTCTCTTAAATCTTTTCTCACTCTTTTATTAATTCAAACACCATCTAGTTCACCCGTGTCCCTCTCGGCCAAAATGTGAAGTTTAGTTAACAAGTCATCTGCTAATGTTGGCACCATCGGGGATTCATGGGGAATGAAAGGGAGTGAGAAGGATGGAGCTGACGGAAGAGGAGGAGGGTAGGGATGTACCACTCAGCACATATCTCTCTTTTTTTTTTTTTTGGGCTCTCTCTCAGAGATTGCACAGTGAGGCTGTAGTCTTGCACAAAGCTGCCTCTTCTCCTCCTCCCACCTACCTGGATATGACAAGAATAATCAGACAAGAGGCTCTGTGGGGGCTGCAGAGAGGTGCCCACTCCATCCATGTTTTATTTAACAACTGTTGCTTTCAAAGTCGGTGCAAACTTTTTCCCTCCCGTCTTTTTAAATGTGTCCATCAGTGCTCCTACTTCCTCGTTACTGAGTGATAATAAACTCTCATATCTTTTAAGAAATGCATCACTTGCCAGACTGCGAATGCACATAATGGGACAAACCCAGCAGGAACCTGCTACACCTGCCACTGATACAGGTCCACCAGAGGATACAGTGCAATGCTGCATTACACTCAGCGATGGGAGGTAGTATTTTACTCAGTAACCAATAAGTAATGTAAGCAATTTCAGTTTCAGTAAAACTATTTCAGCTGTCAATCAAAACAACAATATCAAACGCTAACGCAGATGAGAGATGGCAGAAAATTTTACTTTCTCTGGGTGGAGGTATTCAAAATAGGTCCTAATAGCTAAAAGCACTTGGGCTTATTTTATTTAGCATCAAGGGAGCTGATGTTTGAACAGCTTACCATAAAGCTCAGTAGGAAAGATGAAAAATACACTCTTCTCTCCATGAGAATAAAAACTAATTATCTCACCAACATGTCACAGCAAACCCTTCATCAGAGGGAACTGACAGCTTGCCACACTCAGCAGGGCTTTCCATGACAATAATATATCTCTTTTAACATTTGACAGAAAAAAAGGCTTTATTAATGCAATAAAACACAATTCCCTAAGTTATAAAAAAAAAATTGGTGCAAAAAAATTGACCTAAATCTATTTGTAGTATTTGTTCCATTTTGTTTTAATCTGTAGTATTTATGTCATTTGTTGGAGTACGATGACGTCAACTACATAAAGTTCAGCGGGGCTGATGAATAATTAGCTGCTTTGAAACCGTTTGATAAACTTTGCATACATCAAAGGAGCTGTCTCCTCTGACAGCCTCACAAAGAGAAATTAAGTTGAAGTGAGAGAGAAAAGGAACGGGAGGAAAATGCAGCGGAGTAGTGGCAAATGATCAAAAGAGGTATTTTTCCATCATAAACATCTAAGGCCCACTCTTGAACTGTGAACTAATAGAGTAAAACTATGAGAGGATGTGGAGGGCTGCGTTCAAACTTTGTTGTTTTCACACGCACACGTACAAAATACAACACAAGCCTGATGCTACTAAATACTGAATAATGAAGTATTTGCACATACTGGACATACAGTAGGTTAAAAACTCACACACACATACCTTCCACATAAACCCAACACTTACATGTAAACGTGCAGGTTTTAAATATATCTGGTGATTTTCATGTGTTTTGAACATCTCAATATTTCATAATTTCATACTGTGTGTGTGTGTGTGTGTGTGTGTGTGTGTGTGTGTGTGTGTGTGTGTTAACACCAACGCTTGAAGTGAGTCCTACTCAGCCTCTCATAACAAAGTAGCGTGCTGTGCATGGTAAAACCTTTGTGGTGTTCTTTATTTTTTGCCATCGTAACCGAAGCACCATTTCAAAGGCAAAGCTTACTTGAGAATGAAGACATTTCATTGTTAGCTGAAAAAGGTTTTAATTCTGTGTCTTTATCTGCTTATTTTTTGAAAGCTCTGTTTTGACAGGTTACCAGGAGCTATCCAACCAACTGTGGAGATGATAAGTGAACTTGCAAACAAGCGTTTCTTTCTCAGCATCCGTGGTGATTAAGCTGACTAGAGCCGCTTTTTTGGTATATTACATGGTTGACTCCAGTCATTAAGTGAGTCTTCACTCAGTTAACCCGCCAAGGCACATTTGGATCCCGGGTCTTAATCCAAAGTACAACCTGCGTTGGAAGAACTGCTTACAGAGACTTGTTAAGTTAGTAATAGACAGTCAGACAGTGGTCTGGCCAGCAGCTGGGGTCAGGAGACAGAAACCCAGTAGAAAGACTCTCCATGATGTACTCCTGTGAAGCACCTCATGAAACCTTTATCAGTGTGTCTGAACATGGATCAGATTGAGTAATAGCCCGAAGGCTGGACTCTCTCTCTCCGCCAGAACTGACTAGACAACCCAAATTCTCCAACTCCATCAGCTTCGTATGCTGATACCAGAACTTTTTTTTGTTTTTCACTCATGCAGCAGTTTCCAAACAAAACCGCTTCGCCCCCTCCCCCCGTCTCTTTCTCTTGAGCTTTGATATCAAGATGCTACTTGTGATGTGAACGTGGCCTATGAGGCGAGTCGTTAAACACCTCCTCAAAATTGACTCATCAGAAACCGGCGGACGGTTTATTGGACGTACTCCGAAAAATCTCACGGAAAGGCAGCCAGATGCTTCAGGAGAGAGGATGCGTGTCTCACTTAAGAGTTTTTGTGAGTCACATAAGTCATGTTGTGTGGAGACGTATTGATCACGCCGGAGGTTTATATCCAATGGATGAACTAAATGTAATCCCGTTCAAGCGCCTCGTCTAATTTGTTGGTGTGTGTATATACAGTGTCTTTTCGTTACCGCCTTTCCATGTTGGCAAATAATCAGATGTTAATGAGAGTGTGTGTGTGTGTGTGTGTGTGTGTTGCCGTCTTGCTGCTCTTTGTCCACAGATTGATTTAGGATTTGTCACTATTGCTATCCATTTGGTGGAAATAAAAGCTGTTGACACATCCCAGGTTAGGCACAGTGGTCGCTTTTGTCTAAACAGGTGCAGCGATTCATTCTGCCGCCCCGTCTCTCCGTGGTGCTGCTGCACGGAGAGACTCTCCCACTGTGACTATTTAATTAGTCACCAATGTCTGTGTCAGTGTGTTTGCGAGCGCCGGGTGCTGCTCGGCTCCCTCGGTGACAAACTGTTGCCAAAGAAACACATCCAACGGGCGAACGCAGATCCGCGGATGCCGAAAGGGGCGGCTTGAAGAGTTCAGGGGGGTGATTGAATTGTTTACAGCTCTCGTCTCTCTTTTTTCTGGCAGTTTTTCTGTTGGGAAATATGGTATCGTTTTATGTCTGGTTGGCTTTTCCTTTTGGCATTAATCTGAAATGAGTAAAATGGTACACGGTGCCTCCGAACTCGTCGTTACACTGAAATATAAAAAAGGGTTGATCAAAGACGTGATGTACTGCACCGAACCAACATCCTCACTAGGGTTCTTTGTGGGGAATACAAGGAATCTGACATCTTGTTTGTTTGTGTTGCTGACACGCTTTATCATCAGTCCACCCAAACACAGAAGGTGTCTGTTGCTCAGCTTATGCCCGCTGGCACCCGTGATCTTCTCAGACGTCCAATTTCAGTCTGATATATAGACAATATTCAGAAACGATGAAGCACGGAGTGATTCGTTGATCAGAGAGGTTAGAAGTGAGTCACGATTGCTCAGTTGGGGATCATTCACACAAATGCACACATGCTGGTATGCAGTACTCTACAACCAAAGCTCAAATGCAGAAGGTTTTATCAGTAGAATGACTCCTCTCCTTACTGTAGATCTCCTAGCTCCAGTGCCACCCAGAGGTCTCACCGTAGCCACAACACTCTTTGATTCTCACCTTGACGATCTTCTTCAAGCGAGGCTGTCTGAGCCCCGCCGCCTCTGAAGAGTTGTTTTTCTGCTCAAATCTAAATACCACATGTCTCCGTTAAAACAGGCCCTTCTCCTCCTCCTCCTTTTTCACCCCCCTTCTCCTCTTCTTTCCTCCTCCTCCTCTGTTTCGCTATTAAATCAACCTTGATTGTGATAAGGAATGATGGTGCCGGATCGTCAAGGGACCACCAGTGCTCTCATATCTCACTTCTAAAAAGGATAAACCTGAAGATTCAATAATCTCCAAAACCTGTGATGGTCTCTCTTTAACATCATCAGTCTTCTGCTTTCATCTCTCTCCCCTCTCTCTCTCTCTCTCTCTCTCTCTCTCTCTCTCTCAGGTCTACATCCCCTGCAGAACAGCTATTGTCCTGGCCAACGAGGAGATAGATTACTGTTATTAGAGGATGATTGTCTCCACAGAGACCAGGATCGGGAATGGAGTCCAACTTCAAACTGAGTGTTAGCAATCACCTTCATCTTCAAGTATCAACCTTGCACCACCACCCAAACCCAGTTTTTTTGTGTTCTAGTCTTTTTGTCCTAAATGAGAAAACATTGTAAGCTTCTATGTGTTTTCAGACACCATGTGCAAACCTTAGATGCTGTGTAACCCCATTCGATACAGATTGGTCCATTTGGGAAGAATCCAACCTAGCCAGCAGCTAGATGCTAAAACTCAAAACCCTGCCGAGTCCATCCACCACTAGCCAGCAGCCATTTATAGGCTCTGTTGAATTTGGCGTGTCATCTGAAACACATGACTGGTAATTGTGGCAGAGGGAAGAGATGCAACAAGCACATGCTTCCACTGATTCCTGCATGATAACAACAGCGATTTTTAGAGTTTATTTATATTGAAATACATTTTATTTGGAAATTTTATTGATTTATTTTGTATTTAGATATTAATAATGCTTACAGTGTCAAAGACGCAAAAAAAAAAAAAGACGTAGAGTATTACGAGCACTGCACTTGAAAAAAATCAAAAACGTCCAGGTATTTAATAACTGGGTACTTCATCGTTGTTAATTCATGTTGTGTGATAGTATAAAAATATTGCAATTTGCACAGACTAATAAACCGCTGTGAATTATTATACACTGTAATGGTTGTCTAATACAGTTTCGGTGTAATGTGTAAATTGATGCAGCTACTGGAAACATTTCATTCGTGTCCTGCTTGTTAAGCCTGTGATTTGCAGCTAAAGCGATGTGTTTAAAAATCACCTCATTTGGATTGTTCAACGTGTTGCATATGCACTAGTTACGATTTTGGCTGAAAGACCCATAATAGTTTTCACTGTAGTGTCACTGTTCACGGTGGAGATTGTTGTTTTTAGATCATTCTGTCTGGGGGAAGATAGTTTCTAGAGGTGGGGTGAACGTCAACCGATCACTTTAAGATGTTATCCACATTCAGAGGTTTATATTCACACACCAGGTTCATTAGGTAACGTTACTATAACTGACTTCTAGAAAGGCACAGGCGCTAAATCCACACCACCCGCCAAGAACAAACCTGCGCCTCTTCTCAGTTATCTCCTCACACAGACGTTGACTCGGTGACTTTTGTCTCAAACAAACTCTGACGATCACACGTCCCACTTTGACTGAACAGTTTGAAAGCACAGCTGCATTGCTTTACCCAATATTACCCAGAGCTGTTGTTGTGGAAGAATCTAAAACTACCCGGGAATATCAGGGGTGGTACAGCTCGCTATTTTCCTCTCCAAACTGCTGAGCTCACTCACAGGCAAAATGTACGCATCATTAAAATGGTCTTTCACATGACTTTGGTTTCATGTTTTTCAGGCGATGTTTTACAAATGACTGTAATGGTGGAAAGGGGACAATCTATATCCGCCATTGATGTTTTCTTGGTGTCCACCCTTCTTCTAAAAGTCCCGCCTTGCCAAATAAATGGGTGTGCTTTCGTCCACGTGTCTCCTTGGACAATTTTCAGTATGCCGTGCACGTTTTTTTATCAAAGCAATATTGCTCTAAGTGAAAGACAAGAGCTCATTTTTAGGCATTCCACATAAAAGCTAATGTCTGCCATGGATGCTGTAATTTTGTGATCCAAACCCACTGCATTAGCGCAGATTCTCAGCTATTTAAACCAGTGTATTGTAGCATATGGCATGTTTTGATCTGCCTTTCCCTGCAGCTGAAGTAAATGCATTTATATTCCAGACCATCCTCCTGTGTTTAGCCAAAAGTATCTTGAACACGTCATTTCTTTTTGTATAACACCAAAGCGTTCAGAAAAGGCCTTTTTCCACCTCTCCAAACGCACAGAGAGGATCACTCTGCATAAATTTCAAGCCGGCCCAGGAGTGAGGCTGAAGTGTAGTGTTTAATCATCCCTCTCATCTGACCCAGTGTCATTGTCATTTCACCAATGCCAAAATGAATTGTGTGAATTTATTCTCAAAAGTAAAATTGATGTCTGATATACACAGTAACTGTTGTGGCATATTTCTTTCATTATTACTAATGACAATAAAACTGTGTCTGTCTCGCTGTACGAAATATGTGCGGATGAACTGGACGCGCTGTCAGACTGCTGGCGGAAATGGAGGTGCTCGAGCATCCTCAAGAGCGGAGTACACCGGCTCGCACTCTTTCACTAAGCACTTGGTACAAAAACTGTTGTTTTTGGTGCGATGGTGTGAGAGTTCATTCTAATTTTAAATTGCTGTTTTCAGTTGGAGCCTAACTATCATTTTCATTCTTCAGTGGGATTGAGTTGTCACACAGGAGGCCACTTGCAGCCCGTGAAAAAAGAGATTTCTGAAACACCTGAAACATTCAATTTCCTTGGTGGCCTCAAGTGCATCTATTTTCTATATAAAAAGTGCCATATGAAGGGTTCCATAATTAATGTTTGATAAAATCATCCACGGTCCAGGAAGGGGATATAAGAATAATGCATTGTGTTTCTAGAAAGTAAGCTGCATTTAATTGAATCTATTAAAGCAGATTAGTTACAAAAGCGTTGTAATTGTTTAATCTTTATATGAAGGGTTTAACTCCAAAATACTATCTCTTTTTTAATCGTTACCTGATGTTCACTGCTCAATATTTCACACATATTCACACATCTGAATAGTACTGTTAATGTTACAAGATAGCTTGTAGCTTGTTAAAATATTTGAAAACACAACTAAATATAGCTATATTTTCCATAGTAATTTTTATTTTAGCAGCCATTTTTTAGAGCAGGGGTCCATTTTTTTCAAAAGGTGCCTGTCTCATTTTGGGATTTATCTCTTATGTCGTAGTCCTATCCTTCATCGTAACAAACAAATGATGACCGTATGCTTTTTAATTGATAAGTGATCCTACAGCACCGGTGTGTTAGTCATGTGATAATTTGTTTTCTCTTACTCCTACATCTTGAGCCTCCACACCCCACTTGGCTGCTCCACGTAAAAACATGACTAATAGCAGCAAATGTCAAAATGACGACAATGTAGACATACAGGTGATGGACAAAATAACAGAAACCTAACAATATATGTGCCTAATAGCAACGGCTCCAAAACTCCTTCAACCGCTGTATACGTCCTGAACTGTGTGTAGTGGGATACTGGACCATTCTTCAGGAAGGATGGAGGAGGTGGAAATCTACTTGGCACTCGGGGGTCCAGAACTTCCCATAAAGGTCTAATGATGTTTGGATCAGGTGAGTGGGGAAGCCAACCACCTGAGTGGAGGAAAAATGTTGAACGATGACTCATCAGACTATAATACTTTTTCCATTTCTTAGGGCTCCAGGTGTGTGTTTGTTCCAAACTGCTTTATGAAGTTCACAACGTAGTGTTTTTTTGTTGTTTTTTATTTGTTGTTTTTTGTGCTGCTCAATTCTGGTCATTTTTTGAGGCCGTACTTTTGTGGTGTTTAAAAACTATACGTTAAATGTCAGACTACCGCTTATCAATGAGAATTGTTCATGTTTGTCATATGCTGTCATGATTTTCAAGTCATTTTATAGTTTTTGTGATGGATGCACCTGCAATTCAGGCACCGACTATTCTGTGTCTTTGGAAAGCTTTTATTTGCCTCATGTTGCTTTGAAAGCTCACATATAAAAGTGGATATTTTCAGACCTCTCTCAAAGCTGCCACATACTGTGGCTTTCTTAATAAAACTCGTCTGTGTAGCTGCTTTTGCAATTTAGTTATTTCAAAGGTAAATTCATTTTTCACATGTTACTTCTGTTAGTTTGTCTACGCCTGTACATTTACATCAACTGGCCCTACCAAAAGCAGCCCTCAACTTTTATTGGGAGTATACACGCCCTAATAGTTATGACTGCTACAAAACGTACAGCAATGGATTCCTGTGCATGAGATCATGTCGTAATAGTTTGTTTGCCTTTTTGTTCCCCCATGGGCGCAGAAGGATATAAGTGCCTGCAGGGAAGATCCTGGAGAACGCAAAATTGTCACAGACAGTCAGAATTGGGGGTATGACTTGCACAGAGAGGATGTGTTCAACGCGTGACCCAGGAGACTGTGCCAGTCAGAGAGGGATTTCAGCGTGCACATCGCTGTAGCTCTAATACCAACCGGCTGTTATGACATTGTTTTTCTGCTCTCTGCTCTCCAGATAAATGCATGCATAGGCTGAGACGACACCATTTCCGCCCATTTGAAATACACAGTTACTCACATGAATTAGTGAAACGCATCTCGGGACAGCGATACTGTATTAAAACGTCAACGTCTAAGTATGAGGCAACGCAACTTGAAATGGCACACGCAACACAGGTTCAAGGGGTCTACGTGCGGTACATCCAATCCCATGGCTTTTCCTTCAGCTGTCTGTCTGGCTGTATGATGTATGATATCAGAGTGTCCAGGCACTGGGAAAACAACCTTAAAAAAGTATGTACCACCCAGAGAATGTCTGTCAAGCATTTCTGTCAAAAGTCGTTTTGATTTGTGAGATAC
This sequence comes from Hoplostethus mediterraneus, assembly GCA_034670385.1. Classification (NCBI taxonomy): domain Eukaryota; kingdom Metazoa; phylum Chordata; class Actinopteri; order Trachichthyiformes; family Trachichthyidae; genus Hoplostethus; species Hoplostethus mediterraneus. Next base: position 3,509,697 of record JAXDDW010000019.1, on the reverse strand, counting down.
ACGAGAAAATGGAATAAAGGTTGAGAGTGAAACTTAACTTTACCCTGTGCTGAGTCCATTTCCTGTCCTCGTTATTACAGTTTTTTTCGATTGCTTTGACTCAATTTGCACAACAGAGTTTCAGTGTGCAAAACTCTTAACACAGAATGCTATACTGCTCATTTTGGGTTCAAAATCTAATGCAATGCAAATATGCAAAATACAAATACCAGTGTCAAATGAGAGAATATTATATGCAAACGTTTATCATAGCACCAGAATATTGGATATGTTCATTGTTGAAGTTTAATTGTTGGTGCATTTTCAAATACAATGGCCATTATCAATAATGCTGTCAAACACTAAATAATTGTCATAAAAAAAGACAATGCAATGGTCATTTCCTCATAAGTAATTCAAATGAAGTACAGCAAGCATCCCCTGTGATCCCCTGTGATAGACTGAGGTGTATATATATATATAGCTTGTGTTTTTCATGGAAGACAAACAAAATATTAGATTACAGTAGATTACTGTATATGAAAGAAATCATACAGTAATGCAATAAACTCAACTGAATTTTACAGTAAAAGCAAAAATTACAGTAACAAAAAACAAAACAAATGCATTTCAGTGCTTAAGCAGCATTTTGCCTCTGCTGCATTTGGCCACAGAATCGGCCTCATCGGCTCCATGTTGTCAGAAACTGCCATTCAGGTTTCTAAGCAGCCTTTTATGTAGTGGTGATGAGATTATCAATTGTGTTGCAATGCTACTAACCTGGGCAAGGTTGCTGGAAGTGATGAGACATGGCTACATACACCTGATGAACTGATTCAGTGACCTGCGTTTGTAGAAATAAGCATTTGAAGGTTGTTGTAATGTTAGGTGGCTGTACTCTGAGGATTGAGCAGATGATTTAGAGTTTGGCATTTTGTATGTCAGCATAGATGTAGTGTCTTAGAGTATGAATTTTGAAAGTCAGTTTGGCACTTTGCATTTAGAGTTTTGCACATTGAAAATCTGTTGTGCAAACTGAGTCAAAGCAATTGAAAAAAACTAATATCAAAAAATATTGGAGAAGTTTGATTTTTTTTCTCATTACATATCCACATATGAGAACCGTGGCTTCAGATTGGGATATTGCAGAGCACGTTTAAAAAAAATCATCGGATTCAATGCTGAAAGAAGATAGGCTTGAGAAACTCTGCCAAAAGGAGAAATCGAGGAGGTGTGGTGAGCAGTTTCTCCTCCGTGACTGAGACAGCGAGCAACATGGCGCCGTGGACATCAGTTTCCAGGTCACCTTCCCTTCTCTGCCCCGAGCAAAGTATTGGTTGGCAATCACAGACAAAGCTCAGTGTGCATCTGGCAACTACGTCTGCAGCGAGAGAATGTAGAAATAGTAGTGACAGACTGACAGACGCTTTCATCTCAAGTTGTATGACAATGTAGGCCGTTGTGTTATAAAGTGGAAGAATGTCACACTCAAATCTAACACTTCAGACTACCACCAGTTGACTGATCATCTGGAAGAATAAGCCCAAGAAAATGTCCGCAGATATCCAAACTTTACAACTCTGCAATTGTATTCACTCAAAAGAAAACAAAATATATTTGTTTTGCCGTTCATTTCAGGGAATCAGACGCAGGACGTAAATGAGAGGCCACTCTCTTTGTCACCGATGCGCCTCTAACAGCACAAGTCTTTGAAGTTCACTGTTAAAAAAAAAGGATGAATCATCATCATTTTCCGTGTGTCTTGTTTTGGCACAAATCACATTTGTGTTGCGTTTCAACAGAACACATGTTAATAAGAGCAGAGAGAGTGTTTGGTGAGTGTTTCTTTGCTGTTATGATGTCTCTTTGAGTCCTGGGAGTAATACCTTTTTTATTAGACAGATCAAAGTAGACAGAGGAAAGATTGTGAAAGGGAAGAGGAGGCGACAAGGATTGTTGGCTGGACTTGAACCCAGGACATCATAGTTACATGCTATGTGCCAACGGCGCCACCAGGAAGTAATATTATTTAATTGAACTGACTGAACAGCAGCATGAGCACAACAGTTCAGAAGATAACTACTGTTCAGTGTTCACCACTAGTCAGTTTCATTCATATCAGTGTTACATTGCATCCCTGTCTTGTCTCCCTCTTAGTATTACATTGTGGTGTTTAGTCTTGTAAATATCGCTAGTATTATTCTTTTTATTATATTTTATTCATCTAATAAAATAAAATACTTTTATATTATTTATACTACACTGCTTCTCTGCAGCTTATTACCATTTGAAACACTGTTTTATTTTATGTTTCCTTAATCACTTATTTACTTATTTTTACTTATTTACTTATTTGTCTTATTTTACTTACTATGTAAAGTTGAGTTGGCTCTGAGACCAATTACTGGTCATGATGTTTGCATTGTTAAGTATATGACAATAAACTTGAAACTTGAAACTTGAACTGCACTATCAGATTATTTGGTCTTTTCTCGTCTCAGTGTGTGGAAAAGACAAAGAAAAGCGTAATTCTTACCTTCCATTTTTGTTTCTGAAGAGCGGTATGAATCACGCCCTGCAGGTTTGACCCCCTGGATGAAGTTAGATGACGTATTGACCTCTGGGGACAGACAGTATTGAACCTGATCCTCTTTACACCAGTTAGTTGTATTTTTGATCTCTAGCAATGATACTTTGGCCTCTTGGGCCAGCGATGATGAGATCTTGACCTCCACAGCTTTGGCCTCCTGTATGGCTGAATCTTTGATCTCTTGGGCTCAGCTGGATAGAGGCTGGATCTTCTTGGCCTTGTGGCACAAACCACCGACAGGAGCCTTGATGTCAACATCAATAGCTTCACACACCTGAGGAAGGCTTGATGAAGTTGGAGCCTTGGCCTCCTGGGTCGGAGTCTTTACCTCTTGGTTATGGGTACAAGGAGACTACAAAGATGCATGGTGCTTCAATCCCTTTGTCTTTGTGGAGCACCCTGGGATCAACAAGGGGAGTGTGTGTGGTGGGACTGTTGTCAGGCCCAGCAGAGAGCAGTGTGGTGATATTTTCTTTGTCATTTCATTCTTGATGATCCTCCCCTTCTCCAAATCCAGTAGGAACTGCATTAGCTCAGAATCACCTCACACCACTGGCTCCCATTTATCAAGGTGGTGCAGAACAGGCCCAGAGGATGGGTAGCCGTCAATCATAAGTTCAGATATGTCAGATAAGAGAGTATACATTTCTTGCCAATTACCTCCCAGTAGCATTGATACATGTGGCGGTTATAGCCAGAGCAAAGAAGGGCAAGATGAAGCAGCCTGAATATCCAACTGATCGCTGCAAGCTCAGTGGTTTGGGCCATGCTAGTTGGAGCCTAGAAATCACTGAGCTGGTTGGATGGAGTCTCCATATCCTGCTGGTGGCAGGACGGTTCAGTGTTTCTTAAAGCCTGTCTTCCTTTTATGCTGAGCAGCCTGAGCTGACTATTGGGTCCCATATGTTGAGAGTCTCAACCCAGAGGAAAGCAAAATCCAAGAAAAGATCTCATATTTATTTTTATGTCTCCTGGACACAAATGAGCTCTTTTTAACACTAAAATGAGACTAAAGGCTTTTTCTCCTGTTTCTTAAATTCAACTCAAGAGAAACAACTGCATAACAGCTGATTGATCTCACTCTGATCAAAACAACAGATGTCCAAATGATCTGAAATAAGTCTCTCCTGAATATGAAGACATGAGATCAGAGAAGGATCTCAAAGAAAATTCAATAGTGTTGCATTTTCCTATTGAAGCCAACAGGAGAGTATCATTACATATGTCACATGTCAGCATCTTCACATTTATCTCAAGAATCCTTTCTCTTGTGAGTCCTGGTGGCTTAGTGGTGTAAGGCACATACCACATAACCAAAAAGGTTTTTACAGTTTAAAGAATCCTTTCTCTGTCTGTTGTCTCCTCCTTGCTCCTGAGGGGGGTTTAGGAGAAACATTTCAGATAAAGGTAATCACAAAATGAGACAAAATTGAGATCTTCCCTATTTCTCAGGAGATGAATAAAAGACGACTCTGAGCAAAAGATTCTTCCTCTGGGAAGTGATGGTTTTAGATACTGAGTCAAGGGCAGGCTGATGTAACAGGATCAGGATGTAGTGCTGCTGGAAGACGGAGAATAAAGCCAATTCATAATCATCACCATTATTGCACATCGGTGTGACTGTTTGCATCCACGTTGAAGGGATAGAAAAAAATGCATAGGAAGATGTCAACAATGCAAATTTAATTTAAGATTAAGATGTGGTGATGTTGCTGTTTCTGCCTCACCAAGAGGTAAAAGGCGCCCACAGGAGGAGCAGGAGAGTCATATGTTTGTAAACACTGCCACCTGGTGGTAGGAAGTCCTGCTTGCAGTCGAGGAATTCCCTAATCCCTACTAGTAACGATCTTCGGGCGGAGCTAGACAGAGGGGGATGGAAAGTTGACTGTCTGCTCCTCAACTCGTCATACAGGACTTCAGTATAAGGACTTTTTCTCGTCTTTTAACCGAACAGAGGAGCAGCTGTCTTGTTGGCGGTGTTTTAAGCGACGGTAAGAGATTGTTTAAGCTTAATTATAAGAGTCTCGTTGCTCCTCCACAGATACTTCATTTATGTATTTCTCAAGATAAAAGGAAACGATGCTGCATGCCAACATAAGGGTGCACATGGGTTGGAAGGAGTGGCCGTCTGGCTGATGCAATGTAACATGATGTTATCGATGTAACTTATTTCTCTTCATGCCAGTAGACTTAAAAGTAGTGGGGCGCAAATAATATACCGATTGCGTAGAAATAGTTGCCGTGAAGAGGAGTTTGTAGTTTTTTGGGGACGGACCGTGTGTAATGCAGTATGCGACTGAGCCGTGGACACGGGGCGAGACATTGCCTTTTATAGCGCCACATAGTTTCCAGGAGTGTCATTGCCATTGTGTTGTCTAACCCACACTGTAAGTAAACGATGATAATAAATAGGTTTCATGTAGACTGAAACGTTTTGATTTATGTTTCAAAATATGCGCAAACATTGTCCAAAGATATATTTTTATCAATGAATGAATGAATGAATGAATGTCACTTGCATTTATTGGCATATAAATGCAAGTGACATATATTGCACCATGAAAATGCAGTTTGTTCCTACTTTGTGCTGTTAAAAACATCTCAAAAGTATATATAATCTCTCTCTCCTCTAAAAAGAGTAACCTTAATTCCCCCTGCTTATTTTTAGAGAGAATACCGTTGTGGCTTAAGTTGCATTTTAAAATACTAGACAAAAATACATTAGAGCGAACTCTTTCTCCTCCGTCCTGATACTCCTGGACCTGTCTGCAGCGTTTGACACGGTGAACCACCAGATCCACCTCTCCACCCTTGAGGGGATGGGTGTCTCAGGCTCTGCACTCTCCCTGTTTGCATCCTACCTGACAGGTCGCTCCTACCAGGTGACGCTGAGAGGGTCTGTGTCGGAACCACGCAGACTCACTACTGGGGTTCCGCAAGGCTCGGTTCTGGGTCCTCTTATTTTTTCCCTCTACACAACATCTCTTGGTTCTGTTATCCACTCCCACGACTTTTCCTACCACTGCTATGCAGATGACACCCAGCTGATCCTGTCATTTCCCCCTTCTGACACACAAGTGGATCTTGGAGTGGATGTCGATGCACCACCTGAAGCTCAACCTGGACAAGACTGAGCTGGTGTTCCTCCCGGAGAAGGGCTGTCCGCACCGAGACCTGGCCATCACCGTTGATAATGCTGTGGTGACGTCAACTCGGACTGCAAGGAATCTGGATGTTACCCCGGACGACCAACTGTTGTTCTCGGCAAACATGGCATCAGTGACACGCTCCTGCAGATTCCTCCTCTACAACATCAGGAGGATTCGTCCCTTCCTCACTGATGAGGCAGCGCAGGTGCTCATCCAGGCTCTTGTCATCTCCCGTCTGGGCTACTGCAACTCCCTCCTTGCTGCCGTCTGCCATCAGACCTCTGGAGCTTGTTCAGAAAGCTGCAGCTCGTCTGGTGTTCAACCGCCCCAAGTTCTCCCATACAACTACCCTTCTCCATTCCCCTGGGGCCGATCTGCATGGTCACTTTTCTCTGTCCTGGCCCCACAGTGGTGGAATGAACTCCCCACTGATGTCAGGACAGCAGAGTCGCTGCCCATCTTTCGCCGCAGGCTGAAAATCCACCTCTTCTAGAAACACTACCCTGACCCTTCCTCTTCAAGAAACACTACCCTGACCCTTCTTCTTAGCACTTGTTTATTTGATTCACTTATTTGTCTCATTTGTTAAATAAAAAGTAGGTAGCTAACTTATTGCACTTCTACCTCAGCACTGGTTCTGCTCTTAGTTGTTTGTTTAGGAAGGTTCAAGGTTCAAGGTTTTTTATTGTCATGTACACAACGTTCACAGAAGCAAAAGTGTGCAATTAAATTCTTGTGTCTCTTCGACACCTAACGCTAATGCTAAGACAAACAGACATAATTTTAAAAAAACACAAGAAATATAATAAGAAAAAGTACAATGTTAGAAAAAGTACAATGTTATAGAAAAAGTACAATGTTCATAAAGTACAATACTAGAAGTACAGAGTTACAAAGTACAAAAGTTATAAGTACCAGTTATACTATAAAAATAATAATCAAGTATAAGTATATATAAAATATAAAAATAATAATCAAGTATAAGTATATAAGTTATAAAGTGAAGCAGAGTATAAAATAAAGTGACCTTGAGGTAAAGTGGCCTGTTGTGCGTGGGGGGGGGGGGGGGGGCGAGTAGTGGAGGCGGGACGGGGGGGGGAGCTCAGGTGTGTGAGTTCAAGAGCCTGATGGCTTGTGGGAAGAAACTGTCTTTGAATCTGGTGGTGCGAGTCCGGATACTACGAAACCGTCTGCCTGAGGGCAGCAGGCAGAACAGCTTGTGGCTGGGGTGGAAAGGATCCTTCAGGATCCTGCTGGCCTTCTTCCTGCTACGCTGCTGATAGAGGACCTCCATGGAGGGCAGCTCCGACCTGGTGATGCGTCGTGCAGCGGTCACCACCCTCTGTAGCGCCTTGCGTTTGAGGGCGGTGCAGCTGCCATACCAGGCCGTGATGCAGCCGGTCAGGATACTCTCGATGGTGCACCTGTAGAAGTTGCAGAGTATCCTGGGGTCCATGTTGATCCTCCTCAGCCTGCGTAGGAAGAAGAGTCGCTGTCTTGCTGTCCTGGTAATGAGGTCAGCGTGGTGGTCCCAGGTGAGGTCCTCACTGATGTGGACACCGAGGAACCTGAAGCTGCTGACTCTCTCCACCGCCGCCCCGTTGATGTCGATGGGGGCGTGTCCCGTGCTCTGGCCCCTCCTGTAGTCCACGATCAGCTCCTTAGTTTTGCCGACGTTGAGATGGAGGTTGTTGTCCTGGCACCAGGATGACAGGGCTCTGACCTCCTCTCTGTAGGCCGTCTCGTCGCCGTCGGTGATCAGGCCGATGACGGTCGTGTCGTCAGCAAACTTGATGATAGTGTTGGAGCTGTGTTTTGCCACGCAGTCATGCGTGAACAGGGAGTACAGGAGAGGGCTGAGCACGCAGCCCTGAGGGGCGCCGGTGTTCAGAGTCAGGGTGGAGGATGTGGTGGTACCAACCCGCACTGCCTGGGGCCTGCCCGACAGGAAGCTCAGGATCCAGTCACACAGGGCGGTGTTGAGGCCCAGGTCCCTGAGCTTGATGGCGAGCTTGGAGGGCACAATGGTGTTGAATGCCGAACTGTAGTCTATGAACAGCATTCTCACATAGGTGCTCCTCTGGTCCAGGTGTGAAAGGGCACTGTGGAGGGCTAGGGAGATGGCGTCGTCAGTAGACCTAGGAAGGAAATGCACTTACGATTTCTGGTGACTAGTAGTTCTCTACCTACCTATGTTAAATGCACTTATTATAAGTCGCTTTGGATAAAAGCATCTGCTAAATGACTAATGTAATGAATAAATATAAATATACATATTAAATCTTCAAAATCTGTAGATGGGGTGATTTTAGCATCAAAATTCACACAATAAGTTTGAATTTACATTTACAAGGCATTACTGCATCCAGGATGATTCAGATGGCTCGATGGAGATTGTGCTTACATTAGGTCTAATTGACCCAATGCTGCTGTACTTTACACACCTTCCTGCCTGCAGTGATCACTGTGTCTGCTCCATGTCCTCCTTAGAGGTCACACTGGAAGTAAACAACATTAGGTCTGTGGCTGGAAAAAAACAAACAAACAAAGCAACAAACAAATGTTTCAGATCCACTTGCAGTCTGTCGGTACGTTACAAAATAAATTACACATTCCTGAGAGGTTAGTCAACTGGCCACAATCCAAAAAAAAAACGCGTTTGGGATTTCATAAATGTGAATTGCATATATTTTTTTCCGCTGTGAGGTGCAATATGGGCATAAAGCCAACCAGGAAATGGACACTTAATCTGGGGCCAAGGACTGTTTCTGGAAGTCTGGGACATCTGGTCACCCAAATTATTAACAGGTGCATAATGGTAAAATCTGGCGTTACTCTTCGACTAAACACGTTCACGCACACACGGTGTCTCCCTTTTTAAGATATAGTCTGAAGGATACCAAATAAGAATTGTTAATAAAAGCTCGGACATAGACACTGCAGTTGGTGTCACTGTGACATTGGCTTTTGCTTCAACTTCATGTCGCTGGCTAAAAAACATGAAGCAGCTATGTAAACACTGAATCAGTCAGAAGGTCATGAAGGCTGTGTTCACGTTCTAACAAGGGAATAGTTTTCAACACTGCGCAGGCCTTTATATAGGGTTGTCAACATCGCAATGAGTCTCCAGCATGGATTACACTATTATTGGCTTTCTGTGTCAACACCCCCCCCCACACACACACACACATACACACACATTTTTGGGTTACGCTTACGGTATATATGAATGACCATTAAAGTCACAATGACAACACAATGAAATTAAACTTTTTCACCTTGTTAGCGATACATCATGTCATAATATACATCAATGTAATATACACGTATCAAATTACTTTTACTTCCTGGAAAACAGGATATTTTTAGTGAGTACTCCACGACTTACCAGTAGGTGTGAATAGAGCTGTGAACAGTGAACCTCTCCCATCACATAAAACTGCCTAATGGATATCCCATTGGGTTACGCTGTCGACCACGTTAGAATCCCGCCTCAACATCCTGTTTCAACCTGAATAAACCTTCATCCAGTAAAGGAAGCCACTACCCGTGTATTTTGGATTGCAGCCTATATTTTGCTCTGATGTTCAACATCTTGCAATTGTGTTAGTTTTCATGCCAAAGAAATTCCACCTTGACAAGGGGAAAAAACTTGCCATTGAAAACACATACTACTTGTGTGGAATCTGATCAAAATGTTACTTTAAAATCAACTCTAAAGGGCTTGTCATAGACAACCAGTCTAGTATTGATCAATTGTACAATTAATGTGTAATCAAACAAACTCAATTTGGTCTCTTTTTGTGATCACCTTCATCTGAAATGTTTCTACTAAAACTCCCTTAGGAGCAACGAGGAGATGACAGAGAGAGAAAGGATTCAATTTATTTTTTTGCCTTTTATTTGATACTTGGCAGAAGAGCAAAACGACCAGGACTCAATGGGAGAAAGGATTCTTGAGACTTTATGAGATAAATGTGAAGATGCTAACATGTGACATTGGTAATGATAATACTCTCCTGTTGGCTTCAATAGGAAAATGCAACACTATTGAATTTTCTTTGAGATCCTTCTCTGATCTCATGGCTTCATATTCAGGAGAGTTAAATAAGACTTATTTCAGATCATTTGGACATCTGTTGTTTTGATCAGAGTGAGATCAATCAGCTGTTATGTGGTTGTTTCTCTTGAGTTGAATTTAAGAAACAGGAGAAAAAGCCTTTAGTCTCATCTTAGTGTTAAAAAGAGCTCATTTGTGTCTAAGAGACATACAAATAAATATGAGATCTCTTCTTGGATTTTGCTTTCCTCTGCGTTTCTGTCTCATCTTGAAATGGAAAGTTGTATGTTTGATCTTTTTTAGTATTGAATTTAGTATTCTGTATGACTGCTTTTGTATTTTTTTTCCCCCTTCAGACATCAGTTTTTATTACATCATTTACTTGTGTCTCTTCCAGAGCAGCCAAGACACACTGGCCAACTTTCAGCAGTTAAAACAGGGTGTGTTCAAGATCTCCCTTGATATTCTGAGCCCTCCACTTGTGAAGGTACAAACATTTGAAGCACCAAAGTACAGTGAAAAGCAGTTTTTCCTTCTCTGCAATCTTTTCTATGACCCGATGGGCAGGTGTTGTTCAGTACTGTGCTTTGTACCTTTTTAAGCTTTTGTGCAGCAAGGTCAGCCCTGGCCCCCGAGGTGTTCATAGGGCTGGAATCCCTGGCAAGGAAAGGTCTCGTAGCTCTTACAAGCTGTCTGTTTTATGATCGCTCTCACATGGCGCGTTGTTTGCTCCATGCCCAGTTCAACCACAAGGGCAGATTGCCTCGATACCCTTCACATGACAAGTAGGAGCTCAGTTGATCTCCGAGTTGGGTTATCTGCTATTGGCTTCTTTTCAAATTCAGGCAGAAAATGAATGCAGGGAAAATTGTGTTTGCTGAAAAGGCTGTCACCAAATTTCTGTCTGAAATGTCTAGTTTCATACTCGCCACGCCGCTTAGATGCAGTCACAGGTGCTTCTGCAAGTGTGGGATATTGGCTTGACTTCTGTATGTCATGGAAGGACATTATGCAGCATCATAGTCACGAGAGAACTACATTTTAAGGATCTAATTTAAAATCTAACCTGAAATTACATAGACTCAGTCAATTCAAATATATGAGCAACACAGGATATTTTACTATACCAGGTAGGTGATAGCATAGCAACAAGGCAGACCCACTAAAATCCCAGCCCACTGGCTTTTGCCTTGAGCCTTAATAAATTTAAATGTAACTTCAAATATATTTTGTGTAACTCCTATTGCCAGTCACGCCAGTCGGGTTCAGCTGATGCCTGAAGTTAAGATAAACACGGCTCTGCTGTGTGTTTAGCCACGTGTATAAACAAACATTGCGGTCTGGCCTTCTGGAGCAGCTACAGTATTTTGGCTGAACTCAAAATAGTGAAGCGCATGTGACGGACTACCATTCCGAATTTACCCACGTCCCCCTGTGTGTCACGAGCAGGTGTTGAGTTAGATGATTGGACGAGAAGGGGGCAGGTCCTTTCTCTGCCCACCCTCTTATTTTAGCTCAGCCACCGCACGTCACCTCATGAGTGCCTGCGTATGCAATGTCTCTGTGTTGAGTCCTGAACTATTGGCTGTTTGACCTGCAGGATGACAAATGTTCTCCATTGCGCAACATCTAAGGACATTATTTTTCCACGTCCCACTTCTGTTCACTTTTTGATTGACGTGAGCAGGATATGTTAGTTTAAAGGTGCACTTGTTGGCCTTTGTTTGGTTTTAGTACAGCATCTAGTGATGGCAGTGGCTGAGTGCACACGTTAGCTCATCAAGGTTGTTTTGGCTTTGTGTGTACATGTTTGTACTTCAAGATGGCTCTAATCAAAAGCCCAGTTAAATGCACTCAAACTACTTGGGTTATAATAACCTTGACAGAGAATGCAATTCTGTATCATTTTGTGATCACCTCCCATTTGAAATGTCTCTCTCTGAAACCCCCTCAGGAGCAAGGAGGAGAAAACGGAGAGAATTAATGACATAAATGTGAAGGTGCTACCATGTGATGTTTGAGAAGAAGAGTCCAAATCATAGGAGTCATAAAACATCATATTGAGTTTTCTCTAAGATCTTTCTCTAACTTCATGGTCTCATACGTGGAGACATATTCAGGAGAATATGAGAAATGGGAGAAAATGCCTTTCATCACCTCTCTTTTTGGATTTTGCTTTCCTATGTGAAGTCTGTTTTGCTTGAATGTTGTGGATGCCTTCTGTCTGGGGCGTACTCTATATAGATCCTCAAAAGGTTTTGTTGTGTAGCGGTAATATTCCTCACAAAGCACCTCCTAGGACTGATCACGGATTGTTGAGGATCATCATCCATGACAAGACTGATTCTACATCCCAAGTCTTAGTCAGCCTTGGTTTATCTTCTTTGATTAATTTAAAGAAGATTTCTATTCTAATGTGCTTAAGTCATACTGCAAGAGGAAGAAAACGTAGAAGCAGGTCATATTTTTACAGCTGTTTTTGTTTTCATGACTTCATCACAATCCTGGCTATAGTGAGTGAAGGAGGGGGGGGGGGGGCGTAGAGCATGGCTGTCATCACAGCTGCTCTGAATCCCCAGGTCATGTGACATGTCACCATTCTATTTGTGAGCCAGCCTCCTGAATGGGTCGTCCTCCCAGAGGTGTCTGAACCGTGTCAAACTAGTTCATGTCAACTTCCCACTCGGCTGCACCTCTCTTCATCTCAACACCACGGGAACTTAGTCTGAACTATGGAGAAAGTTGCTGAGTGGGATTTATAAGGAAGGTAGAAGAGTAATTGTGCACATAAGTGAAGAACGAAGATCCTGTTTGTTTCGTTTGGTGTTTTTTAAAACTTAACGTGAGTACTGCTATGTCACTGCTGTACTAGTTTATCCAACTGGATGTTTGATCAGACTCATGATTGTTTGCTTGGTCTGGACAAACTAACACACTGAGATTATTTGACAGATATTGCAGTTATGAAGTCACTGGCAACATGGTGACTCTACAATGATGACTTCTGCTATTGGGCTTGGTACTGAATGCTCTGCTCATCAATCAATGCCAGTCAGACGCTGCTTATTCTTCCTATTTGTCTATTATATAGTATTATGAAAAGGAATTTGAAATGGCCACTATCGCAACCTTTGTAATATAAATTGTCTCCTTTTTGATATTACAAAATCAATTCAAGTTATTGTTCTTTGGACGTTATTTGACATTTTGACTGAGGATTCCTGAGAAATATCAGCCACTGTGTTAAATCTCCAGTGGTCTCCTCCATACTGGGAATAACCTGAAGAGGAGTGCGTTTTAATAGGGTTCAAGCCGGCCTTCACGTTTGAGTTGTAGGGAGCTGGGGCTATATTTCTCCAAGCTGCCTGCCCTCTAATAATCTTCCCTAGGGAATATAATCTGCAGAGGAGTAATATCTTCACAGCACTTTCACCCTGTGCGGTTCTTTAAAAATTGAACTGGGCCGTATATCTCGAGTTTATCCACGCTGTATATTCTGATGCAATGGTTTTCAACGGCACTGAAGACATTGATGTAATTGGCACAAACAACGAGTCACATTTTCACAATAGAGACGAGTAAACTAGCTAACTAGAGCACAGATCCCTCGACGCAAAATACCCTAATAATAACATAACAAGCTTTGCCATTTTTGCTTGAGAACAAAAAGGCCTTATAGCACCGGTTGCTAGCGTGCACCGTCCTTCATCATTGCGCATTGAAAATGAGTAGGCGGGACGGAGGATATTGGGAGTGTCCTTGAACTGGTCATGTGGAGAGGGAGTGTCCAATGGGCAGGGAGCTTTGTTGTATGTGCCGTGGGAAAGTGAGTTTGGATGCCATTAGTCGTCGGTACTGATCAACAGATATAGTATCACTTTGTGCTTTCAGGTAAAATCTCTCTTATTGTCCATTTAAATAACTGTCCAACATCCGAGCCAGGTTTCAACGTACTTCTACGTTGTTAGGAATAACGCTAACAACCTTGATTTCATGCAGTTGTAGCATATAGGATGGGGTATTTATTTTACTTAGCTGTCTCAAAGCCCCTGACATTCTCGTCTTGTTTTGTGTCAACAGGCGAATTATCCTCCCTAGTGCCCCTCGGAGCAGAGCCAAGTGCCGGGATGATTCTGGCGACGTTGAAGGGCGTCGGGAAGCAGCTCCTGAGGGTGAAGGTGGTGGACTGTAACACCGAAGACTCCCGCTTGTCCCGATGCCTCAACACTTTCGACCTGGTGGCCTTGGGCGTGGGCAGCACGTTGGGCGCCGGCGTCTACGTGCTGGCCGGCGCCGTGGCCCGGGACAATTCTGGACCCGCCATCGTCCTCTCCTTCTTAATCGCCGCCCTCGCCTCCGTCCTGGCCGGTCTGTGCTACGCCGAGTTCGGGGCCCGAGTCCCCAAAACTGGCTCGGCCTACCTCTACAGCTACGTGACCGTCGGGGAACTCTGGGCCTTCATCACGGGCTGGAACCTCATCCTCGCTTACATTATTGGTGAGACACTTATTAAAACGAAGTGATTTCCGTGGCTACCGTGCCAGATATTACTTGGTAAACACGATTCCTCTTCTTTACACAGGGACGTCTAGCGTGGCCAGAGCCTGGAGTGCGACATTTGATGAGCTGATTGGACGGCAGATCGAGTCGTTCTGCAGGCAGTACATGACCATGGATGCCCCGGGGTTCCTGGCGCAGTATCCAGACATATTTGCCGTCTTCATCATCATCACTCTGTCAGGTCGGTTCACAGCTCACAGCGTATTTCCCCTTCAGACATCTTAATATTTATATGCTTCATCTCTTTCTCATCTCTTTTTTTTTTTGTTTGTTTTTCCAATATCCTGCAGGACTGCTAGCGTTTGGGGTGAAGGAGTCAGCCATGGTTAATAAAATATTCACCTGCATCAATGTCGTGGTGTTGGTGTTTGTGATCATCTCAGGCCTGGTCAAAGGAACACTGAAAAACTGGAATCTGAACCCTGAAGAAATCATCAATGCCACCACAAACTCGAGCTTTAAGTCAGTGTCTGAATTGGAAAGCATCTTTATTTATTATCAGGCTGACAGTCTGTTGTAGTTCTGTTTCTCACCACAAGTGAGCCGATTTTCGCCTTCCTTTTTCTTCCAGTATGTCTGAATCCTATCTATCAGAGGAAAGTCTCGGTGAGGGGGGCTTCATGCCATTCGGCTTCAGTGGAGTCCTCTCTGGAGCTGCCACCTGTTTTTACGCCTTCGTAGGGTTTGACTGCATTGCCACTACAGGTGGGAGGAAGTTCTGTTTTCTATATCAACTGCTCAACTGATGTATGATCTTTGTCTTCTGACATCTCCGGTTGTGTTTCTCCCCCCCCCCCCCCCAGGGGAGGAAGTGAAGAATCCCCAGAGGGCCATTCCCATTGGGATTGTGGCCTCCCTCCTTATCTGCTTCGTGGCCTACTTTGGTGTGTCTGCAGCCCTCACTATGATGATGCCTTACTACATGCTGGACAAGAACAGCCCCCTGCCTGTTGCCTTTAAGTATGTAGGCTGGGAGGGAGCCACTTATGCAGTGGCCATTGGCTCTTTGTGTGCCTTGTCAACCAGGTAAGAGGCCTTCCTACAGCCTCTCAGCATGAGAGGCGTGGAAGATATGTTGTTAATCGTCTAGCATGCGTTTTCAGGAATGAGTAATCCACGTATAGTACATTGTTTTAATTCCATACTTAAAAAGGGAAAATTCGGCTTCAAACCAAATTCACATAAATTCACACAGACGGTTTAGTCAAGACTTGTGAACGTGAAGTCTCTCCCAAAGCTAGAAAGACAAAACTCTTGATGGTACTGTCGAGGTACAAACTCTGAAGCTTGTCGGCACAGTGACAACCCCAAGGGTGATTTTAAACATTGACACATTTTTTTTACTGTTAGCTCTACGATGAATACAATCTGCATATGAAAGATCAAACAAAATGTTCACTAAATCCAAAACAAATAATTGTTCAATTCATTGCCAACGGAGCTTCAGGTATTATTTTGATGCTGTGGCAGATCACAACTGGATCTACTGGTTTCTAGCTATGGAAGAGATTAGTTTATGTACACAGATGCATGTGTTCTCTAGTTTTGGGTGCGTTTTTGCTTTAAGGGGTGTGGATTTTTATCCCTCCTGATACCCCCCCATCCCCTGCTGCTGTTCTAATGGTGTGCATTCACTTGCACGGCATGTTTTTCTCTCTCTTCCCCCTATTAGTTTACTAGGCTCCATGTTCCCAATGCCCAGAGTGATATGGGCCATGGCAGAGGACGGCCTGCTCTTCAAAGGTTTGGCTAAAGTCAACGCAAGAAGCAAAACCCCCCTAATGGCTACATTAATATCCGGAGTTGTGGCAGGTGAGGGTCAGGTCCTAAACCCACTAACTGGTTGGCTTTCCTCTCGCAGCCCTACACACCACACATGGCCTCAACTCTCGGCCCCTCAGCCAAAACCGACATGGACACGGTGCAGATAGGCCTGGAAATTCACAATTTGTTCCTTCACTCTCATCCACTGCCTGTACAAGCCTGGCACAACAGCATCCTGCGTTGTTGTCGGGGTGTTGAAGGGCAGCAGTTGAGGCCTTGTGTGACGCCAGCTTTATATTTCACCAGCATTATATTTGAGTTATAAATCTCTGCCTCCTCCTTCCTTCACCCCCTTGGCTTAGTCTCCTTGGCGCCATGTTTCCACTGCCACGCATTATCTTTTCTATGGCTCACGACGGGCTGCTCTTCTCGTTTCTGGCGCGTGTCAGCGAGAGGAAGACGCCCGTCCTTTCCACCCTGATGGCGGGGCTTATGTCTGGTAGGTTGGCCGAGAGGTGGCCGATGGCAAACAGTGCCCACATGTGGAAAGGAGGCTGGTGGGAATATCACATTTGGTTGAAAATGAATTGAGCTGTTTATTAGTGTGAATGGATACAGTATTTGTATTGTAACTGGTGAAGGTGCTCTGTGTATTTTAGTTATCTGTGCAGTGACTCATAATCTGCATCAGTTTGAAGAGTGGTATCAAATTGCTGATGTCCTGTATCTCTCTGTTCTGCAGCGGTGATGGCCTTCCTGTTTGACCTGAAGGACCTAGTGGACCTGATGTCCATCGGCACACTGCTTGCCTACACACTGGTGGCTGCCTGTGTGCTGGTCCTCAGGTAAGTCCACCATGCACCCCCTATATTTGACAGAAGTCTGGGGATACACTAGCGGATTATTAAGTGTACAGCCCACCTTGACCACGTCGCTCCCAAATTCTCTTGTGTGTTTTTTCTTACGTTCACACTGTCTCGCACGAGTTGCAGCGAGATTGGAGCTGCTGGCATCAGTTGACGTTTCAGCTACATTGTTAAGTGTGTGATACTCTGTCCTTGCCTAACCGTCTAGACAAAATAACTCGGTGAAATCTGTCGCTTTGTGTGCGTGATGCGTATTCAAACTCAGTAGAACAGCCTTGCAATGTTTCCCTAGCCTTTAGCGCAGCACAGCACTCCTGGCAGCGCTACCGTTTCTTTGTGTGGTGTTGACTGTCATGGATAAGGAATGTCTTGTCTTTGTCGTCTGAAGGTACCGGCCAGACCAGCCCAGTGTGGCCTACGAGATGGCCAACACGCAAGATGAACCGGAAAACGCCGAGTCCTTCAACGAGGGAACCGCTGGCTTCTTGCCGGATGATGTCTTCACCATCAAGAACCTTCTTTTCCCTCCAAACACAGAGCCCTCGCGGCTGTCCGGTTTAGCCGTCAACATTTGCACCAGCATACTTGGTGAGGCGCCGCTCAGGACACACTGAATGAAAATGCACCACCTCCCATGAAGAATTCCCCCCGAGGATCAGTTCCTGTTTTGTCCTCTCATTTCGCTGTTTCTTTCCCCTCCAGGTGTTTTGGTCTGTGTCTTCTGCATCGTTGCCTGTTCAAGGAGGATTTGCAGCCTGGTCATTGGCCGTCCTCAGCATCATCATGGTGGTCTGTCTGATCATCACCTTTATTATATGGAGGCAGCCGGAGAGCAAGGCCAAGCTTACCTTCAAGGTACAGCCCGTTAATGCACTTACACCAAAGTGCTTTTCACTCAGGGCCCTGTTGTAGTGGAGGCATATGGCATTGTCAGGATTGTGATAAACATGATGAGGAAATCACACTGGAGAACTCAACAGCCCATCTGCAGACCTGGGAGATTCACAAAAGAGCCAAGAGCCTGCAGTTTTAGTGTGGTCTAATTGCTTTAGTCTAAGTGCTGTAAAATATAATGAACAAAGTGAGCATCACTGAGCAGTCCTGCACTGCAGACTCCATAAACACCCACAGCTTGTTAAGGTCCACCCGGCAAAATTCAGAGACAATATTGGGCAAAAAATGGCAGCGTAATGAGAGAAAAAGCAAGTTGTCTTTTTAGTTTATAAAAGTGACTTTGTTTTTTTAAATTGTGTCTTAAAAGAAGACACAGAGTTAGCTAATTATATTTCCTTGGGCGAGCTGTTCCACAGTTCAGGCCCCGAGTCGCTATTGTAGTCTTGGATTTGACGTTTGCTTGCTACAGTTAACATTTACTTCCACTTTTGCTTCTAAGGAGAGTGGATCTCCTCTTAATGTGTAAGCACATTAAAAGCATCTCTCCTGACAGGTTCCCCTGCTGCCCTTCCTCCCAGTCGCCAGCATGTTCATCAATGTCTATCTGATGATGCAGCTGGATACAGGCACCTGGATGCGCTTTGCCATCTGGATGGTCCTAGGTACATTGCTTTTTTTTTTTTTTTTTTTTTTTTACCATCAATGCCAAATTGCCTGAAAGCCTTGCCTCAGTATAGCATTTACTCTGTAATTCTAAAGTGATGAAAACTGTCATGTCATAGTCATGTGAGTTATAAAACCTAGAAATAGAATTATCTCTGGTCAGGTTGTGAAGGGGAATTGTTTTTTTCATCAATGTTTCTACACCATTTCTAGGTTTCATTATCTACTTTGGGTATGGTATTCGCAACAGCAACGAGGCGGCGCTGAGCAGAGCCAGCCCTGACACCTACAAACCGGCCTGCACACTCAATGGACAGCCCATGGCCATAGAGAAGGAGGCCTTTCTGCACAAGGGACAAAATGCCACAGGAGAAGATGAGGAGTCCTGAGGCTCTCTGGGTCTGTTCTAGATATTGAAACATTCACATCTGTTAGATTTATTGTATTAAAATGGCTACGGAGCGGTGAGTGTCCTCACTGCTGCTAAAACAGTTGCAGGATGTGGCTGCTGGTGTCCAGATAAGGAATATGTTTGAGATGTTTGAGAGAAGCATTTAGGCTGATTCGATCTTAAGGCTAAGTACAGACCTTTTTAAAAAGGCAACAAGAAGAATATGCATCCCTCTGAAAAATAAATGTATTCAAGGGAACTGTCTCATAGTCAAGCTGAAAGTTATTTTTGCACTTGATCAGTTTCCCCAAAGTACAATCTGTGGGGAACAACTCAAGGCAGTGCACAAATACAGAGATATCTATTGTACCACAAATGTTTATTCTTCATTACTTGAATCCAAAATACAGTATATTACTATGATGAGCCGCATTGAGCCTTAAATTATTTTATTATGTTTTCATGAAAATTCAGCAGCTATGGCCGCACATATTAAGAGGTATATAGAATTGAAGAACTCTTTTTATTTCATGAATCACAAAAAGCTTTTTAAAACATTTGAATGAGGTCCATCATTACCTTGGTCAAAATTTGCAATGAAGAGTTCAGGACCTCGGTGTGTGACATGGTAAACATAGTATCACTCTATCCAGTCCTTGGTCCATTACTGTCAATACCTGATAGCCAGGAGGCACAGTGCTGGTTGCTGTGTCCAAATCTATTCTCAATCCTAATCCCTGTATTCAGCATTCAGAATAAATGACAATAGCTGCATCACATTTACCTCAGTCGCTCAAATCCTCCTAATGATCATTCTCAAACGGGGTGGAGCATTTCAACTGTATGTGACTTGTGATACCTTTGCACCTTCTTGGGTGTATATGTACAGTACCAGTCAAAAGTTTGGACACACCTGTTACTGTTTCTCATGATCTTCTCATGACATTTTGATATAAAAGCTTGATGCTTAAATGCTTGAAATTTTCTTAGACAAATAGAGAAGTTGATGCCTGTGTATGAATTTATTTTCAAAACTTACATTTTAATTAAATTGAAATGCACCCCCAACAAGTAGTTTTCATTTAGACTTTAGAGGTGGAGAATGTTGAACCACAATGATTAAATCATCATTTTAAACACTCACATAGTGATTGTGGCCTTTAAAAGTTAATTTGTGGAATTTCTTTGCTTGTTAATGCCAAAGGATTTCTACTTTGAAGAATCTAAAATATAAGATAGTTTTGATTTTTTTTTAAAATTTTTGGTCACTGCATAATTTCACAGTTTTGAT
Source organism: Hoplostethus mediterraneus (assembly GCA_034670385.1). Classification (NCBI taxonomy): domain Eukaryota; kingdom Metazoa; phylum Chordata; class Actinopteri; order Trachichthyiformes; family Trachichthyidae; genus Hoplostethus; species Hoplostethus mediterraneus. Next base: position 3,489,490 of record JAXDDW010000019.1, on the reverse strand, counting down.
GACTTTACTATTATTCTAAAATAGTGGAAAATTGTAAAAAATAAAGAAAAACCCTTTCTATGAGTAAGTGTGTCCAAACTTTTGACTGGTACTGTATATCTCAAAGATACAACCTTGTGTAACCTTGTAGAAGTGATGCATTTTGTGACTGAGTGAGGGCGCATGGAAAGCAAGATGCTATACCTGCTCTTAAATCAACAGTCTGTCTCAGAGAAATGTGGTGTGGTACTCTAAAGTAGTTGGTTCTTTCTCTGTGTAAGAAGGGTTGATGGTATTTGGGTTTGTCAAACACAATACAATCTCATAGTTAGAATTTCTGGGGGGGAAATGCACATTTTCTATTTTAACCATAGAAAATGCACATGCTGCTATTGCACAATATTGTATTTAATGTGAAACGATTTATCAGCAACTATAGCAGAGAGCCTTTCACCAGTATCACCATGGAGCTGTTTTTAAGTGCCTCAGTCAACTGCAAACCCCACAGAGGTGTGACTAGTATTGTCAGATATTCAGGTTAACTGTATATAAGGCACACTATGTATTTTTTTAAAAAAGGCTATATTTAATTTTAAAGAGATATATCAGTTTTAGTTGATCATGTCTACTTTTTAGTACACATACGGGATGATACACCGATATTGAGCGCCTGGGGAATCTGTAGTGACGATACTCCCTCACTTTCATTTTGAAGATTTAAACCAAAGATTGAGACTACAGTGTAACCCAAATGATATTAATATATATATCATGCCAGTCAATTATATAATGATATTTATATATGTATTCTAAGTGAAACCTGAGTGAGTACAGATTCTCAGGGCAGCTAAAAAGTGACTTAAGTCATATTGAGGTATGCATGTTGAGTAAAAATTGAGACTCTGAATGTACGATCTGTAAAATATCTCTGTATTTTTTTTGCATTAGTATTATGCATCACTGTTGGTTTGGAGCCAAATTATCAATATTTGGATTTTTTTTGGCAGTGCCAGTGTAGATCTTTCCATACAGTCAATAGCATTACAGTACACACCCAAAACACATGGACTAAATTATTTTGTATATTTAAAATCTTTGTCTAAATAAAAAAAAAAGTGCAATGTTATTCCATTTTAAGATGCGTGAACAGTGTCAAACAAGATGATGTTATACAAAGACACAGTTTTCTGTTCACCACTTTTATATTTTGTACATGCTTTTGTAATATGTCTTCACCCTTGCAGCAACTAGTGTTTGTATCTGGGAGGTTTTTGGGTCAAGATTGTCCTCTTGTCTTTAATTCAGCTTCATTGTTTCAAAACACTATTATTCAGCATTTTATCTCTGGTTTTGGTTCTCATGTGTATGAAGAGTTTTGACTTTTGTTTTTCCTTTTGCCACAGCTGTTTACTTTTATTGTATAAACTGTTCTCAACAGTCTCAACAGTAAAAACTGTGCAAAACCGGTGTAGCTGTTTAATGGATGTGTAATATACTTGTCTGAAAATGTCAAGTAAAGAGTAAAATACAACATGTCATTCATCAGATGAATACCTTACCCTACTGGCTTCATGTTGATGTTATATTACGCATTACTTCCACAGACATGGATCTTGCCTTTTCTTTTCTATGGATGGTGATATTAAAAGGTTAAAAGGTCATGTGAGGATTCAGCCTCAGTCAAGAGAAACTTGATTGTCTTTGACACTGTCTATTTTGTGTAAATCTTTGCATGCGCTAAAAAGTATAAGCCTGAAGGAAGATTACTTTATAGTACTGCTGAGTTAAAAATACTACTATATTACAAGGGTAAAGGTTGCTAAAGTGGTAAAGATTTTGCAGTCATTCAGCATGTATTGTCTTGTTAGTGGTTGAGGTTTGTCAAGTTACTGCTGTAAATAAACAATGCTGAAAGTTAAAGGCACATTGTCTCTGATTTCAGAAGATATACTTAAAAGTGTGGTTCCAGAGGCTGGTACTTCACTCTGAGGGTTTTGTACATGTGGATGATCCTGAATCCAAAAGACTTGCACCCTGCACAATTGTTCAGCAACATTGAAGTTAGAACAGAGAGTGAATGACGTGTGAATGTCAATTGAATCCGCTTCATTGGCATAAATGTTACATAAACAGTGTTTCAATGACATGAGAAAATAACTAGTTCAAATATTGTGTGTGTGTTAATGAATGTGACTGTTAATGTGACTATCCGGTGTTTCTGTGTGCACAGGGCCGGGTGTTTCTTTACAAAGAGGGAAAAAAATTTACTAAAACGGAAACATTCAAATAATGAATCCGAATAAACATAAGCACACGATTGCTGCAGGCTGGATGTAGGAAGAACAAAGCTGCATGACACTCACATAATTACTGCTTATCTCGTAAATTCAAATTCAGAATGTGTGCACTGGCTTGAATGTAAGAATGTGGTTAAACGCACACGAACATGTAACTGATACACATATAACATTACGAGGGCTTGGAGCCCGAAGGGAACTGGCATTCTGGATGAACATGAGATCCAATATCAAATAAAAGCTCTTGAGATCTATTAAGTAATGACATTTTTCTAAAATACAAAACCTTATAGTATTAACTGAAAAGTTCAGTTATTGAAGACTACCAAATGTTGGTGGTCACTTCAGTTTTTTAAATGGTAGATATTGCATTCACCTATAAGAGTTTTTTCCAGGTTTTCTTGTAATAAGATGTTTTCTCATAATTAAGAAGTGTTTTGTCATTATTATGAGATGTTTTCTCAGCATTACGAGGAATGAATCACAAGGCCGATTTTTGCAGGTTGTGTTTGGTTGTTCAGTTTCATGACCAGCTGAGAGAGAGACTCTTTTTGTTTTTTTCAGTTCTTGGGTTTGCAGTGTCTGAAATTTCAGTGGGGTTTGATTTTGAATGCATCCAAAATGTGAGTGTCTTCTGATCAGTGGATATCAGCCTGATTGTGCCCTGCATGCTGGTGGGTGTTTGTGGTTGGATGCTTAGTATGTTTCCTACAGAATCCTTGCAGGGCCTCTTTAGGATGCTTGTGCCGTCGTGCTGACTGAGTGGATGCCATACTTGACTTCCATATAAGGCCATCAGTTGGATGACCCCATCATTGATTTTAGACCAAATTCTGATTGGTGTGTCTATTTAGTGAATTTTGCTGCTGTCTATGTAAAAGGACCTACAGGCTTTAACTTCCAGTGTATCCACTGACCAATGTTACCCGAGGCACTGATAGCACAGATATATATTTAATTAGCACATTTGACAATGATTTTAATGAATTTAATCCAAATGTTTTTAGTTGAGTTAACTACACTTGAATCTCTGCCATGCTATATGTTTCTGTTTCAGGGATAGTAATATGATTTTCTCTGTAATCTGGAAGTATTTGTGTCATTTTGACACTATGTTCCTAACAATATTACAATATCTTGATCTGGAATACTACGGCCTCACTATATTGCTTTATTTTGACCAGAAAATGGCCTATTGGGAAAATTGGGGTTTGACTCTCCTTGCTTGGTATCGCCCCACAAAATAAACAGTCCAGCTCTCTACCAAATTGTATCTTACAACAAAACCAGATGGGATGAGTTGAGGGGCGCTCAATCTAAATCTTACAGGATAGGGGTCTGGCCTAATGTGTATTTAATGTCTATTTGAGGGAACTTATTTTAGGCTTCAAAGGGTGCCTTAGTTTTGATTAAAAACTCTGTTGCTGTGGACAAAAATAATACTGATGTAAGAAAACAATGTCTGTGTGTTCTAAAGGATAAATACAGTAATAAACAGATTGGGAATACTGTATCTGAGACTAATTTCCCAAATGCAGGATTCTTTTGATCCTATTTTGATACATGAAGCTATACAGTGAAAACATGTTTGGAAGTTTGATTTAAAAATGTACATAGAATTTATCCAGCCTAAGATGTGCTAGAAAGATTTAAGCTAAATATTGATCATTTCTGTGGGATGGAAAAAGAAACAAACCAAATTTCCATTTATATTATAGTTTAATTTATAGCTAAATATTTTCATAAAATATTTATATAAAATGTTTTGGATTGATGTAGAAAATAACTAGACATATTATTTCACAGCATGTGATGTATTCTGTTAATGGTGTAACTAATAAGTAGTTGGTAATCCAGCCACATTTCTTGCACTGTTTGTATAAAATGAAGAATAAGAATGAAAACATCAAGAAGTATAATATGTGCACATGAAACACCTGGCATTTTTTTCCTCGTTGTTTATTTTTATTATTTTATTATTGAATACATGTTCTCTGTATGAAAATAAATAAAGGGAAAGAAAATGCTTGAGTTCACCTGCAGGGGGCGACAGACGCTCGTGTTCAGATGGGCGTTGAGGCGCCTCTCCTCTCCAACGTCCCTGTTTTCCAGCGATGCTGCAGAATGGTCCTCTGCACATTTTACGGTGGATGCGTCCCTTCCTTTCCCTCGGAGCTCCTACTAAACGGATCATCTGAATCCTAAAGGTAAGAGGTTTACATTTCATTGCCATTTGAGAGCAGCGGGGGCATTTTTTTCTCAATCACAGATCAATCACAGATCACAGATCAACCCTGTGATAATTGGATTTGTTGAATTTGATGCATCCACTGGTGCGAGTATCGGTGAGACTGCAGATGATCATGCTGTTATTATAATCATAATTATTATTAGAATTATTATAACATATATAATAATAATAATAGTATAATAATTATTATTATTATTAGAATTATTATTATGTTGTTGTTGTTATTGTTATTATTTTCATGTCGTATTTATTTATTCCCAAGAATGCGTGTGAGTATTTTAGTTGTAGCCTTCAGTCTAGTTGAAAAAAGAGGTAACCTGGTTGAATATAGGTGGGATAAGCTTATGTGTGTGCGTGTGTGTGTGCGTGTGTGTGCGTGTGTGTGTGTGTGTGGAGGTGTTCATCCACCTCTATGTCATGTTTGTGTTTCCTCATGTGAAAAGCAACAAGGCCTCATTTCCTCTTTTTTCCTGTTTGCGGGGATCATGTGTCTAGATGTTATATATAGAAACCATGAAATGCAGAACAAGGATGATGAGTTTAACGAATGGACACCAGCTCAAGTGATGGATTCCTGCTGTGGTGGTTTGAATGATCACAGTCCTCAGAAGGACCTCATTTTCGTTATTATTATGTAACTGAACAGTGAACAGCATTCATTTTGTCTGCACTGTGAATCATCAACGCTTTTACTCTGAAGGTCCAGAGTACACAGATAGTTGGCAGGTATTAAGAGCAATTAGTGTGTGTGTGTGTGTGTGTGTGTGTGTTTGTGTGTAAACCCATTAGTAAAAGCTCGGTGTACATACGATTCTGGGGTGACACACATTGGCTGGTACTTTCCAACAGCATGTTATGTGTGTCATCCTAGGATGGTGTGATTTTATCAGGTTAGATGCACATCCAGAATGCCTAGACACACACACACACACACACACACACACACACACACACACACACACCTTTGCTAATGTCACAACACAGGATCTTCTGTAAGGTTTGGTTTGGTGAGACAAAGAAGGCGGGCTTGACACGGTGGCAGGAGAACGTGAGGGAGGGTCGAGCCTCCATTTTCATCCACACTCAATATTTCATGAGGACTCCGGTGTAGCGGAAAGTGAAGGAGATCCACAGAGAAATGACAGTCTTGATCTCTGCCCCAGTTCAGAAATACTAAACGGAAGAGGTTTTATTTCACTTTGGAAAGAAGCTGTCCGAACACACACACACACACACACACACACTTACAGATGTGACAAGAGGCGCTGATCAAGGTCTCGCCACCATGTTACATATCAGGAGGCAGCTGCCGAGGTTTGTTTCTGAATGGCGATGGGGGCAGGGGAAGCATGCTCGGGGAAGCATGCTGGCGGTGGGGGAGAGCATACATCTCTCTCAATTTCCCTCATGCCATGATTGTGTCACACCGGGAAATCTATCTGCTGTGGCGGCAGCAGGGAGAACATGACAGGAAAAAAAAAAGGCAGGGAAGGAAGGAAGAGTGACAGGGGGCCAATGCAGGACGGAGCCTATCGCGCTGACAGGCTGCATGTATGTAGCATGTGGGTGGAAATGGAAAATGGGGTGGCACATCTCACATCAGCCACATTGGCCACATGCACTACGCTCCTCTCGTCTTCACCGTTGGTTAAGTTCACACCATGTACAAACAGAATGTTATGGCAACCTGCTCCCTCTTGCCAAGACGACGAGGCTCCGCCCCCCCCCCCCCCGGAAGAATCTGATGGCACACATGAAACAGTCAAAGTGTCAGCAGCACCCACATGCATTATGCTTTGTTGTTGTTGCTTGTTGCAAGATGAAATGCACTGAACAAGAGAGCCACATTAACACCCCTGTCCTGTCTTGCCCTCTGGAGGGAACTAGAACTAGTCCGGTGAACTAGACTTGTCAGAGTGAAAAAAGAACTGTTTTTTTTCTGGTGTGATCCTATTCAGGACACCAAGCAACCAATCACGCAATGCAAGGCTGGTGCCAGTGTTTGAGAGGTCTGGGCTCATCGCTGTGAGCGGGACAAGGACCTTGTGAAGTTGTCGTAGCACCTCTTACATTCTTGTGTCTTACTTCCTGGCTTCACTTCACAGGAAAAATCCACCCTAACACCATTTAACAACAATTATTGATGATGTACCTTTTGTTGTTCGGTGGTGTATTTTTCATATTCCTGGTAGCGTAGACAATGTGACGTCATGCAAGGATTTCTAGCACAGCTACAATGGAAAGTTTGTAAACGTAAACATCAGCTTTTGGTGTCATACAGGGAGAAATCCATCGTAGAAGGAGCAGAGATGCAGAGATTTCTCCACTGACAGTATCCTCAATGGACCATAATGCAATGCAGCCACAAGACAATTTTGCTCTTTGAGTAACGCAAATCTAGTAACGCCTTTTGGAAAACCATTTGCTTGCTGTTAACATCGCTCTCTCTCTACATGTAAAACCCACAGCTGAATTCAACAAGTTCAGGCACGTTGTCTGGCGGTTGTCTAAAGGCATCCTGGGAAATGTAGAAAATCACTAACTGAACTAGAAGTAGACGAGGAAGGCTGAAAGAAAGTGGGTAAATTATAACACTTATAACTCTTAATAATAATAATAATCACATATTGTTGATTTATGACAGTATGAGAGTCCCAAGCGTGGTCACTTCTAGGTCCTCAGATCAGCAGGTTGAATGTTCCCAGGTAGATGGACTGTCTTTAACTCACGAGTCAGGTACAAATCCCAGTTTTAAGCTTCACAACAAGTGAGCCATATCCATCATATCACCCCGTTGCCGATGAGCTTCACCTACTGTACTGTTGTGGCGTTACAGTGGTCTGCACTGTATTGATCTGAGGGTGGTAATCAATTTAAGGGCAGTTTCTCTTGAAACTTCATTTCTTCATTAGTTATCTCATGTGATCCTCCTGAAGCTCTGTGCTATGTGTTTGGTTAGCCAGAGGGAATACATAGCATGATGTCGTTGAACAGTGTTGAATAAATTCAGATCTAGACAGAAGTCCTTTCAATCAATCATGAATCACATGAGCACATTTATTAGCACATAGAAATACAATACAATACTATACAATACAATACTGAGAGCTCAGGAGAGATACACACACATGGGTATGGTATGCAGATCTCTGCCAGAGGAGCCTCTGGACAGAGTTTATAAAGCATAAGGAAAACAAAAATGGGGGGGGGTAGGTTCTAACATACTAGCAAAGTATTACCTAATAAGGGGGAGGAAGAGGTGATGGCGTAGCTTTTACACAATCTGCAAGGCCATGTGATTATTATGGTACAAGGCGTAACATTCTGGGCAAAGGCAGATTGGGGCCCTAAAGTGGCTCCATCCTTAACAGTGTCACGACCACGACATCTTGACGCCACACCAAATGTGCAGCGTCAATCACAAGACACAACGTAAGCAGGAATACACAGGGGATAAGATACATTAATCAGTAAGATACCTAAGGGTACGTAACAGCGATACATACAACCCACACAGTGCTGTACAGGACCTGATAGGGAGACGAGACAGAGAGCCAGGTGTAAGGGGATCTGATTTATCGGTCTCTGTTCTGCAGTGCAGGTGCTGAGGCAGCATTAGTGTGCTAGCCTGTGCCACTGCTGCGCAGGCCGGGTGCTTCAGGCCACTCCCACCTCCCACACTGTCGTCTAAAAGTGTATTCTGCTCAAACGGCACCTTGCACAGATCTCACTCCTCTTGCATCCTAAAGTCTAGTATCTGAAATGCTGATACTACTATGATGCCATCCAAGAGAAACCACGAGGCAGTGTGTTACCACAGTTGACTTGGAGAGCTTTGTAGCAGCGTTTTCTCAGGTGATATGTCGTTTGGGTGTCCCATCTTTATCGGTTCTGTAAGAGCTGGCACCAGTTTGTCAGCCGGTTTGTGTGGACTGTGATTTAGTTCAAAATGTTTGACGCTGTTGCCACGTTTTCAGCTGTGTGACTCCGACTGCTGCTGCACACCGCCTAGAGCCGGACTGCAGCTCTGTCTACTCCAATTCTTCTGTTTCTTCTTCTTCTAACTATTCCAATCTGCACGTGCATGCCTTCTGGAGACGATGCTGGGATTTCAGCTTGCAGATGAAAGTATTGTATCAATCTTTTGCAACAGTATACAGTAGAAGTAGTATCGAAGTTGTGGTTATTGTGGCAACACTACCATATTATTGTTGTAGTATTGTAAAGGTGTGGTATGACATTAGCTGTGAACGAGCCTCAGAAAGGGACAGGTTGACATGATGCTGCTGTAGTGGTCCTCGGTGTGGTCAGGCTTTTCATTGTACTCTGTTGCTCTTTACTGTATATCTAGAAAATCCTCAGTTGAAAGATGATGCATGTAAACAAAAACACAATATGAAGTATTTCTGTTTCCACATCATGTCCATAGCCATTTTGACCACTACTGCACATCAAATCAAAGCTATGTGAGAACATCTAGGCTCCAAAAAGATTTCCTACCAGATCAGCTTTCTTTATTTCATTTTTTCATTTTTTCGGTTTTGGTATTGCTTGTATAGAATCATATGAGGCAATTAATAGAAATACAAAAGCTTCTTATTGACAGCTTCAGTGAAAACTATCTCTGTATAATTTGAAGTAGAATTTATAGCTACTAACTTGACCCCCAAAGTTGCGTGATGGCCAAGTGGTAGCGGTGGGAAAGCTAATGTTCAGGTGCTTTTGTGACTCCCAGATCAGAGGATCTGTCAAAGCACTGGTACAAGAGTCCTCCCAGAAAATAGGTCAGTTGCAGAGATCCGCTGTTATGTGCTTCTGGATGAGAAGATGAAGGGGAGCAGCAGAGATTCAGCACTGCCGGTTCCTTCTGATCTCGAGGCCTAATCGGAAAACCCTCTGTGGTGTTTATTATCAGAACGCTCCCGCTACCTGCTGTGAGTCTTTGGGTGAGCTGCTCTTTTAATACCCTCTGTAACGAGCAAACTTTGGTGCCATGTACACCTTTACAACATTTTTGGGTTGTTTTTTTTAGCAGTGAAGCTAAAATGAGTTTTGACAGTCTAAGATCTCTGAGCGTGTAGTTCCCCTAATGATCTCAGCAGGGCAACTCAGTCCCACGTGTTGCCGGCATGTTTCTTTCCACTGTTAGTCACAGCTTTTGGTATGCAGACATCAGTTGATTCGGGGCTGCTGACGGGGTCTGATTGCAGAGGTCCCTGTCACGTGAAACAGTATTATTAAATGTTAGTGTTATCCATTACATGTCCAGTAGCCAGGATCACTTAAAGCCATGTCAGAGACGGCCTTTCTTACGTATGTACGTGTACGTAAACCTCTTGTGGCGCATGTTTTCAGCAAGGCACACAAACAGCAATCAGAGTAAATTTGAAGGCTAACAGGAAACAGGCTTTCACTGCACCCTGTTCTCCACACACTGTCATTACAACACAACCACACACCTCGTCTGTCAGGACAAAAAGGAGACGCCTCATTTCACGTTAAAATAATGAAGCCTCTTGGATTGTTCTCATCGACGGGTGACTGTGCAGGTTCTCGGTTTGCCAGCGTTTCAAATATTTACAGGAGGACGGAGCACTCATCAGTAAATGTAATAGTAAGGAATGATTCATTGACAAAGAAAATGGCAGGGATTTCAGTTACCGCTCGGCTCACGTGTCAAAATAGGTGACTTCCAACTGAAATCAAAGTGATAGTTAAATGGAAATTTGCACTGATTTGCTTCTCGAGCTCTAATAATATCTAAATGTTATTATACTCACAGGTCGACTTTTGCCGTATCCACCATGCTAGCCCTTTTTGTTAAACCCTGCTTTCTGCAACTGAAGCAAAGGATTTGGGGAAATAACAAACCGCTTGTGAGATTTGCCCCAGTTTTGAGGTTTTATTTTCATGCCATGTAATTATATTAATTAATTATATTAATTTGAAACTGGATCTGACAGCGTTATATTCTGTCACACAGATGTGAGAACGTGTTTGACATTGTTCCTAGTGACCTGATATATGCCATTATATTACATAACTACACCATTATTTCTCTCTCAATGTCAGGGGACTTTGGGAGAAGTAGGGCATAACTCAGAGGAGACGTACGCATTGTTTCTTAATCCCTACAGTATTTCCCGAAAATGATTCAAATAAGTCAACACGGTGAAATATTTGTTCTAAGACATGCCGCAAAAGAAAAAGACAGAGTGGACGCCGCTTCTTTGCAAAAAATAAGAATAAGTCCAACACAAACAGAGAAGTGCATCAAAGGAGTATCAATCATTTACTGTACTTGTCCTTGTTTTGTTATCCCTCTTATTGATTTTCTCTCAAGTCTCCTCAAAAGTTGTCCCGTTGTGCAGGTTGTTTCTTTCATAATTACAGAAAAAAAGCCTGGAGGTTTTTTTGCTTGTTGTTTATGTTCATGTTGCATGAGGTCGAATGTGTTAGAGAAGTAGTACCGCAAGGACAGCCTCGCTCTGATACACTGACGCAGAGCTCGGCTTTTTACTGAGGAGAAAGGAGTATTACATAGTTTACAACACATGTTTACCCTTCATATCATGAACTCGACCAGTCAGTGATTCAGTAACACACACAAGTTAAGAGGCTAGTGAGGAAACACAATAAACACCCACTAACAAGGTGCATGGGATGGGCAGGTAACATTGGGAAAGAGGAAATTCCAGTAATACTTGCAGCTCTGAGATCAAATATTTATTGGTAACCTGTTTCAGCATGTGGCCTCGGGGTTTGTAAAACAGTTTATTGAAAAAAAGCCTACATAAATACACAAGACACACTAAAATCAACCAATAGAATAAGACACAATGGAAACAACAACCAATAGATTGCAAACACATTCAGCCCCACAGAGGCAGAGGATGCGGTCATGTTAAAGCTGTTGCCAAGCTGCTGTGTCTTGTACGTAAGAAATGTGTTGGCTTTTCAAATGATTTGAATGTGTGTATGTGTGTTATGTATTAATACAGCTTTTTAATTTAGTTGTTTTTATTTCACATTTTTACATTTTTGCATTTTTGCATTAGGCCTGCAACTGTTAGATAGTCTGTGTTGTAAAGTCTCTTATTTTGTCTGTCTTTATTCTAACAGGATAAAGACCCCAGATGTCAAATTACTCCATCTTCCAAGTGAGACTTCATATTCAACCTTTGGATTATCAGGATACGGGAGAGATATGTGAAAAATAATTAAGCCCTTGCCACTTCACTATGAAAATGCCCGACCCTAGTGTGGGTAGACAGACTTTTATAGTTGATGCAATGGATGATTGATTTTTCAAGTGCTGCTGAGGGTCAGAGTAAACCCACATCTGTTTGCAAAATGAGTGAGCAAGGAAAAGCCATTGGCCAAAGGCAGCTGAGGAATAACAATCAGCAGGATGTTGTGCTGCCTGACGGCGATGCCAATGCCAATGATATCCGGACAGAGGATGGGGGGAGAACGGGTGATGTCGGCACGCTGTCCGGGCTGACGACTGAAACAGCAGAGCAGGACAAGGTCATCATCTGGGGCACGGACTCCCAGTGTGACGACCTGGAGCTGGCCGAGTTTGAGATGCTGGAGTGTCAGGAGCTGGAAGCATACCTAGTGGAGGATGGAGAGGACTTCGTCGGGCTCGGAGATCGAAAGGAGCTTCATAATCAGCCCTCATCGCGCAACAACGCCGCAGTGGAATCAACAGCAAATGAGAGTAACAGCAAAGAAGAGAGGAAGACCATACAACATGGTGCCAGTGAGCAGGAAGCCAATGCCTCTCGTGTATCTGAGAGCAGAGGAGTGGCTGAATGCGTGGTCAGGACAGAGTGCAGCTCTGAAACCGATGTGTTTGTGTCCTGTCTGTCCACCATGTCTAGTCTGGGGGGAAGCTTGGCCAGCGCTCTGGACACGGCAGGCAGAACACAGACCACGGACTCCTGGCACATCCCTTGTGGTCCTCACAGGACCATCTCAGAAGACCTGACTCTGGCGTCTCAGTCCTGCAACACCATCTCCGACAGAAGCAAGGCGTCTCAAAGAGTGGAGCGGCATTCCCTCTCCTCTGGAATAAGCACAACGCAGAAGAAAGATGTGAATATGAATCGGAATTCAGCGGTTCTCTCCGAGGATGTCGTTTTTGAAGCACAAGTGAGCAACGGAGTGAGTAAAGAGCACATTGAAGATGTCATTGAGAAGCACAAGAAAAACCTTAACCAGAGATATAAACTAGGGAATACTGTTTCAATTGAGGGAGATCATGATAGAAGCACTGGGAAGGCTGTTGATCACAAGGCTTTACACGCCACAACCAAGTCACACGAAGAGAGCAATAAGAAGATTGATAAAAGCACCCAAGCTGAAGAGACTGCTGACATGAACTGCAATCCACAGAAAACAGGTACAAAGGCGACTCATCAGTCATCAGCTGAACCCAAAGCCATAAAGAAACAAGGATCATTTGATAAAACATTAAATAAACAAAATTCCTTTGACAAAACGATAAAAAAGCAGCCTTCGTTTGAAGGCACTTTAAAGAAACAGTTCTCTTTTGATAACAGCGTAAAGAAGCAGGGCTCTTTAGAGAACACCCTCAGTTCCAACTCATCAAGTCTGGAGAGGAGGAAGCCATGGGGAAGCCCTAGTCGACCAGCAGCTCCTGCATCCCCCAAAATGACCTGTTCCCCCAAGAGAAAACCTCCTGGTTCTCCAGCCAAGGTCCAGAGCATCAGAGCTCTGAGCTTGGAGCGCAGTGACTCCCCTCAGAGAGGCACTGGCTCTGCCAAACAGCCCAGCTTTTGTGTGAGCAGTGGCATCCCCAAGCTTGTACCGCCTCAACAGCAGAAAGAACCTGAGACCAGGAGATCCTCTCCACCTCAGAAGCCCAAAAATGTCCGTCCAAAAATCATTACCTATGTTCGGAAGAGTCCTCAGGCCAAGCCGCAGGTGGCCGACGCCCCCTACGAGGCCTCTACACTCCCACTGAGATTATCCTCTTACTCCAGCCCTCCAGCTCATAAAGATCCCAAAATTGGGCCTCAACCCAAAGCTACACCGGTGCTATGTTCCTCCAACCTGCTGTTTGACAAATATCGACAAGACATGCAGAAGGCAGGCTACTACCCGCCAGGCATGGCTGTGACTGGGGTGAAGGCTCCAAGCAACACTGTCCCTCACAAGCTGAGTGGGAAGTCAGAGAGTTTTCATGGAGAGCTGCCTGACAAATACCTGCAGGAGGTGAGAATCTCTTCCTGTTTTTAATGTTATCATCACCGAATCTCTAGTTCGGAGAGTACCGGTGTATTTAGAGCCCTATTCATTCTCTCTACAGACATATGCCGTTTGGAAATAGAGGTTACATTTACTAGTTTTTCATTGTTTTTAAAATACAAACATGAAGTTTGTCAGGCAACATGTTTTATCAGGATTACTTCCTGACAGAGACTTCCATCTCGTCCTGTGGATGTCACATGATTGACAGTAAGCAGAGTGTAATGTAATGTGCACGCTGATATGAAGACACTTAACTCTGGCACAATGAGATAAGGCTAAAACAGAGACACTTTGACAAAGACAAAGTCTCTGTTTTTATAAAAACTCTCCTTCCCCTCTATTTATAAAGACACTTTGAAGCAAGCAATTTTTAAGTCTGTGGAAGTTGTTTTTCACATTGTACAACAATGAATGGCAGCAAATGGCTTCTTCTGAATTGACACAAACTTAAAACATTGGTATTATCTTTTAAAGCTGCACTAGGCAACTATGCACCTTGGCAACTCCAACTACTACTACTACTTCAATACCTAAAAATCATGTAATGTGGCATCTATAAAGTGCACACAGCACACTTATGTTTAACATCCCAGCCGGTCTGTGATGCTTTATACCAAAGGACACCAAAAAAAGAGGCAAAAGATCTAACGTTGGTGAGTCCAGCTTCCTCTGGACGGAGTGCTCCCTCGCTGCTGTTAGTAGATAGTTTGTATTTTCGTTCAATTCGTCACTTCCTGTGGGCAGAGAAATGATCATACCTGATACTAGAATTTCATGTGGGCAAATAGGGTGAATCTACAGGGTCTCAATGAAGGAGGCTGGGATGCTCTTCTCTGTTGCAGCACCACTTTGTGATCTAGGATGATGAAATGTGTGTATCTCTAGTGTAGCTTTAAGTGAAAGAAAAACACTTTGCTATCCATACTTCATTGCTGTCCCTAGCATTTCCTATCCTCATTGTGGAGAAATGATAATTGTTGTATGATTTTTGTGGTGTTGCATCCATAGCACCCTCCCCAAGAAGCAGGTGGTCTCTACCGCTCCCCCAGAGCTCTGAGGCCTCAGCTGGGGTTAGGGGCGGTCACCAGGCAGCCTGCAGCCAAGACAGGTGTTCAGCAGACAGGTCAAAGGGCAGCCACGGCCCTGAGCCAGTCTGCCCAGGCAGCAGGAGGGCCCACCCATGGCAACCAGGACCCAACAGGTGAGATGGCTGTCTGCTGCCTGAACAGGTTCAAAGTGAAATGTGAAGACTGTTGGACATGATGTTTCATTTGAGGAGGTCACAGGAAGAGGAACATGAGGGTGCTAGTTGTGCTATTACAGAGGATTGTTGTGCTTAGAAAACACTCACTTCAACTAAAGGGGACATGAGAGCTTATTTTTACATGCTTCATACATGTACCCTTTTATGCTGCTAACAGGCCAGTGTTTACTCACTGAGTCCATTATGGGAAAATGATTTCCTGAGGGCTTTCTCATTTCCCTTCACTTTCCCATTCTGTGCACATCCATATCAAGCTGCAGGATAATTATCCTCCCTGAGTGGTGGAATGATTTGACCAAATTATTTTCAGTCATGCTTATGTATGAGGCTTGGCTTCTGGCACCTACACTCTTTGAAGTGCAAAGCACTCGACAGCAGTGTAACTCAAATATTCTGCCAACTTGCATTGCGGATTTCCCCCCACTCACTCCATAAGTCATATTCCAGTCAGCTTCCTCATGCGGTGTTTATTTACCTGCCATTTCATCATTGAATCAAGGTTGTCATAATTGAGTGTTGCCTTTTTAGCAACATGATTACTGAAAATGACATGAATTTTACCTTTTTTCTCTCAGGAGATTTGATTGCTAGATGTTGAGTCTTGTTCTGATATATTTCCTGCACGTTCCTCCCCCAGGTTAAAGAGATAGATTGCCATAGTTTCTATCAGAGACAGAAATCACTTTTTGGTTTTTGGTTTCTCATCAGAATGAGCAGATGTCAGGGGCTCATGATTCAATCACTGTGCATTGTCATTCCTCCTGAAGCTATGAGGGAATAAAGATCATGATGCTTACCTTATTTCAGTACAGAGCTGGCTGGACTTCATCGGTAAATCAATTGGGGAAGCAAAGGAATGTCTTAGGGGAAGTCAGTCGTATGAATTACAGTAGAGTAGTGAAGTAGTGTTCCACTAAACGGACGAGATCAGGAATGAGACAGTACGCTTGGCTGCAGTGACACTTGTCATTTCAATGTGATATCTGGGATCAGATTTTATTAGATCACATCAATTGATATGAAAACGTCTGTTATGCATCTCCTGCAGCTTTCGTACTTTTACCCATTGTCCCCCTCCATCTTTTTACATCGTTTGTGTGCATATTATTGCTGGATTGCATTCAGACAAATCCAGAATTACGATCACAATGCAAGCCTGACCACTTCTGGTTCTGAAGATGCAATAGCTGCATCCTGGCGTGACCAGATATTAAAGTATGCATTGAAACAAGTAAGTATGGCTGTTGTCTTTGTCTTGGATTGGGATTCACCCACTAATATTGGAATCTATCTCCAGTAGAGCAAAGGAGGTCGGGGCCCCGAGCCCACCCCCAAGAGCCTGCTGTTCAAGCCGAGCCAGTCTGGCCTCCGTCCTCCAGGCTTCTCCGCCCTGCCGCCTGCCCGTCTGGCCGCCTTCGGCTTCGTCCGCAGTGGCAGTGTCTCGTCGGTGTCCAGCAACCAGTCCAACGACAGCACTCACTCTGATCCCTGCCGAACATCCCAACGTGAGTCCCACACCATGCCTGCCTTGCACACACACACACATGCACACACATATGATAGTGCACTAATGAATGCATTTTCCTTTTTCATATTTTGCTACTCAAAAATACCTGTAATCTCTTTTTTTTTATCATCAGCAGCTTTATCTTTCTTTCTTTAGTTTTATCTATTTTTTTTAATTTTATTTCCTTTGCCTTTATGCAATGAGTCAGGTATTGCTATATACAAAATAGATATGACACATCCAATGAGAGTAATCTGACTTCAGATGCTCTAGAAATCTTTTAGATTTTTATTTAGACAGCTGAAAATTTGCCAAATGTTTCAGACATCATAAGGGAGGAAAAGCAATGTTCAGTTTGATTAAAGGGATACTGAACGTCTTGAAGGCGTGTATATCTTCTCATTAGCTGCCCCGGGTGTTGCACAGTAACCACCGTTTGCTTGCTTTCATTATTCATTCATGTATCACTGGTACACACGTTAAGCCACTGCACCACAGAGCTCTGTGGTCTTTAAGTCACTATCCTCCCACTGCCATCGTCCCACAGTCCGCCTACTGCAGCGCTTTATCTGGAGTATCCTGCTGCTGCTTAGTCCACCAGCATCCCTCACAAACACCCTGCAGCCTTCATTTATCATATATCACTGCCTGGCACATCAATTCAGTTGAAGTGTAATAGAGAAGAAATACCTCAAGCTGTGTTAGAATTCAGTTAACATTATGTTTTGTTTGTAACACAAAGAAGCATTTACTGTACATGGACAGCATATCTGCGCTCATGTTCTACTGTAAACTTCAATCAGACCCTGGCAAACTCCCCACTGGCTGCAGGTATAACAAGTGTGCTAGTGCTTTATAGGTGCTTGGATGGAGGGGCGGGGTGAGTGAGTGAAACCACGTTGACTTTAAAAACTCCACCATTAACACCAAAGTGCTGTTGGAACAAAGAGAATCAATGAACAAACTATTTAATTGATGTATCGACTTAACCGCTAAGCTCCTTCCTGTAACACACACCAGCCTAGAGGACATCTACCATACTGCGCGGTGCACTACGACCACACGCTGTATTTCCCTTATGCAGTACTGTGCATTGCAAAAAAGTGCTATGCATGAACCAACCAGCAAAGACCCACAGCTGTTATATATATAGCACCTCATAAATGGTGACTCAGACCAAGCATTGTCTGAAAAACGCTGAGACGTACTACAAAAAAATATTGCTGCGCACTTTCCTCTGTTATATGTGAATTAAAAGAAGGAGGCACTCGATCAAACAGATCACATCAGAGACAGCGAGCCACACTGAAGCAGTCTTTATATTATCCCTGCGTGGGTTGTCTGAATTTCTCTTTCCTGCCACATGCCATCACACTGTACAATAACAGCTAAAACTCTGGTCATAACATACAGTCAATATGCACTTTACATGTTTTTACACAACTCTGTTCACTGCACCTTATATTTTATTTTGCACTACAATATTTTGCTTATTTATACATTTTTATATTGCATTCTATATTGCCATTTTAATATGTCTAGGTTGTTCTTTTTTTTAAATTCATTTTGTTGTTGTTATTGTCTCTGTGTGTAATGCTGCTGCTGCACTGCAATTTCCCAGCTTGGGATCAATAAAGTATATCTATCTATCTATCTATCTATCTATCTATCTAAAGGCCCAAGTCAGATTTCATGAATTCAAACCACCCAAAATATTCAGATAATTGACAAAAATCAATTTGTAATGCACAGATTGTCATTTTAAGCTCCTTTTTTTTACTGTCTTGGGTGTCTCTGTGGCATGTGAAAGACTGCTCTGACAGATATGATGATGATGGGTTAATGCTCGCTTCTGCTCAAGTGTCACCACATTTGTTCCCCCAACCCGCCTTAAGACAGCTGGAGCTCCTGAGCGGTGCCTCTCGCTGCTAGACTACTATTACTATCTCATTTTGGTCTGCAGACCAAACCGCCCTGCAGGATTCAGAAGCCTGCCAATAGCCCGCCAGCAGAGTGGGAAAAAAAAGAAAAAAGAAAACAGCTGTTGTCTCGTGCAGGGTGTGACCTCCCCATCCTCAGCCTCTGTAACCACTTCAGGTCTCTGCGACACTCTCCTTCCCCTCTATTTATAATCTATTGGTCTATGAAGAAGTGCTGCCGGCAGCTACAGTATGTGTCAGAAAGAGAGAGAGAGCCGGGGGTTGTGGTGGGACGGCACAATCTGCCCGTTGACCCACAAGGCATCGTTGACCTCCACAAAGCCACCTGATAGGGCCTTGCTCCAATGTACACTTTATTGGGTTATTTTGTACCCTTTCTAACGTTGGTTCTCCAGAAAGTGGCCCCAGCTAGGGATGAGGATCTGCGGTCATGTGAGTGTTTGGCCAATCTTTTATTGACACCTTTGGCTTGTGTTGTGCTTTGCTTGTTGCAGCCTCTGTAGCTCTGTTTGAGTCACACTGATCAGAAACATGTAAATCACGCCAAATTTGATGTCTTCTTTAAATGCAATTAATACATGCTAATCTACCAGACATTGCAATGCTTGGAAGTAGCACAGACAGCTTGCTCGATGATGTTTCCCGTCAGGCTTTTGGCTCAGGCAGCGCTGCTCTGTTAGCGCCTGCGTACAGCCGCATTACCCAGGGATCCACACCAGCAGATGTTGTGACTGGGCGTGAGTGAGACCTTACCATAATGAACAGCAGCACACTGATGCCGTATCTAGTTCATCAGTCCAGTTAGCAGCTAGTTCAGCTACTTGCACTCAGTGTGGCTGGATGTTGTTAATGACCCTAAAGGTGTTTCCCAATATAAAATGTACCTTTTTCCTTGGGCATACCGTTGAGTTTATGATCCAAATTTAAGCAGGGCATACCAGATCCAAGTCAGGCCTCACAGTAGTTGAAGTAGCCCAAATCTCTTTGCAGTATGTAATGAGTATAACAAGCTCCTATTTTAGCCTATCTTAGCGATCAATCCCATCCCTGTCCCATCCTGCAAGAAAATAGTCCATCAGACATCATTTTCTTTGTAGTCTATATCACCCCTGTGGTGACTGAAATGGTGATTTTGTCTAGTGCACGTTGTGTTTTTTTCTTCTCAAAGGGAGGTCTAATACAGAATGTGAGGTGCAGTGAATGTACAGTGCAGAGCCAAAGACAGGGTGGGAATCTGAAGGCAAACTTTCTGCCTAACATGGCAACAGGGGTTTGAAGCCTCCCTCATGTTTTATGATCTCATTTTCCTGCCCATTTCACTTTCTCTGTTTACTTAGTCCAGTCATAGTTCAGTTATGTACAATAGTTGTCTAAGGAAATTCTCTTATTGATTGCCCTCGTCCACAGTTTGCCCAGAGCCCTGGATTGGGAGGGATTCAATGTGTTGTACAAGGACACTTCAGCAGGGTTGTTGCTTTGTTGCTTGCCAAAACAAGGACTTGAAGTCCTTCTCAAACTCGTTGAAGGACAGAGGCTCCCTATGCCACCCTGCTGCCCCTAAACAAGCCTCTCCTGTTTGCAGTCCTTTTTGTTTTCACCATATTCTCCCATTTTTTAAAGGACATAGAAGGGCTTCCTTGACTTTTTTCTTCACGGCCCAGTTATGTACACTAGGTTGTTCATTGCCTAAAATGAAGCTTAGGTTATTCCCAAAAATCGATTACAGAATTCACATTGATGTCCTGGTTGCTCAAGGGTTTCCCATGCGCCTGCAACATGAAGCATTCAAGTCCAGTTCATCATGATATCATGTAACTAAGCAAGAAATGTGATAAAATGAATCGAACAAAAGAAAAAAACATTTTATTAATTAAAAATATAAATAATTGATATATTTTATTCCTATGCTCTTGTCTGTTCCACATGTAATAAAAAGGAGAATCCAGATTCTGTAACACTGGGACACAAAAAAAAAATACTGAGACAAAAGATTATTGTATTTCACTGCCACAAATAGAAGTATTCTTGTACTGTTTGTTCTGATAGAGGAGAGGCTTTCCTTATCTGGGGTAATACTGATCAGAGGATGCTCGCAGGGTGGATGGATTTGTACGTACAGGGTGGAAACAAACATTTACCAATGTGAGTCAGCCGTTAACCGTCTCCCCTCAGCCAATCAGCTTCCTGCCTAAGCCTCCATTTCTATAGGATGCCTTAGGAGGAAAAAAAAGAAAATGCATCCGCTGACTCTCCCAGGTGAATTGACTCCCTGACTGTAACAAGAGATGCTCTGCTCCCGCCGGAGGTTTCACACAGGCTCTGGGCAGTTTATGATCAAGAGTGGTTTAGTGTTTTCTTACTGATCTTCCTTCATCATCCCGTGTCTAATTTGAGTCGAACAATCATCATGAGATTTGTTTCATTGATAAATCACATGAGCACGTTAATCTAAGTGACAAGATTTATTTTCTTTTTACACTAATTGCTTGTTACTGACGCAGTGCAGGCTTCACTTCACTTGATATCTTTTAAGGATGTAGCCTGGAACAGTTTAGTATTACAGCAGCAGCAGCAGCAGTATCACAACAATATCACACTTTATTTTGAAATGTATTTATATTTATCTTTACTTGACTGAAATGTCTCGGCGTTTTACCTATCAGGCTCCTTGAGTTATCCTCCGGCTCGTTCCGATATGTCGACAGAATCAGCCCACGATCTGAATAGTGTTCAGTTTCGATTCAAGGACACTGACTTGTCCTTCGTTCCCCGTTGAGCGTGTAGAATTCCCTATAGGTTCTGTATGTGTCAACGCTTTAGACCACGCTATTGATTGAAGAGACAGAGCTCAGTGTTTCATGGTAGCTCTGGCTCACAAGCATTCATTAACTAGTCTTAGATGACGAGTAGTGTATAAGCTGCTGGACTCCTCTGTCATCCTCCAGAAATGATATACAGCAAAAAGCCTTTTTAATATAAATCAACCACGACAATCTCTTCCTGTTCAAATGGAGGCAAGTTCATTGTTCTTGGTGTTGTTTTGCTGTTGGACTCCTCATCGCTGCAGTTTCAAAGCCTTTAATATCCACAGACAGCCAGAGGCACAATGTTTAATAACAGCAGCAATGAATAATTTAGTTGTTTTCATCTCACTTTTAATTTTTGCTCGTTGTGATGAATTTCAACTGTGCCATACTCCAGTCCAAGGAAAGCTGGTGATGGTAACTGATGTATGGGTCAGTGGGTAGAGGTTGGCACTATACCCTGCCAGGATTAGGAGTTGATTTTCTCTGGAGCCAACCATACTGAAAATGAATGCACAATAATAAATGTTATGTAAAGACGGACCAGGCTTCCAGATGACACATATATAACATACAACATACAGTATATTGTCTGTCTGTGTTTTTTTTTGTACACCTGTCAAAGGGAGTAATGCCACTTTTCCACCAGTTGTACCATCAACCTCACTCATGCCTGCCACCAGGTTCAAATGAAAAAATACCAATTGTGTGTGAAAATGACTGAATGGCTGCATGTTGAACGTAAAAAACCTCGTACGACCACTCGGTAGAGAAGCTACCTTCAAACGTCTGATAAAACCCCTGACTTGGACCTTCCTCCCGCTCTGCAGATCCCAGCAGTGGCAGCGATGACACGCCCCTCCACGTGGCCTCGGCGTCCCCCAGCGCGGCGTCCCGTGCTCCCAGTCGCGGCGGCCCTCAGCCTCCCAATGCACCCAGCCTCCATCGGCGCAGCCTGCCCCCGCCGCGGTGCTCGCCACTTGGTACGTCTCTCCGCCTGTGGAATGTATTTGTGCTCTATTTTTGTGTGTACACTGCAAAAAATGTATGTAGTATGTATGTAGTATTAAATGCTGAAATCCTCTTTTCCTAAAACTTGGGGGGGCGATCATGTCACTTGTTTCCAGTGCAGCTCAACTTGTTTTGAGAATTTTAAGATATTTCAATTCTCACTGGAAACTGATATTTTCACTTATTTAAGGAAAACAAGATTTTAACACTCAACGCTAAATTACTTTTTAAGATTTTTTGCAGTGTATGGATATTTAGCCTCCTTAATCTCCAGGGACAACACACTTGTCACACTTAGCCCCTTCACTACTCCCCATTCAAGGTCACTCTGTCTGGCTATCACGTGACACTTGAGATAGCGTGGTCAGGGTATGCGCTGGGTGTGGGCGTGGCCTAGCAATCGGAATGTACACGTTTATCGCTGTCACACCTCGAGGCGGCTGGACGAACCGGCGACCTCACTGTGAGAACGCACTCACACCCACGGACATTCTCACGCTGGTATTCCTCCTGCAGTATCTGTTGAGGGAAACTCCAACAGGCCTGTAATGACAGCACCGTAACACCAAGCCTGTTGTGACCATCGCAGGAGGACATAAGGCAAGAATGAAAAGCAGCAATAACTTTTTATTTTAACAAATCAAAAAATCCGAAACACAAAAGCATAATGGTCGGGACGTTCAGCCCAACAGAAAGATACAGACCCAGTGCCTCCCCTTAAACTACCAAAACAATTTGAAGAAACTAAACCAATAAATAAAGCCACAAAAACTGGACTACTCCCCAAAAAGGGAAAATAAAAGTTATAAAAGTGCAGACCCACATGCTGCAGTGAAGCATGCCATCGCTCCCCCTCTGCCCCCCACCCGCCCCACAGGGAGCTTTTACAGGCACCACCCAAAGGCGCCTAAAAGGCAGCTGATCAGAGCAACTGGCAACACCTGGAGGAAGACAGAGGAACAGGGCAGTGCTTAACGATGACTGTGTTTCATTACTGATCTGTGTCCTTGTATTGTGTAATCCACTGAGGAGCCAAGACATGTTGGAAGCGCAGGGTAGTTGAGGTGCTGGTGGGCAGCGTATGTAACTGGACCTGCCTGTGAGTCTTTGCGAGGAATGTCGTTGTGCTGCTTGGTCTAAAACTGTTGGCCAGGCTAGTCGCCACTAGTGGAGAGAAACTGTGTTTTCTGGAGTCAGAGGGAACCGGCCTGCTGTAGACATCAATGTGACATGTCTGATGTTCTTGTCAGCATGTGTGTGTAGATGTTTTGGGTGAAATTGGTTGATGAAATGTTTTTCGTTGCAGTAAGCAAAACGTACATATTACACTATAATGTAATATTTCAGTTTTGGTAATGTTATGTATTCATTATTAGACTTTTCTGAGACCATGGAAGGTTGCAGTGTTCTGTGTAATGTTTGGAAAAATGATATATGTATTTTGTGCAAAAATGTACAGTTAGTTCTGCAAGATTTTTAGGTTAGAGACAGTTTTATAAATATGGACCTTAGTTTGGAGAAAAGTGTCAAAAAAATTGAAACAACTATAAATTTAATAGAGAGTCAAGCCTCCAAAAGTTGAACCAATAGAAAGCATGGAGTAGATCAGGGGCTGCTCTTTATTTTAATATGATTGGTTCGTATCTTCTTTTTAAGTTTCTCCTAATTTCAGAATTCAGAGACATTTAATATATTATTTACACAGAAATGAGATCTTTATTGTGGCTTTGCATCCCAGCAGTGGTACTTTATACTCCTCTGCTGATGTTGGCGTCTTTATTATGAGTGCACTTTGTGCCAGTGACATCTTTACTGTGACTGTGATGTATCAGAGCCATCCAGTGGCCACAGAGTGGATTTCCCAGGCTGTCCTCATGTCGGTGGCCACGTTTCCTGTGGAGCAGCAACTCCAGCTAGTGGTCATTTTACTGCACTGTATCTCACTCACTGTTTTCTCTCTTTCTAATATTATACAATACATACATGAGTTGCAGAGCCTATAATTAACAGACACTTATTAACAGTAGCGGCTAATCCATCTAAATCCACCCAGCGATGGATTTAGATATAACGTAGCTACAAAAACAAGATTTATCTGAGCGAAAACAAATAACAGTGATTAGTATTAAGTGCCTCATCATGAAAATGTAAATATTATTCTCAAAGATACTGAAGTTATGTATTTACTAAACAGCCTCGAGGAAGGAGATCCAGAAGGAAGCAGAGGCAGTGCAACTACCAGCATCCTCCCCTAAAAGGTTTGCAGTGGTTTCGCCCAAGCCTCAGTCCCCCGGTGAGTGCCTACATATTAAATGTCAGTGTGTGTGTGTGGTGTGTGTATACACTTGTATGTCTGCCATTGTGTGTGTGTGTGTGTGTTTGTGTGTTGTTTCAGAGTGGTGCTAAAAAGGAGGAGGAGGCAGGAGTTGATTGAATAAAGCTCCGATGTCTTGTTGTTGAGCAAAAGCAGTTTATTCACATGCAGCGTGGAGAGAAGTACACATGAAGTACTCTGAGTGGGAAATACCTAGACAGTGGTTATGTAGGGAGAGTGTAAGGCAGGGATCTTCAAGGTTACTCTGCTAAACCCAGAGGGAACAGGTTGTACTGTGCAGTATGTTTCTTATTCAGTAGCATTCATCATAATAAGGCATAATTTCTTCCACAATTGCGTGAGCCCACCTCTCTTTTCTATCATCAGTATTGACCGCCACCATAGTGTATTGCACTTCCTCCTCTCTCTGTCTCTCTTAATGTCTCTTTTATCTCGCCACGCTTAATTACATGAGCCACGCCAGCCTGCTGTTGCCATAGAGACCAAGCTAGCTAGCTGTGATGCTGGGATGGGTTAGCTGCTGCAGGTATTACCTCTGGGTCAGATTACCGCCGCACAAGTCAGCGGTTTCTCCTTCTCTGAGAGGCCAGACGAACTGAACACGCGGAGACAGTGATGTACTTTTACATAGCTACTGTACACGTTCTCGTGCCAGTAAAGTGTTAAGAGTTTTGAGCCAGGAGGGGAAATTGTTGCTGATTGGTCAGAAACAGTGAGCAACTGAGTAACAGTAAGTTGGAAAGAGCAATCGGCGATGGTTACAGCCATTTGGATCATCACAGGAAGTGCAATTCATTGAGCAAGATTGGTTGATTGTACATTAAAAACAAAAGTAAACAAATGTGAGTCAAATGTTTAAAATAAATTCAGCAAATGTGTTGCACTTTGCTGTACTGTATTTCTTTATTGGCTGTTCGCCCTGTGATGGACTGGTCACCTGTCCAGGGTGTTTCCCTCCCTTCCACCCAGTGCATGCTGGGATAGGCTCCTGCCCCACCTGTGACCCCTGAATAGGAATAATTGTGTATGGAATGGATGAATGAATGAATGAAAGTCTCTCCCTCTCATGAGTCAGTATTTCTGCTCTCCCTCCCTGTAGTTCGTGGGCGGACAGCGGTGGGCCGTGGTGCCGCTCGGGTTGAGAGAGCCCAGGAGTCGGACCGGGCTCTGGTCCAGCAGCTGCGGGAGCGCTGTGAACAGCAGGCCTGGCAGCTCCAGAGCCTCCAGGCCCAGCTGAAGAAGGCCTCCCTGGGCCTGGAAGTTTTCGCCATCACCACCCAGCATTTCTGCCAGAAGGTAGGCTGCAGCAGAGCCGTCAGACCAGCGGGGCTAAACAGACTCATATCGCCCCTACATGTCAACCTTGAGGACCTCAGAAAAGCTCGTAATCTATTTCAGTCTCTGTGCTTGAACATTTCTCTAAAGAAAGTTTACTAATTTCTCCTGCGCCCACATCAGAAGCTTGCTAGGAGGTTAGTTAGGAGACTTTTAACTCACTTTTGATTTGGCTCGATTGGTCGTGCAGCTGTCCGTCATGCTGGTAAGCACATGACTCGGTGTGGAAAGGGAAAGTGGACTCACCACTAAAACAAAGCTGGAGAAGCCTTTCAGGATGCTGTTTTGTTGTCAGTATCGCTTTGTTCATGAAGCCAAGCTTTAATACCCGAGAACTGAAGACTCTTCAAAGTGTTGGAAACAACACAGAATCAGAGGATCTGGCAGAGAGCGATGGTACGGGGAATACTGAGGGTTTTCAAAGGTTTTGTCAGTACTTAAAACAAAGATAGAATATGTATGAAGGGCACGGTGGCCGTGTGTGTGTGTGTGTGTGTGTGCGTGTGTGCGTGTAAGACTGAGGAGTGTGCAATTTGGAGAGGGGTCATACGAGTCTATCCTACATCTATCATGGCTATTCATTATTTTTGTGTCATCCATCCTTTGCATTTACAAGGAGGCCAGCTTTATCATGGAAGTGAATGTGTTTGATTTGAATCAAGTGTTAGCCTGCAACTTTTCTGCCTGGTGTCTTTGGTGTTCAGCCATCTCCCCAGCCCCACCCGTGGGTTCTTCTCCTCAGTGGCAGATGATGAATGAGATTAGAGCTGACTGCCTGCTTCTGCTTTTAGTCTGAGTGGGTGCCAGATAATGGGGAGAGTACCCAGTAAGCGATACGGGATTTTGATATATATATGGATCTGGGATGTTTCTGGAAACGAGGACTGTGGGCGGACACGGACTCCCCTTTGAAGCTGCTGCTTGAATTTGGCTTTCCAAGAGTAATTGTGATCAAATAGCTGCTTCATACCATCCTATACCTGTACTAAGGAAATTGTGAAAGTTAGCCGTAAATGTTTGTTCCGTTATATTTTCATGTGCCTCCTTTGGTTGCCTCCCAAAGTCGATATATCTGATAGGATTTCCGTGCTGCAATACATCCGTCTCGCCGTAGCACCTCCCTCCCTGAACCGCCTCCCACTACCCTGTAATCCAGCACCGCTGCTCTATTAATCTCCGGTCATACATCACAGGCATCATCCAAAAAAAAAGAGGCACTTAGTGATATAATAGCCCGCAGTGAAGCATGTGACGTTGAACAACAAAGAAACTGCTTCTGATTTTGTTGCTTTCTGTTCATGTTCAAGCCTTGAATCAGTACTTGCATTGACAGCACTGATGGATGGATGATAGTGGAAAGATAAATAATCTCTTATAAGATTATTATCAAATCTGCTTTCTGTGTTTGACTAGGCGATGTCATTTATTGATTTATATATTTTGTTGTATACCTGATTTTGTTATTGGCAGGTCACACATCAGTTTGTGTTCAGATCAGAAAGTGAATTATCCATCTACAGTAAATGTATATTCTTTTCTTTCGGCCAGTTAATTGGCAACATATTGATCACCTCCCTCCCCCATCTTTACTTCCGGAGATGGAAAAGACCACACGTGTGTGTGGGTGGGGGTGTTATGATAGGGCAGGCAGAGCTGGGCTGGTGCCGGCAGTCTTTGTTCTAGGAGGGATCACGCCGGATACACCAGGAAAAGAGGTGAGGCTTCGGTCCTCCCATCTCTCCTCCCCTCTCTTTCCTTTCGCCTGGTTCCCTCCCTCCCCCCCTCACCTCTCTCTCTCGCTGTCTCTCCCATCCTCTCTGCCTCCGTCTGTTTCTCTCTGTCACTGCCGCCTCCCCAGCCGGCTCAGGGATGCTGCCTGCTAGCCTAGTATGGGCCATTGCTGCTGTAGGCTCCATCTCCACCCGCTGCGCTGTCTGGACCAAACGGTAAAAGGCAGCATCTTCTGCTGGCTGCAGCCTTGATTTCGACACTGAGGATTTATGTATGTGTGTGTGTGTGTGTGTGTGTGTGTGTGTGTGTGCGCATGTGTGTGTTCGGGTGGAAGGAGGTGTGGGGGGGGGGGGTTGTGTCTGTTTGTGTGTCTATATGAGCATTATATTCACTTGTTTCCTAGCTGTGTCAGAGCTGCTGGTGAGGGAGTTTAGCTCTGCAGGATTATGCTGAGTCAAAGCAGGCTTCGCTTTTCCCCCCTTGTCCGTCGCACTCTTCCTCTCTCTTTCTGTCAGTGCAGATGCAGTGCTATTACATAATACACTATTGCTACTGTGCTATATTCCTGCTGTAGCGTCTGCTTTAGCGTATCCAGTGAATCCTCATGTGCGCTGGTGTAATTCTGGGTCTCTGTGTGCGTAATCAGTATTGACTGTGACTGATCTGGTGTGGTTGCATTTGCTCATCTGTAAGGAAACACGTGTGTTTGGACTGACTTGAAGTGTTCATAGTTACAACACTCAGGACAAAAAAACAGTAAAACAAATAAGCTGCTGCACATCGGTTATTGTTTACAGGTATATGGTCCCACTGACTGATGGGTCGGGTGTAGGCTTTGGGGGGATTAGTTCATTTATTAGATCTAGCCGATGTCCTTGAGAATCTGCAGCCTCGCTTGGAGAAGCTGTGTTTATTCTTGTCTCAGAAAATGGATTATGTTGCCTTGGTGAAGGATGAATATGAGTTGGGAACATTAGAAATGCATGTCACATTCCTCCCTGGAGACTGGAGGGGGAGGGGGGGGGGGTCTGGGCAGGATCAGGGGGGCTGATGGGTAGGAGCAGAGGTGGAGCTGGGAAATTACAAATGAAAAGCTACTGACCATCCTCCGCCCACCTTGAGGTCACCGCCATCTCTGTCTGATGGCAATATGTTACAAGCAAGACCTTTTGAGATGGTGATGTCATCGCTGCCTAGACACTCATACATATTTCTCTCTCTCTCTCTCTCTCTCTCTCTCTCTCTCTCTCTCTCTCTCTCTCTCTCTCTCTCTCTCTCTCTCTCTCTCTCTCTCTCTCTCTCTTTCCCTTGAGTGTTTCTTGTAAGCCTTGCTTGATCTTTTCTTGATTTCTGGGCCTACCCACTGCAGGCTCGCCTTTAGAGCGGTGATCAATAGTCATTTAACTGGCTGTTGTTTGGCCGCCTCTGTGAGGAAGATGTGCTTAGAGGGTGTCACATCATGAAGAGTCCCAGGGGATCTGGTGGAAGCCATGGCCCCAGCCTCTCTCTCATTTATGCTTTTGGTCTGCAGTCGGTCTGCTCGGACATGGGATGTTATAGATAGTGTGTTTTGGTGTGTAGGGGCATTAGTTGGGGGTTTCTGGGGTTGTTGCTTAGTGAAAAAGGAAGGAATTCAAGGCGAGGCTCTTCAAGCAAAAATTCAAAAAGCCTTTTTATTTCATAGAAAATTCAAAAGAACATTAGATAGCCGTGCTGTGGCCTCTATCAGGCGGTGTGTTTAAGTTTAAATTGTGGCTTGAAGAACGCCTTGGGACTCCTTCCTTTTCCATGAAGTTATATTCTGATTTCTTGCTATTACACAGCATCTTTGTTTCAGGTGTTACAGGTGTACTCCCAAATGATCCGATCTCCTCAAACGTTCGTGTGTGTGTGTGTGTGTGTGTGTGTGTGTGTGTGTGTGCTCCCATTTTAGAGTGAGAGTGCCATTGTGAAGGAGAGGGAACTGTCCCTGGAACTCGCCAGAAATCAGGGATGAAGTGGGTAAGTGGGATGCAGCATGACAGATGCACCGTAGGGAGAAGGGAAGGCGGTGAGTCACTCTCGGCTAGCCTAACATGTATTATACAGAATATTGCCACGAGGGACAGGAGGAACAAGTATCCTCCTGGGAGGCCACTCTGCTGAGGAAAGGCTGGATTTAGTCAAAGATTACAACACAACTGCCTCTGTATACCCTACAGTATAAAACGGCTGCTTCTCGTCATTGTTCCACATCAAATTCTTCATCAAACACTACAAGCCTCTGTTTCTCACTTCACAAAGCTTGTAGCTGCAAGACAAATCGCTTACTCTGGTTGCATCTTCTTGACAGCGAGTTTTCCAAAGTTATTTCCTCCTGCAACTAGTACATGACACAGATTCTGATGTTGCTCTGCCGTGTGGTCCAGCTTTCAGTGTTGCACGCTGGGAGCATCTGCAGCAGGACAAGGAGGAACTGGAACAACGTTTTGAGAGTGAGCTGCAGGGTTTGCGGGCGCAGCAGCAGAGCGAGCTGGGAGCCCTGGAGGAGCGTCTGAGGGCGCAGCATTCAGCCGAGCACCAGCGCCTGCAGGCCCGACAGCGCGCCGAGCTGGAGGAGCTGCGCCTCAAGCAGCAGGAGCAGGTGTGCGCCTTTTTTTAATAAAGATTGGCTATCCGCCAGTCAAGAGAGATGAGGATTAGGTTTTTTGCTCAACGGCTTCATGGGTGGCAGGCTGCAAAATCTGCCTTACCCTGCAAAAAAAACACCTACAAGAATTAAATTAGTGTGGGTTTCCAAAGAGAGTTATAGTGCCCCATAGTCTAAATGCTGTGTCAGGGGCTTTTCCATGCTGCTAAGAATAAAAGTTTGGGGGAGGGAAACACTGAATTCCTGTCATGTTTTGAATTTTTTGGCATGACAGCAGTCAAAGATATCAGCACAAATTATCAGCTTTCATCAGTTTCCCTATAAAAATATCAGAATCGCTCCTCAAAAACCACCACCTACTGAAACGTTGCTATCATTACAGCAAAACTATTTTTTTTTGTAATTGTAATTGGCCCAATCTCGTCCCAGATTGAGGAGATGAGTGAGAGCCATGAGGCATCGTTGATGGAGATGGAGACGACTCACAACGACACACTGGCCACTCTGCAAGAAGAGCATGCCAGGACTGTGAAAAGTAAGCACCACTCTACTAAACTGACTCGTACTGTACCAGGTCAAGAGAGGTAGAAAGTAACGTAAGTCATCTTTTGTGTCAGACTTGAAGATGGCCCATGAACAGCAGAGGAAGTCTCTAGAAGAGGAGTTTGGGAAGCTCAGACTATCACTGCAGGTTGGCAGATCTCCTTGACGGCCTATGTATTCCTTTTTGCAGACATAGCATGACATAGCATAGCATAGCATTTCTGTAGTCAGGGACTCACTCATGTCTGTTTGGTGGCCAGGATCAGGTGGACACGCTAACGTTTCAGAACCGAAGCCTGCGAGACCGAGCCAAGCGCTTCGAGGAAGCTCTGCGCAAGAGCACGGACGAACAGATAGTGGTAATGTGTCACACTGTTGCATGACTACGTACAGTACAACAGGTTGTCTGGTTGGCTATAAGGACTGGTGGTTGTTTCATTCAATGGTGTCTGCTTGTGACAGGATGCTCTGGCACCATATCAACACATTGAGGAGGACCTGAAGAGTCTGAAGGAAGTACTGGAGATGAAGAACCAACAAATCCATCAGCAGGACCTGAAGATCTCAGAACTGGAGAAAATGGTAGGTTCCAAATAGCCGCTAAGGATTATAGGATTATAAGTAATATAGGGAAGATGATACGGACATAATATTATTTAATGCTTTCTTAAAGTCAATAAGAATGCAGCACACCATAAAATGTCTGTATTTTTATTTAGAGAAGATATCCAGCTTTTTAGCGTCCATTGTTTTTCATCTCGATGCCCTTTTTCACTTGTAGGGGAACGACAGATCTTATGAAGAATTTAATGTTGTGCATTTTCTCCCCTGTATTTTTGAGCAGGCTGAAAAGAATGTGTACCTGGAGGAGAGAGTACAAGTGTTACAGCAGCAGAATGAGGACCTGAAGGCCAGAATAGACAAGAACCTGGCTGTATCCAGGTCAGTTCTGTATACAGGAGTTAGGATCCATTTCAAACAATTCAATACAATTAATTTAGATGTTTAGAAGCCACATTGGAAATTTAAAGCCATAAGAGATGTAAAAGTCTATAATTCTGCAGTTACAACTCAAAACTTTTTCAAAGTTGATTTGAAAACAACTTTCAAATCAAAAATTTGAAACTTTTTCAAAAAATTTAAAAATGTTTCAATCCTATTACAATATTATTACTGATGATATTCCGGATACATTACACAAATGTCAGTATGTGCCTTTAACTCTGATATTGTAGTGCCCAACAAAAAAAACTGAAAACCTACAACCATGCAAACTGTAAGTACTTCTACTGCGTTCCAGAGATTTCTGCTTCTTACTAGGAAAAATTCAATGGAACGGCCCTTCAAGTTGAAATGTTAAATAGGAAACTGAATTGGCCAAAGGTAGACACGACATCACGTCAATATATTTCCATTGCAGCTACAATCTATTAAAACACGTAGTACATGATTAAACATTTACATTTGAAATGTAAAGTTGCACTTACAATTGCTAGCATTCTCTGCTAACTACCTAGCTAACATCGCCAAATATCATTCTGTTTCATGGGGAACTGTATTTTACAGTGGGAAAAGAAAATCTCACGGGTGTCCATGTTTCTTCCCTGGTTTTTATGAACTGGACCGCTGGAGGTTGTAATCATGACCAACCAGCTAGGAATTTCTGACTTCTGACTTTGCATGGACCGCAGCATTATTAGCAAGTAGCTATGTTTTAACTTGTCCCCCTCCCTGTTGCTCCTCAGGCAACTGTCTGAGGAGAACGCCAACTTGCAAGTGCACGTGGAGAAGGAGAACAACGAGAAGAAGCGCCTGAGTCGCACCAATGAGGAACTGCTGTGGCGTCTCCAGACAGGCGAGCTGAGCCCTCGCATGTCGCCCAGCTCCACCCCCATCCATCGGGCCTCCTCTGGACCGTGCTCCCCTGCACGCCCACACTCCTACCATCAATGAGACACAACTGGAAACTCTTGACACTTTTATCCAACTCAGCAAGGCATTCAAAAACCCTTGGAAGCTCAATTTTTTTATCTCTACATTGAATGTTCCCCTCCGTAAAAAAGTGTACAATATTACACTGTGTAGATGGATAGAAACAAGTTAGTTTACTCACCTTTGTTACTCGGGAAGGGTCCCTCGTCTGTGTGATGCATTTCCAAAATCAAACCCCAAGGATTTTTATCTCTGACCTAAAGTATTGTATTATTGATCAAGCCTGTGGCTTAAAACCCTCTTTTTTCCATTCAAATGGGATTCTCTTCACTCCACGTTTTCTATTCTACATGAATGCCCCACAAAGCAAGCAGACATACTGAGATACTGTTGTAGATGAAAGACTTGGTCGTAGTAGACTTCATTAGAGAGCAGGATCAGTCATGGTGCCTCATTTCCATTCATACGCCTCCATCTGCATCTCCACCCTCTCATCCAGTGCTCAGGATGACGGATGTATGAGACGTAGGAAACATCAGTAGTGCAACAATGAACACAAGAAGCGCCTTTGCTACCCATTTTCTCCCACCAGCAATGTCTCTCAAGGCACAAGCAATTCTTAACATCGTGAATGAACACAAACTACCTACAGCAGCTCTTACTCTTGAAATAAAAGTCTGGATTCTTCTCTGAGGCTCGTACCCGTATGTGAACATCAGTATTGGATTGATTACTACCTGGCCACCTCACCTCAGTCGACCCCTACTCAACCCCTACTCCTCATCCCCACTTACTTTCTCAAACTGCGAAGCCAGTTATCGCAACTGGCCTGATTTGTATGGTTACAACCACATAACAACTGAGAAAGCCAACGAACTGCCAATATAATGTAACTATATGATTGATTGATTGATTAATTTGTAATTACTGTACATGTATCTCAACATTTTCTCTGTAAAGCATGGACTGTCTTCCAATTATAATGTTCCTGAGAACTTTTGTTTTGGGGACAACCTGAAGCGTGAAGACGGAACAAGCTGTTGGGCCAAAGGTTAACATCACAGCAGTAGTTAGCTCTCATCTCTCACAAAACCAGACCAGAGTCTCTTAAAATCAAACCAGGAAACAATCTTCTTTGTCGTAGAGGATCTTGCCCCTCAGTCTGGTTAAGATTAGTGTAACCATTTTCAAAGTGTAGGCTACTTATGTCTCTTTTCTAACAATAAAAAAGTGTAGGATCTATTGAAGGAGGAAGTAATTTAACAGAGCAGTTCGCCATGTCCTGTAGCTGTCATACGTCTGGAATTAACTGCTGCTAAATTACCCATGAAGGGTGCTGGAATTGTCATGTAATTCTGCTGAAATAGTATTGACTTGAATGATTGGCAATTCACGGGTTGCATATCCATTTCAAGGAAATTATGGGAATGATCTCGGGGAAAAGTACTTCAAGAATGTTGTAGTTTTACCGCTGCAGTGTTACTTCAACAACTTGCCTCCTCCTTTTCTCTGTTCACGATGCATAACTTCTTTAAGTGTACCTTATCATCTATCTTGCCGCCGGCTGGAATTGTCGCTGTCTTTTGCATTGCTAGTGAATTGAGTTGTATCATGACTTCACCACAGACAACCTCATAAGCAACTGTTGGGGGGGAAACACCATTGTGGCTTCCAACCTTTGATTCTCCATTTGACTTTTAGAAAGAAATTCCTGTTGAGAAAAAAGAAAATCTGTGATTTGATAAAAAAAAATGTTGCAGCTGATATTGAAATGAACATGATAACCATGACATGTTTGCAAGCTGTTACCTCATTTCTCATGTTAGAGAATAATCTCAGGTCTTGAGGAGAATTGCGACTCATCAAAGGAAAGCAACTGCCATAACTTTTTATTTATTTCTCAGTAATTGTACTTTTTTTTTTTGTTCGACCTATCCTCATGTTTACATAACCTCTCAGCTCCAGCGTCTGTTTTGCGTCAGATGTCCATTCTGTCGTGTGAAAATATTCCCTATTATTTGCATGTATGGATTTTTTTTAGTATTTTAAAGGGATTAACACAGTCAGCTATTACCCCCCCCCCCTCCCTCCAACACAATCTGGAAATCTGCTGAACCAGAGAGTTAGCTGTAGCGGCGTTTCCTTCACTGTCTTTACATTCAACTTGATCACTGTTGGTTTATACTGTGTACTGAAAGGTAGTGGAAATGTTCTTACTCTCTATCAGGTACTCCAACTGCACTGATTGCCTCTGTGTCCCGTGGACATGACCTTGTACTCATTTGCTGAACGTTTGTCCCACACTAGAGTAGGAAGTATGGTTTACAGTAAAGCCAATGTCATCGAAGGTTGCTGTATCACGTGGCTGTTGATTCTTCTGTTGATTGTTTACAGGACTTATGTTGTAAAGATTGTATTCGGTATTTCAGCAAATCATTATGCTCTGGATAAGTTGATATGAAAGCATGTCTTCTTAAGATTGTCTTGCATTGGTTTTTTTTAATTTGTTCTTTTTAGAGTTTTGTTTTTCCAGAACTGCGACTGTAGCCTTAGTTTGTTAAAATATTGTGGCAGTGATAAGACACTAATGTCTGTACTGTATATGTTGCACTTTGGATTTAAGTATTAAATCACACTAAGAAAAAAGGTGTACAACAGTTATATTTAATTTGGATATATACCATTATTCTACTATTATATTTCTGTCATTGTTCGAGACAGGGCAATGGCATACAGCACATCTGATTTAAAATGGAAAAATTGCATAGCGCAGTAAAGAGTGCATTTCAGTGGTGAAAGTGCAAGGCTGTATATCTAAAACTAAAAACTATAAAACTAAAAGGAAATGCCACTGAACCTAAATAACACAATGCAAATCTGACTTCATTCAGCTGCTCTTAGAGTACAGGAACACTTCCTTCCTCGTCCATCACTTCTTCGTCATGAAATGCTGTATGATATCTATGGGCAGAGGGAAAACGATGGTGGAGTTCTTCTCTGCTGCAATGGTGTTGAGGGTCTGCAGGTAGCGCAGCTGGAGAGCAGATGGTGACTCAGCAATCACCAGCGAGGCTTCCTTCAGCGCTCTGGAGGCGTTCATCTCTCCCTCCGCA
This sequence comes from Hoplostethus mediterraneus, assembly GCA_034670385.1. Classification (NCBI taxonomy): domain Eukaryota; kingdom Metazoa; phylum Chordata; class Actinopteri; order Trachichthyiformes; family Trachichthyidae; genus Hoplostethus; species Hoplostethus mediterraneus. The sequence goes on along the minus strand of JAXDDW010000019.1, from coordinate 3,453,540 downwards.
GCAATAACCTACAAAACACACAGAGGATGACCATTTCTGAGACAAGATTTGTAGTCTCAGCATCCCGTCTTTTTGAGGGTTGCATCTAGAATATATAAAAAACAACCTCTCAGGCTTCAGACATTATTGATCCAATGTTAAATCCTCTTTTGCCCTCTTCACCTTAGCCCTGGCCTCCCGGCTGGCCTCTGCCTCTGCCGCCATGGCCCTCTGCAGCTGATGAGGCAACTTCACATCCTTGATTTCTACACGCTCCACTTTGATGCCCCACGGATCAGTGGCGTCATCCAGGGCTTCCTGCAGATAACGTTTGAATTGCAAACAGTCAAGATCATCTATTTTTTTTCTTAAAAGCTTTCTACTAACATTTATTCAGAACCTTCTCCTGTCTTTCAGCTCCTCGTAAACCTTCTTACCACACTGCTTTGGTTCCTACCTGCATACTAAGTGATATGCCCTCTCTGTCAGATAACAGTTCTGCAAGGTTCTTGGTACCGAGCACATTCCTCAGAGTGGTCTGTGCCAGCAGCCTCGTAGATGAATGGGCATTGGACACCTTGACCACAGCTGAGATGGGGCAATATATCCGGAAGTACACCACACCGTCCACAGACACCGTCACCGAGTCTTTGGTTAGGATCTGCGGAGGAAAAGTGGCTGTGTTAGTGTGATGCTTTTACCATCGTAACCATGGACATTGACCCAGCGATATAGGAGATTTTGAATGACACAAATAATATTCTCATTTTTGAGCTGCTTCATTAAAACAGAAACAGAGAAATATTTACCTCTTGTGGCGGGATGTCAAAGGACACAGTTCTCAAATCCACTTTCACAAAGGCGTCGGTGCAGGGCAGAACAAAGAAAAGTCCTACAAAGGAGAAGACAGGGACCCTGCATTCACTGTATCCATCCTAGTCAAAAAGTCATTTGAGAATCCAATTGGACAACCCTACACCTAGACACCCAGGTGAGAGACCAGACTCTCACCACTGTAGCTGAGCCAGAGGCCAGGAGGTGACAGGTTAACACAAATTTGAGGTTCCAGTTTGCTTCTTTTTGTTATTTCATCAAGCTGTGATAATGTGATGATGACAGTGATTTATAACTTCTGGTGGCACAATGGTTAACACTGTCACAGCAAGAAGGTCCTGGGTTTGAATCTCAGTCCTGGTCTGTTCTGTGTCGAGTTGGCATGTTTTTGGCATGGGGGTGCTCCTTTTTTCTTCCACGTAAAAGGGTAAAAGGGTAAAGGGGTGAAAGGGTTAGTTTTAAAAGATTACAGATCAACATTGGATCGTAGTTTGGAACCCACTTCCATAATGGTCTCCACATGGTATGTTGCAGTACAACAAGCAATACTTTCAATAACGCACCTGGTCCTTTGGGTTTCTTGTCTGAGAGCCGACCAAGTCTAAATATGACAGCTCTCTCGTACTCCTGGACTATCTGGATGTTGGAGACATAACACACCATGGCCATGAGCAAATCAACCAACCAAGGACCATGAGCAAGTCAACATAATGGAGTTCATGTATGTTCAAGGTGAGTGTCGGCATCAGCAACCAAATGTAAAATGATATGCCGATATATCAGGCCAATACTGGCCTTGTATTAAATATCAGGTATTGGTCCCACCTCCGATATGGAGGTTCCTTCTTAACCACAGCTACATTAAAATTACATTTAATCTCATTGCACATTTGAATTATTTATTTGATTATTCAATCATGTTTTTTGTAAAAGTTTTTTTTTTATTGTAATGTATCTCACAATGTATCTCACTTGGTCAAATTAGAAGTTGAATATTGGTCAGATATTGAATACTGGCACAAAATATCAGCAGCTCTAATACAAAAGATATCGCTTTCTGCTTTTACGGCCTCATGTACCACTGTGAATATACTCTACCTTGACACACATGAATATTGTGATAGGGAAGGTGGCTGCAACAAAGATCAGGGATATGATGACCAACAGCCATCCGCAACATCCCAGCCTCCCTGAAGCCCGATCTGTAGAGGAAGTGGACAGCACTTAGCAACTACGTAATGATATAGCAACCCAACAGCACTGACAACAATCAAGAACAATCATCCTAGGCAGTATCAAAGTACTCCACTCTCAATCACATAATGCTGTTAAAGAGCGTTTACGTACCTTCTATGTTGTCCGGAGTGCTGATCTGAATTTTACCCTGAGTAACCATCTCGGTCGTGCTGGTCGTTGCTGAGATCATTAGTAGTGTGCGGGTAGATGATGTAGAGAAGGCAGCGATGGACTTGTTTACCCGTCTATTCTTTCTCCCAACGGGGTGTGGCTTATCCCCTTCCCTTATGGCCTGTTGCTGTCCATGAGACTGTGACACACACTCCCACTCGTGACTCTTGGATGTACCTATTGCATGGTAACGGCCAGGAAGAAACACAGATCCTCACCAACCTCTATAATACCCTCGCATTGGAAGTCTCGAGGTTGAGATCTATGATTTGTTTCTCCATTAGATTTTTATAGCTACACAGAGGAATCAGCCACCTGATGAGTGAAGTTTATGAATAAACTATAGATGGTATCTTGACACCAGGCTGACGAAACATGATAGTTGTTGCAGCCACGAGATGATGTGATCACGTGTCTCCGCTGCCTTTTACTGGAAATTGAAACAACTAGAAACGATGATCTTCACGCGTTCTTCTGTTTTATTTAACAGCCATGGCCATTATTGTCTCCCTTTTCACAGTCTGGCAATGACAACTTCTTCCAAACGTTTCTTGTAACCATCAATGAGCTTCCTGCACCTTCCTGCTAGCAGTTTCTCCCACTCTTCAGTTGCATCCTGCTCCAGTTCTTCAATGTTTGAAGGATTCTTTTGACTGCACATTTCAAGCCTCGCCATAGGCTCTCAATGGGATTGAGATCAGGACTCATCGCTTGCCCCTCCAGAACAGTCCAACATTTTCTCTTGAACCATTCCTGGGTGCTTTTATGTGCATTGTCCTGCTGGAGGGCCCATGACCTTCCATTGACACCCAGTTTTCTCACACTGGGTAGCACATTTCGCTCCAAAATGCCTTGGTAATCTTCCGATTTCATGATGCCCTTAATACATCCAAGACCTCCTGCACCCGAGGCAGCAAAGCAGCCCCACAGCATTATAGCACCTCCACTGTAAGCTTCATTTTCATCATCTGCAAAGTGCTGATCTGCATTGGTTTCATCGGTCCACAGAACATTTACCTAGAAGGATTAGGTTTGTTCAGGTGTCTCTTGGCAAAGATCAATCGGGCCTTCTTGTTCTTCTTCCATGGCCTCCGACCTTAAATCCCTTCTTGGTTCAGTGTCTGGCGTATGGTATGGACTGAAACCATTACATCACACCTCTCCAGGTCAGCTTCCAGATCTTTGGATGTCATGCAAGGTGTTGTTTCAATGGCTCGCGCCAACATTCGACAATTTTCCTCTAACCACCAAGTCCTGGGAGATTCTTAACAATTCCATGAGCAGCAAACTTCGTACTAACATTGTGAACTGTGGAAACAGGAACACCAAGGTCTCTAGAGATGCCTTAGAGCCTTGTTTGGTGATAATAGATCCTCAGACTGCTCTTTTCTCTTCACCATTTTAACTGATGTCCAGGGAAGCAGAACAGATTGTTTTATCACTTTAAAATAATAATTGGTTCAATTACATCATGTGGGCACCTGCAACCTGTCACAGGTGAGTTGAATTACACTGCAAATGAGAATCTATTTCCTCCAACAAAATGTATGTGAATTGTTTTAAAGGCCATGGACACTTTTACATTTTTAAACCATAAATTATTTATTTTTATTCTTATTGTTTGATCATGTGCTGTTCTAAATCGATAGCTGAATGTGTGAAGACCAAAAGTTATATCAAAAGATATTGTACATTATCTGCATTCAATTCAATGCAGAACGGAGTATGACATTTTGAGAGACAGTCTGAGAGAGACAGAGAGAAAGAGAGAGGGTGTGGGTGTGTGAAGGGGAAGTGAGACAGAGATGGGGAGGCAGAGAGAGAAAGAGAGAGAGACAGACAGTAGTGAGAGAGACAGTGAGACAGCTTTAGGAGGCAGGAGGGTGAAGGGACACACACACACACACACACACACACACACACACACACACACACACACACACACACACACACACACACTCTTTTCCAGCAAGCACACTTCAGAAATGTACCTGATCTACTTCATGTTTTATTTTTATTATTATTATTATTATTATTATTATTAGTAGTAGTAGTAGTAGTAGTAGTATTAATTACAGTATTTAAGAATAATGATCTAATACAATACAATAATAATTGTTTTGATATGAAGTAGTAAACAGAGTGCGTGTGCACCACTGAGTCATGACTCAGCTAACGTAAGCTGGGCATTCCCATGAGGCTGAGGTGGCTGGCAGGCACCCAGTGTCCTCAGGGCCACAGAGATCCACCACCAGACTGTCTCAGTATCATCCGTCTATTCAATCCATTTGCAGAATTCTCATTTGAGTTCTTGAGGGAAACCTCGCCAGCGTCTTTCACTTCTCGGATGACTATCCTCACAACATGCATCATTTTCAGTAAGGCCCCTTTAATGCATTGTTAATGCACACGTGATGCTTGGTCGATGAGAGCCACACCCAGCAAGCACCAACTGGTTAAATGATGTGCATGTGAGTCCAGGTTCAGTTGCTCAGAGTAGTCAGCTCATGTTTTTTGCTTCTGCACATTTCACTGTTTTAAAGTTGACTTCAAAATGCATTTATTTGTGACTGTTTCATTTGATAAGTTTGAAAATAAATCTAGAATATGATGTGAAAGTTTCAAAAACAGGAATAATTGTAAGTATTCAGTCCCTTGTTTTTTGGGCTAAATTTCCTTCATATCACATCATGTTACTCAGAGTTCATGGTATTTCACAATATTTAAAAAGAATAGTGGAAGGTTCACTTGCCATTACTTTTTCTTGTGTAGTTTTACTATGAAAATCAATGTGAAAATTAGACAGCAGCAACTCAGTATAAACTGCACCCACTTTGTTTTCCCACATAGTAAAAGCAGGACAATTTTTAGCTTTGATGCCTCAGGAATGAGATTCAAATACCATCCATTCCTAAACCATGTATTCTACTTTACTACTTTTCTATTTTGATACCAGACTTTACACTCTTTCTGACATACTGAAGGGATACTGATAGCATAGCAAGAGATGCACATCTGGAACAGTTCTTATTCAAAACGTATAACTACCTATAGAGGTCTTAAGAATAAATATGAAATGAAATGCAAATTACAGTTTCACCTTTAAACTCCAACACTAAATACATAAAGATTTTGCAGTGATCAATTCCAACATATTGCCATTGTTGTTCCTTTCTGATTCAAAACAGAATTCATCCTGGAATTTGCTGCCAATTAAAATATTTTTGCCTCCAAAGAACTCCCAATGGCTTCATATTGATCAGGATGTCTGTCAGTGGGATAGTTGATAGTTAAACTGAAGGGGTTGGATCAGCAGACGGTAATACGATTTTGAAGTACATATCGAATGACAATGAATAACAATATAGGTGGGAGAGAAGAAGAAATTATAAGAAATGAGTGAACAACTTGAAAACCTCTTTTACGTAACAAAGAAAATAATGAGCATTCAGTCAGGATAGTTGAGCAAATAGTAGTTAGTAAAATAAATAGTCAAGAGAGGAGTTAACCCTCTTCGAGGACAAGTTAAACTGGGTGGTCCAATGCTGCAGGCCTTTTCAATCCTCGTTATAATTTGACTGGCAAATTCCTCTGTAACTGCTCACTAAGAGGTAAAGGTGGGGCATCATCTATCATGTTGTAACATCTTCATAGGTAAAGGTAATGACATATTATATTGAAAGAGCGAAGACTAAATTGGATAAGTTAAAGATTAAAGTCTTTATTTCAAATGACTATGACCCACACAGCACATACCATACTGATAACACCACTGTTGGCATTTAATCAAAGAAAAATCGGAATGTGCAACATTTAAAAATACAGATACTTGGAGGACATGGCAGTGTTTCAGCAGAATACTTGTTTCGAGCGGACAGATGCGCCACATCAGGTGCCAAACCTCTCCATCATCGACTTGCGACTCAACTCGTAAGCCAGGAAGAGCGCGCCGTTGGCAGGGAATGTGCGTATCATGGTAGGAGTCAGGCCCGAGTACAGAGGTCTGAATCCTGTGGGACAAAAGAGAGCGGAACAAGTCAACATGTTGCTCCTCACAGGCATGATGGTGTGGCGGTTATGGTCTTTCAAAGTTAGAAATGTTGCACCCTGATCTGGTAGCATCCCTCCCAGTTTCCGACACAGCCTGATCCATATAGCCCACCCTGATTTCACAGCACGGGCGACATTTCTTAAACCTCTACCATACAGTCAGTGGCCAATTTATTAGGTAACCTCTCCATTTGCACTTGTTCCTGCAGTCAGTGAGTCATGTGGCTGTGAGTCAGTACATAAAGAATGCAGACAGGGTGGAAAGCGTCTAGAGTTCACTGAGAATGGCGCGATGAACAAAAACATCCCGCCACAGGCTGAGCATCATCAAAACCGGTTGATGGAAAAGTGGAAAAACATTGTTTGATCCGCGAAAACCCCGGTTTCTGTCGTGACATACTGATGGCGGGGGTCACAATTTGACGTCAACAGCAGGAATGGTGGTGTAATGGTGTGGGGAATGTTTTCCTTGGCACACATCAGGCCTCTTACATGAGTGAATCTCCACAGCATACCTACACATTGTTGCCGAGCAGCTGCATCCTTTCGTGGCCACAGCCTACTATTTTTCAAAAGGATACGTCCAGCAGGATAACGTGCCATCGTATCAAGATGACAGGAACATGACAGTGACTTTAGTTTACACAGTCCCTTTAGTTTGCACAGTACCTAGAGCACAACCCAGTAGAGCGCCTTTGGGATGAGGTGGAAAAGTTACCACCGAAAAAGGTACTGAGTGACAAATATCAAGTCGACATGGACCGAGATCCCTGAGGAACATTTCCAGCACCTTGTTAAATGCATGCCTTGAAGAATCCAGGCTCTTCAGGAAGCAAAATGGGGTCCTGTCCAGTACTCCAGTAATGCAAATACAATGTACATATGTTGTGTTTGTTTAGTCTCACATTTTTCTGATTTGTTATATATTGCATACAGTGCATTTTATTCAGGTAGCTGCTACTGGTTGGTGTTTTAGACAGCTGAACAATATTTCTGCTATCAGACTGCATTGGAAAAATCTTGACATGATATCACGTTATCTACATTTGGCCAGTTATCGGCAGGAATGAGAACAATACGCTGGCAAAGAACAAAAGGGGCCCAAAATGCAAGTTACAAAACCAACCAAGTATTTAGGGTGTTTTTTTCCCCTGTTCAAATCTTACCCTCGTTGCGTATAATACCCATGAAGGTCTTGATGAAGCCCTCTTGCCTCCCGGCTAAGGAATGCACCTGGATCCTGGATTTGACAGAGTCTATGGGGTAGATCACCAGCCAGAGACAGGCTCCCCCGAACCCACCACTGAACATGAGTGGAAGAATGCCTGCAAAGACGAAAGTACTTTTGTGGGAGCAATCCGCACCGAACAGTTTTACTTTCAGTTTCAGTGTTACTGTTCAACTGCCAATATTACAACGACCTGCCTTACATTATGACTGGTATTTGGAGAATACCACACCGTACCTATGCCGTTCTTGTCCGTGCCCATGTACCGGGCGAACGTCGAGCGGCTAACTTCATAGGCCCCAAAAAAGCAGAAGTAACCCGGCATCTCCCTCGCAATGGTGCTCGTGAAGCCTTGGTAGAAACCCAGGGGACCGTTGTTCTTTAACACCGTCTTTACTACGGTCCCCACTGTGCTGAAGTCACAGCAGAAAAAAAAAGCACAACACAGTTAAAACCCTAATATGTGAAACCATACCTCCTGCTGGGCTCCAGTCCAAAATCTCACTGACCTCTTCTGCCCGCTCGCTATCTTGCCAGACACCTCCATTTCACGCATGGCCTGGAGGCGACATTTCACCAGCTCTGTGGGGCACAATGCCATGGAGGAGAAGATGGAGGCTAGTGACCCAGCACAGGCCTTCTGAATATCACTGATGGGGAATGATGAGGAAGCAAACAAACAAAAAACAACTTTTTTAGTGAGCATCGATCTAAAAAGGTAAAGATCTTAGGTAAACAATCTTCAATACACAAGGAGGAAAGGGACAAGCTCCAGGCTGTACACCCTGACGTCATCACCAGAAACTATTTTACTGGATTCCTGACTGCATTTCCACGCGCCCTCAGATCACAGGGCGCTGGCTACCTGTCTATCCCAGCAGTCAGAAAGAAAACCGCAGGTAACCGGGCTCCCCATCTCGAACAGTCTGCCGGCCTCAATCGGACAGGCAGGCTTCATCGAAATCTTTAAGTCAAGGTTAAAAACCTACTTATTCTCTTTATCATTTGACCAAACTTGCGAATTCATGGAGTGGCTCAGTCTCTTCAGAGAGTAAGGCCAGACCAGGTTCCTGCCGATGGGCATTCAGCATTTTGCCTACATGTCCTGTTCTTCCAGTCTAACCTACCTACCTGCCTACCTACCTGCCTACCTGCCTGCCTACCTACCTGCCTACCTACCGCCGTCCAATGATGGAGGTCATGTGTGTCTGTGTGTGTGAGGTCTGCGTGGTCCACCACTCCTAGCATGACGCTGACTGAGCTGCTGTTTGCTGTGACGCCCCACATCAGGTCTGGATGTCCCACCCAAATTATGAACTATTGTGCCTATTCTGTATAGTCTGATTGCCCAAACTCGGCATCTATTGCACACTATCATTTTGAAATACTCTTTATTTTTTAAGTTAATTTTAACGCTAGTTTATCTCGTTCTGCTGGTTTAAGGACCAAAAAGGAGAGACGGTCAGTTGTTTTGCTTTACAAAAGTACCTCAGATACTAAACCAATGTATTTTATATTAATAAAATTCATAGCAGGGCCGTAGTCATGACACCGTTAGTCCATTTGAGTTCAAGTCAGGTCCAAAGAGGGTCGAGACCAAGTTAAGCCCGAGACCAGAGCAAATCAAGTCCTATTCAAGACTAAAATAGGTAGTAAACAGTGTCCATGTCTTTCTGCAGGAGCTCTGCACTAAACCCTTGTTATGTCATCTGATATTGATAGTCAGATTGGTGCTCATCACTGCAGTATGTGTCCCCTTACCCAGTATATACACACACAAACACACAGATATTAAGACTAATGACTTTACCAAAAACATGCAGACAAAGTTCCGTGTCAAACCTGAGCGTTTCATCTTGTCCCATGTTGGACGCATAGCGGACCACATTTTGGCAGAGGCTGTAACTTAGGAAGAGCACCGCGTTCTCACTGATGTTGGCTATAAGGGCCGGGGTCGTGCCCTGGTAGAGCCCACGCAGCCCCGCCTCCCTGTAGATCGTCGCAAAGCAGTGGACGAAGCCGCGATACATGGAAGGGAATGTCTGCATCTTCACCTTAGCGGTGTCAAACGGCTGGCCGCTCAGCACACAGGCTGTACCACCTTGAGGGGGGGAGATCAGAAGATATGGGAAGATGTAATGAAAGACTTTGTAGAGAATTACATAACTGTCTACTGGTGTTAGACCAATATATTGTTTTGCTGCAGAGAGCTGGTAACCCAAACAGAGTTGCATTTGTAAAGGTTTTAAAAAGGTGAGCTTTAGTGTCCCATGATCTAAATGCTGTTTCAGAGGAGAAGTTGTGGGGGGAACACTGAATATTTGCCATTTTTGGCATGAAAAGGAAAAAAAAAAAATTCAATATCGGCACAAAACATCAGATATTGGCAGCGTCAATACAAAAATATCAATATTGGCCTTCAAAAATCCTTATTAGCAGATCCCTACAGTCTACAGTATATTGTACATGGAGGCAACAGTGGGGCCAGGACATCATATCGGCAGTGGACCACATGACTGGCTGATATCTGATAATTAATAATGATTAATAAGTATGGTAGAAGGTATAAGGTATAATGATCCTCTCCTAAACCCAGAGGGAACAGGTTGTACTGTGCAGTAGGTTTATTGGCCTTCAGTACCGTCCCACACAAAGTTACATTGATTCAAAGGTCATGTTAACATTGAGATCAGAATAGCACTTAATGGTTAAGGTGTAATTTCTTACACAGTTGGTCTAACACTAGTAGGCAGTTATGTAGTTCTTTACAAAGTCTAACAACAAAATTCTTAATCTTAAATCGTATCCAATGGGGGTATGTGGTCTATTTATTTGGGGGCCCTTGGACAAAAACCCTACATTCAAGTAGGCCACATTGATGCACTTTCACAATTCCCATCATGGTTGTGACAGACAAGAGGAGAGGGTATACAAGACAGCCAAGGATAACCTACCTGCTGCTCCAGCCGAGAAATCGATGATTGCTTGAACTACAGGATGTGGAGCCATGATGATTCAATAGATGTGGTGGAAAATTTCACAGCAAAACCATGAATCCCTGTAGGCATATAATAGGAATATAACAGTGATACCAGGAAGTACAAAATCACTAGACTCGCTATTGAGGACTACAAACACACTGTAAGTGCCTACAGGAAAATACTTTAAGTGTACTATTAAATGTAATATTACTACTCTGTGAACCAGATAGGAGTAGACATGTAGGCTTCTCAACACCTGTGTTAAACCCCCTTGATCCCTGCGTGTTTTTCCCGTCTACATACAACGCATAACAAAACACTTATTGCACTATACCTGCACAGTTCCGTAGCTCTGCGGGGTGTCAGGAGGCGTGCTTTGGTGCAGCAATAAATACAGTTGTTAAATACACCTCAGACGGACTACACCCCCACTGCCATTTATTAACTCAGAAGTTTCCACTTCAGCATCCCAATACTTCACCTCAGTAAAAGGTATTTTCTCTGGCACGAGAAGACAACTCCAGATAAATCTACAACTTACCTTTCCATCCAAACATGCCAAGCGACAAAAAAAACTTGTACATTTCTTACTTCCGTTTTCTTGGCAGTGTCCTCCTCAAGTTCTTTGGCGTTTACGTCGTTCGTGCCGTGCGTAAAAGTGCGCGCGTTTACGCACATCAAGCGCATAGACACGCCAAGACAGGCAGAGAGGGATAGAATAATACCGGAAGTTTTCCTTTTTTCTCCAAAATAAAAGCATATAATTTGTCATGGGGATAAACGCCTGGGTGTATAGAAGGGTCCAGAACAACAAGAACTGTATTGAAATATTCAGAGGAAGCAGTGCAGTAAATATGGAGTGATACTTTAGCTGTAAAGTATATGCTATGTATTAGTAGTAGTGTGGTGCATGGTAGGCTATTTCGTGATGAAAGAATGAACAAATACATAATATCTGCTGACTTAAAAATGACCCAAAAAAAATCGCAGGTTCCTCCTTAAATATAACCTTTATTTTCACTTTGATGCTTTGTATTACCCAAAAGAAACTTGCAACACGTTTGTCAACATAAGTGTTATTTTGGAAAATGTGACAGAAACTATCTTTTCATACAAGCTTATACAACTCGAAGGTTATACCCAACGTTTGAGCTGATAAAAAAAAATAGCAGATTGTCGTTGATAAGGAATTAGAACAATAAACCACAGTAATGGAGTGATGAACTACACCATGCCTTGATCTTAGTCGCGTTTCGAAAATAATGGCGGAAGAGAATAAACGTATTGTGATGCCTCTTTGGTTGTATAGCGTAATACATTAACATGGCCACAAGATGGCAGCCCACTCCATAGTTGGCCATATACAGCTCTTGATTTTCCTAAATAGGACGTTGGGACGCTAATCTCGGTGCAACACAACTCTGCTCCAATTACTTTTTACAAAGATGATAATGGTGCATCAGGTTTATTTTTCCTCCTCATGGCTTTATTATTTCAAATGGGATTATTGGTAATCATTGCATCTAATAGGCTACCTAACCGTATTCATATAATGTGCAGAATATAGAATAATCTATTTTATAAAATTACTCCCTATTATAACCTGTGCCAAACTCTTAGGGGCTTGGTTTATTGGCGTTCAGAGTTACTGTTAATATTTTGTATTGAAGTGCAGGTACACACATTTCCGCCTGTGAACATCCTCTTGTACCACAATAACACTCACTAAAACAATTTCCTTTTAATCATAGCTGATTACACAGCCCGCTAAACAGGCCAGCAGCTAAAGTAAGTTTTTGTTGTTTTACTTTTATTTGGTTACATAACTTCTTAAAACCTATTTTTATAGGCTTTGCTCCTTTCTATTCTATTTCTATTATTTTTACTATAATATTTTTTTAATAATATTCTTATCTGTTTGATGTTGTGGTGCCTTGTTTTTACTTGTTTACACTTTGTAAACTCTGTTTTTTAAAATGATACACAAATAAAGTGGAATATTATTATTATTATTATTATTATTAGTTGTTGTATTAGCATTGTTGGGCAGTAATGCGCTACAGGAGTGTCATTACATTTACCAGTAACGATTAGTGTAACGGATTACTATTTCGATTTTATTAATCATATTAGTTATCAATTCAAATAACGTGTTACTTTTGTTATCACCCACTCCAAATGTCACATAGAATTTGAATTATTCAGAAACTAAGATTATACCCATGTCCCAATTCGTTTTGGTGAATTAGTCAGAAAAGTTTACTTCCCCCCAGTACTTTGATTTTTGGAAGGATGACGAATACATTGACATCAACAATAATTGATTCCCCCGATCATTCACAGAAGTAACTGCGTTATCCTGATTACTGGAGGTAAGAGAGGATGCAACCGTCATTTTTGGATATGTAACGGAAAAGTATTTTCTTAGTAGTAGTAGTTTTAGTAGTGTAACGATTCCCCGCTCGCTCCCAGGAAGTAATATGAGTAACAGTTACTTTTGGAGAAACGAGCCCAACACTGGCGGAGGCAAAAAGTTTCAAGTTGTGTTTTTTTTCTTTTTCCCAGATAAGATGTTTACTAGGTGAAAGAATGAAAACAAGGACCATTTCCCCCCCCCTCACTCTTTAGATGTCTGTCATTGGCTCTTTTCTGATGTCAGTCAAATGTGGGCGGTATCAGCTGACAAATGATAGTTCCAGTAAGTCCTCTCGTGCTGTACAACACACAGAGTCAACAGGCTGTACGGAGAGCAGCGGAATATCACTACGACTGGATAAAAAAAAAATACAAACCGGCAGATCAACAAACTGCACTTAGACAACTTTTTTTTTCATGAAAGGCCTTTTTAGAAGCCAACCTTTTCCTCATTGTTGACTATTACTGTCTTGGGATGTGACTTTCCATGTTTCAACGCACAGCGGAGTATTTTTCCTGAACAGATTCATCTTGTTGTCGCTCACATTGCCGCCGCGAATTTACTACTTTTTGTGACAGATTTCTTACGTTACATGACATTATAACAGCCAGCTCCGTTATCCCTCAACCATGGCGGAAGCGGCCCAGCCACACTTAGTGGAAATCGACCCGGATTTTGAGCCCCTGCCGCGGCCCCGGTCGTGCACTTGGCCCCTGCCCCGGCCGGAGTTCATCAACCCGGGCGACTCCAACACATCATCCCCGGTCCCGTCTGTGAAACAGGAGCCCTCCGGCAACGCTGAATTCATCAACAACCTCAGCTTGTTAGAGGAGACCGAAGACTTTTCGGAGCAGAAGCCCGTCATCTTGTGCAGTGATTTCCAGTGCCAGGAGAACTGCGTCCACCAGCAACCTCCACAGCAACATCAGCAGCAACATCAGCAGCAGCAGCAGCAGCAACACCCGAGCCCGCAACTCCCGCATCAGCAGCAGGTGCCTCTGCTCTCCTCCCCGGTCGGCTCGTCGTCCTCGGCGGCCGCGGCCGCTGCTGCCGCCGCTGCCCAGAGGAAGAGCAGCTCCTCCCGTAGAAACGCGTGGGGGAATATGTCATATGCAGATCTGATAACCAAAGCTATCGAAAGTTCCCCGGAGAGCCGTCTCACCTTGTCGCAGATTTATGACTGGATGGTGAAGAGTGTGCCTTATTTTAAAGACAAAGGAGACAGTAATAGCTCTGCTGGATGGAAGGTAAGCTTTCATGGTCACACCAACACAGATGTGTGTGTGTGGGGTCCACATCAGGCATGGCACTTTATGCCACTTTATACCTAATGAACAGTTTGTTTTGTTTATGATCTACTTGCTTCACCCAGGAAAATAGACCCATATTTGATTGATAGTCTCCACAAACAAATATATATATATATTTATGAATGGGCCCACACCTTTTGCCCATACCCTATTCCTTCACAACAATGAGGTGTTTTTCTGTGATACTTTTTTAGTGACTTTATACTGACTTTTTCATGCTTCATGGTGTCATTATAGCATGTAATATTCCTATAGGGACTTCAAATTTTTGCTGATGTTTGGATAGTGCCCTCCCTCTTAAATAAGGGTTTCCACTTTGACAAATGACCATGCATGGCGAGTTAGTGACTGTTCCCTTGTTTATTGTGTGCTCCATTCATGGTCTTGTGAAACCGCGTCTCTCATTGTCATCCGTCCAGTTCATGGCAATTCAGTAAACTGACTGACTGCTATTACAACCTTCGACGGTCATCTGACTTTTCCCTGCAGTATGTGTTTGATATGTGAGTCTGCTGACTCAACAGGAGGCTTTCTCTGCCTTGTTGCATCCCTCAATGTGTTATTCATAATGCTGTGTGTTCCGGCCCTACAAAGTCTTGACAGCAGTATTCTCCCCTCTAATAATTCAAATTGTGTAGTAGAATAAAGTAAAGGTCACTCTGTTCTATATTTAAGTGTCTTGCCTTGAATGAAGCAGTGTTTGTACATCCATGGGCTAAGAAAGCTGTTAGATACCAGACGCACTAATGTGTTATGGAAACTGTCCAAAACGTTACACAAGAGAAGAATTAAAATTTCTGATGTGGTGTGACAGGGCCTCCCGCTGAACGCTATTGTAGGGCGTAAACCTCACTTTGAAGACACATAGTTTCAGTTGTGTCTGACAAAAAATTGATGACAGTCTAGTCTCGCTGCGGGAAATCATATTGAGACTGCAGTCACGTAGTGAGAGATTTATTATGGCATCCCTCTGTTACAGGCTATTTAAGTTGCCTATTAAAGTTAAAGCAGTTGTTACATGAGTTGTTTATGAAGAAGCAGACAAATATAGCTTCCCCTGACAGAGCGAAGTCCCATATTTGAGTCATGTGCTGTGATGACACAGTCATGTTGGTATATTAGTTATTAGGTATATTATTATTAGTATTTCGACACAGATATTCTCAGAAAGTATCTCGTTGCAACCCTCACATGGCAGTCCATTTTTCAGCCTTATTTATCCAGGGAGAGTTGACTGAGCACACGTGCACTTTTTCAGCAACACCCTGCTTCATATTCATACATTTTCCTCAGTGTTTACAAAAGGCACAACACTCGCTGTTGAACTGTCACGCATAGTACTGTCAGTCAAATAATGTGAGAGTGGAAAAATCCCTTCAGTCCACTGAAAGAAGCACAGTTAACAAAGCTGGTAGTGGATACATGTGGTGCTAAGGTGGTGTTATTGTCCAAATGTGTTTTGGGCCTTTAAAGAAAATACCTGTGTTTTCTCGTCATTGGCCACATTTCCTTCATCATATTTCTACTTGACATTGTCATTAGGCCCTTTACTATTATATGGCTTTGTTATGATTTGGGGGCAGGGCCTCTTTACTGACTGATGACACCATGAATCAGTGTCACCTACAAAACAGACTTGGAGCTAAGCTCTGCTGTGTTTCTGATATAAACAGCGTGTATGAAATAAAACTTCACAGTGCTCTATTATAAAAGTACCCCAGTGGATTGTACCTGTTATGGGCTTTGATTCAAATGCTACTCAAGTGCAACACCTGAGAGCTTGCTGCAAGTTACTGCTTGAAAAGAATAAGGCCGTTACTTCCCAGCAAACACTCAATACCACTCAAATTCCCAATAATTCGGCTTTCAAATTTGAGGTGGATGTCTTTTAATGGGACTTTAAAACTGAATGGGATCCTCTAGACAGTGTGAGGTAGGGCAAGATTGAATTACTTGGCTCACGATATCTATTGAGTAACAGTCAAGGTGAGCCTGAAGTAGTGGAGAAGTGATAGAGATAACTGGTGTTGGTAGGGATATCCTCTCCATTACTATTACTACTAAAAAATGATATCGCCTGCGGTTTTGCAGTCACTATGTTGATTGGGCATAAAAATGTCAGCAGTAGTTCCACCCCCATGCTGATTAACAGAGCTTTAGTCAACCGTTGTACAATGTTACTCATTGCTAACAGTGTAATTATGAAGTTATTATATAGCAGAAAGTAATTAAGACACAGGATTGTGAGTTGAGTTATCATCTCACCACAATTTAATATTGAACTAGCAATATTCTCTCCCATAGTAGATCATTTCCATCTCACGTAGCATGTAAGAGATTGAAACAATCAGTAATGTTGCATAAGAGTGTGACCATATCTTTATTTTTGTTGCACAGCCATACAAATGGAATGTTGTTCGTTATTAAAACACCTAAGTAGACTGTCAAGTCTCCCAGCATCAATCCGTCTGCCTTTGGTCGGCATCCGTTCAGCAGTAATTGTGTGAGTGGCGGTCCAGACTGCCTTGGAAAGGGGCACTCAGCCACCGCATGGGCTTGCCTCTTGTCTTGCCATGTTGGGGGTGTGGACTGAGTAATACTGTGGGAAAGCAAAGTGGCATTCACCACTGCTAGCAGAGTTATTCATAGAGCTCCCCTCAGTTCCACTCAGGGGGGCTATCACACATTGTCTCTCTAGAGCTAGCCTACTTATATGCCGGGGAGAGGGCTGGAGAGGACTTGAGAAGAAGGCTTATGGCGGCCAAGATGACATTGTGAGTGATAATTCTGTGGTGTGCCATGTGTTTTTCTGCTCTGTTTCTTCACCAATGGTAATTTGACTCAAAAAAACGAAATGGTCTAATAAATTAATCAGCGTTTCAATCCTTGGTCCTCTCCATTCAAAACTCAACAAGAGGTTTTTTTTCAGTGCGTATCAGTTTAATAGATAAACACATTTGTATAAAACTACAAATTTCCTAGTAAGTATTGTTGTTTTTTTGCTCCAACATGCTCCAGCCTGGTTTTGTCCTTTCTCGACTGACGTGACATGACTGATTGGAACTATGAGAATATGTAAATTGCATGGCGGACCTCATTCAAAAGACATCAGCCTTGCAAAGTGGCACTAGAAATGAAACAAAAGGACTCCAACAGAATAACCTCTGGTTCTGAAGGAGAGGACAAACACCGTTGACAAGGAGAACGTTACATATTGTATGATTTGTGGAAGTAGTGTCTGAATCCCAAACGAGCGTTCAGTAATATTTGGGCTCTGTTGTGTCGTGACTGCTCTTGTGAGGTCATAATGACCTCTAAGGCACTAGAGGACATGGACCATCTCAGGCGTCTTTTTAAGTGCAAGTGACGTTTTGACCCTTTGAAAAATCAGAAATGATTTACTTTTGGTTAAGACGCCTCTATCCACATGACTGTCCCCTTTCTGAGAAGACCAGACACCCTTACAGTGGACCGGCCGAGGCACATAAAGTTTTCATTAAGCTATGATTAAGACTGTCTGGTCTGTGACGCCTAACCAGTTTAGCAGTACTCCTGATCCTCTACTGTCGTGTCTGAAGTGACTCATGGCATCCTCCACATTTCTCAGGCCGTCTGCGGTAGTGTGAATTTTGAGGACAGTTGTGCCAGGTGGGACCAGCTTGGAGAAACTCTCTGAGTGGACTGGACGCTGGCCCAGGTGGAGGACGGCTTCCAACAGGAAGGACAACAGATGGCACAAATTATGTATCACCAAAACCCTTTTGCAACACTGACTATTTACTTCCAATATATCTCTTTCCATAATAGACTGGTGGAACTGTGACATTAAAATTCAGTTAGATTCAGCTCTAAGTGCATGGATCCGTCTCTCCTTCTGGCCGGGTTTTCCCTCGATTTCATTGTGTAACATATTATGAAGTGTGCAGTTTACTCAGCAATGTATTACAAACAGTCTCAGGCCATCATACGCACTCAAAACACACACATACATACACATGCGTGGCACAATATATACAGTATCCATGCATACTCACACACCTGCCACGAATCTGTTGTTTTTTCTCGACTATATGTACGTCACCTCGGAGTAAATATTTGATTTCAGCCAGTGGAGCTGGACGGCTCAGGTGCTCTTTGATGTCAGTATCGGGATCAATTCGGTCGTAGGTTCTCTCTGTACGCTGTGCTCTCTTGACCTGACATTCCTTAGCCTACGCTGGTAAACACTCCCATGGATCTCAAAACAAACAGCGATGCAGAGTACAAACATGTAGGTTGGAGCAGATTGTACAGCAAGTGACACGCAGGTCATTACCGTGTAAATGCACCCATTGACTCTCAGTATTACAGTAAACAGTGTAGGTATCGAGAGTAGAGGCTCAGATGTTGTAGATACCTATTCTAGTTTGTCTTTGTAGCCAAGTCGTAGATTACATTGACCGCTTTTGATCGACATTCGAAAAAAAAGACTCGCACTGGCCTGCACATTATGAAGTGTCCAGCTGAATCACTGCAGCGCCTGACAGGCTTCAAGCTCCCTGCTTTGCTTTTTTCCCTCCGAGTTTGAATGTGTGCTAGTAGGGCAGGGTACTGAGTAGAACAGCAGTCCTCCTGTGTCTCCTGGATAGACACCCCTCCCTCCTCCCGAGGCGGCCAGGGAGTCCAACCTTGGCACTGCCCCAAGACATGAGGGGCAGCTGTGTTTCTCAGGCAAAGAGCTGGAGAAGTACTCCTCACCCTCCTCCCCATTTCCTGCCCACGCCGCCTGCCTCTCTCCATTCCTGTTTTTTTGCCTCTGCACAGAGCTGGCCACACTCAGTGTTTTGAAGGGTTACAATCCCCCCTGTCAAACCCTAAGGAGTAAACTGTCTTGCTGTCTCCAGAGAGAGAAAAGAGAGAGAGAGAGAGAGAGAGAGAGAGAGAACAGCAGCAGAGACAGAGAATGCTCCAAGTTCAGACTGGGTGACACTTACTAAGAGTTGCATAACGAGACATTTACTGGAATCAGGGAGCCGCAGGCCAAAGTCTGGTGCCACTGGTTAGTCAGCGGAACTGTGAGGCACTGTGTTAGAGATATGTGGGACGCTGCTCTCCTGTGTGTGCACATAACCTAGGCCTCATAATTAAAGCCCTGCTGCTGGCAGATGTACAGACACGATGGCAGACAGACAGGCCGACACAGGGTACATTCCAGCACAGGCTTTTTTTTTTTTTTTTTTTTTTTATTGTGGGATGATATTCTTCCTTTCCTTCTCCCCTGTTGATTTTAATCCAGTATCTTCTTACAACTGTCCTTTTCCCCTCCTTTTTTTTTCATATTACTTAGTGCTTTTTGATGTGCTAAATCACCATTCCTGGCACACCACAGGGTAGCAGTCTTAAAAAAAAACAGCTGTGTGTATCAAAGAAAACGACTCTACTCTATATAAAACATTAGAGTAGGTAAACTTGCTTGGCTGTAATTGGTTTAGCATAGTAGAAAAAAAGAAACTGTGATAAAGTGACATAACTGTGATATAACTGCATTTCCACATTGATTGGGCAATAGTGGAAAACTAGTAGCCCGGCTGATTATTTCACAACCACTTGTTTTCCTTCAGTCCTGCTCATCTCCACATTTGTTTACCTCTCAGCCCCGTAGTGACTGGAAGAGAGGCAGGTGTTATACCCCGCCCCCCTCCTCCTCCTCCTCCCCCTCTCTCTCTCTCTCTCTCACTCATCTGGCAATATTTTAGAATACTAATCTGACTAATCAGACCTAAAAAAAAACCCACAAAGAGCACAAGTGGAGTAAAAGCAGGTCAGTGCAGCGCGGGGATGCCGAATGGTTTACGTGCGAAACCGGTATGTGTGTGTCAGGTTTATTCGGTGGCTGCAGCCATTCCATTGCTGTGAACTCACACCCCTTTATCTAACCTCAAGCAAGTATTGACAGATGCTTCCACGTGCCAGTGTCTGGGTCACCGTTCAACAATAGGCCTTTAACGGCATGTCCAAAATGCCATGGGGGGGGGTTTGCCAGTGGGTAGTGGACATGGGCCACGAGCCACATCCCACCTAGGGTCTTGTGCCTGCCTACGTGTTTGTGTCTGTCTGGCTTTTCGGTCTGGTTTGTCTGCCCGGTGTCTTAGAGGCGTAGTAGCTGCAGGCCCGTGTCGAAAAAAGGTCAGACGCTTAGCGAGATTCGGTCCGGTCAGCGCAGTAATCAGTCCCCCGGCTTGTACGGCGGAGACAATGATAAGAGGTTAACAGAAGTGGCAGATAACTTAATGTCGCTTTAATTGAATGAACTCGACTGAATCATCAGGAATGCGTGCATGGGTGTTTGGATCAGCCTGTCTTTACCTCTTGGATATTGGCGTAACAGAAGCCTGGAGCTCTGATCTGTCAGTTTGCTTTTTTGGCAATAGACCAGGGGACAGATCACATCCTCATGATTCAGTTTACCGTCCCTAGCCCAGAGATTGAAAGCCATAAAAGTGGCACAGAGTAGACTTTTCATCTGAGAGGACAGGGGGAAGGTAGACTACTTTCTCTCTTTCTTTTCATATTTCATTTTGTTCTGTTTTGCTGGAGTTGAAAAAAATAGAGAGATGACATCCAGGGCTATGTCCAGGTAAATAATCATTTAGAGGTAGCCAGGCTAGGGTGAGTCAGAATGGTGTTGTGTTTTTCTGAGTATACGGGCCCAGACCACATGACCTGCCGAGGCAGGGGCACTGCTCAGTGCAGTTTAACAGAATATGCTGTTGGTATCACATCGATGCCCTCACATTTCTCCTGTGAGTCTCATCAAAGGAAAAAAAAAGTGGTAAAATCACAGGAGGGGGCAACTGGATGACCTCAGTTGTGAACGTAGCAATGTTTTCATGGTTTGAGAAGACTACCATTGTTTTTTTTACATAGATTCTGTATTGTTTCGCCATATAGAGAAGTGAAATCCCTTCACACTTGCACGTGAAAAATGATGTGTCTCATCTATTTTTCATCACTAACAATAACACGAGTGTGTGTGTGTGTGTGTGTGTGTGTGTGTGTGTGTGTGTGTGTCTGTGTGTGTGTGTGTGTGTGTACACTGACTGCAGACGCATTCACAGGGTGCTGCGTAGAGCAACAGTTTTACGGGACCGCTCACTGCACAGGGCCCCAAACCGCAGGCATTACCCAGACCCACATTGTTGTGCAACTCCCGCCCTAAAGCGATTATGCACGGTGCCTGTCAGACTGGCCCGGCATTATGACACAATCACACATGCATTCAGCCCTCCATCACATACGTACACGCTCACTCAAACCCTTTACTTGACTGACACTGGTGGAAATTCACCACCGGATCTCCACTTGTGTTGACACGGCAAATTAAGAGCTTGTGCAAGGTCAAAGTGCGTAAAGTAAATGTCCTCGTTGTCTTTTTGTTCTCTGTGTCTTTGGCCAACATTGTGGAAATTCCTTTAAGGATCACTGAGTTTTTCCTCATCTCATGTGTATGTCAATCTCTTTACATTGACCCATGTTTTTTACTGATTTCACCCTATCTCCAATTCATTATTTTCGTAGTTCAGTTACATACTATACAGTTCCAAAATGTAACTGGACCACCCTCAGGAGTGTTAATTTTAGGTTTGCATTGGTGTTGCAACATATTTTCATTATCTCTTGTATAGCGTGCTTCATTGCTGACAACACAGGGAGGAGGCGAGGTTACCAGCGGTTAAAGGTACACTATGTAAGATTTATGTACAGTAGCACCCCCTGCAGGCGCAAAGATGAATGATGAATCTAAATCAAAACAAAGACAGTTCAATGTTTTTTCTCTTTCATTTTAATTTTAAGTTTAAGAATTATACTACGGCACATCAAAACAGACAATTTTTACCTAATTATTGATGTGCGATAATGTTACCTCTCCCCTATGCGCTGTGTTGGATAACTCTGCTTTGTACATGTATTAACAGAATAAAATATAAACACAATATAAGCTACACCAAATGTAAGTCCTCCATTCCTAATTTCTCTGCAAATTGGTTGGCTAAACTTTGCCACAGTTAGCATAACAGATGCGCAGCTTATAATGCTAGTAGCATCCTGCCACTACAGCAGCGTAGCGTAGCAGCAATCATAACGTTAGCCCTGTTAGCTCTATATGTATATAATGTAAACGCGTTATGAACCAACTGGCCTCATCGGGCTCAGTCCTGCACAGCTCTGCATGGTTCTGTGTAATGGAAATGACGTATTAGATCTAGTTACTAGGGCTGGACTAGTTTCCCTGATTGCAATAATCCAGAAAACAGACGTTAGAGGACGTAACTTGTCCGTGTCTAGGAGAAAAACGGTCAACTCAGCATCCGTTTGAATTTCTTTGGTCTGTCTCAAGTTCCTCCATCTTTCATGGCAATACCAATGTTTTTCCTTGTGTTTGACCTTGCTCTATCAAAGGAAATTTGGGAGGCATATCAGGGTTTTTGATCGTTTTGTTTTTTGGAGGCGGAGCTGGTTCAGCCTGGATGGTTATAAGGAGTGGGAGGGGCTCCGGCTATAGGAGAGGAGCTTTTTTTTTACTGCGCCTGAATGACAATAACAAACCAAACAAATGGAGAATGATATGATTAGAAGTCCATCTCTCCACCATGTCTTTTGACCTACTGAGAAGATTGTAGACTAGATTAAAATGAAAACCTTACAGACTGACTTTGCCTTTGCCTTTGTATAAAATAGGCAGAAGGAGCGAAACTGAACAGAGATCAGTGTTGTAGGTCCAATATCTAATTCTGAAAACAATTTCCAAAACAAGTGTTGTCCAAAGAGTGATATCATCGTTTTTAGAGTGACACATCGCTGAGACAGACAAAAAATGTTGGTCTCTGGAGAGTTTCAGCCTCGCGTGCTGCAAGATTGTTCCATTCAACATTTCTGACAAGGCAGTGGATGGAAGTCATGTTGTGGAGGGGAGATGCGCTGTAAGGAGAGGGGATCAGCATGCTGTGGGGCATCTCAGGGGGAAACTGGGGGTCATTTGTTCAGTCCAGTTTGGCTCCCCATTTCTCCTGGTGGATTCCAGGAATACAGCAGCGCCAGTCAGCCAGATTAAACGTGTAACCACATGTGGACTTTATTTTTCTCTCAATGAATCATTCATGCTATGTAGATCTCAACCTGGGTGGAAAGTGCAGAGGGGGAGAATTACTTCCTTATTGATATGTTCACACTAGGTTTTGAGGTGTGACTTTAAGAATTCAAAACAAAATCCATATTTCTGTCTCTATGTAAGGCCTTATCATTTTTAATGTTCATATGTTTATGCTTGGTGTTTATTTTTCTGGCTCAATACAAAATTGAGAAATATGAGATGAAGAGTTGGCATACAACCATATAAGCAAAATGAATACTACTACGTTCTCTTCAACCATAGTGGTATATACAGTGGTATACAGTGGTATACAGTGGTATACAGTGGTAGCCGCATCTATGCATCTATCCTGCATCAGTGCTGCAGCTGCACTGCGGCATGTTTTTCTGCGAAATATTGTAAAGTAGACACGTTTTTTAGTCTCTACTGAAAAGTGAGCAGTGCATAGTGCATTAGTGATATAATGCACTATACATGATGGTATTTTGTACGTGGGCACATAGTTTGACTGCAGTGATTGCATGAATTATCTCTGTTAGCCTTTCTATTACCTGCCCCCCCCGCCTCCTCCCCCTCTTCCTCTTGAGATGGAGGTGATGCACATTTCAACCTATGGTTCACAGGAAGTGGGTACTGAAATCAGGTTGAGCGATGTGGCACCATGGTAATGATGTCATCAGGAGCAGAAGTAACACCGATGTGACGGCAACTTCGGTGGCTTCTTCCTCTTCGTGCACTTCCTCCACTTTTTCATCTTTCCTCTTCGCTCCCCTCGCTGCATCCACACTTTTCATGAATTTACATGATATTACTTTTCCATTTAAAGTACATGCATTTGGTTATTATTATTTTGTTTTATTCACCATTTTATTTCTGAAAGGTAGAACTTGAAAGTGATGCAGCCTTTTAAAATACAGGATCAGCGACATAATATATATACTGTTCTTGAACTCTTATTTATTATATTGAATGATATCCCTTAAATATATAGATTTAAATTCAGAAGGCCCCAAGAATATATATCCTGAATACCTGAAGTACTAGTATTCAGGTAACTAGAGCCAAAGCAAGTGCTGGACCGAGGCTTAGCTTCCCCTGTCTGACCTGTACCAGTGCCAGCTTTGTAGTCTGACAGGATGGTGTGCCCAGGTCTTGGTGCGCTGAGTAAGCAGAGCCTGTTAAAATGTCAAATTTGCCATCTACTGTCCCTCACAAAAATGTGAGTCACCATTACGCTAAGGCTTTGTAAAATATTTATAGGAGTATATTTTGGGTGTCGGGGAACTGTTTGTAGTCGGCCGCTCCACCAGTTTCACTTCATACCTTGGTAAAAAAAAAACATGGTAATGATACTGTTGTCATTTTCTTTTGCCATGATTACGTGTCATTACTGATGTGTGATACACATGCAATAGACACACATGCTATGCCAAGTAGCTTTTTAGCACGCTATGCTACAGAATCACAAAAATCACATTCAGTATAACAGCAGCAAGGCCAGACAGTCAAGCTTTGGGTGAAGCCAGAAAGTATAAAGATTTAAATTTTTTATTTTTTGTTGAACAAAATGTGTTTTTGCAATGCAAAACATGCAGTGAGAGAATTTTACTATATTTTAGCACGAGCACATTTCTAGCAAGTTTGGTTAATACCAATATGAAAACTGGATACCTGCCCTTACCTAGTTAAGATAGAATACTCCTTCCCTTGAATAAAGTACTCTCTCTCTCTCTCTCTCTCTCTCTCTCTCTCTCGCTCTCTCTCTCTGAGATCAGTATATATGTTTGTCATGTGTCACATCTTCCTGTCATTTCCTTTTCATAATGAGCTCAGCGGCAACAAAACCCTTATATAGGTCTATAATGGCTCCACTACCTCACATCAGGTTTCTCTCATGCTTTCTTTTCTCTGAAAGTGTTTTATGTGGAAGCGCATGAGTCATGGCTAGTACTGGGAAACAGGTAGGTCCATTGCAACTCAACGTACAGGCCTGAGAGCAGCAGGTATTATTTTATCAGCAAGGACTTTTCTGTCTGACATTCAACAAAACATCTTTTGGCCAGTTCACACATCTTGTAAACAGCTGGTAATGGATTACTTGGTGCTATTCTGACTATATTTAGGCTATGAGTATCAACTTCAATGAACTGATTGTGTCTCAAGAGTATTATTAGTCAGTCTGTTCCCACTTTCACTAGTTGTTCATGCCTTGAGGTAGTGCTGAGGGGGGTTTAAAGTGAAAGACAGTTAAAAATATCAGCTTTTTCTCCACCTCCATGCATACAGTAGCTTCTACCCTGTACTACGCAATACTACCCTGTAGGTACTATGCACACACCCCTCTGCTTTACCAATAAAGGAGGCGTCACATAGAGTTAATTATAGTAGGTGAAGCATTTTTACTACGACAAACATTATTTGTGGAGCCCTTTTCAAAAAGATTTTTAGAAAACACTTTACACTTCATATAAATAATAATAAAACAAAACAGGAAGCAACCGTAAGTACATTTAATAAGTTGTTATTAACCCAGTCAACTCTAAACCTGAACGGTGGGTTATTTTCGGGAGCAGAACCGACATCCATCAAGTAAAAACAGCTCTGGGATATCCCCATGTTTGCCAGGTTGAACTGGGGTAACAGTCTATGTGTGTGTGACCTCCACCCCCCCCAACCCCCCACCTCCACCTCCAGCAGCCCTATGGCCCCGGCTCACCACACAGATACCCAGCAGTAGGTCCACACACTGCATCTTTATCCAGGCCCACGACCGTGCAGGGACCAGCCCAGCCCAGCCACTCTGCTGATCATAGGCGAAAATACCCCCCCCCCGCCCCGCTCCACAGACACCGCTCTGTGCATTTACAGACTCGCATTGTGTTGCACGTAGCAACACATGCACATATTTTACCACGGTAAGCTTAGCCGGCACAACTCGGCCCCTGTCCACGCACACGGGGGTTTTGCGCGGCGCTTAGCTTAAATCTGTGACGAGAAATTAAGAGAGCACAAGAGAGAGCTCAGCACGTAACCACCGGCGCTGTGATGGCTCTTACGTTTACTCGCCATTACCTCAAAAGTACGCCATCATTTTGATCACTTACTCATCACTCACGACTGCTCACTCACTCATTCACTTATTCCCATAATGTTAACAGAGCTAGTTAGCATGTACTACCTGGGTATTAGTAATCCAATTAAACACACAATGACCCAAACAATGGATGTACCTGTTCCTGCCGTCTTTCAAATAAAGGTTTTGAAGTTTTGAACGGCCGGTGATCAACTTCCACTTGCTAGGTGGAACTGAAGTTCATGGGAACAAAATCACATATGTAGGCAAACGAGGAAGCACCGATATCTGATTGGCTGATGACGGTTGATGGCGGCCGACAACCTCGAAAATGTTCTCAGCCGACAAGCTTGTTACCGTCACCCGTCACACACACACACCGGCCTCCCCCGGTTCACCCGGCTCTATCGGAAATCAATGGACTTCCGGCGACTTGTTGATCATTCATTCACGTTCAGCCAAGTTTGTTTTGGAGGGAACGACAGAGCCGGCTGAACCACAGGAAACAGCAGATTTGTCATTCTCTCGCCACACTGAGTTTGATACCTTAATGGGGCGGGGGGGGGGGGGCAAGTCTTAAGTGGGAAATTGTTTCGAAGATACACAGCAGAGCTTTAACCACCATTGTAATCCTCGCCGAAAAAGCCTACCTGGACGAGGGGCCCCCCGTTTTTCCTTTTTCCTCTTGTTTTGCTCAGTCAGACCGCAGAGTTTTGATTAGGAAGTAGTGGCTCTTGAACCCACTGTTTCTTCAGCGCGTCCCCCCCCCCCCCTGCCCTGCACCTACCGGGGCCTCACTCTCCAGTGTTTTGCATAGAGACCAGAGGCATCGGCGGGATCAGTATCAGGACTAGCCAGCTTTTCCTGTGCGGATACAATGGAGCAGGAAGTTTGCTAATAGCCCCTCCACTCCGCCGCTCTTCTCACACTATCATACGGCAATGAAAAGGTCCTGGAGTGTCAGATGGTGTGCTCATGCTCACAGCTTCATCTGCAGTGTGTGTGTGTGTGTGTGTGTGTGTGTGTGTGTCTTTTCAGATTCCTTTGCAGAGGATTGTGAAAAGGGGATCCTGCCAGGGCGTCAGTAAATACATTTGCAGACAGATTTGCTTCTGCATGACTTGCGTTTTTTTTGGCGTTTGACGTTGCACCATCAATACGCCTCGCCGTCTGCCATTTACAATAGAGTGTAATTCAGTATTTGACTACGATCCTTTTTGAAGAGGTGCTTTCCTGGAGGTCAGAAAACTGCTGCTCCTGCTCATATAACTCTAATGTGAATTTAGGAGCTCCACACTGAGGCCCTCTGTGTCCGAGCCTCTCCTCTCCCTCGCTCTCTCTCTCTCCCCAAATTGAATTAATTGAAGTTGACGTCAGTCGCTGAGAAAGGGTCCCTTTTGTGACCGTTTTCGCTGCAGCACGAGTGTGCGATCAGCTGTGGCCGGTAGTGGATGTGCGTGATGTCCTGGAGGAGAAACTGAAAAAGGACAAGGAAGGAATAGAGGACACGGAAAAGGGGGGGGGGGGAGGGATTGGAAGGAGAGGGGAGGAGGCAACCTATTTCTGTCTTGTGTCATATCCTAGGGTCAGATTCCATTTTTAATCAGAGACCTTTTTAAAAACAGAAATTATGGCTGAACAAATTTCTATTTATGTCGCCCCTTAACAGTGACGCGTCTATGCTTTTCTGCCCGGTCGAACCTCGGGCAACGTGCTGTGTTGCTTGGCTTCGATGATGACAACAATAATTTCCTTCTCTCTCGTCTTCTTTTTAATGAAACTGAGGGTGTAAATAATAAAAAAAAAAGGGGACCTACGTCTTCATATTTCCTGTGCACTGCTTTATTTCCACTGCCTTTCATGCTGTATTGACTTTGGTAAATAGGTCAGCGATTATCACTGGACAGTTCAGTATTGGTGCCGATGATAACTTATCAAACTACAAACACATGAAGTCACCATCGGGCATTCAGAACGTGTCTTGGGGGTATGTCAACGTGGATGTGTATTGCTCGTGTATTTATTCTTGCGCATGAGTGAGTGTGTGTGTGTGTGTGTGTGAGAGAGAGAGAGACAAAGGGAGGGAGAGAGACAGAGATTCCTAATGTGTAGCTGAGCGTGTATAAGATCAATATGCCCAGACTGTACATGTGAGTAGTCAGACTGCGAGACAAACAGTACCTGTGACACTCCTGACCCGAGTTTCCAAGAACATACCACACTAGACACCGTTCACTATCTGTTTCACATTACAGACTTGCTAGGTGTAAAATCTTTGTAACGACTGACAAAAGTACTACCTCGGGAGTCATGATATACCCCACCCGCTTTATACCCCTGTTGTGATGTCAGCGCTCATCACCGGCTACCTTTCAGGCGTTTAAACCACCTTTGGGGCAAAAGATTTTTCAATATGTGCTTTTTTATAATAGTTTGGAAAAACATAAACTGGCAAAACCTGCTCATCAGACACTCTGATGAACATGAAGCTGAGTGTTGTAAACACACAAAGTATTAGTAAAGAGCTGTTTGTATGTTAGCAAAACCTCTGCAGGCAGATTTTTTCTTCAGAGAAAATCAAACATTAAAGGCACGGTGTCCCCAAACCTTTGACGGGCCAGTGTGCATCGTAAAGCTGCAACACACTCGTTGAAACTCTCAGCTCAGCAGTGCTGCGGCTCTCCTCGGCACCTCACAGCGAGCGGTGCCAAGCCAGGGATTTTCCCAGATAAGGTTTTTGGCCTCTTTATGGGAACCATGGTTACATAAGACTAATGGCTGGCTGGTCCATGGCTCAGTGAATTAAGATGCTATGTACAATACAATGCCGGCATTTACAACGTATGACCTACAGTAGTTTGTGTAATGCCACGGTCTTTTTGTATACTTTCACTGTGTTTACCGTCCAACAGACTTGAAAAATCCCAGATAAATAAATGAAATAAAACAGATGTAATTTGGCTCCTCGAGACTCAAAAGGGCCCCGTAAGAGTCAACTCGGCGTCAGCCAAGAAGAGCTGGCTCTCCTCTGCCTCTTCAGTCCTGCTGAGGTCTGCTGTTTCCTGCTCAAGGTGTTGTCAGCTGTATCTGCTCCTACCAGCCAGGCTACCAAAACCATGTCAGCTCGCCACATGTGACGTGTTTTTTTTCACGAGATCTAATGGAATCTGTTGAAATCGGTCTCTTTTCATGGCAGAATCAAAACGTAGAGGAGACCCTGTTGTGAGGGTATCTTCTTCTGATGATGACTCAGAGACGTTGGGGGTGGGGGTGGCGGTAGCTGTTGTTAAGGAGGGGGAGACCTGCTGAGCTGGTCTTAGGTTAATAACAGGCCTGCACGTTTTTCTGTCTTATCCACGCCACTTCGACTCAGCCAGACTCAGCACAAAAGCGACCGCTCCAGACGTGACCCAACCGGAGCTTTAGGCCGACTGCTTACCGAAGCGGTTCGAAACAACACCTCTGATACGGGGGGGGGGGGGCGGGGGGGGACTAAACTCTCCGTAAGGTTACCCCTCGTCACCGCCGCAGACATTACGCAGAAAATCGCTAGTTACAGTACGTGTGAACACCTACTGTTATGACTGCAGCCAGGGTTACACAAGGTGCAAAGTCTGTTGAGGACAGCACCGCGTTAGTTAATGAGTTCAATGGAAATACTGCAGAGAAACCACTTTTTTTTTTTTTTCCTTCACTTTCATCGGTTCCATATCTCTGGTAAGTGCGTGTGAAAGTGCTCGGGGAGGGCTGAGCGTTCGTTGCTAGAGTGCAAGGGTTTTTGAGCTGCTGCACGCTTTCAGTCAGCGGAGAGCATCGCAGCAGCCCGCTCTCTCCACATACTTCTACAGGTTTTTTCTTTTTTGTTTTTTTTTGCAGATGAGGTTTCAGTTGTGGCTTCAATTGATTCAAAGCGGCCCCGGCGTGTAGGTGGTGTTGTGCTCTTACGGGGATTTTTCATTAGAGGAGTTTGACATTTGAGCGGCTTTGAAAGCGTCAGCACCCTCGGTCAGTGTGCCAGCGCTGTGTCTGCCAACTCCCCCATCCCTCCCCCCTCCCCCCCCCCCCCCACCCCCATCCCGTTTTACTGCTGCAGGTAGTTGGCTACTGTCTGCGCGAGAAAGTGGAGGCGAGGAGGAGAGAGGAGAGGAGGAGAGAGAGGAGAGGAGAGGAGAGGGGGATGGTACCAAACACTGTGGCCTTTCAGCAGCACTGCTAGTTCAAACCAGCACACTGTGTCCTTTACTGATCCATGCCCACTCTCTCTCTCTCTCTCACACACACACACATCCACACAACCCCTCTTTCTCTATCACTCTAATATCCTACACTCAAACACATTCTCTCTCGCTCTCTCTCTCTCTCTTTGTCTCACACACACACACACACACACACGACCCAGCCATACCCCTGGCCTCTTGACAGGCGGTGTAGTTTGGTTTCACACGCTGAGAGGGGAATATTACTTTCATTGAGTGAACATAGTGTGACATCGGGATTAGTGCTGTTGCTAAACATAAACTCCCTCGGAGGGGGAAGCGAGGGCCGAGCAGCTAAATCTGCGGTGTCCACTTGGCCCGGGGCTCTGCGGTTCGCATTCCATGCCTTTTTTTTTTTTTTTTCTCTCTCCCCTCACAACCATCGCTTCCTGTGAGGCAGGAAGTCAGCGCTGCTTCCTGTCACAGTCCTCTTTCATGTGGTCACTTCCTCGTGTTTTGCCAGCGACTGCTCTGTTCTGTTGACTCAGAGAATGGAGGAGGCGCCGCTCGCCCGCCCGCTCAGAACAGAGAAAACGCTATCTCTGTCCAGGTGAACTGCTAACCGCCTGGTTCGGTCTCCTCAACCTCAATACGACCTCAACACTATAAAGTTTCTAGTCACACTATCTGAGTATGAAGTATATTATGTATTAGTATTATGCTCAACACTATAGACTGCTTAGGCTACTCAGCAGGTGTGAGGGTAGAATATAAAACATGATAATCTGCCGTTACACCAAATTTATTTTCAGCCTTTTGTTGCATTTTCATGAAGGAAAACAAAGGAAAAAAAGCCTCCGTCGGTCTGATTTTGAGACGGGATGGTGTTATTGTCTTATTTTTATACAACACGAGATAGGGCTGTCCTCCGGCGACGGTAATCAAAGTTCAGTTCTGTGAAATCATGGGTTTGGTAACCTTGCTGAGGAATGCTGATTGTGATGGCTGGCTGGGAATCCTGCCTTTTTTTCTGTTTCCTAAGAGATACTAACAAGTTGGCTGTGATTACATTTGAACATTTGAACTTTGCACACAGTGATTAGCTGGAATGTTAAGATTCCTGTGATTCTCTCCG
The DNA here is from genome assembly GCA_034670385.1 of Hoplostethus mediterraneus. Classification (NCBI taxonomy): domain Eukaryota; kingdom Metazoa; phylum Chordata; class Actinopteri; order Trachichthyiformes; family Trachichthyidae; genus Hoplostethus; species Hoplostethus mediterraneus. The sequence goes on along the minus strand of JAXDDW010000019.1, from coordinate 3,421,801 downwards.
AGCGGCGATAAATCAAAAAGTGTCGCATGCGGTCCGAGGATCCAGAAGGGGGACAGACTCTGACTTCAAAATACATGGAAAGAAAATAACTAAAAATACAGAAAAACGGAATCGTAGATTGAATGAAATTGAGTTTCATATTAACAAGCACAAAGCTCAACTGTTGTGATGCCAAACTACCCAAATCTAGAGGTGTGTGTACGTGTGTGTGTGTGTGTCTTTAAGTGCCTACGTGTGTGTGTGTGTTGATGTGCGTGCATGCATCCCCCACTTGCGTGCGTTTTTTTAAACCGCGATATCACTGGCTGCAGTGGAGTGAGAAACAAAATCAAAACCATACTGCGCTCCGCTAAAAAACATGGGCGGGCATGCGCACAAAAACAGGCACTCGCAGTGGGAGAGGAGACCGGGCTTTTCCACTCGCCCCGACCAGGCACGCCGAGTTCTTCCCTCAGATACGCCACAACTTAGTAACTTGGTTATCCGACATGGTTTGAAAACGCTCTGTAATTCATCACAACATCCAGGGTGCCAGGATGCTGGATGGGATAGAAACTGAGATAACTTCATAGGGCGACGTTAACACAGTCGGCGAAAACGGAGACTGGAACTGCCGAGTTTCTCTTTCCTGTCATCGTGATGATATAGGGCTATAACAGGACGTCCCGGCGTCTGCGCTCGCATTGCAATCATTCCGTGTTGCAGCACAAGCCGAAATTACCAGCACTCTTAGTGGTCATGGGAGAGAGAGGCTCATGACCAGACTCCCAGCCTTGTGTCATCGCTACCGATGTATAGGGGGGGAGGGGGGGGAGGGGGGGGAGGGGGGGGGGGGGGGGGGAATGAACAGCGAGAAGATCTTGTCACGTCCTTCAGATCACGCAAGCTGGGGCTAAGTCTATTGAGCGAGTTGGGTTCATTTGATTTGGAGTTAATTTCATTTGTTTTGTAAAGAGCCAGTGTTCAGGCGGGTCCTCATGTGCCCTTGAGACTGAGATGCACCCGGTGAGGAAGAGTGCTGAGGAGGGGAAAAGACGAGAGAAAAGTGAGTGGTAGGGAAAAGAAAGAAGACGTGAGAGGAGAAGGAGATTAAGCTGAATTAAGCTGGGCAGCAGAATAAAGGCGAGCTAAGGGAGATAGATAGATAGACAGATAGATAGATAGATAGATAGATAGACAGATAGATAGATAGACAGATAGATAGCACAGTAGAGAGACTGCAGGAGAATGAAAGCCGAATGAGAGGTGTAGGTGGAGCGAAGTAGGGCAAGACTGCTAACCAGATATGAAGCGGTGAGTCACAGCGGGAATAGGGTTGATGATGTTAGACGCTATGCACGCTAAGCTCTGTGTGTGTGTGTGTGTGTGTGTGTGTGTGTGTGAGAGAGTTTCAAGCCACGTTTCCAAAACAACAAGCCTTTTACGCATGCACTGTAATGTCTGGCCAAGGCGCATTACTTCATGTATGGGCCCCGTTACAAAACAGCACTGTGGGCCAGACGCACTGTGCAAGAGTGTAAATTATTCTCTCTGGACAAGTGGTCACACTTAAACAGCGGTTTAGGGCTGATTTAGAGTCACGTCTCTCTCTCTCTCTCGAGTCATAACAAGTCCTTCAGGCTAAGTTATATATATGGAATAACAGCTGAAGAGCCTCGGGGCTTTTTCCTCTGTAAGGTGAATTAACTCGGACAGACGTGCGCTTGTGTTTGGTTACCATGCCAGACATTTACCCCAATTGTTTGCCGTGTTTTAATAACACTTCGCTGCTTTCTGTAAAAAAAAAAAAAAAAAAAAAGATATTTGTTTCCATTGGGACGTCACTAAGCAACGTTAGAATACAGTATTAATGTTTCTGTAAGGAGGAAAGATTAGTCTGTTTCCTCCCTTTGATTCGGTGCTGGTTTAGACAAGACAGGCAGTCAGGTGGTATGTGAGTGTTAGTATAATGGTGGTTTACAATGGGCCCTAGTGTTATTGTGAAGGAAATAAAGCCCACATGTACAGTACGCTTGTAGATAAATCTGTCTGGGCCGTAATACTCACTCTGCTCAGGATGTATTAGTCATGGAATAAACTTATTGACATCTATTGTGTGCATGTTTCTGCCTGTGTACGTGTGTTTCTGGTTGTTTAATAAATGGCACATGGCATTACATTGTTGAGTGACCTTAACTCGCCCCTTTCTCCCCCTTAGTCGACTGTCAACCCAAACATGTTTTTAAAGGAGAGCCACCTGTAAGGCTGGATTTGCACTTGTGTGTTATGGCAGATCTACTGTCAAATGAGCTGTTTTGGGAAAAGGGCAAGCACAAACCCTCGGCTCCCCACCCACCTTTTCATTCTCTCTCTCTCTCTCTCTCTCTCTCTCTCTTTACGTCCCTCCAGAACTCCATCAGACACAACTTGTCGCTGCACAGCCGTTTTGTTCGCGTGCAGAACGAGGGAACGGGGAAGAGCTCGTGGTGGATGCTGAACCCAGAAGGGGGGAAGAGCGGCAAGTCTCCGCGGCGCAGGGCCGCCTCCATGGACAACAACAGCAAGTTCACCAAGAGCAGAGGAAGAGCCACCAAGAAAAAGGTAAAGAAATGAGGAAATTACTGGGTTGTTCTGGATGGTTCCCCGCCCTGGATCCACATGCCTCAGATCTTTCTCTTCTGTGTCTTCCCGACTGTCTCCCTCTCTACTTTCAAACTTTCTAAGTAAATAAATCAATGTTTTTCTTTTTCTTTTATTAAGGAAATACATTTTATTGGTGTTTTTTTGGAAATGTTTTCACACATTAAGATCAGTCATTGTCTGTTCTACTGTCAAACGCTTCATTTTTATTCACTGTGTACAGCCAAAAGCATTTGGTGGATTTCTCTGGCACACATCTCTGTTGGTACACTAACTCTGTCTCTCTGACTCTCCCCTCTGGCCCCACAGCTGTCCCTCCAGGGTGGCCCTGACGGAGGGGCAGACAGCCCGGGCTCCTACTCCAAATGGCCTGGCAGCCCCAACTCCCACAGCAACGATGACTTTGATGCCTGGAACAGTTTCAGGCCTCGCACCAGCTCCAATGCCAGCACCCTGAGCGGCCGCCTCTCACCTTTCATGCCTGAAGACGACCTCGGGGACGGGGACGTACATATGGTCTACCCAGGAGCCTCCGGGGCCAAGATGACAGCCACGCTGCCCAGCCTGACCGAGATGACCGGCTCTTTGGGACACAGCTCTGAAAACGTCATGGAGAACCTCCTGGACAACCTCAATTTGCTCTCGCCCAACAACTCCCAGGTTGGAGGAGGGGCCAATACCCCAGGGTCCTCCCAGTCCTCGCCCTCCCCTATGATGCAGACCAGCCCTGGGTACCCTTCTTACAGCTCCCCCAGCATGGGGTCCCAGCCTCAGCAGGACTACCGCAAGTGTGTGTACGGCCAGGCGGGTATGAACACCCTGTCATCCATGCCCCTGCAGACACTGCCGGAGACCAAGCCGAGCTTTGGGCCCTCCATGGGCCAGTACAGCTGTCCCGCGGGGCTCCTGAAGGAACTGCTGACGTCAGACACAGACCAGCACGGAGACCTCATGCCCTCGGTGGACACGGTGGTGTCTCAGCCCAGCGGAGGCTGCATGCTGCCTCCGTACAGTAGTGCCCAGCATGGAGCCAAACTCATGGGAGCAGGGAATGGTCACCCACATGGTCTCTCTCACACTCACCCCCACAACGTACACAACCAAGCCCCTCCGACGCCAGTGGCTATGAATGGCCGCTTGCTCATGTCCCTGAGCCACGGTGGGGGCACCACCCGTTTGCCTACAGTCAAAAGCCCCATGCAGATGCCTTATGGCCTCTCTACCCACCTCGGTGGAGGCATGCCCGGTGGCTTCTGCCCTCTCAACACCAATGGTTACGGTCGACCAGGCCCGCCCCAACCCCAGCACCCGGAGAAGCTGCCCAGTGACCTGGATGACATGTCCATCGAGAGGTTTGAGTGCGACGTGGAGTCAATCCTCCACGACACTCTGATGGACGGGGACTCTCTGGACTTTAACTTTGACCCTATGGTGACCCAGCAGGGCTTCCCCCACGGGGTGAAGACCACCACACACAGCTGGGTGTCAGGGTAGAGACTGTATTCCACTTGTCAGCTAACAAGCTCCTTTCAATTGACTTAATGTTGTTGCTGTTTGTTAAAGGACACAATTAGAATTAATTTCAGATGAAAAACATATCCTAGGATTCTGCACCATCAACATTTCCGTTTCAAAAATACTATCTCTCATTTACGTCAACAGAATGAGAGTGGTTATGATCTGCTAAAGACACGTCTCCATTAGGGCCCCTGAACTGAATCGGATTACTTTTGAAATATCAAATATCATGTATAAACCAAGTGCCAAACGCTTTGCCTTAACTTCAGAGCCAAACTGAAACACACCTCTCTGGTTTACTCACTAAGGTTACAGATACTATATATTGGTTGTGTTTGGTATTTTTGCGTGTGATACTGCCAGCTACATCCCAGCAACAGCAGCACAATCCGCACAACTGCACAAACCTAAACATGCTGTTTACTCTTCATTGTGTTTCCACAATTGTATGTACAGTGTAGTGATAATTGATTACCACTACAAAATAATTATGAAGGTAATGTGGCATTTATGCCGAGGTGCGTTTGGGAGCGGGGGGAGTTTGCTGACGTGATGATAAGTGACAAACTTCTCAAGGGATTCTTGGATGATGTTACACAATAACTCACTTTGTTATTGCCTGAATCAATGTACATATGTCATCATACAATTTGTAAAATGTGGTCTCATAGTTGTATTTTCTAAGACTGTACATAGTGTTTACAGAACGAAAACAAAAATCAAGGCAGCAGAAATGAGTTCATACAGAAAACTGGACCGGGACCAGGACAAATCTGGTAGAGTGGATAGCTCTGTGTTAGAGAAGCTTTCTGAATAAGGCTGTAAAATGTTAATACATTTTCTTATTACTTGTACATACATTTAGAATGTATATTAAAATGATATAGTAGATGTTTACTAGATTTAGTATATATTTGAGACCTAAATTATTTGTGGTTAATATAGATTTATGCTGGTTTATAACCTGCACACAGACATCCGAATTGTTCTTTGAGTCCTTTGTCACTCTGAACCTTAATACCACAGGGGCCTATTTATTGTGCCTAACAAAGTAGTTGACGACTGCAGGCTTGAAGGTTTTTATATTGTAAATGTCCATGGTCCAGAAGATACTTAAATCCAGCAGTCTTGAAGAAAAGTAGAGGGAATTCTTTTTTTTCAGTGGCCTGCTTTCACTATTTAGAAGAGGAAAAGATGCATGAGTGACCATAGTGTGTTTTTCTTGGGTTTTCCTGAACAGTTTGCGTCACTCTGAATGTTATGAGTCCAGGTTAGCGCAGGCCAGTGGATAAAAGATGTTCTCAGTGCTACTGTTGTTTTCACCCTATGGCTGAGTCCAAGACCAGCAAGTGATTGTCATTAAAGACACTGTGAGTAACCAACTTGTTCCCTGTTTAGTTTCAGAATTTGTTTCATTTGCTTCTTCGTCTCAAAGCGTTAGTGCGTTAGTGCGGGTATGATTCCCGTTAGCCCGGAAAAGCCCTTTGATACTGTCGATGTGATTGGCTTCACCGCTTTTAAGAGGCTCCACTTTCACTGTGCCCCTCCTACCTCTGCCTATCTTTATCTCTGTACGTGGTTTTGTGGTCGCCAAGACATGACATTTGAAAATTGTCAGTAACATGTGACTCGCGTCAATCATCCTTTTGTTATGCTAGATCCGGTTTTGCCCCATACCTGAGAAGCGCCACTAAGTGTTAAGTATCTTATATAGCTTGTACATTTGCATTTTCTGAGTTGCTTCTCCCAATTCTTGCTGTACTAACAATTTACTTGTCAGAGTCTGTCAGTGACTAATTATGCAGAGTCACAAATACTGTACATCATTTTGGCGATCTTTGTGAAGATCCTGGTTGGTAAACTTGACTGCTTCTCATGAAGTTGACTGGTTGAGTGGGTGAAAGACCGGGTGGCTTGCAGATAAAGAACTGAAATTTGAAAAACTGCCTATCAAATATTAATGTTTATTGTATGATTTAGAAACCACATAGATCAGTGGGTGTCTGATCATGTGCCGGTCAAGGGCCAGGAGTACACAGATTTTCATTCCAACCAAATACTACACCACTGTTAGCAAGCCTTCAACCAGAGAGGGGGAGCTATTAGCTGCTGTAGTGTTTGGTTGGAGTGAAAACCTCCATGCCTTGGCCCTCAACGCCACATGATTGGAGTCTACTGGCGTAGATCTTAAGAATGCCAGAGCGATGGGGGTGATTTGAGAAGAGGAAACTGAAATTCTTACATTTCAAAAGGCTCTGCATAGAAGCCGTTAAAGAAGCTGCTGTTTGGCTTTGGTGCCAGGTGTTGCCTTTATCTACCCAAACATGCCATAGTGTACTATAGCCAAGTTTGCCTTTGAAGTCAAACTGATATATTTAGCATTTTTATTATGTGATATGTTCAGAACTATATATTTGTGCCGGTCACTCAAGTCAGGATAAACTGTAATGAATCCATGTAGTCAGTGTCACAGGGTTCACTCTAAACATAGAAAAATAAAAGAGCTGTACTAAGTAAATTATATCTCTCTGCATTTTTAAATGATTGAATCTATGCATTGTACTCCTTAATTTTATGTTGCTATTGTTATATTTTCATTTTATTTGAACTTATGACAGAGATATTTTATTGTATCATAGCGCTGTGAGATATTATGGTGTTGATGTTGTCAAAATTGTATGTTCCAGATAGTTATATGGGGAAAAAATGAAGTTTATTTAGAAAATAGATGATGCAGTGATTGATATGCTAAGCTTTTGTAAACTGACAATGTTGTATTTCTTGTATTTAGCTACAGTTTTTAGAAAAAACAGCATAAAAACACAAACTATTGAAAAAAAAAAAAGTAAAGATATATTACATTTTTAAAATAATAAAAAACAATATTTAGTCTGTCGGATAAGCCCTGCTCAGATGGCGGATTCTGGACCAATTTTTGTAATTTTATGAGTAGAAAGATATTGCACTTTTACTTACATTTTATAACAAAGTGCTCCTCAACAGGGGGAAGAGTACCCATTACATATTTTAAAACAAACTCTGTTACATTTAACTTATGTACAGGAATAAATTGGAATTGTGTTGTGTGATTTGCAATCAATAAGAATATGTAACTTGTTCAACATTAATGTATTAAGACTTAAATAAATGTACTTCTGTGTCAACAATGTGTCTTTTTTTATTATCAATACGTTACAACTATTACAGGTATCTGCTATTGTATTCACCAATCTTGCACACAGAAGTGCACATTTGGATTTTAGTTATAGTACAAGTATTTCAACACCAAATAAGCATTTTTCAGAGTGCAAGTTAGCAAACTGCCAAATTTGAAATGCAATACAAATGGCACTGACTTTTTTCATTCATCATCACTTTTTTCATGGCATCATGATCTCATCATGAAGGCTAGCAGGCTAGGCTTACCTTGATAGCCATAGGCTAATATGGCTAGTTTAAACTTGGAATGCTATCATGGATAGATAGATCACTAGCTTACAGACAGCTATAGGCTAATATGGCTAGTTTAAACTTGGGATGCTATCGTGCACAGATAGATCACTAGCTTACAGACAGCTATAGGCTAGTATGGGTTGTTTAAACATGGAAGGTCAGTAGCCTAGCTAGCTACAGTTGGTTTCCCAAGACTATTCCATTATATATAGCACAATTTCCATGACCAATATTTGTCCGAGTCTGTGTTGTAAATGTCATGGTTGTTGTTGTTTTTTTTACGTTGATCTGAATGGCCCATGTTTTATTTCTGGCTCCAACTATGAATTGTGGCCTCTACTGGGTTTTTATTCCTCAAAGGTAAATGGATCAACAAGCAGCCAAGCTTGACATTAAATATTTCACTGGTTGGAAAAAAAGATTATCAAAAAATTTCCATGACATTTCCAAAACTATATGTACATATTCCTTAACTTTTCCAAGTGTTCCATGACCATAGCAACCCTGTAACTATTTTACCTAGATAGCTAGAGGCTAATATGTCTAGTATAAACTTGGAAGGGCATCATGGCTAGCTAACTAGCTTACCTAGATAGCTATAGGCTAGTGTGGTTAGTTTAAACTTGGAAGGTCAGCTAAGCTAACTAGCTAACCTAGGCTAATTTAGTATGGCTACATTGCATTTTTTCAGTTAGCATCAATAGTGGTAGGCTTCATAATATTAGCTAGCTCCTTTCTTACCCCTTGCCTTTCTCACTGGGCTTCAGTCTAATGCGTTTTAGCCAGGAAAATTGGTTCCTTGGCTCCACTCATTGAAGTTTAACTTAAAGGGGAATTCCGTTATTTTTAAACCTGGGCTCTGAGTACAAATTTGTCATTTATACCGCAAAATAGGTACAAAACGTTTTGGAACAGAAACTTCTTTTAACCAGAAGTCTCGCTCAAGGAGAACTCTCGCTCTGAAATCTGAAAGATGAGGTGAGTTGTTGCAGGAAGAGGTTAAACAAAGGTTTCTGGTTAAAAAAAAAAGGCCTATCTCTGTAGCGATCCTTTCCGTAATGTTGTCAGACACTTGTCAGACACACGAATAACAAACAGGAGTTTGTCTGGCCAAGGACAGGCGGTTGTCTTCTCTAAGACTCACCTGCAATTTAAACACTCAAGGCCAGCTGACATCTCCAGGCAGGACTAAGACCTACAAAAATGTGGCGGACTATCAAATTTAACAGGACTTGAGTAAGAATCTGAATCATGCCAGGAACTAGCTTGTGCAATTGGAAAACCACATTAAAATTTGTCCAAGATCAGACCATAGCTTCAAAATATTGGGAAGTATTATTGTAGTATTGCCTGCTTCCATATTGCCACAGGAAGGTACAAGATCGGGATACAAGACATGCACAGCAATATGTTTTTTTAAAAAGATTGAAACCCCTCTACTCATGTGCTGTACTCCCAGTCCTGAGCTCCCATTTCTTCCCCATAATGAGTCTTCCTGGCTTTTCCTTCTACAGCCCCACTCCCCACCACACACCCCCCTACCCATGAACCCAGTCACCCCAGACAGCAAACTGCACAGCCTCTCTGGCCCCAATGTCTTTGACTTTATTGCGATAGATAAAGTTGAGTTAGATGAACCATTGGGGCCAGTCCCATAAAAAAGGCACTGGCTAAGAAATGTCCTTTAAGAAAGTTAACACCAGTTGCAGCCTTGACTCTTTGTTATTGTGCTTTCCTGTGCTCTACACTCAATAATATTGAGTGTAAAAAAAAAAATCTGAATGGAATAAGTGGGTAAAATCCACTTATTCCATTCAGATTTTTTTCTTCCAGCTGATTCCGCAGGGCTGAATTTCATAATATAGCAATTTCTTGTGAAAGGTATACTGGCTGCTAGGTAGTTGAAAACAATCCTGTTCAAGAAACGTGTCAAAGCCACATACATAATCCTCATGAATGGCATTCAGTTCAGCCAGTGGGATTGTGTCGAGCCCCTGACAAAGACAGACGGTAGGGCTCAACACAGAGTTCAAGAACTGGCATACTGTACGTTTCACATTCCCCTGTGTCTAAGAGAAATGTAAGTATTTTCATTTCAGTGTAACAGTGTAACGCCAGGGTTTTGGTGTCAGAGCAAAGTGGGAGGGAAGAGGGAGTGGGGGGCAGTGAGGACGCTTGTGAGCACACAGCTGAGGAATGTGGGTGTGGACTCCTGCCAAAGGCATATGCAATCCTTATGTTCCCCTGGGTGCTAGGAGGCAAAATGTGGTTAGGCGGTTGAGGCCATGTCAGGACACAGACGTAGTGTGAGGACACACATTTTGCTGTGGTGTTCACACTCTGCTTCATCTTTGGATCCGGATTTTCCCCCACATTTTCCAAAATACTCCAGTATTTCCTTGTGCCTCTATTTTGAGGTCATGACAATTCTCGACTTTCCTCTTATCCAATGGTAAGAAAAAAAGATATAACTTTGTAGTGTAGTCAAGTAAAAGCCTTAAAGAGGTAAGCCTTTATCACAATTCATATCAGTCACATAATCTTGGACAGTTTAGTCCATATTTGTGAACACGAGACTACTGCGACTAATCCTCAAATCTGTGATGTCATCAAAAGCCACTTCCTGGTGTTGCTCCATTAACAACGTACTGACTGACTTTGTCAATTCATAATGCTTGTTTGAGCTTTTACACCCCAGTGACATTTATTTTATAGCAAAACAGTCCTGAATATTAGAATAGCATTTGTGAACACTGTTTTATGGTGGATTTAAAAATCAATGTGACATAATGACGTAATATTTATTGATTATAACAACAACAAAAAATGACACATTTTCCTTTTGAAGTTCAGGGGAATTGTAGTGCAACTCTTTGGTCATCTAAAGTGAAAAGTATCAGCTCAATGGGCTCAATCCAAAGTCCTGTGTTGTGATGATAAAAGAGAATAACTGGTTCAAAAATGTGTTCACATTCTTGTCCCAGTCCTTTGGGATCCTATTTTATAGCTCAATAAAATTGATAGTCTATGATTCAGATAGAAATCCTGCAGAGTTTGAATTGTACAAAACTATCTGAAGCTTATAGGACTCTAACTCTCATTGGACTGTCCAATATGATTTGTAAGAAGTGGAACGCATTTCAGTTGGACTCAATCGAACCAATATGAGAGAATACAAAAGATTCACATTTTCTTATTCACTAAATAGTGTTGAACTTTTTCAGCACATGCAGGCCTGTGCATGTGTGCCTGGGTGTTAGGTGGTGTGTGTGGTGTTGGTGGTGGTGTTGTAGTGGGGTCTCTCCGGGGCCCCGGGGATGACATAAATAAGTCCCAGAGAGACTCTCCCAGACACAGGGCCCAAAAGGCACTAAGCGATGGGGCCTGTAACTAGTGAAGTGCCGACGTGGCTCACAGAACCCATGGGTGGTCACCAGCCTCAGCTCAGCTCTGGTGTGCCCGTTAGCAAGGGACCCAACAGCATTTGGAAATCATCATTATTTCTCAGTTTTGTTAGTTTGTTTTACTTTTATGTGTTGTCTGTATGGCACAAATACTTGTATTTTCCATGAAATCCTTGTGTACAGAAAAGTCAAAACTACAACATAACATAAAAATGTATGATTATGAAAGACAAATCAGAATCAAATGTATTGGCCATGTACATTCGCACATACAAACAATTTGACGTTGGTGCATTAAAAAACTAAAGTTAGACACATCAATCAAATAAAGTCACTCAAACCGAGCGACAGACTCTCAAACCCGAGAACAGATGGATATAAAGACACTACCTAAAATCATCTGAAAGCGATACAGCCACAGGAGTATCTGACTACAGTCCCAGCTGCAGGAGTCCAGACAGGAGGAGACTGAGAGCGTCTCGCGGCTGTCAGACATCAGACGATCAGCATTTGCAGTGTAACACCCTCACATCCACGTTGAGATAACTATTGGCCTCCGTCATATCTTCCTGCTCCACTTCGAGGCCGACAAACATGACTATGAAAAATCAACACACTTTGGGAGGAGGGAGAAGGAGGGAGAAGGAGAGAGAGAGAGAAAAAGAGAAACAGATGTAGCTCAACTGTTGTGTAAGTTGAGACGAGGCAGCCCTTGCCTGGGGGTGTGATTTGTGTCCCGGTTTGACCTTTTGCAGCACAGATAAGGCACCCGACAGGCAAGACGTACACATACAACCGATTCTTTCTCTACTCTTTCTCCCTCTCTCTCTCCTTTTTATGTTTTCTGACCACGCTGACCGTCACCGCTTGCTCTCCTTTATTTACGCATCGCTGGAACCGATTAGCCCCGGCAGCTTTGACTTCCAGGTTAGTTACATTCCACATCAGTCTTCGCTCCCTCCCGAGCCTTTGTACTGTCATACTGTCTTGCTGGAGGAGGACCTGTTTAAACACCCCTGACATTATTTTAGTATCTATCATCATAGCACTTGGATATATGTTCCCCCCGAGAGTTTCAGTCCTGTCATGTGATGTAAGCAAATCTCGGGAATGGAATTAGACAGAGCCGAGTCTGTGTGTAAATGTTTTGTTAAAGACCAAAGTGTGCCATATCCGCAGGTCCCTAACATCTCAAGTGGGGCTTAAAGGGAGGTTTCTCTTGAACTGTCAAGCCCTCCGGTGCTGGGAGGAGAAAAAAAATCAGGGTATTTCAAGCATTCAAAAGAAAATTCAAAAGCCTCCCTTCTGAAACTTCATAGTTTGAACTTGACAGCCTGGTAGTATCTTATGACCAGCTAGGTAACATGCAGAATCAATAAGAGTCTTTTTTTTTTCTTCCTCCAGCCACCACAGGCGATGGTTACTACAGTCTGCCTTTGTGTTACTCAAAGCTGTCACTACATGCAATGGGGGATCTATTTATGGCTGTTCACTCAGCCTGGCAATGGCTCGCCCACAGCCATATTCCATGATTTATATGAAAAATGCCCCTCTCCACCCAGCTTGGGTTTGCGGTTAGCTGAGACTGGCACGCGACTCATGGTATTTCCTCTTAACCCTCAGAGTGATAGTAGGAGAGGCATACACTGGCACTCTGGAGAATAAACAAGGTCCTCTTAAAAGTTGTACGGGATCTAAACATTAAAGTGTCAAAAAGTTCTAATTACAAGTAGACAAAGAAGAAGCAGAAGGAAGGAAGGAAAAAAAGGAAAAAGATAAAGAAAAATAAGAAAGAGCCCGAGGGAGAGAGAGAGAAATTACACACCATTTTATTGAAGGAAAGGCTCATTGAGTTGCCACTCATTCATTTATATCTTACAGTACTTGTTATGTCTGGCTTAATGATGAGCTTCGCACAATACCGACAAAAATGAAAGACCGTCCTTCATCGGGGTTTAGAGTGACTCACAGAAGAATAATCATTCAGTTAGTTTACTATGTTCCAGGAAGATGATAAAGGCTGATTATCAGCTTTTAAAACTATTTGTGGAAGCACTTCGCAAGTCTGAGTTTCAGCTTTTAAATATATTATTCCCATGCCCAAGGACTGTTTGGTCTGTGAAGGTTCAGTGTTGTCTCCTGCAGCCACAAACAAGAGAGCAACATTTGTCTGCTCTATCTCTTGCGTATCTAAAAACCGTGAATCTGTGATCTATTTCAACAGATCGCACAGATGTACACTTCCGTTGAGAATGGATTTTAAAAAAGATAGAAAAGATTCTTGTGACAGTATTTTCTGGGGGGATCATGGTGCATTTTCTGGACTAGCAGTGCAACAATAGAGCTCATTTGGACGCAAAAAAGTCCCAAGAAATACTTCACAAGCCCACATAGTCTACCCTTTATTGTGGATGGAGCTGCTCCAGGCTGTATGCATGACTTCCCAATTAGAGTTGTGGTTCTCCGTCCACCGTTGGAGGAGAGTTGCTCATACTGGCAAGTACCGAAGAGTCTTTAAATGGAGTGGCGTTACCCTTTAGATATCAATGAATTCAGGTTTTAGTTGGTTTCATTGACTCAAACGAGGAGCCACGTCAGGTTTACCAGTACACGAGAGGGACACTGCTTTGGTATTCATTATGGGTTGGCTTTACCTTGCCATAAGTCATGAGTTTTAAAGTGTTACTCATCAATGGCAGGGGATGGGAAAAGGTATCCTGCTAGACCAGTGGGTCATTCAAACAGCGATGCAGTTATTCATACGTGTATTAGATTCCCCTCTACTCACGCGTGTCATAAGGTGTTTTACGCTTGTTTACCCTTTACACAGGAACATGTTGGTTACCTGAGCCCCGGCCTAATAATCTGCATCCAGCGTACATGTGGGCGAGAGGCCGAATATCGCCCAGGACATTTGGAAAACAACACCGTCAACAACACTCAGTGTCACTGATAAACACATCCAAACAAAGCAGCCATGTGTGTTTGGGATTGTCTGGGACTGAATTACAGGTGTAGGCAGTCGGTCGCTGCTGCTGCTAACCGCGGGATTTGTCTCATCTCTACTGCAGTCAAAGACGGGACTGAGAAAAAAGTCAACAAAAACATTATGGTCTTGTTTTTGGTTTGAAGATGGTATTTTGGCCTTTGGGATGTCCCTTGCTACTTTTTCCTCTATGATGGCTTTGTGAAAAACAATGAATCTTGCCCAGTCATTTTAGGAATTTAGCTTGTGCTCTTATCTGGAGAGGTTTACCAAGAGTGCAGCAGCGGGCTAAGTTAGTAATCCTAGAATGCCAAGCGCTACAAGTGGTTGATATTAAGGAGTACAATGGTCAAAGCTCCAGCATCCAGACAAGAAACGCAAACCCAATGTGTCAGGTTATTTTCTGTCAGTTTCTTCACCTCTCACAAGCTGAGAGGACGACATAAAAGAGAAAAGAATTGAAAGAGAAAAAAAAAACGATGTGACCAGTGATACACCCAGCAAAGAACAAAGGGAAGGAAATGCCAAGCGAAAGCCACTTTTCAACACACTGCTGTCAGATTTATAGCAAAGAATCTATAGCAATTTATAGCAACGTTTTTTTTGTCCACTTTTACGAAAGCAGAATTTTTGCGTGTTTGGTCCCAGCTTTAATGTGGTAAACAGCTACGGACTCTATTCAATGTCAAGTTAGCCAACTCTTATAAGAAATATGTCAATATGTTTACAATTTAGAGTCATTACTCTTGTCATCTGAATCTTTTTAGGATTATATTTGATTGTCCACATCTTTCACTTCGTATGACAGGCCAGCCTCTTTTTAGAACTATTGCTTTTATTTATTTTTAAAAAATTTTAAATTTTATTTCATTGGAGTTATCCTGCTGGCATCTCCTCCTACTCTGTACCGCTGCATAAAGTAGCATGAACCTAAATGACTTGATCAAAATAGACACTCCCCATCTCTCGGTTGATGTTCAAAAAGGAAATACAGCTGAATTTCAACCATATGTATATGTACAAACCATTTAGGAAAGCAGAATAAAATAAAATAAATAAAAAATAAACATCACAATTAACTATAAGCAAGACAATACAACTGAGATTAAAAAGCTGGGAAAGGCTTTTTGTTTTCAGTCTAGACTCTGTAATGACCCATGGACCCCGGCCCCTGTGCTGCGGCTCATAGAGGATTAAAAGGCCCACGATTCAAGATGGTGCATCTTGAAGACATCACTCATTAGACTCTTGATTCTCTCTTTGATATATATTCTTCACATGAGCTGCACTCTCCTGTTGATAGGGGAAAATAGGCGCAGCCAATGTCCTTCCACTATTGCTCCTAATGGTGTTATGGAGTCAGCTCTCCGTGGCTGGCCAAATGTGTGTGCTGAACTACTCAGTTATTGACTTAGGGAGTTCAGGGAGGAGCTCATGTCAATAAGCTGGCCTGCCCCATGCTGGCTGCACCATATGGAGAGGTCTGGTTGTAATTCGTGGGACAGGCCGGGGCATAGTGCCAGGGAATTAGAGAGGCGGGCTGCAGGAGACATTTTAATTTGTGCTGCCATGTGCAAAGGCATGCACCTCCAGCCTGGGTCGGTTCCTGTGATTAGGATGGCCAGCGTATTCCTAGAAGGGTGGGAGGGGAGGGGAGGAGCAGGAGAACATGGGGAAATAAAGACCCAGGAAATGGTATTGATTATTTAACACAAACTGTATAGTGATATGGCATGGTCTTCTCTGGCTGCGTTGAAACCAAAACATCACCATCACCACTACGTCTATTGAGAAGGGATGATGACATTGTTATCAGCTTCAGAGAGCAGTGAAGGCCATTTCATTCAGATTTAAGCAAACCTGTGACTTTGATTGATTTGATTGATTTGAACTGAGATTTTGTTTCCTGGCCTGCTTGGCGAGCCAGTCTGCCTCTCTAATGCCATCTGTAGTCTAGTCCACATGTTGGAGTCTCATCTCTGGAGGCTGTAGTTCACCATCAGTAGCGCTGGTCCAAGATTTAATCATTTCAATGACATTACAGATTAGATAATAATTTGAGCAACTGTCCAAGATAACAGGAAGACATGTGTCTGTTCAATCAGGGGGAAATGTTACATGTGCATTGGAAATGTCCACCCGGCGCCCCGTGGCTAACGTGATTCTTTAATAGCCAGATCATACAGTGTATTGTCTTGTAACAGTGTTGTGCTAAACCCTGTGTCTCTGATTATCTCATCACGAAGAGCCAGCCAGCATAATGCTGAGAGTGGATCTGGTCCAGTGGGATGCATGCTGTCTCTCCTGGCTGTGGCAGGGAGGGAGCGCCGTCGCATCTCCACAGTGACAGATTCCCATGAAAGGAGAGGAACAACACACTCAACAGCCACATGAAATATGAAAAATTGCGTTCCAAAATGAGCTTTCCAGCATTTGAGAGGGAAAAAAAAGTGACATCTACCCTTACAAATTGGTTGTCAACAAAACAGTAAGAAATGTGGAACTTTTGTAAAGAATACTAAATTAAATCATTGATAGAAATAATTAATAAGCCATTTATAGAGAGGATGCTGTATTTTAAAATGTTGAAAGATGAGCCTCGGATAAAGATCTTTTCCCTCAAAACGGATAAATTATGTTTTGGAAAATAACTCTTCATATGGAGTTGAGACTCATCATGGTGCGACTGCAAAAGCCTTTACTTTGCTTTAAGCTTTCATTTCTGTTCAACAATCTTTTGTGATAACTGTTAGTGGATCAGATTCATTTGAGTCTCGTCAGTTGTAGAGCTCTGACCAGTTCACAGTTTCCAAGGCATGGGATTATGGGATGTACGCTGTGAGATACGTCCACACCCAGAGCAGCCTGGGTATAGGGAACGGCCTCGCTCTCATTAGTGAGCCGGGGAGAGGATAGCAATTACCACTCTGAATCCCACAGGAGGACCGAAGCCACTCAAAAGGGACTTGTTAGGTGCAGGACACTTTTTCCTCATGTGAAAGACTACTTTACTGTCTTCACTACAGACTACTTTGCTGACTTCACAATCCGCAGCAACATTTGATGAAAATTTGTGCTAGTTACCATTCACCGATTTGTATGACGGTTGATTAAACCAAATACGCTTACTGCCGGTGGCATGCACACGAGGGAGGAGGAGGCGGCAAATGTCCTTGTCATAGATAACAGAGTACCTTTTTCATATCAACAACCTTTCTAAAAGGACAATGATGGGGTTATGATGTGAAAGCTCATAAATCTGACTGTGACCTCAACATGCGTTCCTCGCCGTCTCAACTTTCCTACAAACTAACAAGTGGAGTCAAACATAAACAATAGGAATAGGAACAATGGCAGGGAAGCTGTTAGTCTGCAGTACAAACTGAGGAGGGGGGACAAACGTTTTTAAAAAAAGATCTTGTAACTCAAAAGATTGTTTTTTGTGTTGAGCAACATTCAAGCTAGCACCACTTTCAAACTAATTTCTTCTATATGTAAGACACCATTTGAATCCATAGTTCATACATGGGAAACAAAAATACCTCATCTTCTTTCATTGACATTATAATTTCTTCTTTAAATTTTCCTCTTTAAAACAAAAAGAATTGCTTGAGAAAAATGAGAGTAACCTGAAGCACATGTGGTTATGACTTCAAATGACTGAAGCAGTGCTTAACCAATACTGTACATCCACCACATACTGTATGTAGTAATTGCTGTGGGATTCAGATACACTGATTTATACATGGACACGTTAGCGCGAGTGTTAAACAAGTGTAAAAATGCAATTGTGTGTGTGTGTCTGTGTGCATGCATGCCTTTGTGTGTGTGTGTGTATGTGTGTGTGAGAGAGAGAGCGAGCGAGAGAGTACGAAGGTGCGTGTGTGCGAGCGTTGGGGGAGAGCTCATTCAGTGTTGCTAATGACTGCTTTCCCATGAGCTTAATCAAAGATTTGTACATTTAATTGCTGTCAAGTCAGCGCTCACCACCTGCCACGTCTTGCCAT
The DNA here is from genome assembly GCA_034670385.1 of Hoplostethus mediterraneus. Taxonomy (NCBI): domain Eukaryota; kingdom Metazoa; phylum Chordata; class Actinopteri; order Trachichthyiformes; family Trachichthyidae; genus Hoplostethus; species Hoplostethus mediterraneus. The sequence goes on along the minus strand of JAXDDW010000019.1, from coordinate 3,403,814 downwards.
ACATGTGCTCACCCCCTCTCTGGGAGCGTTTCCAGCTCCATCTATCATTCCTGGCTGAAGGATGAGACAACACAGCCTGCTGGGCAACCTGCAGTCAGCCGTCCAGCACAGTCCCGGCCAGGCCTGCACAGCATGGACCCGGAGAGCCTGCTTCGCCACGGCGGGGCGTCTGTCAGCACCTGGGCCCTTACACTGTGGAGCCATTCTTCACATCATTAAAAACACACCGGCCTACAATTGACACCATGTAAAAACCAGCGAGATGCGCGTATGCTTTTGTTTTCCTCTCGCTCAAAGGCTTTCATACGGCAACGCGCGACCACTCCATGACATAAGATACTCATCAAAGTATCTTATGTTTCTGTTTCTGTGAAATGCCGCCACCCCCACCCCTCTATTCCCACATACACCATGAGAGGAGGTCTATTGTGTTGCCCGGCAGAGCACATTATGGAATGTGGGCCTGATCTGTTATCAGTCTCACCTTGTTTTCACAGCTGATGCCCACAGGCCTGGTATAACACAGCCATGCTCTTCCAAGAGAGCTGCGAGGCAAATCGACGATGCTTCTCACCCTCGGATTTCGTGTGTTACAGCGCATGCATGACAGACATTATTAGTCTCTGAGGTGCGAGCCTCCTGGGACGCTGCAACCACAGTAAGGCACCATTAGGACAATTTTTGAAAGATTGGAAAGCAATACTGTCACCCTGTCAGACGGGATGTCGCAGGGCACATGGGGTTACTCTGAGTGGAGGTGCTTTGTAGGTCATCACACTTGATTTCACAGAATTGTGCGTGTTGATGATGTTGGTGGTGATGATTTCGTCATCTCAGCTATACATCTGCATTTAGTCTTTGTGCTAATGTCAGTGTTATGGTAGCGGTGTCTTCGCCTACAGACGAGGAGCACCCATCGTGATGAAAGACCTTAAACGTATCTGTATGACTTTGGAAACAGACTATTAAATGGATACAAAGGCAATACACCTAGATGACAGACCAATTTCGCAAACAAGCAACCAACCTTTGACATGAACTCACACACGGCGGAGGCGCAGGTGTTACAGTTAATGCAATGTTATAGTCATCCTTGAAAGTTTGCTAATTATCCCATACAAGGCCCCGGGGCTAGACAGAGGAAAACAGGCCCGACCTGTACTGTGGGAGTCGGTTTGACTGCAGCCTGGACAAGTCTGGACAAGGCCTTCTTCAGACTGGCATCTCCAGGGTGTAAGGTGTGATCCCAACTTGCTCCCGTGGGTGCCGGAGCCGGGGAGCAGGTGGATGGATCACTCCCTCAGCTCATAAGTGGAGGAAGGAGGTGGTGGGACTCACAACAGGTTTCTATTTTCTTCACATTCTTTCTTCAAAGTGACGAGGGGGGAAAAAATTTCACTATTTGATGCTCAGTAGAATATGTCGCAACTCTGCCAGTAAGGAGAGATTACTTCTGGTAATATACTTTTAACTCAATGTAAAGAAAATAATGTGGACTCAGTTGGATTATATTTTTTTATATTATATTTATTTCTCAGCTGTACTGCATGGAATGAAAATCAATTTCTATTTACTCCTATTTATTTTTCCTATTACCAATTTTTTTTCTAAAGCATGGTGAGAAAAGAACAGCAAAGTATGCGTGGTGTGTATTCCTACTGTTTATTCCTACTGCATAATACTGTACACTCCTACTCCTGTTTGTTCTTCATCGTTGAGCCTTAAGCTGAAAATAAACCAGACTACTGATTTTGATATTTGCACAAACAAAAAGGAGGCACAACCATATGGCTGCTCTTCAGGGAATAAGAATAGAGAGAGTTCATGATCTCTCTCATATCGTGACAACAGATGCAATCAGAGTGGTTTGTTTCGCTGACTCACATGTTTGGCCCACCCACGTATGAAAGCGCCAAGCTAAAATCACACACTGTTTCCAAGACAACCATAAATTATACCTTCAAAACAACCGGCAACTTTTTCTCTCATCTTACAAAAACAATTTTTTAAATTAGAAACTGTAGCTACTGTAATCACAACTTGACAGAAATAAGGTATGCTTTAACAAAATGTACAATGTATAGTGATCATATTTTTTTAGACTTTGCTTGGTGGATAAATTAAACAAAGCTGAAAATGGTAAAGCGAGATAAGGTTTTGTCAGATCTGTTTGATATGGCAGGTTACCTTTTTCAGATTTTCAAACCAGGCTACTGCAAACACAATAGAACGTCACATAAATCACACTGCAAGACAAAGTGGAAAATGTTGTGTGACAGCCTGATCCTCCACTGTTGAGTTTTATCTAACTTCCTACTGTGATTTCCTATTTCAGGTCACACACAGTTTCCTACTTCTTGATCAATCTGAAGCATTTCATATGTCGGAGCCAAGATATCACTTGAGAGAAAGTCAAGACCTTTCTGGGTATGAATGGGAGGAAACGACCAGAGAGTTTACCCACCATGCCAGTTATTCAATAATAACACCATTTCTTTGCTTCTGTGCACTCGGGTCAAATACTAAAGGTTGTTTTTCTACATGGATTTGATTTGCTTCCATTATGTGGAAGTAACCATTTAAAAGCATTCTGTGGAAAGTATTGAAATACCTCCCCTCTCCTTCCTCAGAAAACAAGGCCCGGTCTGGCTCTGGCCCCAGCCCCCGGCTTGTTGGGACAGCTGCTCAGATGATCTGGGCTCTCCACAGGTTCCATGATTCATTTTCTGAGTCAACACCAAGAACTTGAGTTTCAACCTCAATAGAGTCATGATTCACGGGCAGATTTGTGAATTTTAATCATTAATCAATTTCATGTATACAACATAAACACTCCCGAGAGCGGTTCTCTCATATACAACGCTTGATCAAGGACAATAAAAAAATAAACTACACACTGATACTATAAAATATTTTTTAAAAATCAAGAGTTTAGAAAAACATGAGAGAAGAGTAATGTTCAAAAACAAGAACATTGCACAATTTAGAAAAATAAACACCAAAGGATGAATCCTACTTTTCTGACTGAATTTCCATTTCATAGGCACACAAGGCAGATTTTGCTAGTTCTTTGTTGTCATGTGGCATTGTCATGAGATTGCCACCATGACTGAATTACTTATAAACCAAATACTTTGTGGACACGTTGATGTGTAGGATATACTTTCAAAAGATGAATAACTATGATGCCACTGCTCATACATTTGTTAAAACAATACTATTATCTAGGTGCTATGATTGGCAGCAGAGGAGTGTTGTGATGTAACTGTGGTTTACGAGTTCAGGTAGAAGTTTCCTTAGGGCCCCAGGGAGGCTAGGATCACCACAGCCTACACTGTAAATCCTATCCTTACAAATTACACTGACTGGCCTAATGAGGGTGCAATAATTAAAGGTAAACATTTTAAACACAAATGTAATATCTCAGACAGCACTGGTCCCATTTTGATGAAATTTGGCATGGCGCATTTTAGTACTGTGGTGGTGTTTAAAAATGTAGCCTGATTGGCCTGATTTATAATTAAAAGTTAAAATTTTGAACTTTCAAAAGCCATAACTGTAACACCACTGATCTGTTTTCCGATGAAACTTGGAGGAATGATTTTTTTCCTTTTATTTAGCACATCAGGATAGTTTTAAAATACAAAATATGTACAAATATGATCAAATAGGCAGTGTTGTGCAAGGAAGACCAAAGAAACCTCAAGGGGCTGATCAAGTGGCTCCCTTAACCAGTCTGACATTGTGTTATTGATTTTCTTACTATTTGTTACATATTTCGGGTTTCAACCGTCAAGAACAGAAAAACAAGTAAAAGAAAAAAAATAGAAACAAAGAATAAAAAACAAACAAGAAAGAATAAGTGATAGTCCAAACAAGACTGCATATCCTACTGCATACTGGTTCAATAGGCAAGACAATTATTAATTAAGAACTGTTTAAAATTATTTTTGAATGGATGGGGAGAAAGGTCAAAGAAGTAGGAAGGAAGTTGATTGTAGACTTCAGCTCCTTGGAATTGTAAGCTGAACTGAGACATAGTTGTTCTAGCATAAGGAAGCTGAAATTGTCTCGGGGAGGTGATTATGAATTGCTTTGAAGTATGGAGGATGTTGATCTGGTAAATGTTAAGTATTGAAGAGAGGCTGTAAGTGGGCTTTGTAGTCCATATATGATTCAAACACAACATTTTTGATGCAATTTAGTATGATGAGTGTGTAAGGGAAGACCATGGAATAATACAACTTCTGAGATCTTTTCATTTGTCATCAATTAGTATGCCTAGGAATCTAGTTTTAGGGGTTAATGAAATGGATACATTGTTCATCTTCACTTCAACATCTTTGTAATCTATTTTGGCTTTCTTGTGATTAAATAATAAAAATTGTTTATTTTTTCACATTCAAAGGCAATTTGTTCATTTTGAACCACTCAGAAAACTTAACCAGTTTGTTGTTTTACAGTTGTGATAAGACACTGAAGATCACTGTGAGAAAAGAATACACTAGTGTCATCTGCGAACAAGATTTTTGATAGAGGATCAGAAACTTTTTATGAATCATATATTTATATAAGAAATAAAAGAGGTCCAAGGATAGAGCCCTGGTGGACTCCACATTTTATATCAAGTTGGGCTGAGTCAGTTCCATTGAATGAGACATATTGTTTCCTTTCTTCAGAAAACTGAAAAAGCGGGGCGTTAAAATCAAAGATCAAAATGTCATGAAACTTGCTACACACATCCAGATATCCTTACAAGTTACACTGATGGGCCTAAGGAGGGTGCTATAATTGAAAGTAAAAAAAAAATGTAAACTCAAAGTTAATATCTCAGATACCACTGGAGCTATTTTGATTAAACTTGGGAGGGATTTTGGTACATGTTTGTCATCTTCCAACACCTGAAACCCTTAGTGGAGCACCTTGGCAGTATCTGCTGGCTGAATATGAATCTGCTGCTGTGCCACTTTATTAAGCAGGGAATGGGAGTCATTACTCATGCTGGGAGAGGTTTTCACATTCTTTCACCTCTCCACAATAACTTCCAGAGGGTTAAGTCCATTCTGTATTTGAGCACACATACAGTACACACTCCCTCCCACTCACAACCACACTTTAATTATTTTACTTCCCTTACTTGTTATTTATGCATTTGATTGTTTTTGATGCCATGTTGTTTCTGTTTTGTAGTTCACTTGTGTCTTTGTTTGATTTTTTTTTCTCTTTTTGGGTAAGATGTCTTTATAAGCCCCTGTGGGTTTCTTTGTCTCATCCACACATTTTGCATTTGATTTTTGTCTGTGTAAAAAAAACTAACCCTAAAAAACCTAAACTACTTGCGGTGACAGCCTTATTGATCATGCTGTCCAGTCTACTGGAAATTATTTGTCTGAAGATCTAAGAACACTCTTTTGTACATAGGGTTTTATCAGCATTTAGTTGAGAGTTCTGAGACATCCAACATTTAATATCAGCTAGACAACCTTTCAGGGAATCATGGTTGCTTCTATAACTAGGTTTTACAGACACATACAGTTGTGTAACACTCGAAAATGTTCTGTCTATGAATTATATGACCAAGTGGGAGCATATAAATAGAAACCAAAATAGGACCCAGAATGGTACCTTGAGGTACTCCTAAGACAAGTCTCTAAGACAATCAATTAAAATGTTATGATCAACTGTGTCAAAAGCGGTGCTAAGGTCAAGCAGAACTAGAATATAACATTTACCAGCATCTTCAGCAAGAAGATCATTCGGGAGTCAGTAAAGCTGTCTTAGTGTTTAGAATGGAAACCAGATTGGAATTTTCCAATTAAGTCATATAAACTGTAATCAGTTAACTGATTGTCAACCACCCTCTCTAACCTTACACAGAAAAATAAGCTTGAATTAGAATTAGAGTTACAATGGAAAGATCCAGAATTATATTTTTTAAAATAGGCTGAAATAAGAGGGTATGCAGCTGCTTGCCATTGAGCTGTTTATAATCTAAAGAGTATTAGGACACACAGTAACAATGACCTGAATGAATGAATGAATGAATGAATGAAGTAGATATAGTAAATAGACAACATGAGGGGTTTTTTTTTTCTATATGAGAGACAATGCCAAAAAGTGTTTCCACTGATATTTGCTCAATGGAAATTGATGAAAAAGATTCATATCCCGGTCAGGAGGAAGTATCTGATATCTTATATTATCAATCTTCTTGGTAAAGGTAGTCAAACTCAGCAAACTACTAATAGCAGTGGGGTAATGTTGGCATTTTAATGTTAATGTGCTCTAGAAGCTGTCAGCTAGCAATGCTAACGTACAGAGTTGTAACTTGCTAAATGTAACATTACAGTATCTTTGCAAAGATGAAGATAAAATGATAACACCAAGAAAGTAACCCTCAGGAACATAACTGAATGGACTTACATAAACTACCTTTGGAAAAACAATGACAAATCACGGAACAAAGAGAAAGAACAGAAATAGCTTCTCATACGCAGAGACACTGAGCGCGCCATTTTTCTGCCCCAGGGTTGCATGCACCTCCCAGTGTTTACAAACAAGACCCGGGTCTATAGAGCTGCACAATTTCCATGACACACCTGTGGATGGTGACTCATGACAGACACTCCTTATGAGAAACAATATCATTACGGGAGAAAAAATTCTACACATTTTGTTCATAGATATGACACTTTCACACCGATTATACTCTCCTCTACTATATTTCATAGCCAGCATTAACATTCACACCAATTTGTGTTACAGAAGCTCTTCTGTGGGATCGGACCAGACGGGCTAGCCTTCGCTCCCCACGCGCATCAATGAGCCTTGGGCGCCCGTGACCCTGTCGCCGGTTCACCGGTTGTCCTTCCTTGGACCACTTATGGTAGGTACTAACCACTGCATACCGGGAACACCCCACAAGACCTGCCATTTTGGAGATGCTCTGACCCAGTCGTCTAGCCATCACAATTTGGCCCTTGTCAAAGCTCAGATCCTTACGCTTGTCCATTTTTCCTGCTTCCAACACATCAACTTCAACACTGTTCACTTGACAGGAGCCATTGTAACGAGATAATCAATGTTATTCACTGGTATTAATGCTATTCAGTGGTTTTAATGTTGTGGCTGATCGGTGGATATGTCACATGTTAGCATCTTCAAATTGAGCTCCTAAAGTCTCAAGACTTCTTCTTTCTTTCTGTTGTCTCCTCATTGCTCCTGGGGGAGGTTTAGGAGAAACAGTTCAGATGGAGGTGATCACAAAATGAGACAAAATGGAGATCTTCCCTATTTCTCAGGAGATAAATAAAAGACGACTGAGCGAAAGATTTCCCCTCTGGGCTGTCATTATGCTCTGACTAGTTCTCATTTTGAAAATATAAATTACACTTATTAAAGCTGAAGCAACACGTATGATTACGCTTATGTAATGCAGTTACTCATCTAAGCTCAGTATTTGCAGGATATTGCTAAAACATTCAATTAAAGCAGTCTCCTCAGTGTGAAGTGGAACTCAGACAGGATTGGTTATTTGCCTGTTGATTAATAACAATAATGAGCAAGATCATGAAATATACTTCTTTTTTCCAGATATTCCTATTGAAAAAATTAAATTATAAACAGGAAAGTAACATAAAAGTCACACTCATGAAATAATCTCAAAGAATCAACAGATGATAAAAATGCATTCTCCAGTAGAAGGAGGCACCACTCTTTTTTTTCATTAGTACTCCGAGACCAGACATAACCAAGATCCCAGTCACACCCATATGATGGGGAAAAGGGCAAAGGTTTCTGTGGGCCAGATCTGGATCGCTCTGGTTTCTCTTCCTCAACCCTGACTGAATTAGTAGCCGATCTTTCAGTCGACACCTCCCTTACCAGTCTGGCCCGGAGAATGTGTGGGCTGGGAGGGATTAATGATGTCATGCCACCGGCTCTGCCACAGCCACTCCTAGCCTTCATACTCCACAATAAAACCACTAATCAGTAATCTACCTTCTCTAGACTTCTCCGAGCTCCAAAGACATACTAAATATTATTGTTGTGAGTGGTAGGTCTAGTGACTCATACTTTCCATTGACAGTTCACGCAGCTTGCAGAATGGGAAGGAGTGTCTTTGTGCTGACACGGTAGTACACACACTTTCCCACAGGCTTCAACATCAAGCCATAGTCAACAATGGCTTTTATATAGTAGTGTATGTTCTAAGACGTTCAATTTTCCATAAACAACTGTAGCTTTAGAGCGGCATTAAGTAATCTACTGTCTGTGAACAAAGAATTGCAACAACACCGCCAAGTCGAGGACGGGCCGGAGAGTTTGAGTTTTGAAAGCCAGAAATCTCAGCACCTGCTGAAGCAACTGTTGAGTCAATGGTATTGATCAACAACCCTATCAAACCCCTGCAGATATATTATGGTCATGTGATGATATGGGGCCGTAAAAAAAAAAATCACACTTTTATTCACCTTTAAAATCACTGCCTGGTCAGATATCGGAGGGCAACGTCTGCTACACACTCTTATTTTGTCGCTGTGATTCTCTGTCACTGGCTGAGCTGTCTTGGCCGGTGTGTGTGTGTGTGTGTGTGTTCGAGCACACACTATGGGGAGTCAGCATACAGGCCCACTTCACGTGGTTCGGAAGGTGAAGGGCTATTAGGGGAAAGGTGAGTATGGGACTGCTGCTCTGGGTTACTGAGTAACTGGGGCTCTCTCCTACCCCTCTCAGGCCTCTACTGCTGTTTCTGCGCAACCACCCCCCCCCCCCCCCCCCCCCCTCCATTACAGCTGTATCACTCTGTTCTCTCCTCTTCTTTCTTTTCTCACCAGCTCTGTCTCTTGAAAGAAAAAAACAATGAAGCAATACTTCAGTTCTCATAAGCCTTGTTTGTTGAAAAGCCTGGATAACCAAAACCTCAACTTGTCTGCAAAGTATCACATTAAAAGATGCCACCTGTAGCCTTTTAACATCAATAAATCACTAACACATGAATTTTGTGATATTAATAAAATAGCTGTAAACATCAAAGACCATTGGTGAGAAGATTAGCAGCCTCTACCGGCCTCTACACTGCCTTTTACACTGTGTGTGCCTCCGGGTCGGATTTCGTGGGAAATCTGTTGCCATCTTTACAGCACAAAAAGGGAGATTGCTATGTGGCACAAAACAGGAAGGTGGCGCTGTTCTTCCAGCGCAAACGGAAGCTTTCAGAGTTTCCGGCAATGGCAGATGGCGGAACGTGTGAAAGGCCAATGGAAAAATCACTTCCAACATGTTTATCCTCTTCAGTGAAGCTAAAGAGAAAACCTTTGACCGAAGAAGCATTTGAAGATGAGGCAAGAAGGGAGGGGGGGGGGGCAAATAGCAACATCCTTTATCCTCTAGCAACAGGGTTTATGGGAAATGTGGTCTTCATTTTGAGCACTAACAATATCACCAGTGTGAAATAGAGGCTACCTGTCATCTCGACCATGGTCTCATTTGTTTACGGTACATAATTGAACTGACAGTGATATATTTATGACACATAGCACCTTTAAACTAGCATGTTTTATGTTTTATGGCGCTGGAGGTAAAGCCGGTGAGGCGGTCGCTGCCTCACGTATATCGTACATCACATATAAGGAACTGAATTGCATCACCATCCTCGTGCCTTGGCGCCAAAACAGAGCGATGTGTAAGGCGGCCGCGGCTCGTGCTCATAATACGTTTGTTTACTGTCCCTGAGCAGAGGGACACATGAAAGTAGGTTGATCAGCTCTACGGCCATGACCACCGGGACGAGCACGACCCCCGGTCCATCACAACTCCCTCCTCCTCCTCCTCCTCCTCCTCCTCCTCCTCCTCTCTTGTCCTGTTCTTTCTGGTGTGTCAGAGTGGAAGTCACGAGACTGTTCTTTGAAGAGGAGCGCAGCACGGCCGGATCTGGACCAATGAGAAGTGCAGTGCACAGCGCTCCCTGTGTGAGTAATAATTGACAGCATGTTGAATTACTCACAGAAGCATTAGTCATGGTGAATTTGTTACATGTTCTCTCTTCTGTTAGTGTGAATAGGTCTGTCTGTCTCACAGATTTAGAGATTCAGTCTTGTGGTGGTGGCCACTCGGATAATCTAGGACACATTTTACAAATAAAAGAACAACCTAATTCTGTTCACTTTCAAAATAATCATCAATGATCTTCTACCACCTCTAATGCCAAATCAAATCATTATTATCTTTGTCGAAAGATCGTTCAAACAGTTTTGGGATGCAGCCCCTTACAAAAAAGTCACATGTGTGATACCAGTAGAAACTCATGTGATTTTGCATTAAACGTGTGAAAAATGTGAAAACCACATGTCCAAGAAAAGCACATGTTCTTTAAATTCACATGTGTATTTTGTATCACATGTGATTCTTTTGTAAGGGACAAAGCAGCGAGCAGCAACAGACACGGGGGAAAGGAAAATGTCATCATCAGCAGGAGACGGAGCTTGAGTCTCGAGTGACACAATTTGGAAATGACTGAACACGTTTGAGTGCAGGAATCCGTACAAAAGTGTTTTTCGTATCAGCAAAGCAAACACAATGAAGTATCACGGCCACGCGCAATACTGTACAAGCATTCTGGGGCACCATCGGGGGGAGGGGGGGGGGGGGGGTCCAACCTTGTCTAAGGGCAAGGCAGCGCCGTCATTGGCCAATCTCCGGGCCAGTCATTTTTCCGCTCTTGTCCCAGTCCCACAACCAAACCAAACACTGTGGCTGCTAACGTCTCTGAGATGCTTTGTTTATCGGGCCACCTGGACATGCATCTGGTCGGCCGGGGAGTATGTCCGTCAATAGCGGTGCCAGATGGACGTGCATTAATAACCTTGTCTTATGTGTCAAAACCCACGGGCAGTGAGCGCCGACTAGTTTGGAGGCAGCGAGTTTCTTAAGCCCAGTGTGAGTGTAGTGAATGCATTGCTGATTATGGCGACGGCAGAGAATTAATTACTCCGCACTCGTGTTTCAGGTCAGCACATCTCCGTGTGCCCTCTTTCTGCGCTAATGGACAAATTACATAATACGTTTGAAAAGGAGTTGACATAAGATAACCTCTCCAGATAACCAAATCAATGCAAAGGTATAATTATGAGAATTATTAGACCGTTAGACAGGAGATGTGATTTGAGCTTCATAATAAGAGATGTACCACGTCCTGTACTTGATGCAGCCAATGCACAATGCATGGAGAGAATATTACATAATGACTGTCTTTATCCTAATGGCCTTCATAGGAGGTATTTGGGTGATGGGGGACACGATGACTCAGGACAATAACCTCCTAAGAGTTTGGCTGAGGTGAAGTATCGATTAACAACATCCTGTGAGCGATGGCTGTCGGGATGAATACAGTACGTCCCTCTATAACTTCCCCATATAGTTTGATCTTTATAAACAAGATATGGACTGGAACGCTCCATGCCAGTACCAGCCCAGTAGGACAGTTTGTGAAATAACATAGACCCCCCCCAATCAAAACAGATAACACGATAACATTGCGCCACTTTACGATGTCCTCATTTCTGCACAAAGTCCATCGTTACGTCATTGGTTTCCTTCGACTTCCTATCTGACGGGACATTGTTGCTGCGCGGAGAGATAAAACCTGGAAAGTGCAGGAACATATTTAGCTTGTTCAGGGCCGTAGCATCACCGGTAAAGCAGCAGCGATGAAGGTTTTCTAACTTCAACATGTTGTCGTCATGTCTCCATCCACGAGGCCCTGCTGTATCAGGACAGTAACGTGCTATTAGCTCGTGCTATTTACCTATCAGCGCTTGCTTGCTCCACTGTGGTCCAGAAGTACATTTATACTGAAACACAGTTCATCGTGTTTCTTCTTGCTTATTTCAGCCTCACTATTCTTAAGTTGTATGCCTTTTTACGATGCAGTGGTGTAAATGTTGTTTGGTCACACTGGGAGAAGATGGACTCACCAGCAGTCGAGGGTGGACGAGGGTTTGGGATCGGCCTCTACTGGCAAGCATCATCTTTACGGATGTGACAAAACTGACCTCATATCTGCAACTTGGTGGCCCAAGTGCCAAAGTGTTTGTTTTCCATTTCCTGAAACAATTGCTGTAATAGACACAAGATCAACAACATTATTACCACAATGATTGATACCTAAATAAAGCTTCGGGGGGTGGGGGGTTGTAGACGCACTTATGAGGTGCCGTTTCTCCTGCATCCATCCTGGATTAGGACTGCAGACGTTTCTTTCTTGAATGTAATACAGCAGAACCAAACCACTATAACGTGGTATTTACCAAACCGTTCTTTGAGGAGATGCTTCACTTCCGAGCAAGAGAGCAAAACGTGACACTTCATTGTGCGGACGGAGCTAAAAAAGGGGGGCAGCATTAGTTCAGCAAGCATACAGCAAAAAAGTGCGACTGCCACAGTGGCTCCATCTGCTTGAGGTGAGTGACTTTCAATAGATAAGACTAATGTTGTTAGCTGTAGATAAGCCACTGGAGTTGGGGGGTACAATAACTCAATAACGCCGGTATTATCCTTTAACCTAGATTCCTGCCGGCCTCATGCTTCAACAGGCAAAAGCTCGGTGACCGCTGTCATATGGAGCGGATGATAGGATGAATGTTTGCCAGCGCCTGCCTCTAAGTGGTGGCTCGGTCACCTCTCACATCTGCTGGCTCATTAATATGGCCACTGGCAAGGGGAGAGCTCGCACATGCCGGGGTCACACAGAACGTATGTGTGTAGCTGTGTACTGTGTGTGTTGTTACACACGAGGCAGTATTTTGATATTCAATAAGTCCAGCGTCACATTTCCTCTCCAAGAGTGTTGAGTAAAAATACTAAGGAATCCAGTTTCTCGGTATTCGCCCGGAGCCAAGCGGGAGTGGAATAGAGGGCTGATCTATTTAAAGGACTTAAGAGAGCCTTCCAGATGCTGAACTTTGTGGTAATTCCATTTATTCCCTGGACTCGATGTCCTGGCCAATGATATTTGAGCAACATCCGGTGAGCTGGGGAAATCCTGGGAGTCATGGCTGGTAGTACTGCCAAGACCGGGCCTGCAACCCTGAACCTTGATGTCATAGGAACGAAATGGTGCCTCGCAGGGCAGAGACCACAACAGCACCTCAGATCAATAGGCACTTATTTCTATTGTTTTACTGCTGGTTTATTGAGGGTGTCACATATTGACATCGTCATATTATACAATATCATATAAATAGTGTGGGTACTTTGAGAAAGCTGAATGAAGTAAACACAGCAGTACTACACAGTGGCTCTATTCTAAAATGTGGCAAAACAAACTGCGCTTTTGATTTTTATGTCTCAATGGGTTTTGGCCAGAAAGGCAAAAAGTTAAGCTACAAAGGAGCCAAAACACAACTGAAGTATTTTGTTTTCATCTTTGGTTTTCCTTCCAGCACTGGAATACTGACACAAAGTACTGAACATCTAATACAGATTTAAACTCATTTTCACACAAAAGCATATATAGAAAAACGCCCTTACTTCAAAAAATGAGTAGAAAGTGGATTTGGGCCCTAAAGATACAGCTCCTTATACAGCGAACACCTTCCCAGCCAGGCAGGTGGCCTTAACACGATGATCTCCTTCTGACCATTTACATTAAAACCTTTTAAATTACCTTTTTTAAAGATTCATTTTAAGGTAAAATTTAGTCTAAATGCCAAACCTAATATCACTATGGCCTCACATCTCAATAGGCCTGATGGACATTTATTGACAGTAAGACAGGTTTCTCATGTTATTCCAATAACCTCAAACAGTTAAGTCTAGATTTCTGTAAATGACGTTACTCCTGACGTTTCTTGGGTTCTTCATGGCACCACTGCTGAATTTTTCTTGAACTTTCGTTTTTAGGAGTGGAAAAATAAGACAAACATCAGTTGAGTTCATATTTTAGAAATTTTAATCAATAAAAGACATATCTGTGTACAATTACTGACACCAGCAAAGAGCAGAGAGTGCACAGAAAAAACAGGGAACAAGAAAGAAATCTGCAGCGTACTGAGAGGAAAACAAGGAGTAGAGAAAGTAAATGGATCAAATACATTATATATATATAATTTTCTCCCATACAGGCAAAGAACTGCACTTAGATGAGCCACGCCATAATCACTGAAACTACTTTTATATACAAATACATGACACAACCCTTGTGGTAACTTACAGACTGTACACGGCGTCTTGAGAAACGAGCACCTCTCAGGACAACAGGGTCTGGACTTGCTGGGGGGATCTGGGAACCAGGTTCTCCGCGTCCTTGTAGCCGTTGGCCGGGCTGGTCACCGCTGTGTACACCTCTCCATAGGCTCTGCGCACCAGCTCTGTGGACTGTCTGAAAATCTGCTCCCTGCAAGCAAAAAAACAAAAAAAACACAGGAAATAACACACCTATATATCAGAATGACAACGAGAGTAACGAAGCGGGGCTCGTGGTTTTTTTCGATCTGGTCTAACTCAGAGAAGCAGTGTTGTAATTAGTCACCAACCCAGAGCTGAAACAAATCAGCCATGAGAGCCAACTGTAAGAATTTGTCCTAATTACATTTCTTTTTTTTTTTTTGTTCAGTGTCCATTGTGTGCCCCCGCGGTGTCAACACGGCGGCAGTATGTGGTGCACACTGCCATCTATGGATACACATCACAGCATCAGGTGTCAGCCTCAACAACACACGCCGTTTGAAATCATGATCCCAATCGTAACTCTTGTGTTTTCTTATTGCCACATTCTTATTTTATGGATGCAAATCTACAATTTTACACCAATTTTACATTTTTTTTTGTTGTCATTTTGATTCTGTTATCCCATCCAGTTGTGTCTGTGTTTTCTGTGTTTTGAGTTTGTTTGTTTTTAAATCTCACTACATCAGCAACGGCATCTCTTCGTACCGTTTTCTTCATCGTCTTATTTTATAAGTGTGTTTTTCAAAACACCTTTGCTTCTTTTTCGTCTTAATGCGAATAACCTAAACATGCCGAGTGATGTCATAACGTCCAGGCATAACGTCCGTTTCTCACAGCTCTGGCGTGTCGGCTGCCGTCAAAGACCCTGCTGAGTGCGAGTGGAGTATGAAATCGTCGGACTGGAGAGCCCTGCGAGACGACTCAAGCACACTGGGAGCGCCTCCGTTGTATCCTGCTCGGGCTCTTGAGATCCATCTTTTTAATTGGCCCGCAGAGGACGCAGAACTAACCTTACTCCACCGACCACGCTGCTAACATGTGACGAGAAACGAAAGGGAGTCTAAAAGTAGATGCCCATTATTTGTGTTTATTTATTTATGTGAGTGGAGGAGCAGAGAGCGAGCGAGCGAGCGAGAGAGAGAGAGAGAGAGAGAGAGAGAGAGGAGGAATCAGCCCAGGGAATGAATGTGAGTGAGAAATGGACCAGAAGCTAATTAATGGTGTCCTGCCCGTCAGTCCTCCCATGTCCATTAATAGAGAACATTAACCTGGGAGGTACAGAGAGTGCTCCTCAAGCCCGCTGCACTTCCCAGGAAACGTGACTCACAGAAAGAGCCCTGCGACGACGACGACAACGCAGCAGCAGCAGCAGCAGCAGCTAAAAGCATGTGCATTTTCTGATCAGTAAGACAAACACATGCAGCCCCTCGCCGAGCACTCTCCCAACGTGTCGGTGGCTTTATCAATTTAGCATCATAACTCACCACGTGTCCGGTGAAGTGTTTTGTTTGGAATGCAGTAATGGTCGTATTACATCTAAGGCTCCTAATGGATACTGAAAATTATTGGGTCAGTGCTCCCAGCCTATTTTTAAAACTGTGAATATGCTCTTTACGCCGCCGAAACGCGGGAAACATTTCACTTGAAACCCGAACATTTTTTTTTTCCCCTGAACAGACACGGCGCCCGCATCAACGTTACGGACGGGAACTCACTTGATGGCGGCGCTGAGCAGGAAGTTGAGCTGCGGCATCACGAGGGTGTCAGGTGACGACAAATACCTATCGAACTGGACCTGAGAGATGAAAGCGAAGGGTTGAGCAGTTGAGTCATGATATTAATAATAATAATGTAATAGTATGTGATACTTTATTAATGCACATTGGGGAAATGAGCTTTTCTCCTAAGAGCTCTTCACTGAGACGTTGCAATGCAGCTCACCATCGCCGCTTTCAGAGAAGAGCTATCCATACTGGGGAGGTTGGCCAGCGGGCCCTGGGACAAGAGGAAGAAAAAGAGCACTTTGGTTCAGAGCGCATGTCAAGGTCACACCAATGGAAAAGCAATGATGGGGAATCACAGAGCCTAACAAGGGTTAAGTGAGGTTGCTCATTCAGTCGGGTCTGCAGGCAGCAGCTCAAGAGCGGTTACTAGAAGTGGATGGAGGCAGGCTCAGTGTAATGACTGGATAAATGACAGTCCCTCTGGGATCATACTGAGGATCTCTTTCTCTCTTTTATTGGAGAAGAAGTGAAAACACCCATCATCCTCGTGTAAGCCTATGATGCTAATCTGCAGCAACAGTCTCACCCACACCTAAACTTCCTGAGGCAAAAACACTGTTTAAACTAAACAATAGTAAATGGCACTCTTGCATATAAAGGATAAAAAAGGAAATCACCCACTGACATGTTGAGAACGCTACGATCTTGGACAGGTCAGTCTTCATTTCTGAGCGCCAACAATTATCTCCAAAAATATGGAAACAACAGAGATAAAACTCTCTGATGTCGACATGATAAAAACTGTGGACAGTGACTAGGAGACCGACCTCGTGAACACAACAGCCGTTACATTTAAAGCAATTAGCTGACACTGATTATCCAGAGCGACTACAGTAAGTCAAGCTTGAAAGCCTAAATTGCCAACATCACAAGCAGCCAACAGTAAGGCGTGCAAGGGTTAAAGCAACAGCAGCTAGAGGGATTTTATGGGGACATTAACAAACATACTGCGAGTCTACAAACTCAGCTTCTAGTCCCTAGTCACATTTCTAATCATTGTTCTCTTCTAGCTTTAGGGGAGAGTTGTTCAGCTCAATAAAATAATCTGTTCTGGGCGACAGGGAAGAAATGTCACGCAGTAAAATATACCTCTAAACAGAACTGTGTCTCAGTTCAACGAAGCATGCATTGTTCTCAATTGTTGACATTTGAAATACAGTTACTGTTACGAGTTACTCTCTCGATGTTCACAAGCCCTCTGATACAAATCTTTTCCAATTGGAGACAAAATACAATTTAAGGGAAACCCACTCAACAGACAGATGAGCAAAACAAGGACAGTAAATAAGAAGGAGGGAAGAAGTTGATTGAGCTTTGCATTGAGCTGCAGCACTAGCAGGGCGTGGTGTGTCCTGACACGACCCAGAGTTCCAAGGCTCACTTGCTAAACCACAACTATGGGTCTCAGTCAGAGTGTGTTAAAATGGGAGAGGCATGGGTAGGAGGAAACCTCCAGGGCATCGGCTCTTTCATCTGCAGAAGACGAGGCTGGAAAAGCTGATATACTTTAATAGAACATAATGTGATCCGTCTGCCTCATTCACTCTCATATGAAAATCTGAAAGAAATTGCTATTGTGCCTAATAAAAGCTTGGTCATGTGGTAACCATAGCAATAGCTATTGTAAAGGGCAACGAGATAGTGTAAACAATACCGCCTGCGCCAGTGAAATATAAAAAGAGAGGATCATTAGAGAGCGTCACAGGAGGGATGTGAGAAAAGGCACTAAATGCACAGTTCTAGTCTGTCATGCGAGTGAGTCGGTGCATGTGTGGGCGAGTGTGCACGTGAGACCTGCTCGGCACCGTGCTGCTGGACACAGCTGTAGATGTAGCTCAGCCCGGCTCTGGTCAGCACGTAGGACGCCTGCTCGTTGATCAGCGTGTCGAGGTGAGCTTCAATCTGGGGGGAAACGGCGGGACAGAGCGGCTCAGAATCCAATCCCAGTCTGCATTGTGAAGCGATGGTACTTGTGGGTAATGGAGAAGCACTGCGCTATTGATGATGAAAGATCCATAGGTGCTCTTGTGGTGCTCACTTACAAAAGAAGTGCTAAAAATAGGGAAGCATAGATAGTGCTTTTGAGCACGGACAACAATACGTGACACTTTCCACGCTCCTTTCCCATGGCACAGCAATTTCACCTTTTTCATAAAAGATTGTGGCTCTATGGGGGTTCAATGAAATGAATCAGAATAATTAACCATTTTTAATACACAATACGCCTCCGCGCGGACAATGTGGTCATTATAACCCCAAGCATTCATGTTAGATAAACTGAAAAATTCACAAGAGAATAATGAAGAGCTTTATTATTGGATCTAAGCTATAGAGGAGAAGGAATTACATGCAGGAACAGCATTAAATATGAATAGATATCAAACAAAAAACATAATGTGACGGTCAGAGCGGTACCTGGAACTCCAGCATCTCCAGCCTCTTGTCCGTGAACTCGAAGAGAGTCAGCGTAGTCTTCATCACGTAGAGCGAGTTGACCATGTAGGTGGCCATGTCAGCTGTGCCCAGGTTACTGGCGGACACGGTGCACAACTGCAGCAGGGGATCCAAGATACAAGACAACACCTGGCAGAGGGGAGCGCAGAAGAAAGACTGAGGCTCAAAACCCCTTCGGACTGAGACAGAGTGAAAGAACCAACACGAACATGTGATGAATTGAAATGACATCAACAGTAGTTGGTTAGAATAAGCCAAGTGGGCAGGAAACTTACATACATCCCAAAGTTCAGCAGACACTAGACTTTTACAACTGAACAGAGCTGTGGCAGAAGTTGGTTGGTGAGTCTTTGTTGAGTCTTACTGTGTACAAGTGTGTTTACCTGGGCGAAGTCGGCTTGGCGGGCGTCCAGAGGAACCACGGAGGAGTCGTGGGAGGCCAACACATCCCTGAGCAGGGACAGGGTCTGGGTGAGGGAGGCTGTAGGACCCAGGTCTGGAGGGGGCAGCTCCACCTGCACCGGCCACAGAGGACCAGAAGGAAGGCAAGTTACAAATTATTGTTGCAGTTCAATCGTGTAATCTATAGTGTTCACCCAGACAGGCGGTCCTGACACAACCAAATCATTAACAAATACCTTTAACGAGGAGCGCGTTAGACCAGACATGCAACCTCCGACTGTCTGCTGCTACTCTGAGCAGATTGAGTACAGCGTTTTAACGAAGAGGGATTTCATTTCACTGCCCTGTGAACACACAGAACCGGGGCCGGCCACCTTTGGCCACCTAATAGAGCAGATTATGAGAAGGCTGTGTTCCTGGCATTAGCTGGAATTGACATTATAACCCTGAGGGCCTTCAA
The DNA here is from genome assembly GCA_034670385.1 of Hoplostethus mediterraneus. Classification (NCBI taxonomy): domain Eukaryota; kingdom Metazoa; phylum Chordata; class Actinopteri; order Trachichthyiformes; family Trachichthyidae; genus Hoplostethus; species Hoplostethus mediterraneus. The sequence continues at coordinate 3,384,485 of JAXDDW010000019.1, read as the reverse complement.
TGTGATTAACAACAAGCTAAGGGGATAATTCTTGTAACTGCTATTGATCAGGACACAGCCGGCCTGTTACGTCGAAGAGCTCCTGCTCGTGCTGAGGTATATTTGGATGCCAATTTAAGGAACTGGTCACAAGGCTGATGTTTTTTTGCAGCTCGGCCAGCAAGACAAAAATTGTTTACAAGCACAAGTGCTTCAGAAATAGCCTTGTTGTCTTTGAGGATTTAGAAACAGAGTTGAAGTACAATGAACTCCTACACCATCATTTTACAGTTTTTATGAGAGAACATAGTGAACCATGTCCATCTAAATAAACAAGTTAGACTCTCTCTCTCTCTCTCTCTCCTGAGCTCTTACTCTGCAGTATTTACTCTTACATGATTGATCTATGGAGACAGGAATACGTTCTGACGACCTAGGAAGTGGGAATCACTTTGGACAAGAGTTTAAAGAGTAAATGTAGACACAAGCAACCAACTTCATCTCAAAATAAACAGCAAAGGCAATCAACATCACGTGGACAGGACAGATGAAACGCACAAGAAAATACAACACTGTTCATACCTTGTCCATGAGTCTGCTCGCGTGAAGACTCAAGCTATTGAAGAACATCTTTTTGCTAAGGATGTGCATTTCTTCAATGGTGATGAGTAAGGTGGCGACACTGGTCCCGATGATGGAACTGGACACACAGAGGGGGAATACGTCGTTGTACGAATGGCTAAAATAACGGTTACTGTTACGTAAACCCGAACAAGCTGTAGTACCTGATGGTGTGGTGGTAGAACTTCAGCAGGTTGGAGAGCTTGTACAGCAGGACGGCACCCGGCTCGGCCACAATGACCTGTTCAAGCCTGACCTGGGGACAGATCCAGAACACCCTGAGTGCATGACCAAAACATTAGATCTTCAGTGCCTCTTAACCATCTAAATGTATTTGGATACTTACTTTTAGTGGCCTGCAGACTCCCTCAGGTGATGTGTCCCACCACCTCCTGCATGTTCTCCTCTACATCTGAGGTTGGAGGAAGACACACACACACACACACACAGTCAAGGCTACCTGAAATTCAATACCCGAAATGTAGTATGAATGGTGACAATTATCCACTATTTGAACAGGAGTGTCGTGCTCATCGAGTGTTGGGAGTGTGCTTCAACTCATAGAGCCACAGGGGTCTATCATGTTCACACCAAGCATGTCTGGATCGGTTCATTTAACCTCTGGAGCTTTTTCCTCCTTTAGTTTGGCTCGATTGGCCATTTGAACCGCACAGTCTTTTTCCAAATGAACTGTGGTGCAATTTGTGAGGAGTGAGAATGTAACTGACCGCAACCTATCAGGTCTTATGGGTACAAGGAGACGGGTGTTGACATCTGATAGCCAGCAGTTGTTCTTCGTACTTGGAAAGCCTAGCATAACAAAATCACTGATGCTGATATTCAGTGATTTCTTCATTCTTAACTGGTGTGAAAAAGAGAGAAGGTAAATCAGGGCAAGGAGCACCGCCAAGCCCCATCAGGCTTAAGGGACTAACTGGAAGCGGATTTGTTTAGACTCCCCCCCCACACTGCCAAAATCTCTAACCTCGCGTCTATGACCATGTGACTTTTGTTTACAAGCACTGGTTGGCTTGTAATTGTGCAGCGTGAACCTCAACAAACCAAACAAAACTAAGTAAACTTTTCCATTATGGTTCGGACCAAAGAAAACAAACCGCCGGTGTGATCGCACCCTTAGTATTTCAAGGCTTGGGAGTCTGGACTGGAAGCTGAGGGGTCGTTGCTAGCATAGGAAGGGGACATACCTTGCAGAGTGACTTGCTTCAGCAGAGCCTCTAGATGTTCTTTCTCAGAGGCGGTGGCTTGGTGCAGCCAGGCCAGCATGTCGCCAACATACCTGACAGGGTGACACGAGGTAAGACCAGGGTCCAGGGTGTTTCGCTGTGTTTCACTGCGGCCCACACCCAGACACAAACATAACGTGGCGTGGCTCGAAAAACAGCAAGGTTAACTTGAATTATCGTGTGTGTAAGTGTGTGTTTGTTAGTGTGCGAGCGAGCGAGGCCACGGGGAGGTGAGAAAGAAGTTGATATTCCTAGAATTGCCGATGCCTCCTGTAAAGCGGAGATGGTTTTGTGGGCTGGTTTTCCAAGAACAACTCTCATTTGGCTCCCGGGCAGATGGTGGCGGGGGGGAGGGGAAGAGGATGGGGTGCAGCAGGAAACGGAGGCAGACTCATACACCCCTTGACTATATTTGGCAGTAATTGAACCTTTCCTTGAATCCAATCTCTAAACTCAAGATTCCCAGGAGGCGTGGGATTTTATTTTTTATCTTTTTACTTTGCCAGGCGACCTTCTGATTGATTAACAGTTCAGAGTTCACAGGCTGTAAACCACTTCAGCATGGACATGTAGGAAGCTGGGATTCTTAGTCTTTAACAATTTGCTTTACATTTTCAAATAAATGCGCAAATAAAACAACAGCTAACATTGAAAAGCTTCAGTTTTAACACAGTAAGTGAGTGGAAAATGGATTTAATGCTTCAAATTAAACATTTTAAATGGATCGGTACCTCATAGGGTCATGGGAATGCATCTCTATGGGGCGCGGAGTCCCCCCTGGCCCGCCCCGGGTGAGGGCGTCGATGAAGCCTCGTACTACAGCACACCTGCGTGCAGTCCCAAACTCATCCAGCGTGTACCTGACCAAACATAACAGAAAGAGGGGAACATTCAACACGGAGAACGCATGAGAAAATGACGGCGCCCACAATGTTTTTGTTCGGTGAGCCGGAGGTCAGTCACAGACATACACCAACAATGCAGGCAGCCTTTCCAAAAGGAAGAAGTCAGGGGTTGTTTTGATTACTTGGCGGTGGAAAGGTCTGTGTCAGACTAAACAGTAGACCGTGTTGAAGTAAGATTGCACAACGCTGGTCTCCAGGCTCTCAAGCCTCAACATCCCCGGCCAACCCGTGACCTTGGACGGTTTCTGGGCATGTAGGCAGGTGCACGTCCAAGAGGAGGAGGGTTTTGCAACGAAAACACTCGGGTTAAAAGGAGGTGACACCGACGGGGTGATGTGTGAAACGAACTTTGGTGTCTCCGTAGGAACCAAGTTAAATTCATACAGAGCTTCAGGGAATCTGTGAGTCATATCTACTCTTACACTCTACTTGAGTGCAAATGAATTTCTGGTACTGGAGGACATTCAATTGAGGCTCAAAGCTTTTTAAAACATTTATTTCTGTCATTGTGTATTTCCTGTTCCAGCTTGTAAGTGGGAACAATGGCTACTAGTAGTACTTCCTTATATTTACTTAAGGGCCAAATGCAAGTGTTAAGGAATCAATTCTACCACCAGTGACTATCGGCTTTCTTACCCACAAAGACCTCAAGAAGACTGTGGTTGAATGAGGATTCAAAACAAACAATAACGCTAGACAAGTCAAGGAAGCAGCTACTGACAAGGGTTACAATGCATACCCCATTTCTTGGCATTTAATAAGGAAGGTGTCCTCTACATGGCACCAGAGTCAGCAGTTGAAATGAATGAAATAGTGCATCTATCTGGCAACAAACCAGCAAACAAGTGGTTGAAAAGCAACGATATCCCTTGACGTCGTTACACTCACAAACACCCACCGCTGTGCTGGTTGACCTCTACCTGGCAACAGTGAGGTGACAAATGAAGGGATAGGCCATGCAGTATTTTATTAAGATACGTGTGTGTGTGTGTGTGTGTGTGTGTGTGTGTGTGTGTGAGAGAGTTACTTGTAAAGGACAGGTCGGTCCTGTAGGGCCTCCATGGCTTGACTCAACACAGGGCTGATGTCACAGGTTTCTTGTGTCAGTCCTCGGCATTCGTCTGTACAGAAAGAACGGAGGTAAGAGGAGAAAACTGTCATACAAGCACATTGTCACGGACTCGATACGACACTCGTCTTATCACCGCTCGCTAAAATGGTCCATTCAGTGTTGTTAATGTTTTCAACAGTGTCAGCCCTCTTGGTGAGGATATTACCCAATCCAGGATTTTATTTTTCCCCTTAAGTTATGACCAACAGGTCTCATGCAGGGTAATTATACGTCAGAAAACATAAAAAAATGAATATGATTTCAGACTGTGTGCAGCATTACATACAGCTTTATAGGGCAGCAGCCAATCATTTGTCTGTGCTGAAAACGGGTGAGCACACAGCACCAACGCACCGCAAAATGACATGTCAACATCCAACTAACTTCCACCACATTTACAAGTGCAATTAGAAAGCAGCGTAATAGCTTACAATTTCAGACTGCGGGTTCTTTTTGCTTTCTGATCGCTCGACTTTCGCCAGAACCTGGCTGCAGATTTATTGGTCAAAATTGCTGGATTTGATTACACCTTCGGCAATTCAAACCATCGCAAGCGTCAGGAAAAACCACCCCGTCGCCCTCTCGCTGGCAGTATTCATAGCTTCTCATAATTCATAAATGTATATACGACTTGTATAACTTTTACTTCTAACACCGCAAATACACAAGCGAGGGAGTGGGAATCTAAAAGGGGTACATTCATTTTCAATTCAATACCAAGCTGAAGGGATTTACCGTTTGAGGGTTTTTTGGGTGAAATGATTCACCATCCTTAACTTTTTATGTAGTTATATCCCTTCACGAAAAGCAACTACATGGATCATCCAATAATAGCAAATATGTGAATCCCTCTTATGCTTAAACTTGAACCAGCAAGAACTCTGAGGTCCGCAGGCAACGGCCTCTCAACATGTACTCGTACTAAATCAGGGGAAGCTGCTTTCTGTTTTTATGCTGCCAGCAGATGGAAGGCCCTGCCTGAGGACCTGAGAGAGGCACCAACATTGCACTCTTTCAAAAGACATTTATTTTTATCACAGCTGATGATTTGTACGTGGATCATTTTTGCCATCTTAATGTAAAGCACAGTGTGATGCTCGTGCGTCGCGCTATACAAATAAAACTATTTAAAGAAAAAGGAGAAGCGCTTGTTTCGTTTTCTACTCGGATGACAACACAGCAGCCGAGTTCTGTATGGAGGCCTTGTACAAACAGGGTCACCGCGCAGGCTGTTTCGTCCCATGGTTTGCTCCTGGTATTAAGTCTGTGTACTCTACTCACTCTGGGCCCAGCGGTAAAGCTGCTCATATGATGTCTCCTGTAACACGGCCATCTGCTCCATGATCTCTAGCCTGGAACAAGCACGCAAAAACCAAGATCACAGTATTACATACCCATGATCTGTAGCATAGTATCAGAGACCCGGGTGACCCCCCGCCCCCCCCCAACCCAACCCTCCCTCAGTTTCTCTGTCCTATTCATTTCCAATGGGAGATTAGCATTTTTCCTGCAGGTGCTCCCTCTTTGTGTACCTGATCACGTCACTGCATACACAACCGTTTCAAAAACCTCAAGGCCGTAAACCAAACGTCAAAATTACACCCTCAGTCAGTTCAGTCTGGTTGTGTCTCTTACCCTGCAGTTTGCTGGTTGGTCCGCAAGAGGATCTTCACGTCCTCGTGGATGTGCTTCACCCGACTGAGAGCCTTGAAGAAATCCTGGGAAATTGAACGACACACATAAATTGCAGAAATTACGGTCCATTAAGGGAAACAAAATGGGTTGCAGACATCCAGAAATGACGGAAAACAAATGACAAGTTCTACTGAAATCGGTCAAAACATGCAGAAAAAAGGACAGCATGTACATGTGCTATAATTCTCCTAACTGCTGATCTGATGTGGATAAAGAGACTCTTAAATTGAAGCTGTAATTCTGTCGGTGATGAGGGATCAATACAGTAGTACGTCTTATGAAACTACCTCGGTGATGGGTGCATCCCGAGCGCCTCGTAGCGCGGCCATCTCCTCGCTGGAGAGCTGGAACTTGGCGAGGAAAGCCTGGGCCACCTGGGCTCTGACCTCCAGGCGGTGACTGAGGCCAAGGAGACAAATGTAGTTATTTCAAATGCTTTTCTACTGTCATTTTTACATTTGGGGATTTTCGTCCACCATTTGTCTAACTTTGTCGTTAGTTGACGTTCAGCTCGGTTCGGTCTTTACTTGTCATTAGGATTTGTTTGTTTTCTTGTTTTCTCAAGACCCATGTGGATTTCTATCTCACATGTTTTTTTTCCGCCTCTGTGTTTTATCAGTGCTCTTCATCACTGTTGTTTTATCACTTGCATTGTGCGTTTTCTCACTGTGCAAATAAACGAACTAATCAGTCAGTCTGGAAAACTGGAACACATTTATACACTTCAGCTCCGCAAGAATGCTCGACTGTCAACAAGATGTAATGCTGGAAGTCATACTGTAGGTGGCAGTCACACTCCTCACACACACACCGTTGCTTGCTTTCATCAGAGAGGGAAGTAATAGGATGACGAGCAAAAACAGAGTAAGTAAATGAAAAAAATAAATCAAAGAAGAAAAGAGTCCCAAAATACATAAAATAATACAGAGACGGTTTCTGGCCACGACTTGTCACTATCAATAACACCAGAGCGATCACTATCAGTGTCACTGTTAGGGCCTCAACACAATGGTGACCGTGGCAACCACTCTAGTGGAGCGGAGAACTCTATCATGGGATAGCAGAACAACAGTGAGGCCTCTCTGTCGCCCGTCTCTCCATCTCAACCACCCAGTCGACAATCTCTCCCTGTGAAGGCACCGCCGGGTCGGTAAATCACCGCGTTGTTCTGGTGGAGGAGGAAGACCCGACATTATCGGACCATTGTCTCTCACTCTGCCGTGACCGGTGCTCACCCGAGTGAAAGTAAAAGGTTGTAAATGTGTTACAGGATCGTGTGATTTAGTATTTCTCTGCACAACTTGCTGAGCCCCAGAGGGAGGACGCTGGATGCTTCTTCGACGACAACTAGCCTACACCACCGCTTTTATTTCCAATAGATAAATAAAGAAGAATGGGTTAACTAAGGAACAATAAATGGTTAATAAATTCTAGCCTGAACATTAAAAAAATGGATGACAGCGAATTTTATTGAAAAATAATGAATTAGGAGGGAATGCGTTATGCTACTAAGGGAGATAATGAGAAAATGATTGTCCATCAAGCTACTTTAGGCTGTCTTGTCTGCCACGTTTCACTTGCCATCGCTTCAAGTCAGGGTATTTATGAGGCATTCAGAAGGAAAAATCCACCAGTTGACACTTCAACACCGTTAAAACCAGCTATTGGTGCTGTACCTTGCATTTCAGGGCCCCTTTTGTTGTTCGGTTGTGTATTTTTCCTATTCCTGTAGATAACTGGTCCAACATAGACAGGACGTCACACTGAGATATTTCCAGCGCAGCCACAATAGAGTGTGATAGCAGAAACATCAAAAACATCAATATAAACGGCAGCTTTTGGTGTGTGCCCCTCAGAGGCAAACAGCAAGCGCTTCATTCTCTTCATTCTCACCGATGCAACAGTCATAATGGGAGAAATCCATCGAGATCCCGAGACACAGCTCGCATCGCCGGCCAGCTGCTTTTTGTGTAATTTGAACAACCGGGCATATAGCACGCTACCTTATTGCTATCACTACTGCTCTCTCCACTCTGGGAGTTGTCCAAAGTCATTCTGGGCAATGCAGGAAATCACTAATTGAAGTAGAAGGAGACGAGGCGGGTTGAGGGAAAAGTAAATTACAACACTTCATCACAAAATAACTCCTGGAACGCACTGAACATCACATATTGATGATATCTAACAGTGTGAGAGTATCCGAGGGAGGATTTTTCCTTTGATAAACCAACAAACCCAACAGCCCGTTGTACATCGTTGTACTTTTTGGCAACATCGTTCCCGTCGCCGCTTTGATCGGGCTTCACATTTCTTTCTTTGGATGTTTTGGCCTTGGCAGAGAATACCTCTCTGTGTCACCGTTCATAACTGATTCACCTCTGGATGATAGGAGATGCCCCCTCATTGCTCATGTTGCTGCCCTGTCTGGGCCCAGAGTGATGGATGGGTTTCTCTGTGGTGTAAATCACAACTCCAGACGGGCCACACACGCCTGTACAAGGTGAGGAGTATGGAGGAGTTTATGCTGGAGCAGAGGAAGCTGGCAAGCAAGGGGGATGTCTTCCTCCGGTGCTGTCAGGACATGATACATTCTTGTCAAGGCCGCAATTATCAAATACCTGCATGAAGCGACATAGATGGGCCACGGCACACTGCAGCAGTTATACAAGGACTCTGGGCTGGAGTAGAGGCTAGGCTAAAAATGAACTCAATGAAGTAAGCAGGGGTGGAAAAGAGTACCACCATGTCCTAGTCAAGTATTATTACTTTGCTGTAATTTCACTTTAGGAGCAGTAAAAGTGCTGGTGTAAAAACCTATTAAAGTAAAAGTAAAAAGTAACTGAAATATGTACTCAGAGTAAAGGTGACTGAGTTAAATCAGACATTGTTACATAAAATCCTTCCCATGAAATGCAAAAGACGGAGAGGGCAGAGTTCAATATGTGATCGTGTTTTATAGACTTTATCTGATCTGTCACTAAACGAACTGAAAGTGATTCTTATTACTCAATAACAACGTTACTACAGTGAGATTTCTTTTGCTAATAGGTATCCAAGCTAAGCTGCTATCAGTCATAAATTTGAGCATTTGATGGTACATTTAACTAACTTCATGTTTCCTCCACATGGTTTAACAATACTTTAAACACATTTAAGAGAAAGTAAAATGACTAAAATACTCAAAGAAGTACACCAAAAGCTAAGTATAGTTTGTTACTTTCACCGTTAGAAGTAAGCTTTTCCTCATCCTCCAGTTTAGTGGCATAACACCAAACTACAGCAAGGCCATGACTTGATGTTAAACTGGACAGGTTTCTTACATGTCACAGGATAGGATGCACTTTAATGCACCTGAAAATGCATGTGCATGTGTGTGTGGTGATACGTTGTGTGTAGATCTAGTCAGGGGTGTGCAGAAAAAGGAATTTCACTGCATGTATGTGTATGTGACGATTAAAGTTCATTCATTCATTCATTCATTCATTCATTCATTCAAGCCTCAACAACAGACAACCTAGTGTGTGTGGCGGGCGTTTGTGTGTCTGTCTCTTTTGTGTGTATGTGCTCAGATTTCCCAATTAGGCCGATTGATTTTGTCTGAAGCAATAGAAAGGCAGCACAATCTCATAAACAGCTTTGTCAAACTGAACCCCTGAAATTACTGTTGCTGATATAATTACGGTTCAGACCCGGGATAGCAGCATCAAAGAGTCGGATCAGCAACTAACATTTATAAAGCTTACTACTTCTTCCATGTAAAACAGCAGGTTCAAACCTTTGACTTAAAAAGGTAAATGGGTAGTCCATATCAATCAACCCAAAAAGGTAAGATTTCCTATATGAACAGTAGATGAAAAGATCCACACGCTACATTTGTCTACATTTCTATTTTAACACACTCATATTGTCTGTCTACCATTTTCCTACAGATGGAGAGAGAGAGGGAGAACAACCGCACTTTGTAGCTAGCAAACCAAATGACCAACCCTTTCATAGCTCGAAAACCATGTGGGTCGATTATCCATTAAAATCCATTAGGGGCCATTTCAAAGGCTTGCGTGGAAATTTGGCTTTCACAAAGCGCTTAGTTAGCCATGCGCCAGCGATCATAGAGTGCAGTCGGAGCCAATCACATCAGACACACAAAGGCATATTCACCGCCATACCCTCATTAACAGCCAGCGGAGCCGTAATGAGGCTCAAGTGTCATTTTACACAGGTTGTCATTTATACTCTGATGCGCCCAATCATTCTCTCAGGAGTTTCGGGGCTCTTGATCTGTTCATAACCTTACACAGAAGTCATGGTGATGACATTTGCTTTGGTTTGAAATAGAAATCCGAAACACGATGTCTGAAATGTCCCCGTGTAAGTTCGACGAAAACGACTCCCTCGCTAGCAAGGCGGTAAATTGGTGCCGGCCACGAGGCAAGCGGCAGCACATTTTGTCTGTAGCTCAACAGATGATCTACCTGCCATTTAAGCATGCAGTCAAGCAGACCTGCTCTAATAACCTGTGCTGTTAATAGCTGAGCAACACAAACACCCCGGCCACTTCCAACAGATGCTGCTGGTGAGGTCACGCGGCCCGTAAAAACATCCGCTGCCGAAACGTCTGAACTTGTCGGGACGTGATAACACGACACGGTAATGCACGGGGCAGGTGTGTGGCGTCACGTTTCATCACGGGACAATAGACAACACTTATTAAGCGCTCCCGCTGACAGCCTGTTTCGGCGGGGCCAGCCCTTACATGCACCCAGACAAAAGAGCAGCGCGTCTGAAAGCCAGCGGACAAACACAGGTCGTCCACCCTCATTGACTTGCTTCTCCTGCCTTTTCTTTGCACGCTGAAAAGCAATCCACTGTTCCTTTCCATTTCATTAGGGCTGACAAATGACATGCTGCCATTGGCCGATAAGATAGCAAACAGCTCAGGACCGGCCTGCGCCGCCAGATAAACACACATCAGGAGCATCTGGAACGCTTTGGGAAGCACTAGCACATCTGCACTAACAGAGCTGCTCTACAAGCACACTAATGTGAGATTATGCTGCAAATCTACCACGGCTATACTAAGTGTCAACGGGGGGGGGGGGGGAGATTTGGAAAAGCAGAGAGTTTAAATAGATCTGAAAGCGAAAAGTGAGCGGTGCGGTGCGACGGGCTGGTGGGTGGCTGAGGGAGGACAGCTTGGATATGCACTTCCCCTGGCAGCTCTTCTGAGACAAAATGGGTAAGACAAGGTCAAAGCCCCGCATGCAGACACTATCCCATCTGGCTTGGGAGGGAGGGGGGGGGGGGGGGGGGGTCATTGTGGCTCTGCAAATGAAAATGTCACACCGACAGACAGCAGGTCCCAATGGGACAGTTATGCAAAGAACAAGATAAGGCGGGGGGGGCCACTCAGAAGGGCACTCGTGTAAAACCTTTCCAACACTTTAACATCACTCCGGCACAAAGCGATAGGACTCGTGTATTAATCCGCCTTCGCTCGCTTAGCTCAACATCTACTTCCTGTTCCCTCTCGCTCCCTCTCTAGTTGGATGTCACCTTTTTTCCGTCAGGGAGGTCCTGAAGCTGTGCCAACAGAGCATGGGATTGCCAAGTGTACATCACAGCTGTCAGCACTGTCACTTGCCAGAAACCTACATTATCTTTGCTCCCGCCCCCTTTAACCGCCACGTCAGCTCTCAAGGTCACGGAGCAGCCGAGGTCTCTGACAGACCCCTCCCCCAACCCGCCGCTCCATCAGCTGAGGGAAGACAGTATTTTCTATTTTCCCCACGTCGTTGTCAACACCCTCCTAGATTAATATTACCTGGATGAACTTTATTTGGCTTTGAATCATAATCAGAAACGTTAAGACTCCACTGATGACTGTCACCTTACAAACACGGTGAGCAGTAAATATCAGCACATCCGCGGCATCAATAAATCCTCTCATTGGCTGCTTTCTAACTGTTATCCGTCTGACTCCAGTGAGATCAGGAGCTACTGCGGTGCAAGCGAGAGCGACTTTGATGTGGATGTCGGGGCCAAAATCACAGGACTTGGAAAATAAATGAAGCTCCATTAATGATGATTGCTGCCCTCCTTATGAAACAGCCCGCTTCATGAACCTCATGAAACATTCATCACTCCTCTTCAAAAACAAGACTTCCCTGCCAGTTCCTTGGGCTCTGCAACAAATCTCTAACTCAGACATAATGGGAAAGCTGCATTTCAAAGACAAAATTGGCTATTACCTTCTGGGCCATATCCATATCTTACACTGTGCATCTATTTTACATTATCAATTGAATGGCTTTGTTCTTGTGTTGTGGCTGATATCTTATGTAACACAGAAGCCTAAAATGAGGAAGTGATAGCAGACTCATCGAGGTCTCATTTTGTAAACAATATGTGTGCAATAAAAGCTCGCCGCTATCAGCTCCAAAGTGGACCGTGTTGTTCCCGCTGAGCTTCCATTCAAGTGCTATTTGTCTGGCTATTTGCCTCAACAGACCACAGAGCGATTTCTCCTGAGAAGCGGGACACCAGAGAGCATGAAATTATGGATGAGGATGCCGATCTCACTGATAGGCACCCTAAATCCTAAATCCAAAGCTAAAAACCATAATTTCCTATGTGAGGAATTTTCTAAATGAAAGGGTTATGGGAGGAAAGGATGGCGGGGCTGAAGTGGCAGGATGAGATTTCTTTCAAAGTTCTAGAAATAGTCCTGTAAAGATCCTGTAACATAAGAACAAAGTTTCCATCCTAATCTTCAGAGAAAGTTTATGACTGAAATGCTGACACAGTATTATCAGCCTGACCTTCTAAAATATCAGTTGAGAAGATCAGTGCGAAAGACTTGTGTCATATTGTCTTATGTTAGACTTATTTTAGTAACAATTTAGTCACAGTGGCATCGAGAGCAACAGCAAGAACAAGCTTAAGTTCCCTGGTTGATTCCTGGTTAGCAGCTTATTTGACTTGTGTGGTCACTAGTCATTTAAAAGGAAACTGTACATTTGTTTTAGACATAAGCTTAAAAAAAATCCTTTATACTTAATATTTAACACAGGCTAGCCCAGCGGTCCTCAAATCTGGTTTTCTATTCTCCCAGGCAGTTTCCATCCTACTCTCTTTCCGAATTCTTTGAATATCTGTGAAAGCAATCAACTACCTGGTAGGACAGAAAACCAGGAGTACTCCGGGACCCTGGCGCCGCTGGGTTCGCCCTTCTCAGTTATGCAAGAGTCTCATAGAGCAATAGGCTAAGATTTGTTACACTTTACAAGGTAGTCAATGTTTATGTGTCAAACATCAAAGTGCCTCTAAGGGGACTGGAAGCAGAGCATCAGAGGACACCAGGCCATTACCGCTTCTGGTAATGAAATGGTAGTCAAAGTCACACGCACACGCGCACGCACACGCACACACACACACACACCAATCGACTCACTTTTCTCCCTGTAGTTTGTTGGTTTTTACTATCAAATCTTGAGTTTGGTCTTTGGCAGCCTGTTAAAACAAAGTTCAGAGGATTATTTACAGTGCTTTAAAATGATGGTTTGGCTGCAATATATTCTCAAAAACAAACTTATGGATCATTCATAGGACGAGGTTAGAGTCACGTATTACATCTGTACTCCAGAGTATAGGATTTAGCTTTGGAAATCATCATCAAAATAAGCAGAATTTTCAAATAGCATGCCAAGAAGTCTGACTGTACCTTTAACCTATTGGTCATTTCTTCACAGCAAGTGCTCATGGCCTGGACATCCTCATGAACACTTTCAAGCTCCTATAGGAGAAGATGAAAACATTATTACAGTGGCACTGGGGCGGACTTGGAGATGGCTCTCTATACACTTGAGAAGCTCACAGTGGGATTTTGTGAGCTGACACAAATGATACCATGTGCATCAGGAACATTAAATTACAGTGTGTTGAGTAACAAAGGCTTATGATGTTGTTTATGATCATGGGGTAGCCTTGTTTTCTGCTCCATGCACTCTTAGTACTATCTTACTAGTATCCTATGAATCATTAAGATCAGCTGACCCAAGACATTATCAAAGCTGTCCTGGGGAACTTATGGTCAAATTATACCTTTAAATGTTTTTTTCACTTTAGCAACCTAAAAGTTATACACAACAAATCATCAGAAATGCTTTGTGTTGGTTTGAAGAAATAGTCACGTTTTTACCCCAGTACAAGTCTGCCTAGGCAATCGATGAATGCTGCCCCACCCCATTACCTAAATTGTACCAAGGAAACTGAATTTTCAGCAGGTAAAAGTGTTTACAGTGAGTGTGAGTGTATGTTACCTCTTTTACATCTTTAAATATCCGTGCAAACTCCTCGTTAATTGATAAGCTTCTTCTTTCTATGTCACCCCTGAGATTCCTCCTGGTGCGCAAACTGTTCTCATTGAAGAACACAGACAGGGCCTTCAAGGCCTCCAGCATCTCCTGAAAGGACAACGATGACATTATCATGTTGGTAGGTGTCGTGCCAAAATGTCTATCCCCTAGCAATGTGTTTCCTCTTGCGGTGTGTTTTGACACTGACATTCATAAATGACAAGTAGATTAATGTATAACCTGACAACTTCCTTGTAGGATTAGTGGAGGCTCGTGGTCTGACATAACCTAACGAGATTGCAAAAATGCGTGACCTCCGCTCTTTATGAGGCAGCTAGGTAGGTTACCTTCGGTAGGCTACTTTAATCCTTGTAATCTCGTCTTTAAAATATTGTATTACCATTTGAAAAGGAAAATGAAAACAATCCACCACAATTGTAATGTTTTTTTTTCTCCTGGCGTGAAATCGAGGCGAACACACGTCACCAAGGGAAACATTTTTAGGGAAACAAATTTTGTCCGAAACACCTGGTCCGCACTGACTGACACCTGTAGCGTTTATACATTTTCAGTACAGCCAGTGAGGAGCATGTCAATCTTTTGTAGCAAGAAATGGTAGAAAAGGGGATTCGTGTAGGTTGAAATAACACTGGCAGCAGAAATATATGGCATTGAGACTGGGACGTCACAGGGTTAGCAGACTAAGCTAACGTTAGCTGGCTAGTAGCTGCTAAACTTTTCCACCTTACCTTGTCATTGTCAAGCCTCGTCTCCAAAATTTTACTAAGCTTCCTAGAGAGCGGGTTATTAGTTTGAGAAGGCACGTTTGCATTTTGGATCACAGTAGGGCTATCAGCCGACATTTCTCCTCTATTATCAGCCATTGTAAACAAACCCATCCACGTCAACTTTCAGGAAGCAGTTCGGTCCGTCAGAAATAATGTCCGTGTAGATCGCACAGAAAGGATACAAGGTTCCTTCTATTATAATAAGGGATGCTGCACTGGGGTCGAAAGTTGAGTTATGTACTTTAACACAGAAGTGAGTCCTGGTAGTACTATTGTAAAATAATGCTGACGATTACGAGATTGAACTAAGCACCAAATAACGCAGAGTTATAGTCAGAAATATATAACATCACCCCTATGGGCCAATTCCTTGCCAAACATTGTGACAAGTCCCAGTACTGAACAACAAATTGTACCCTGTCCTGGAAGAAAACGAGGTTATAGCTCATACAGCTCACAAGAGAGAGGAGCTTGACAAGCACAACAGGCTCATTTTTTACCAGGTTTATCTGAGATTGGGTCGATGTCTGTCAGATTAACTCCGGCTGCCTGGCATTAGGTTTATCAGAGAACTTTAGGGTGTAGCTGGAGAAGAGATGAGACTATAATTTAAAGTGATCTCCAAATTGAAGTCTGCCCGGGGTGACTGAAATGCATATAGATGGAAGTACTTAGAATATTTCCCTCCATCGTTTCTCCTCTCTCTCTCTCACAGGAAAATACATAATTTGGGGAAAGGGAGAGAGAGAGAGGGAGAAACAGAGAGAGAGAGAGAGAGAGAGAGATGCTGCCTTCAGGTGCTGATGGAAAGACCGGAATTATGACTGAACCGCACAGGAATGACGACACGAAGTGGTAAATACAAATGGGAACTGGCATTCTCTGTAAGTAATGATTTATTTTAACACTTTGTTGCACTTTTTGTCTTCTTGGTGTTGAAGAAACAACGGCTGAAAATAGTATTTAGCCTATAATTTATTTATATTGCTACAAAAGTTGTAACAAAAATACAACAGCTTTTGGTTAATTAAATAAAATATTAATTACATGCTTAATGCGTATTTTCTCGTCTTCATTCATCTGCTGCAACACAAAGCAACTCTTTGCCGCTTGGTTTCTAAAAGAAAACAACAACAAAAAATGACTTTTGTCACCAGCAGTGTTGGGCGTGTTACTCATAAAGCTAGATATTACATATTAGTCATAATTTCATTAATTATTTATTTCAAAACTATTATTATTACTTAACTTATTACTCCCAGAGAGCAGTGATTTGTTACACTGTTTATTATGTTACTTTTCCGTTACACCCCTAAAATTGCCAATTACATCGTTTCTTGTCTCCTAAAGTCAATTACTCGTTCTGTGCATGATCAGGGTGACCAATTAGGGTTGATGTCCCGTGTTCTTCTCATCCTGTAATTGGCTCGATAAATTCAAGTGTCAAGTAGTAGTGTCAGTACTCGGGAAGGCAGGCGGATCAAGTAGTTAGTGAAGTCACCCCCTGTGTGTGAGTGTGACCACGTCAGATGAGAGGTTTAAAAGAGTTTTTGGATAATTCTAGTTCAATCTAATATTTCTCGGGTCTGATAACAAAAGTGGCAACTTAATTTTTTTGATTGACAACGAATATTACTAGTGAGGATGAAATAGTAACTAGGATGGATGAAGTACTACTATTGCTGGGAAAGCAATACATTTCACTGTAACACATTAATAATAATCGTAATAGTAACAGCTTCCCTCTAATGCTATTGCTGAGCAGTGCTCACGGTGTCTATGATGTTATTATTCCCAAGCATCATAAAGAAAATCACTTGAACGCGCGAGAAAGTCGTGGGTTTCGATTTGTCTGAGGTGCGAAGCAGAAATTGACGAGGAGCACGTGAAGGCATCAAGAGAGCAAAGGGAGCGATAGTAGAGTCGCGAGTCCAGCCCCTGGGTGGGGATTGGTGTGATTGATGGTCACCTCCCGAGTGTGTTTCACAGACTCGCCCCCCTGCAATCTCTCCACACATTCTCCCCGAGCTGGAATGTCGAAACGGGAGTCCGGTCAGAGCCGCGCGGTCCTGAGATCACAGCAGTAAATAATTGATCATCTCCTCGGTTAAGTGTTTTTTTTTCTGAGGAGGAAGTTATTGTGAGGGGGATTCTACCATCACTGTATATTTTTCGGATATTTTTTTTTCCCTCGATTGTTTTTTTTTTCTTCCCTCCCGAGTGAAAAAAGTTTGCTTTGCGAACAACACGACTGGCTCCGCAAATGGAAATAACCTCCGAGGTTATATCGAGCGCACCTTGTTTCTGAGGTCTTCCAACATGTAAGCTCCGTTTTGTCTTTTTTTTAAATGCTTTGCTTCATTATCCACATTCCAACACAATGAGCTCCGCTATAACACAGTGTTCCTCCCGGGTCAAGCCTGACGGAAAATGACGGCATATTCCTAGGAACGTGTAGTGTATCATAAGCGACTTTATAATGGCCTCAATGGTGTTTTTTTAAATGTCATATAATAACACTATAATACTCCTGTAGGATGTTATATATTGTTTATAGTTTTGCCGTTATATTTGTATAGTATCTTTCTACAATCCATCATAGGATTACTATGTTTTTTCCGGAATGTCCATTATGTCACCTCAGCGGAGTTGACCGGACCTTGCTTGAAAAATGAAATCAAATTCCTCCAATTCGAGGTAGAGGTCAGGCTGCAGTAAACAAGTTGTGATAGGTCAGTCGTTATTCTGCATACGTCGCGTGCCTTCTGCCTCGCAGCTGTTAGATGTGGTGGACGAATACATTCTTTACTTTATCTGCACATCGTTGTTTAAATAAAGCAAAGACAAAAAAAAAAATGAGCAGCTTCTTAGCAAACTCAAGCCAGCATGCCAGCATGATGGGAAAGATTGACTGACTGTACTTGTGTTGAATTACTACTGCAGGTCAATTATTGCCTAATTAATGATTTATTGATTGAATGATTTATTAGTGTGTTATTGCTTACTTAGTCAGATTCTTTCTTATCTCTGATTCTGTCACAGTTATTGTGTTAAACAGCCTCCACAATGACCTGAGCACATTTTCAACCCGGTAAACCATAATGAAACAATGATGTGTCATATGTTCCCACAGATGACCGCTCTGTCCTTTCTCTCCCCTCCTGACAGGGACCCGGAGTCACTGACGAGGTGAAGACCCCCGGTGGTGTTAAATGCTCACGGAGAGAGGCTTTCGGACCGCAGCCACCGCTCGTATAACTGCTGTTAGTTCGGCGAC
The DNA here is from genome assembly GCA_034670385.1 of Hoplostethus mediterraneus. Classification (NCBI taxonomy): domain Eukaryota; kingdom Metazoa; phylum Chordata; class Actinopteri; order Trachichthyiformes; family Trachichthyidae; genus Hoplostethus; species Hoplostethus mediterraneus. Next base: position 3,366,511 of record JAXDDW010000019.1, on the reverse strand, counting down.
CGTGTGAAACCGTTTTTTTTTGCGCGGACCGCGTCGACCATGGCGTCCAGTCTGACATGCGCGGGTGTTATCTGGGCCCTGCTGTCCCTGCTGTGCGCCGCGGCCTCCTGCGTGGGCTTCTTCATGCCCTACTGGCTGCTGGGGATGCAGATGGACAAGCCCGTGTCCTTCGGCACGTTCCGCCGCTGCTCCTACCCGGTGCGGGACGAGGAGAGGCAGGCCACGGTGATGCTGGAGCAGTGCGGGCGCTACGCCTCCTTCCAGGGCATCCCCAGTCTGGAGTGGAGGATCTGCACGGTGGTGACGGGCGTGGGCTGCGGCCTCCTGCTCCTGGTGGCCCTCACGGCCCTCATGGGCTGCTGCATCTCCGACCTCATCTCCCGCACCATCGGGCGCGTGGCCGGGGGCATCCAGTTTGTCGGGGGTGAGTCTGAGATCCTCGGTTCTGTTTTAACCTTTAACCCGCGTTCACACCGCGGGCGCTGCGAGACGCTCTGATCTGTGTAGTAGTCTCACGCAGCTGCAACGTTTTGAACAGGCACATTGAGTATTGTTTTTTTTCCTGCTTGGGTATTGACTTTCATAACGTTACATCGTCTTGATGAGTGAGCGTAGCTACTAAGCGCTAATTAGATCGCATTAATCACAAATAAACAGAAATATACTCAATAAAATGTCTCCAGAGCTCGACTCCAACAGTGGATGCGATCGCTCTCCGGGTGTCAGTTTTGAGCATTCCTGTCGTCTTTCAAGTAAAAGTAGTAGAGAACTGTGAAACTCAACTCAGTGGCTGGAATCAACTTTTCATTCATTCCATTTTGCACTTCTTTCATGAAACCAAATCACATCGGTAGGGAAACAAGGAAGCACAGAAACCCGATTGGCTGTTAACCGCAAAAGGTTTGTGGCGACTAGCTTGTTGACCGTCCGTCAACACCAGCAGACTCTCCCAGGTCGCCCAGCTCCAGAGGAAACCAGGGGAAACTGGTGACTTGTTGATCGCAGGGTCAGTTTCTCAAGATTATTTTTGCTTTTACAGTAGAGAGAGAGACAGGAAAGTCTGGGTGAGAGGAGGGATGACATGTGACAAAGGTCCCAGGCTGGATTCAAACCCAGGACGTTGTGGTGACGTGACCACTGAGCGGTTCAGCTCTTAAACTCACGGCTGCTCTCTCTCACGATTCTGCTGGTTCACATCTTCTAGGGTATTTGCAAAAATGAATCATAAGAAGCCGAAGTGAAATTTGTTTAGAAATGCTTGAAAGAGTAGCGTAATGGCAAACTGAATTGAGTATAGTATAGTACATTTACTAAATGATGCTCTCTCCGTGGACAGTGGACATGCCCCCCTCAATATTAGGAGGAGGAAACCATTTTTCTTGTGGTGGGGGGGCAATTTTGTGCACACTTCCCCTTTAAGAACATTTGGATCGAGCTCATATTGTAAATATTGTGGAAATATAGAAAAAACCCTTCAGATCAGAGGTTCAGTTTAGAAATATCACACTATATTTCACACTAACCAGTAATCCTCCTCACTCTCTCTTACCTCCATACTCCTCATCTGTATCTTCCACTTCAGTCTTGCTGATGACATGAGGGAAACCAGGGTTGCAATTAGGCTGCAGCAAGCCCACAGGATGGTTTGATCCAGAGTGTGTGTGTGTGTGTGTGTGTGTGTGTGAGAGTGTGTGTGTGTGTGTGTGTGTGTGTGTGTGTGTGTGTGTGTGTGTGTCCACCAAAGTTGAAATGAAACCTCGACCCTCCCTCAGTGCACATGTGTGTTTTCGGCTCTCTGGGCGTGTTTGTTTGTTTGTTTGTTTGTTTGTTTGTTTGTGTGTTTACAGTAAGCAGACTCAACCCCGCACTGCTCGCTCTTGTTTGTGTGTGCTGTTGGTCTTTTTGCACATGTGGACGTGAGGTCTGAGCTGAAGCTGCGAGTTTCTCTCCTGCCCCAGTTAGAGTTGGAGCTGCGGCGCTCTCAGCCCTCTCATTAACTCAAACCGTTTGCTCACATACTGAGGTTCACCGCGCTGCTATTTACAATCCCCGTCACTTCAGTCTGGCTTTTTTTTTTTTGGGGGGGGGGAGAAGGGAAGTGACATAAAAGCAGGTTGCAGGCAGAGCCGAGGGATAAAGCTTTCAGAGGACCCACCGCAACGTATCGCGTCCCAGCCCAGTCAGGAACACGGGTATCAGTGACGCGTGACACATCGGATGATTCAGGGACAGGCCGGCTCAGTCGGAAAGGTGCACTTTTTAAGCAGAGAGAGAGTCACTTTTCGGCTCACGGCGGCCCTAATATCTAGCATTACAGCAAGGTGCTATTTTTACCACAGGATTAAAATAAAATCCCTGTCTGTCTTTCTTGCTGTATTTCTCTCTTTCTCTACGCGACGGCAAAAATCCAGACACGCATGAATTTAGATGGAGAGAGAGAGAGAGAGAGAGAGAGAGAGAGACAGAGAGAGAGAGAGAGAGAGGGAGGGCCAACCCGCTCAGATCTTCGCAACTTGAATTCTGTTGATCCGAAGGGCAGAGTTGTCCGGGGCCGGGTGCAGAGGGGGGCTAATTGGAAGTGACACAGTCGGGCAGCTCAGTGTTGCCGCTCGGCGTATTGTCTGCTATCACTTACGCGGAGAAAAGAAACGCCCAGGCAGGCAGGAAGGCAGGAGGAGGAGGAGGAGGAGGAGTGGGAAGAGAGAGAGAGAGAAAGTCCCCGGTGATAGAAAGCTACAATGCGACTGACACATTTGCTTCTCATTAACGGAAGAACCTCGCTGAGAAGTAAAGATCCACGGGGGTGAGGAGGGTTGGGTGAGGAGGGGGGAGACACCATCAAATCTCGCCGATTAACGGGAGCGGGGACAGGGAGTAAACGTGCACGTGCATGTGCATGTGCATTGGCGTGGTTCATCGTCTTGAGCGCCAGTGTCTTCCTTCCCTTTTGTTTGTCCTCTAATGAAGAGTGTCTTACCAAGGCCCCCGGGGGCCCCTGGCTTGCCACCAGTAAGAAGGGCCGCCCCTCTTATCTCCCCCGTCATTTATCTCGGGGCCCCGCGAAGGAGATAATAGCTGAAAGGATTTATTAGCGGTTTATCTCGTTAGCTGAAGCCGCCGCTGAAGTCCCGGCGACAATAAAGCACCAACTAATATTATTAGTGTTGCTGTTTTCTTCCTGCGCTGCTGCTGTTTCTAGTTCAGTATGACAAGTTGTTCCAGGGTTGGTTGATCTCTCCATGGCAAAGGCCCAGATTTACTTTTCGGTCCAGAGAGAGAAGAGACAGGGAGGGGGGGGGGGGGAACCGCACTTGAAAGGATGCTTCACTTGGATGTGGTTGTGAGGGATCTCAGCACCGCAAAACAAGAAACACCACTTTGTTTTTCACCTGATTTAAAACGGAGCTGGAGAAGGACGAGCGAACTCGTTTGTGCTGAAAAAGGGGAAAACAAGAAGAAGACGGCTAAATGCCGAAGTTGGAGGAGAGGATGTTTCGGGGGCAGCAGGTTGTCGGTTCTGCAGAGAGAGTCGGAGATAGATTACGAAACCCAAATAGTCCAATCGAAATAGCTGGACTGGGCAGTGATGTTCATGCTGCTGCTGCGTGAGCTCTCATTGGCTAACGTGTCTTTACGTATCTCACACTACAAGAGCGTTGTGGATTTTGACAAAATGAAATATGTCTGAAAATCTCTTGATGCCCGTCTGAGGTGTCTCCAGCTTCAGCGATTGCCGTGCAGCATATTGTCTCTGATCTCAGAAACCGGTCTGGGGCGGCTAAATCGGGCCTAAAGTCGTATAGTGTGGTGGGTTTGCCGTGTCGCCAGCTGCCAGGCCCGGCTGTACTTTCAAAGTAAAATCCCAAATTCAGTTTAAAACCCGTCGGGACGCCGATATAAAGACGCCAGAACGAGGGTACTGTGATCTAATGTTTGTAACAGTTAAAGCCGGAGTGAGAAAGTTGTAGTTGTCTAAGCAGGAAGAGATAAAAAGCGCGGATGACTTTCCAGGTCACCAACAAAATAACAGCCTAATTTTAGAAATGTCTCTCCGCCAGAAAAGAAAAAACTCGGAATATTTAAAGACCGCGTGGTTTCATGGGAATCAGATTCAGCACCTTGGTAAAGCCGAATTAGACTTTGTGATGTGATTTTGACATTTATTGGGAAAGTATATCTGAAGCGTTTGAGTGCGAGGGTTTCGAAGCAGTCAATCAAATAAAAAAATTGTGTGATCTTGGAAATAAAAATGCACAAACAAGGTCTCAAAGGGATTAGGAGTTAATTTTCCCAGCATCTGCAGCCAAATAAAGCTCCCGGTCTCAGTGCAGTGTTCCAAAACCCGACTGGAATTTAAAAACTGTTGCTTTGTGAAGAAAATCAGAAGATGAAGCGTTTTAACGTTTGATATAAATGATACGTTTGGAGATATATACTGTAGTTACTCAAGAAGATCTAGGCTGGGGACGAGAGGGGGAAATCACTCATGCCCGGCAAAAACCTACAGGAACTACTTGGCCTTTTTTTAAGGGAATTTGTGTTGGGACAGTATATAGGGTACGGGTAGGAGGACTTCTTCTAGGACTGCAGCTCCAGAAGAGGTGTGGGCCTCTGGGATGTCGTTTCCTCTAGGGACGGTAAACGGAAAAAAAGGAAAAAAAGAAAAGTTTTTAAACAGCTCAACGCAGCAGAATCCTCTGCAGGAACAGATAGGATGCGGTCAACGGGGGAAGCTTTGGAGCCTAATTTCATTTCATGTTGTGAGAAGTATCAAGGACTGTTTACACAGAGGAAGCTTCAATGCCGCCACAGTGGGAAGGGCTAAGAGCATTTTTCATTTATTAGACGCATTTAAAGTGTATTACATTAAATATGGCCCTGGAGTTTTGACAATTCTTTTGATGAAAAAAAGATCAGAAAACCCTCAGATGCTTCCCCACGCCAGCTCTTTCACAATTTCATGACAAAAGTTGTGATGCATTGGCTTCACCTATATAAAGCTTTTCTTACACTCTGCTTTCCCCCCCCCCCTTTTGCTTGCTTTCCTTTCTTGCAAGACTTTCCGGTTTTTGGACTTTTATTTCTTCAAAGGAGAAGAAACGTTGTCACGAGCGGCCGAACAAAAGCAAAAGCGTAAAAGGAGATGCCGCGCTACGAATATCGATCGTCGCTGTCGTAGATGCTTGCTGCAGAAAACGAAATCCAATCGCGCGGACCAGAAAGGAGCACGCTTGTGTGGAGGAAATGACTTCGGCCTCTGCAGCGTCTCGGCTTGGCCGGACCGGTCGGTTTTCTTTTTCGCACACCGGCCTCCCGCTGCGTGATCGTCCCTGCAGTTAAGTCTAAAATAATCACATGATTGGATCGTGTTGCCTTGTGGGAACGCGTCTCCTTTTTTCCCCCCCTTTCTCTGGTCGGTTGTTTCTGTTTACATCTCGTCTCGTTCGCCCCCCCCACGGGGTCACGCGCTGAACACTCATCTCCCGTTATGTCAATAACGCGAATATGAAGCCACAGCCGAGTATATATACACACACATCTGTTTTCCTATGTTTAAAGTCTCGAGCAAACCCCCCCCGGAGGAGACGTACAATACACAACATGTAACGCGGTATCCCCGGACATGTGTTGTTTGGACCGAAAATGAAAACGTACCACTTCTGTAGCCGAACATTTACATCGGTGGCACGAGCACCGAGCCCTAAATTGAAGACATGTAAATAAACTGCAGATGGGCTTGTCATTATATCGTGGCTTTCCGTAACGCTGCCAAAGGGCTGTTTGGCAAAGGAGCGTGTTGTCCTGCTGGAGAGCCATACCAGCACAGCCAGGAGCTTTGTCCTTGTGCTGGCTTTGTGAGCCCCTGCCAGCTGGATCCCACCCAGTCCCAGAATGTGTCCCCGCTTCCACTCCCCCTCTAACCAGCAGCGCTCATTTTCAAGAGGTAAAACACGAGCGAAAACGGGGAACCATATGAAGAAGGTTTCGGGGGGGAAACGTTTTGTTTGTCTCTTGATATTTAGTGTTCAGCGGTTCCCGGCTAGCGACAGCCCCCCTGCTGAGACGGGTGAATATTCTCGGTGTCGTAATCCCCCCCTTTTTTTTTTTTTTACCTCGACTTCCAGAAGCCCTATCAGTATTCCATCACCTCCTCGTGGGCCTGCCAGGTTGATGCGATGATGATGATGTACCACGCCGTCTCATACTAGCCATGTAGACATTGCATTAAACTAACGAGAGGAGCTCGGCGTGTCGGCGTGGGGGGAAAAGCTCGTGGACGAGAACGGCGCGTTAATGGCTTTTAGAACGCCGTCTCGCTCCTCGTTGCTTACGTTTCCGGCCGCTGATGGTTATAAAGTGGACGTCTCTTCCTCCGCGTGATGGATCACCCAAAGTGCAGTCCACTCTTACGACGCCGTAATGCTCTCGTTCAGCCCGGCAGCTATTTTCTGCCCGGCGTACTGTTCCCTCCCCGCCACCGCCGCTAAGGCCGCTCGCAGCCAGGAAGCAGCAAAGCGTGGCCCCGTGCAGCGTAGGCAGTCTATATTCTTTTAACGCCACGGTATATCTTTCTCCTTCACCCCAGCGCTATATCTCTCTGTCAACTCTCCTCTTTTTCTGGGGGGGGGGGGGGGGGGGGGGGGGTTATTGCGGTGTTGTTTCCGTTGCTCTCAATCTGTAACTCAGGCTGGTTTCACCTTTCCCCTAATTCTGCTTTCCGTCCACCCCTCTCCGTGTCCTTCCCCTCTCCTTGCTCTCCTTCTCCATCTCCTTCCCTCGCTGTGCATATTGCTGTCTGCTGTGAGAAAAAAAAAAAAAAAACCAGATCGGGCCGGTGCCCAGTGACCCGAGGAGTGGACCTGGGCTCAGCCAAAAGAAAGAACGAGGGGGAATGGAAGAAAAGGAAAGCAAGTGAGAGAGGGAGAGAAACAGGGCGGAAAGCCTGCAGCTTCAGCAGGGATTTAGTTTTATCAAACAGGAAGTCTGGGGGAACCAAAGGACAGACAGGAAGGGTTATTTCAGTCTGTTCTTCTGTTAAGTCATTGTTTTCACGAGCAGGAGGACCGGGCGTGCGGCGGATCGGGACGTTTTGTTGTCGCTCGGAAACACAAACGTCCCAGAAATGGTGTCGGCTGTGAAAGTACAAAGCAGGTGAATCAGTTTGAAATGAACGTGGGCGTTTGATTCACTTTTGCAGGACTTTGTTTGGTTGTTTTTTTTAGATCATTAAACAAACTGATTGCAGGAATTTCTCCTCCGGTTCTCCGTCATCCTATAAACCAGCGAGCGTGTGTGTGTGTGTGTGTGTGGGGTGAATGGATGATTCACCTTCTCACCCAGATGCTTAACAGATTTGCTTTTTTCCCCTGGATCGCCGGTGACTCGGCGCTGACACACACACACACACACACTGGAGGGCATGTTTGATGGCGACGTCCTCGGCTGTACTTACGGTGAATAATAGCTCGGTCGCGGGGCCCCGGCTGTAGAAACCTCCTCCGACACACGAGGCCGGGACACGGGAGACTCTTTCATGTGGTTTCAGCTGTCTGGCTGCTTTTGTTTCTGCACGAGAACAAAGGGAAGAAGAAAGAAAAAAAAAACTACACCGTACCTCACCGTTGTTTTTCCCCCCTAACTTTTTAACTCACCGTGTTACGTCCGATTAGGGATGAAGAAGATGGAAAGTCCGTGCGCGACCCGTTAGACATCTCTTAGGGAGTGCAGAGGGCACGAGTTGGGCCCGAATAAATGAGGAAGTATGGATCGGATGGATTGGGTGTGAGCCCTGCGGGAGCAGGGAGGCGGCGTGCTCAGTATTCAGAACCTGCTTTACAGTCTCAGAGGCGCCGGGGCTTTAACACTACAGTTAATTATACCCCCGTTCTTCCTAGAGAGGGGGGAATGCGGGGTCAATACTCCTTTTCTGCTGCTTTCCCAGAGGTCAAATAGCAGGCAGGCCGGTATGGAAATAGAATATGGCCGGGGATGTATGGAGACGGATCTGCAAATAAAATGGCAATGCCAGCTCGCCAAGAAGAAGGGTCTATTTCCAGCGTTCACTAAAAAGACTCCACAGTAATTGCCAGTCTTAAGTTTCTTTGCCCTCGTACCACGGATACCTAGTATTTGTGTAACTTCCATTTCCCAGAGAGCCAATATCAGCAGTGACTTATGTTTCTCTTTTCCTGCCACTTTAATTCGTTGGAGCTCTCTCGTTTTTTTTTTTTTTGCCAGACTGTCAACCGCCGTCTTGTCCCTGGAGGGGCGAGCGGGGCTGGGAACAGAGCTGAGACTTGGATGTAAAGTCACGGCGCTGATGTGTAGACGGTGTGTGCTCGTGTCTCCGTGTGAGTCAGGCTACGTCCACACTGAGCCGTTTAAATCTGAAAACGCATTTTTGTCTCTCCGTTCTGGCCTTCCGTTTCCCAAGTGGATCAATTCGAAAACGCCACCTTTTGTGTTGTCGTGTGGACGGCGAAAACGGACGCTTTTGAAAACTTTGACGTTTTATTTTCAGATCCAGGCGTTCGGGCCAGCCTCTCACGTCTGGATCAAGTGAAAATAAAACGTCCACACCCCTGGGAAGAAAGTATGTTGGTGGTTTATCTTTTTGGTTGGTGGCGAGCTTTTTTGAAAACGCTAGACACGTCTCAAATGAGTGTGGCTCGGTGTTGGACGTAGCCTTGGACCGGTCAACGTGCCTTTCTTCAGCTGGTGACCCGAGCCAAGTGGCCAAGGTGTCATCTGGAGGCGCCAGGTGAGGCAGCTGCAGATCAAATGAAGACGAGCGGGAACGGATTTGGCTGGTTTTGCGTTCACGTGGGAGTGCTGTGAAATCCGGCGTCGTCGCGCAGCTCGTTTAAATTGCACACGACGTGCACGGCATACGTGCAGCAGACAGGAGTGTGTGTTGCTGCGGGGTGTCGGGTCTGTTCCCGTCTTAGTATGCCGGGGTGCATCTTTTCTCTTGAGAAGGTGTACAGTGTGGTCTGTGCGTGATCCGTGTGCAGAGGTCAAGGTCCAGCTTTGCCGTCTGCCTCAAGGAATGCTGGGAATTCGTGGGGTATATATATATATATATATATATATATATATACTCAGTTATCCCTCATTCAACACCGCCAGTTTCATTTGAGTTTTTTAATTAGCAAGCTGCTGATCGACTGAAAGTGTTTGCTTTGAATAAATGTCAAAGCTGTTCTCTCGCCGTCTTAAATATTACAGCGGGCTGATTTAGATTGTCGAAGAAGAAGAAGAAGTCGAGTTTTCATTATGAATTTGACCTACATAAACTAGATGCTACACCCGAGAGAGAGAGAGAGAGAGAGCGAAAGTGTTTGTGTGTTTACTGATCAATACAAAGAAAGACTTTATTTGAAGACGTCTGAAATGTGCTGCAGAAATAGACACGTCACACGCACTTTGTTGTTGTCGTTACTGTCATTGTCATAACACACAACCACGTAATGGTGCTGCAGAAAAAAAAAAAATGTGTAGTGCAGGAAGAAGAAAAAAAAAAGTGTGTGTGCTTCAGTTTTCATAAGGCTGACACACGCTGAACAATAATCTCCATTTTGTTGCCCACAGCAGCAGAGAGAGAGAGACTGGAGGGAGCTTTAGTGTTTGGGTGGAAGGGAACGCAGTGTGATTTCAGTTTTGCTTTACTTCCCAGACTCTCATTCCAGCTGGTCAGCAGTTGGGTGGGCTCTTCCTATTATAGGATCTAGTTTCCACAGCAGCAGGGGTGCAGGCCAGAGATGGTGGGGGGGGGGGGGGGCGGATTTCAACATTTGGTGAAATCCCCAGAGTCTTGCTCACAGCCAGTGGTCTCTTGCTTAAGATAGGCAAACCAAGCTGCAAGTTGACTTTTTTAAAATTCAAGCTTTACATAGACCTGACTCAAACATGCCTTTGGGTATTTAAGAGTACTAAGCCGGGTACATTTGAAAGTGGTGTTTTCGGGGTCTAGCGTTTTTCAAAAGCTTTACAATGTCCACTCTACAATGTCCACTTGGGAGAGCGCTTTTGAAAATTTTTTTTTTTAGGGGGGTAAAAACTCGCCCTAGTGTGGACGGGAGGCCAAAACGGAGAGATAAGTACGTGTTTGCAAATGTACCCGGCTTAATGTGGACGTAGCCTCAGTCGATACTCAGCAGAACACCAAGGCATGAACAAAACAGGCATGAAGGATGTTGAACTTTGACTCTATCTAGCCAGCAGACAAAAGCTGGGATAGGAGGCCTTGGGATGAGAGCCCCATTCAGGCCACCATGTGACTGAGAGGCTCGATTATATTTTGAGTCGCTCAGTGAAGAAGGCAGCCTTGTAAAAGCACAAGATCTCTGGAATGTACAATGTGAGGTTCCTCTCAGAGCGAGCTGGCCGACTATAAACAGTACGGGAGACGAGCTCTACCCATATTTGTGTGTGTTTATACCGCCCAGCGAGACTGGATGGCCATATAAAGGGTTGTGGTGTAACGGGGGAACAGTGATGCAGCAGCAGGACGTTTCTGTGTTTCTGCACAGCTGTTAAACAGAAACGACTTCAGCCCCGAGGACATGCGGCTAATTAAACGCAGACCGGAGAGGCGGGCGTTGACAGCACAGCTCGGTGTGCGCTTCACCCGTAGGTGTCGGTGGGCGAGGGCTGTGATGTCAGCGGCGATAGCGTATCTCTTCCCTCAGCCGTCTGGAGAGCTGCAGAGCATTAGCGAGGCCGTTTGCCCTCCTTGCCCTCCTCCATCCTTTTGTTTGTACCCTCGCTTCTGTTCATTCACTCTGCACTTTTAATGTTTTCTTGTTCCACCTTGCACGTATAGAGCGCAACAGTGATCGCCCACTTGTTTCACGGCTCTGGTTCTGGAAGTAAGTTTCCCATTCATTTCCTCCATAGACATTTCAGAAATCCTTCTGTAAAGAGTGTTAAGGCTGGAACCAAGACAACCAGCTAGACGATGAATCGAGACCAAAAACATTTGATTCTGAGCAAAAAAAAGATCAGAAAACGGAAGAAAAGGCAAAGGTACAAGACTGTGTACATCATTATTTTATGAAGTGAAGGAACTACTCATCCCATAAACCATTGCGAATGATACTTTTCCAAAAACTTCCAAACTAACAATAGTTTAGCGCGCTTCTTCTTGAATTTAACATTTGTCAATAGTATAGTGTTGATAGTGTTGTTGTTTTGTGAGCGTATATATAGTGTTTCATATAGTATAGTGTAAAGTGTTGTCATCGACATGGTACAGTGATTTGTTCCGGCTGCATAGGATAAGCAGCTAGCTAGGTTACGTTAGTAGCTAACGTTAACGTTAGCTGACAAGACGTTCGCGGGGTGCGGTAAACATTTCCATGGTAACAGCGAGCTCCACCAATCAGAGACGTCGCTGTTACACTTAAGGATTGTGGGTAGTGTAGTACTTCTCCATGACATCGCGATTAAAACATGTTTTTCTCAAAACAAGGTTGATATCATACGGACTTGTGGCTTCTACAGGAGCATACACTATCGTTTCACAACCTACTAGCTTGTGGTGAGTCTACCTTGGATGGTTACGACATTATGGCTAATAATCAAAATCCCTATGCAGAATATGAATTTTCACTTCCAGAACCACACTGTTGTATTTGTGTTCTTTCTTGAATAGGCAACTAAAATATGAAGCAAAACAACAGACTTGAGAGATTCACCACCGCCCCTCTGCAGGGATCATGGGAACAAAAGGCAGCCTGTGATCCAGTAGACTGCCTCGGCCCTCAGCCCTGCTTTTGGGCCCGGCCCAGCCCGAGCCCCCCCCCCCACCCCACCCCCCCCAACCCCTCCAGTATTGTTCTCCCAGGTCTGACATGCCGACTACACCCCGTTCCTGGCCTATAGGCTCGCTGTGGGTCCCCATGGCAACAGGGGCCTGGCTCCAGTTACACCAGAATATTACTGAAAGTTTTCCTGGATGTGATTTCCGAGTCATGCTGCGACTGAACGCCGAGCTTTTTAATCACATATTCTAGCCGCTGAACGCTGCTGCTTGAGCTGGCTCGCAACTCTATGTCTCTAGCGGGAAACGGTGTGGATGAATTGCGATGATTAAAAATGAGTTACTCTCAGATTTTATAGACGCGCCAAGATAATGAAAACACCGATGCTCAGTGGAAAAAGCGCCACGATAAACCAAACGCTGACGACCGGCGTGTGTCTGCAGCAACGCGGGTGTGGGGGGTTTCATTCAAAAGGTATGAATGGGATCAAATTCATCAAAGTGTGTGTTTTTGTGTCGTTGCGGGCATCCAACAATAGACGGAAACAGTATTGATTTGTCCTGAAACACATTAAAGTCTTTACTCTAGTGTTGCAGTCTGACTTCAGCAGCACGTGGTCAAATTGGAAGGAGAGCAGAAAGCTTTGAAGCAGGATCCGCTAAAGACGAGGGTGTCACCTGTTAAGGTGAGGTAGGATGGGCGGGGGGGGGGGGCTTGGTAATTGCAGAGTGATTATCTGGAGCCGAGCCCTTGCTAGCTATGCCGCTACACTGCCAGAGATATCACACACACACACACACACACACACACACATCTACTTATCTCCTCCGCCGCCAGCAAACACTTAATCATGAGTGAATGTGTCGCCATCGCGGCTGTCCTCTGATGCTCGTCCTCGTCGGCTCCTTCGTTCCTGCTCCCCGCCGTCCCCTCTCGTCTCCCGCCGAGCTCTCCCAGGCACGAACACACCGAGGAGGACGGGGCCTTTCCACGAGGAAACATTCAAAATTCAATTTGCTGTTGGCTCGTTCACAAGGTGCGCAGCTGACATTGTTATTTCAGTGTGAAATTATCCAAATAAAAATGGCTCGGATTGCTTGTCACAACAACACGGTTTTGAGTCTCTGGCTGAAATGGGGCCGACAAAGTGATAATAGGCTTTCGCTTGATGTTATTCCACCCCCCCTCCCCCCCCCCTCCCCCCTTCACTGTATCTCTTGTCTGCTGGATCAGGGAAGTAATGTCCTCCGAAGCCGTTCTGCTAAACATGTTTCAACCTGACCACGATGCGCTTCGCCATCTGACATTTCGAGATAACCAGAGAGTGGGTGGCTGGCCAAAAGGTTTTTTTTTTTTTTTTTTCGAATGGGAAGCGCTCAGTCCCACTCAGCTTGTCACGGGCCAGAGGGAGATAATAGAAGCTGACAAGTCACAGGCGCTCAGGCCGGCGGGGGAATGTCAATCACACACACCGGCGTGGACAAAGCCTCCTTGATCACGGATTGTACCGTCCTGATCGTCGGCTTGATTCGTGATTATTCGGTGCCGCGGTTAAACGCCTGTGACACCGACGTCTTTCTCTTCGGCTCACCCAGAAATCAGTTGTCATCTAATATTTTTCGTTTCCCTCTGTTAGTTGCATCAGCTTTTTCCGTGTGCGATTACAGCATCAGGAGAGGTTGACATCAGCCATGGAGTCGTCACACGGCGAGGTTCGTCTGCAAGGAAATCAAGGAAACCGAACCTCCTTGTCTGCACACCAACAAAAAAAAAAAAGTCAATAAAAGCAGAGACAACTGTGGAGTGTACTGGGTGTGCGGGGGCTCTGTAATATGCCTGCTGGGACCGAGGTTGTAAATGTCCATTATTATCTCAGCATCTCCTCCACCAGCCCCCCGCCGAGTCTGGAGCTCAGAGATCCCTCGGCTTTCCAGTTCCTCGGGGCCGTGCGGTTTGAAGATGAGTTATCCGCTAAACGCAAGAGGAACAGCTGAGGAGCACGTGGACTCCTACGTTTCCCAGAATGCCTTTGCACGGAGAACATGCCTGAACTTGTTGTGATAATGATAGTGAGAGGGTAGCCGGTGCGAGAGAGCAAGCTTTTCCAGTTCCAGTTCCTTGCGGCTGCATTGCATCGTGGTCTACTGAGGTTACTATTGCTGGAGAAACTGGTGTCTTTGCCTCTTCTATGGATTTCTCCCTGTATGATTGTTGATGATTTAGATAGCTGGAAATTGTTCCGCTATTAAACTCCATTGTAGCTGCGGAAATAATCTCGATGTGGTCCACGGAAATACGAAGAATACACCACCAAACCAAAAAAATGGACCCAGAAATGAAAGGTACATCGCCAATAGCTGTTTTTCAAAGTGTTTTAGGGTGAAATTTATTATTATTATGTGTATTATTATGAGTCTCAAAGGTTTCAAAGGAAATCTGACAGCTTATTATGTGGAAACACCGGTACCCCGAGGGTTGCCAGCTCTCAAGTGCTTTTGGAGTGACGCTCACACTCCCATTCCTCCACAGGAAGAAGGGAAGTATAGGGTTACCGGTCAATCCAGCGGTTTTGTTCTCTCCTCTATAGAGACAGTTACAGTGAAAGAGACTTGAAAGAAAGTGAACACTCCTTCCTGAGCACTCGGCAGCTAGCTACTGGCAACCGGCGCGTGAAGATTTCCCCTGGTGGCGAACATTCACTTTGGAAAAAAAAAAGACACATTTATACTACACCGATTGAAACTTCAAAATGAAACGGCACGGCTTTTATATGATTGCTTTCAGTGTAGGCACTCAGTGTTTGTAGCGGAGACATGATAGAGGGCTAGCAGTTCGTCAATAAAGCCCTGTGTATTTTGATGAGAACACCAGATGCAGGGAGAGGAGGTGACTGGGGTGTGGTTCACATAAACTCCTTTGGGCAAAAAGCTGATTTCCTTCATAGTAAAAAAAACAACAAAACCTTTTTGAAATGTAGTCAGGAACTCCCTTGTGATTTTATAAGCGTTTCAAACTTTTTCTTGGAAGGCAACCAAACAAAACAGTCAAAGCAGAGAACTTTCAGGGAGACATCAGAGAGACTTAAAGACGCGTTGTCACCGAGGCAAAGCGTCTTAACAGTCATCCCTGATCACCGGGCCCCCCGGCAGGGTGCTGCTGAGTCAGGGAGACACCTGCCCTGCGCCGCGGCGATGTGTAACCGTGATCAAAGCTGGGATTCGGTCGGCCGTGGGACCCCCCGCGGTGTCCCCGCTTAAAAGCTTTGTTGTTTCAGAGTTCGCTTCTGTCCCGCGGCAAGCCCTCTGCAGGCTGTTAGGTGGGAGTCGGCGGGACCCCCGGGGGGGCGTGGGGTCGGGGGGGCCTCAGACACGAGAGAGATCATCCATCGACGGGTCACCGTGATGCTGGCTGAACGTCCTACTGGGGCTGCTGGCCGGACTCCAACCCCCCACGTGGCTTTCCACCCCATCCCACGATCTTCATACGCAGCATTCTCCCTTGACATTGACCTCACTGTGTTTTTATTACTAAACCCCCCTGCCCTCAACATGATTGATCCCACGCGGTGTGTCTGGCAATTAAAGACCCCCACCACCACCACCACCACCCCCCCCCACCCGCCGGCGTCTTGACTAAATATGCATTTCCTCCAACATCCTTCTCTATCTCGGCGCCTTTTGCGATAATTACCCCATTGTTAGACCTTGAGCTTGAAATGTAACACCTAACCAAGGGCGGTGTGTCATGTTCGGAGCGGGGCTGTGATTCATCGGCATGTATACGGCTAGCTATATATCTTGCGAGCTGGCGGCGGTAGGTGGGGGGAGGTGAGACGAACACGGCGCAAATGGGCTGCTGACGCTTGAGTGGCTGCTAATGTGGTCTAATATAAAACAGTGGGGGAAGCGGGTGACAGGGAGTTGTAGGAACCCGAACGATACAAATGAAAAGCTACACAAGGGGATTTATCTATTGATATTGCAAGATATATATAAATATATACGAACTCAACATCTCAACATTATTCTTCAATCCATTGCGTCGCACGTTGGCCAATCCCCTGTTCGTAGAAACACTCCACCCTCTCCGTTCCTTTCTGCTGTGGCATGTCAACTGTGATCCAGACCTAATCTACCAGCGCGATAGTGAGGTCCCCGCAGGGAGCCCTGGGGCCCCGGGCCTAACACCATTACCTCATCTGTCTTCAAGACAGGCTGCGGGCAGGGGCCGGCCCCACGCCTTCCCCCCCGTCGTCCTCGCATATGCAGGGCTAACCGCGGGACGCTGAACTCTCAAGCCTTCATCTGGTCGCCAGGTGGGTACCGGAGCGCTGACCCGTCTCTTCTTCACCCCCCCCCCCCCTCCCCCGTGGTCCGTTGGGGAGGAAATGGAAATCGGTGATGGGAGCCCGTTTCCCTCCCGCAGGCGTCGTCCAATCTCCTCAGAGGCAACAAGCCTGCCTGAGAGGTGGCGGTGAGCAAATCGCATGAGAAGTTAGTCTCGCTTAGCTTTCTACTTTCGGTTCAGGTTCAGTTCCCGTTCCCTTCGTGAGGAACGCACCCTGGTGGAGTTGTACTTGTCGGTTGAAGCGTCAGTAAGATGCCGACCCCCGGAATATTTCTTTCCTCTCGGCCGCGTCGCGTTGCCAGGTCGGTGCGAACAGCCCCTCGTCATTATGTAAACAGGTGCGCGTGGTGTGGAAGCCCCCGCAGAAGCTCCCCATCGGGGTGTTTGTCCTCCATTACTGTGGGATTGCAGGATGACAGAGAACTGTTTGCAAGCCAGTTTCATGTGTTTGCTTGTGTGTTTTTGCAATCACCGTGCATCCGCCGTAGGAAAGCACAGGTTTTAACGTCTGTTGTACCGGCACGTCAAGACACACGATCACGAATAGAGCGGTGAAGCTTCCCTCAGGAGTCAGCGTATGAAACTTTATCACCTTCTGCACGTGGATGGAACGGTGCAAACCTCACCGCAAACGTTTTCCAAAAAACTGACTGGAGAAAAATGATTGAGCTGAAAATGAAGCGAGCACAACCACCACACTGCAGCAGGCAGACCTGCTAGCTGTTTGCTCTGGCAAGTACACTCAGAAAGTCTTGCATTTGTGGCAAAGTGAACGACATGCTGCCCCTGACTGAGGCACCCGGGGGCTCCTTGTTTGTTCCTCTGGACAGGAAGTCAAATACAGCTTCAGCAAACTCACACTGCAGTTAAGGAAACAACGGGCGGCTTGCTGCGAAATGCTGATTTATCATTTGATTGGATGGGGGAGGGGGAGGGGGAGGGGGGGGGAGCTTCCTGATTTACTTATTTTCCGCCGTGAAATGAGGCGTTTGAGACAGGAGCTCGTCTTCGTCTCGCCCCGCCCACCTCTGCACCAGCACACTGAGTAAAGAATACATTAGTGGGGTAATGAAATCAGGGCTTTTAAAGAGAGATCTGAATTGAATGTCAGTCATGGTAGACGACCGCATTTCCAGTTGTCCACTGCAATGACTCTCCCCATTAAGTGGTATCATGATCTACTCCGGAATATAATTATATAGGAAATGTGCTCAGGTCTGAGGAAACCGAGAAGGAATACACAGAGGTTGTTTGTTTTTTTTTGTTTCCCTCTGAGTCGGTATGTGGACGTTTTATTAGATCTGAAGATTACATCTCCCTGCTAACCGAGTGGATTTGCATGCGTTTTCAAAGTGCCGTCTACAGCAGCTCCAGTTGAACCCTGCACACCTTTACATCCACACACAGAGACTCAGATGAACATAATATAGTCAGGAGGGTGAAAAACATGTAAAAAAACAACCTCTTCCTCCCCTCTGCCCCAAACCCAGGCTCTGTTACCTCCACTCCTCTTTCCCGGCTGTCTAACAGGGGGGTTGAGGTGAGCTGAGGCTGGGGGGGGGGAGGGTGGGGGAGGGTTGAGGGACTCTGGAGGGAGGCCGCCTGTGGAATTTCTGCATACCACCAGAGAAAGTAGACAGCTTTTTTACACCTCCACAGGCTCTGAACCCCCCACCCCACCCACCCCCCCACCCCCCTTGCCAGCCAGCATCATAAACCCTGCAGGAGCAGCTGGTGTCGGAGAGGGAGACGGAGAGGAGAGCGACACCCTGCTATCTCACTCACCGTCTCACTTTAAATAAAGGCCAGTGAGCAGCGAGGGAGAGATCACACAGGAGAGTGAAGGATGTGGCACCCGTCCCCACAGCGGATCGCCAGATGGAGCAGATCTAAATCAAGTCCCCCCCCCCCCCCCCCCCCTGCTATAAATACAATGGAAAACAGGCAGACACAGGCAGTAAAAAAAACAAAACAAAAAAGAGGCGGCATATGCTGTGGTCAAGCTCTGTGGTAGAACAGAGTGCTATTCCTCCTCCATGCATCGCATTTCTCCCCTGAATTCATCCATGAAGGCGCTCGGTTTAGCATGCACCACCACAGCACCACCACAGCAGCAGCAGCAGCAGTGGAAGCCCTGGCAGCAGGACAAGCCAATCGACCAATTGAACCCATTTCCATGTTTTCTGTGGGGGGGGGAAACAAGTGGTATCCAACGCAAATTAATTGTTGCGTTAAAGTGGGCTTTCATTTTTTTTTTTACGGGGTCCAATAACTGTTTTGCCATCTTGCCGTTCAATATCCTGAGAGATTTGGTCGCCGACAGCTCTGTAATTAAATGTTGAGCGAGGGGGGGGGGGGGGGTCGCTGGGCTGGGAGACGTGGTGGTCTGTTGTTTTGTTTTTTATTGAACTTTTACTGGGCGTAGTAATCTTCAGATGAAATCCTCCCCCCCGTGCGGACGGAGAGGCTTTTCCCTTTTGTCGGCCCGCGAGGATCAATTAAGTCATCAGGAGAGCGCGAGGCAGTAACGAGACATGTAATGGAAGGTCCCAGCTTATGGAGGAACGCTGTTAAATTCATCACCAGCCAGCGTTCGCGCATCTATCACCGGCGCATTAGGACTCGTAATAAGTCACAGATGTCAGGGGAGGTGGTGCCTCACTCCCGTCACTCCCGGCGTGACACTTACTCCATAACGCAGCTATGTGGCTACGAGCTACGTGCACGCGAGGAATCCCACACGTTGATATGAAACCGATTAGGCGCGGGTATTGATTGTGCGGTGTTACGACACACATTTTCATTGCAAAAACAGTTAAATTGGGGACATAATATCCATTTTATTTTTTATTTTTTGGCATGCGACCCCTCCGCCGTGATGCAACGCCTCCGGACCAAATTCTCATTTGAATGGAATGAACTTCCATTAGAGTGTGTGACACATTAAGTGAGATTCCCCCGGGTGAGAACGTGGGACTGGGAGTTGTTTCGTCCTTCGCACTCGTTGCAACACATCAACTCAAGACTCTGCCAGTCACAGTTGGGGTCTCTGGATCCGCTTTCACACTTCCTTCCACAGGTTGGCTTCATTTTAACACTGCCAGCGCCAGGAGAAAAATCTGTCACAAGCTATTTGTCAGTGTAAACAAAGGGGGTGGTGGGGGGGGGGGGAACACACCCGGTGACGCGCTTGATGTTTGTATTTCTTTCAGCCAATTACAATTATCCAGTCCAACGCCCAAGCCGAGGGGTTAGTGCCGTATTAGCGACGTTTCGATCGTGCAATCGGCTTCGGCGTATACCGAAGCTGCTGCATTGCAGTTTCTGTGTTTTGAAATAAACAAAAAAGGGACTTCTCATCTTTATTCCTGAGTAGTGTGCAGATTTGCTACAACTTACGATACTCCAAAAAGACTGAGCCACATCAAATAAGCTGCAGTGAGTTTCATTCCAAGGAGGGTTTTTTGCCGCCAGATTTATTAGGAAGAAGAGGGCACTCAAGTTACGTGAGCCTGGGGCCGGCAGCCAACCCAATCCATGTTCTCTACTTGTACCTCGGTGAGTCTTACCTGGTTGAATCATCGTTAGATTCTCTGTTGTTCCGCTAATTGCACCACGGCGCTGTATGTGTTGGTATGTCTCTTATAATGTGGCCCTCTGGAAGGGGTTTACTCGAGGTGAAACCCTCAAAGAAAAGGTGGAGAACGGAGATGCTGTGAGTGCCTTGTGGAGCGCTGCCTGCCTAGTTGGCCTTGCCATATGGTGTTAGTGGAGGAGCCAGCGCCCGGGGAGGAGGCAGCCTTATGGTGGCAGGAAATACACAGGCACAGCAGTACGGCAAAACAAGACGGGAGGAACGCTAGTCTCTGTGCTGCAATACACAAACACTAGACGAGCACGAGGAGGAAAAACGAGCCTCATCCCTCCCGCATGTGTGACAGAGACAAATAAACGAGAGGAGAAGAATGGAAGGGGTCAAAAATGACCTTTAAACCAGATTGCAGGGAGCATAGCATTTCACTAGGGCTGCACCGCCATAAACACTAATGTCTTTCAATATATCTCTCCCCCATCTGTGTCTTTTTTCTCCTGCCTCCTGTCTGATCAAACATCTTAATAAAAAGCTCTGATAATATCAGTTTTCCTCTCTACCAACACAAGCACCTTTATTGAGTTCTGCTGCCGCCACCTTCTTTTAAATGACGTGGCAGTCGGGTCCACCGCGGGTTTGACATTTCAAGGCATTTCTGTTCGGCTCCCCGTTACACACTTGAAAAGAACGATTGTGAGGCATTCGGAGGAATGATGAGGGAGTAAAAGCCTGAATAGAAACCAACCCAAGGAATCCATTATCAGAAGTGAATGGGTTTGAGAGAGAGAGGGGCGGCTGGTCCTGTGTTTCCTGTGACCTTTTCAGAGCCACTCGGAGGATCTCGGTGCCATCTGTGCCCTCCGGGTACCACTAATCCCATTGCTGCTACACTCAGCAGTAATTGGTGCCTAAACCTTTGTAACATGCTCGTGATCTTAGTCACACATACACACATGCACACGCACGTGCACGCTGCACACACACACACACACTCCTCTTCTCATTATTGCTGTTTCCACCGAAATATCTGTCATGATCCGCTCTCTCCTTTGCTATTTGTTTCTATTTCCTCTCACATTAGTGTTGTTGTGTTCTTAATAATTAATAGTTAATACTTTCTCCTGGTTTTCTGTGGACATTTTGTCAAAACAAAGCAGTTTTTCACAGGGCAATTGCAAACAATGTTATATACCACATTACTTTTCAGTAATTGTTTGTCCTTTTTTTTTTTCTGCTCCAGTGGATACACAAGCAAACAAACACACTTATTTAACATAAAAGCATGTTTTAGGAATCTGGAAAAACAACAAAAGCAATTACAGTCTTGTTGACCTCAACTTTTATAAAGCTATTGTTACCGCCGCATCGGTTTCTCTCGACCTCATAATGCATTCTAGCTAACGCAGGACCTCAATATTCTTTTGTGTTTTCCCTTAACCCCGTCGGCTGAACTTTGAAGTCCTCCCTCCTCGCTAAATGAAAGGGCACATTCACCGAGCGTCGTCTGGGTGTGTTTATTTACTTCTCCGTGCTGTCATCTCATGTGCCTGCCATGCCTGGCGCTCCAACAGGAAGCATCTTCTGAGACAGAATACTCTGGTCCCTACTGGGAGAAAGCCTATTTTAGCTTTGGCTCCAAGACAAAAACTGAACATGGTGCAAGAAAAAAAAAAAAAAAAAGGAATCCCAAACCTTCGTTGTGGGGGAGGAACCACAAATAACCTGACTTATGAATCAATTGTCAGATGTGAATTGACACGCTCGCTTGCACACACACACACACACACACACACACACCACTACCATCTCCACCAAAGGCAGCATTACTCTTGACACCGGTGATCTATCGCTGGCAGTCTCCCACATGGCAACTTAATTTCCACTCTTGTCTCGACGATCCTTAGCCCTGCACGGAGCATCAAAGAGGTTTAGCAAAGTGTTTCGTTTGACAATTGCTTCAACATCTTGGTCTTGCTGTCAAGTGTATCTCTATATTGTATGTTTTTTTTTGCTGTCTCCCCGCTGCCGCTCACCTCCTCCTCTTCTCCTCTTCATCCCACTGTGTGGAAACCCGACTCCCGCGCCCCGACTCCCTTTACTCCCCCTCGGTGAGTGAGATACAGCGGGATGATCAAAGGCTTTCTTCTCCCTCATTGTGATGGAAAACAGTACAAAGCTTCAGGATGTGGCATAGATTTCTCTCGGGGATATGCGCTATGGAGAGCCAGAACAACTCTCCGTATTCTCCTTTTTTATTATTATTATTGGTAATTAGTTTTACTGGGAACATGTAAAACAATGATGCGGGCTAAAGATCTTTTCTCAGCAAAAGGCCATTTGAAGTGAAACAGGAACCTAAATTGCGACGTTAAGCCCAGGGGGAGCTGGTTTTGTTGCCAATTTCAATGTTTGATAACGGTCTCAAAATTTGGACTCATATTCTGAGGTGGGAGGGGACGACAAAGGAATTGTATTTGCGAGTCAAAAATGGGATGAGCGAACTAAACGAGATTGGCAGGCTAGCAATCAGCGGAGAGCTAAGCCAAACTCTATTGGATTGGCGCTCGCTGTAGCTGTGTAATATTTTCCCCCCTTCCCCTGTGATTTATTATGGCGACGCTTTCATGCAGGACAGCTTTTTGGTGGTTTTTATTAAACTGGCTGAAGTGTGTAAGTGCTTCCCTGAGGAATGATTCATCACTGGTATGCCGGGATGCACCAAAGCTCACCTCCTAACTTATGAACCATCAGAGCAGCCGGAAGAGTTTTCCTCTAGGTGCCCCCTGCTTTCTGCTGTTCATTCATCTCCACATTGATTTTAATGGTTGGAGGGGGCGGGGGGGGGGGGGTTGTTGGGTGCTACAACCATTGAGGGATGGATAGTCTGTGGGCAAGAAACTCTGATCTCATTTATATTTTTTATGGCTTACAAGGAGAAACACTATATTATAACGCAACACAACAACACTCCCTCCCAGGTGATGAATTGCGGTGCGATGGTGCCCTTGGGGACACTCAAGCCAAAAGTCAGACTCCGATTTTTCTTATTCTCAGTCATGGAGAGTATGGATCTGTGCATGCGCACGACAAAAGAGCATGTGCAAAAATACAGACCTTTAAGACTGAAGACTGAACCCCACGTTTTCCTCTGATCATCAGATCACCGGCGGGGGAAGGACGCGGCGACCTTCAGCTCTCTCCATAAGGGACTTATCTAGCGTGTTGAACTCCACCTCTCCTCCATCACCGGTTCCCAGACTCCCAGACAGCAGCGATTGTGTGCTAATGAATTCGGTGAATACTAAGTCCGGGGGGGGGGGCGGGGCAGGGCTTGACACAGACATGGCCCTCTGGAAATATGCAGGGGGGAGGGTTTTTTTTTTTCTCATCACATTCCTTCTGATGTAGGAAACAGAGAGAATGAAATTGGGGTTACTGCCTTTCAGATAACTCCTGCAGTCTGTTCTATTTCCCCGTTTCCCACTTCATTAATATGCTTATTGTCGAGTGTTGAGTCACAGTTTTGTTTTTATTTTCATTTTTTTTAATCTCCAATTCAGCGTGTGTCTATATGATCACAGAGGCCCTGTTGATATCCTTCAGCCCCCACTGTCCAGGGCCGATATCCTCCACCGTTAATCAAGACTCAACAGCCTCTTAATCTTTTATCCGACCCGTTAGCCCCTTGGACAAACTCTTTATGACTCAATCAATCAGACTGACTGGCTCTGAAATGTCCAGTGGTACTTTCTCAACAGCCTGGCAGACTGTTCAGTCACTGGGAGACAACCACAGCGCTGCTAAAGTAATCAACATTCAAGGGGTGGGGGGTAGGGGGGGAGAAAGAAATCCATCCCTACAAACAGTTCACACATGCAACAGCCTATGACAATTCAGTCCTAGTTTGTCAACGTGAACAAGTCCCTCTCGCACAGCCGGAGGCGAGAGAGCCGAGGCACTCGTATTGATTCAATCCGGAGACGGATTGCGGAGGCGCTCTTTTGACAGGAAATGGGAGATTGACTTTGTGGACATTATGATAATACAATGACGAAACCCCGGGGATGGGGGGGGGGGGCATTTTCTGCTCCATCACTGGGAGCACTACGATGAAATACACTTCATTTCAATGTCAAACATTAAACGTGCCACTCTAATCCGTTTGACGTTTTTTTAAAGTGAGTTGTTCATGTTCATAAATACTGGCTGAACTGGGACCAGTATTACCTGCTGTGTGTGTGTAATCTGTCGAGTAAAACATCCAGCGCAGATTATCTCAGGTATGTTGGTGAGAACAGCGGTTCCTTGGCAACACCAGTCCCTGGTGAATCAAACTTTTGTCATTTCAGCAGTAATTTGTTGTTGCGGTGCGGTTTCTGCTTCAACTTGTGGACACGCAATTCCTCTCCTGCTCCAGTCGTGAAAAATGGAGGCGAGTAGTGCGTTTTCATCACAAAGCTTCAAGGACGTGGGTAATTATCGATTCTTGTTTGTTCTGGCTCCTCTGCGTTAATCTGTCGATTCACGCGTCCCACTGACTCTTGGACGCCAACGCCCGCAGCTTGATTAAGGCCATATGTGTCTGTTAGGGATTAGGGAGGTGTTAGGTCTGTATTGTCTACAGTGTAGTAAAAAGAAACCTGGCCGGGGCTCCATCCTGTTACCACACCAGGTTATTAGAAACACACTTTATGACTGATCCATTGTTCAGTCTCACTTTCTTTCATTTGTCTAAATGGACACAGGAGTGGATAAAGGAAAGTCTTGGATTATGGGCGTTTTCTATGTAATTACCTTATATAAACTGTTCCACTTTTACTTTGAAACATGAAAACCCTGCAGGTAGTGCTCGACCCACGGGCTTTTATCTGTCACAATACATACTAATCTTGTTTTCTTTTCACCTTTAATATTGCTTGTCTCAGTCCGCTTCGGGGCATAACGTGAACGGTTTATCAACATGAAGATTTAATGAATATGCCTGTCAAAACAACAAACGAAGTCATCATATATATGAGCCCAGCGCTCTGACCAGGGAGGGAAAATAAACGTCGGTTTGGGGAAAAGCCCTCTGGCATCCCGCAGCTTTCATCGTGCTTCACCACGGCGGACATTTTTAACGCTGAGCTGAAATGAACAAGTGTCGCTGTCATGTCTCTTTTCCACACCATCAGTATAATCAAACTATGCTGTTTATTCCAGATCGGTTCAAAGGAAACCCTAATAGCGTACATACAGTCCCCCTCATGCAGCATTGTTAAGAAGACAAGCCTCCCCTGGTGACTGCAGTTACATCCCCAACGTTTGTCTCTATATCAGCATGCATCTGCTTGCATTTGCCTCAGTACTGCTACGTACTTACTCTCAGTCAGAGACGGCGTGAGGAGGAAAAAAAAAGCAAAGTAAATGCTTAATCTTCCTGTGAAATGGAATTGGTAGCCTTTTCTTGACATCTGTTTGGTTTCAATCTGTGGAACCGCCGAGGCAGAAAGAGAGAGGACAGGGAAAATCAGATGTTATACGATTATGTACCGCAATCCGAATTCAATATCATAGAAAATGTCAGGAGCACACACACACACACACACACACACACACACACACACACACACACACACAGAGACAGCCCTGCAGAACCGGATCTGTGCCTCTCCAGTGCCGCCCTATTATGTTGCTTACAGATTACTTGACATCTTACATAATGTGTTCTCATTTGGTGGCTTCTCTTCCTCAAGGGCTCTCAAATATCACCGATGATAACAACGCCTGATGAAAGACAAGACCCACTTTTGTGCATAACAACATTTTGCACCATTGCGTACGCTAATGTTGACGACGTGAACTTTCAGCACTAGCGCCGTCCGTCTAGCTAGCTTGCTGCCTGTCACGCTTTTTAACTGCATTCAAATAAATCAATCTTTACGATATATGTAAAAATGGATTTAGTACTAATGTAGCAAAAAGGTCAAATGTACCCCCAGCCTATTGTGCTTTATTTGAATGTAATATATCATGTTCTATTCTGGGGTTTAAGGGCATATATTTCATTTCAGCTTTGGGGGGGGACACACTGGGCAGCAAACCACACTGATTTTCAAAAGTCCCCCGTTTTCGCAAGGTCGACTTTTTTCAAACGTATACACTTGGGAGAGCATTTTCGGAAAGCCCCGTTTTCAGGCGGGTCGAAAAAAAAGTGGCGCAGTGTGGACGGGAGGAGGAAACGGAGAGATAAACGCGTGCTTTCAAATTTGCGTAGGGGAACATTTCCCCCTCGTCTCCTCCCAAGTCGACGCCTATGCTGGTGTTATTACAGCGCACTCCCCCGTGCTCCCAGGACCTCCTAATGTGCTCCAAGCGCTGCTGAAACAATGAGGTTTCTGTTATTGGACGTATTTTATTTTCCATTACATCAGTGCAATAAAACGCTGGCAGCTTAAGTGCTATGGAGTTGAGGTGATATTTGAATTTTGGGGGCTCCAGTGTTAAAGGCTGCTGAAAGTCAATACCAAAGGGTAGGAGCCTGCCTGCTTTGTGTCCCAGAAGAGAACATGAATGCATTTGGCCAGGGCTTTAAACACAAGCTATAGAGTACTTTGTACACTCGGCAGTGGGAGTCAGTTTTTCCCTGCTCCCTGAAGCGTTGCATTGTCTCTAGAGAGAAGCTTCATTGTGTTTGCGGCGTGGAGCTGCTCACACGATGAGCCCCAGTACTGTCAGAGGCATTTTGATGTCTGGCAGTGTCTGCACGGGGGATACTAAAAGATTCATTGCATATTTGCATGCTATTAACATGAATATTAAAGCACAGATCATGTTAACTTAGATTTCCCTCCCCCCAGAAAACCTTGCCCATCTGATGCGTTAGCATGTTTACTCCTCATTGTAAATGGTAATGCAGCCCGGCGTGCATCGCTGTAGGTACGCCGTCTTTTGGAGACGCGGCGTTCTGCCGCTCTTCAGGTCTGTCAGGTCTGTGGGCTGGGAACCTGAACACATCAGACTTGACCCAGTTAGAAGAGCTACACTTGTAGGCCTGATAAAGCGGATCCTACCCTGAGGAGGATTTCCGTACCCTTTGGCTTTGCTGCACTCATCACACATTTTCTCCTTTCCCCGGTCCCCCTCTCATGGATGGAATAGCCATTACTTTTCATTGAAATTCCAAGGTAGCAAACTATATGGAGATGATGCTAATATTATAGAATATACATGTAGACTGACACTTATTTAACGAAAATATCTGATTTGTTTACATATCAAATAAAGAAAAAGTAGTAATCTTTTGTTTTATTTAAGTAATAAAAGAAATTGTCAAAACTGTGGTACTTCTGAAGAAGTAAATACGGTGGTATTCTGTAAGATTGAAGCTTCAAGACTGACTATACAGTATCTTTGTCATGTGCACAGTAGCCTGTGATCCCCACCCTACTGCTAGCATGCTTCACATGATAGCAGGTCATTAAGATATTGTAAAGCTAATCTTCCCTTCGACCTCGATGAGAAAATTAGCCCAGCGAATGAACAATTAACAGCAATAATTTGTGAGGAGATTGTGGTGGCATGGTGGTTATGGTCACATACTCACACACCATGATCATTTTGTGTTTTTCATGCTTTGGATTCCAACACTAGTTTAGCATAGGAGTGCCTCTACATTTTTTTAGGGAAGGGTAGAAATGTGCAACATTTCAGGAAAGGAAGTGGAATCTCTCAGACGCTGCTGCATTCCTTCCCTTGTGTTTTTTTCTCCTTCCTATTTGACTTCTCTTCTTACTCAGACAAAGCAGGGGGAAGAATGTCCAATTTGCAATGTGAGATCAGAGAAGACATGGTTGAGGTCGCAGAGAGGCGTGGGTTTCTGCCTGGAAAGAGTGAGACGTACAGAAAATATCTGCGCCCTTGTGTGAACAGCCCATCCTCTCCTCACATCTAGGAGATGTTCTCTTCTGAAATGATTTGCCACGTATTTAGCACAGCCCAGTTTCAGCGTGTCAAGGCGTTGTACTGTACTGTACTGTTGTTTCTCTGCTTAATACATGGCTACACATGCCCAATGCTCAATGACCCAGATGTTAATTTTGCTTTTATAATTGGTGTGTTTATTAATAACCAGTTGTAATTGTAAACTGTGTGACAAATTAAGGGTGTGATTACATAAAGCTAGCTCTTGACGGGATGCACTGAAACAGATCGATATAACAAAAGCTGATTTTTATGCCGTTGGCCAGTGGAGAGAGCCGGGGTCTGACATGTGGACATGGAACAAAATGAGCCTGTTACAGTAGAGTGGCAGCGTCTGATAGGAACAGATCACCAGCACACACACATCAGCTCAGTTCAGTTGGCTAGCTTGGGCTTCGTTTTGGCTCATCGTAAAGGACTATGCAACCAAAACTAAAACGTGGTTAAGATAATATAAACACATTTTTTTTTATATTCTTTATCGCTGATAGTTACAACACAATTCAACCTACGCCCAGTTCATGGGTATCAGATAAAATCTTTTCTGGGAAAAAATCTTCTGGCACACAGAAAGGTATGTTGTTGTTTTTTTTTTTAAATTTTTGGCGACAGCGGTTTGTTTGGATTGGAATGAATGCAACTGTAGTTAGCGTGGGTAGCGATAGGCACTATGGCAGACCTGACAAACAAAAAGAGCGCCACCTACATAAGCTCAAACCTAATCAAAAGAAAGGTGATCTCAGCACAGCAATGGCCACTTAGCATCAATAAACAGGGAAAACGTGGCTTACCACTGTAAAAGCTTGATATATCCTGGTAAAATAAGAACCGAAGATCAGCCTATTAGCTCAATAATGCTAACCATTGGTAGCAGCTAGTGTTTTTATGCTTTGCAGTACACATCACATATAATTCACATATTCTTTTAAATCCCACATTTCTCAGCATCCCCCACATCCTCCTCCTCTCACACTGCTCCAACATCTATCATTTCAATGGAATCTCGATGTCCCCATCTTGCTCCCACTTCATAAAAATGCAAGTTTCACCAACAAAAAAACGCTAACTGGAGTAAGCTCTTCTGAAAAAGCCTGTTTGATCCTGTTTGAATGGAAAAACAGGAGGCAGACATCATACGAGCAAGCGGGACTGTAAGCGATACATGCTGATGTGTGTGTGATGTTTTGAGAGCGAAAATGAAAGGAAAGAAACAAAACAAAAAAACAACCCACATCAAGTCCTAACATGCAGGGATGTGGTTTGGAGAAATGACTGACACATGACTCATGTGTGCGCTTTAGGTTTAAATGACACTTTGGGACTCTCAGAACCTGGTAAAAGCTTGGCAAGTGAGTTGGAGGGGGCTTGAGAGTACATTTGCATGGGAATATTATTTCTCAGTGCTCACACACACAGCATTATCGTCTGACTAACACGACCCTAAAACTGTTGATGAATGTATCTCAACTAAATTTAACATTTTTAATTTAATTTAACCAGTTAATCTTTAAAAGCCACACGGCAAAAATATATCTGTCTTAACAAGTCATTTAATATAGTATCAAGTCTGCATTTCTTCTGAATTTCTTTAAATCGTACTTTTCTTCAACAAGTGAAACAGGTGGGAAATAAGTGAAGCTGCATTGGAAACGATCGGCATTGGCAGAATTTTTCAATTTTCAAAAGATAGGACAGAGTATTTTTACACTGAATGAGACTAAAAGACGTGTTATTTTTGCCTTCCTTCCCAGGTGTGGTTGCTCTTAGAATTCCATCCATCTTTTCTTTTTGCTGATCTTCTCCGCCCCACAAGGGAATGTCTTACGCTGAACGGGCCCATTCACACACATCCCTACTCCAATCCCATGGCCACCAAAATTCTCTCCTAGCTTAGCGGCAGCCTTTTCTCCCTGTCCCTTTTGGCCTTTTGAATGATAACCTTGAATGGTATTGTCTAGGGGCACGGAGGAGGGCAAAGAAATGCCTTAGTTCTTGACAGAGAGCAGGAAGGCTTGACAAAAGGCATCAGCACTCCCAGAATCGGAGAATGTGGGGGATATGAAAGGGGGTGGTTTTTCCATTCAGGTAAAAAGCGTTGCCCGAAAAAAGCATGGTGAACAATAGTGCAACTCTGATGGAATAAAGCACTTACTTCTTCTCTGTGTGCTTTGAAAAGCATTGAAAAATACTGTTTCAAATGCGAGTTGAACTTTGATGATGAAATCTTTGGTAAGGATAGGCAGTAGTAGATCACTATATTACGGGCAGATTTTATGGATTCAACGCTGGTATAGTATTTATTGTATTTAAGTTAATTTTACTGGAATCTTTTCTATTTTATAGAATGTCTTTTAAAGAAGCCACTAGAGACAGGCCTGAGGTGGTCATTCTGATGAGACAGCATCAAATCAATTGACACTCGTTCTGTGAAAGAGTTGTATCTGGTATCTGATGTCTTTTGGCTTCAGCACTGTGCGTCCTCTATGACCCTTTCCTGTTCGTCATCCTGTCTCCCACCTCCACCATGGAAGGCCATCATCCCTTCGCTAGCTGCCATAGCAACTGAAACAAGACTGTGGTCCAAGGTTTACAAATTAGGATTGTTGACAACAAGCAGCAAGATAAACAAACAAACCCTCCAGGCCTGTGTAGATAGTATGGCACGTCTACGCCTCCCAATCTTCAGAAAGCTGGGGTCACCTCCAAGTTTGACCTGAGGGGATGGTTGTTGTTGTCAGACGGAAGTTGGTCAACTTGATTCTTAATAACTTTTGTGTGTGTTTGTGTTTGAGTGTGTTTGTTGTCCGTTGCACTGGTGTTAGGTTTCTGTTTTTTTTGTGATGTCTGTCTGAACTCCACTGGAGTTGCTCCATAGCTGTCAAGCGACTGTTGCTCATCGTGAAGCTCAGTGGAAACCTACAATGATGTCATCATGTGACAGCTGTCTGCTTACAGGGGAATGAGCTGCATGCTGAAGTTCATCATAATTTCATGAAAGATTGTCAGGAAACACATCCCTAGGTTACTCAGACTTCACTTAAGTTTGATTTCATCTTGGCACATAGTACATGACAATGCTTACCACTGGATTTCACTATCACACTAAATGCATCGTTTCACACATCTTAAATGCTGTAATCCGTACTGTTGCTCATTCTTTTCATTCATACATTCCACATAGCATGTTGTAGTACTAAAATTGTCGGTTGCGTATGTTTATATAAGCCCCCTTTGTGCTATTCTTATATATAATCATTTTTTTCTGTATTCTATTACTATTTACAAGGGATGTAACGAAAGTTCATCACATGAAATTTTGCGCTACAATAATTTGACTCCATGCATTGTGAAGAAATCCCATTCAGAAGGGTCTTTTTTCTCTTTTGCGTTGTTTGCTGTTTAGACAAGGCAACAAGATGGACTTGAGGTGCAGACAGTTTTTAGTCTGCTGTGTAGCAGAATGTGGGGTTTCCAGTTAAGGAAGAAAATAATTTATCTTAAAATATAGCTGTTTGTTTTTGCACCTCTTCTCCAGCGAGACATTTCCCTGGTTGCACAGATCTATAATTTAATGGAGGGTTTTGTTTGTCTTTTTACTCTCCTGGCTTAATTGTGGATGAAACTGGTCTTAAATTTTATTTGAGCTGGTATTAAAAAAAGGACTTAAATTTAACGTACAGAAACTTGTAGTCTTCGTTTTGTTTCTGTTTTCCCACAGAAACTCATATTTACTATTTACTACTATTTACTATGTGCTGCTGCAGGGACAGTTTTCACACGAGATCATTAAAATTTCATCTTATCCCATCTTATCCTACCTTATCTTATCCTACCTAGAGTTTAGCATGCGTTTTAGTGCTGAGCTGGTGTTCTAGCCTACAACTGCATGCTGAAATGACACAAATCACACAAACCTTGATAGGGTGTCAGGTTAAGAAATGACTAGGACAGGAAATGTCTGCAATGGTTGCTGGGGACATGCATGGAAAATCTGTGCCCAAAGTAGAGCTGCCTCTCATAAGTCCAGCCCTCTCTCTACATACCGTTTGACACATAAACATACGTGCAAGAAAGGTTTCCATTCTTGGTAATCTTCTCCCACATCCCAGTCACCAGCTACTCCACTCCGGATCTCAATAACCCACATAGTGAGTGTGGAGGATGGGATTTGATGGAATTAACTGGTTGCTTTGATTTATTTGATTTATTATTTTTGATTTTTTTGGGGATTTTTTTCAACGTAGGACCACGTATGATATCAAAATAAATTACACCTTGGCTGTATGTTCATTAATTTGCGATTAGTGTTTTGCAGTATCTGCCTTAAAAGCGTCACGGTGACATGAGTGTTCACATTGATTGTCTTTTTGCAGCAGCAAGCATAGCAAGCTGAGTGAGTTTAAACCTTAATCCCAAAAAATAACATCCGGCAGTGACTGTTCATCCGGAAACCTTCAATTTTACAATGGTTACATAATGGAACTGAAGGCTTCCTCTTTGTTATGACAATAATATTCCTCTCCTGTCTGCAGTCTTCACTGGCATCATCTGACCTGACTCTGCTTTCAAGTCCATGTTTGTCCCTTCTTCACACCGGGGGGCCCTCATTATGGGTTTGATCATTTTAATGAGTGGATTAATAAAATAATAACTCAAAACTTTTTAAAGTTTTATAATTCAAATATTACAGTTTGCTGGATAGACTTTCAATGTCTTCAGGAAACAAAGCCACATTCAGCTCTGCGTTTTGTTTTTTTCTCCCTGTGCGCTGCAAGGAAATTCAAGTTGATTACATGCTGCTGCACTTCTCTGCATTACACAACACTTGAAAGAGAATGTTTGATTTTGTTAAATATTAATCATGAATACATTACCATCTTGCTGTACTGTCTTTACAGTTACAAATTTGAAACGGAGCACATTCGATAATATTATGTAAGAGCATTTTAATGACCGCATGAAAGCTTACTTGCTAGTAAATGCATATTTGGAATCGTTGGTTTTGATGTTCGTCAGAGGTCCACAGCATCAGGTTGTTCAGGGATTTACATCAAATACTACTGTATTACATTTACTGTACTACTCAGCTAAAAGTAGTGAATTTAAGGTCTGAGGGAGAAACTTGTCTGAAGTTCTCTTTAAGGTCTGAAGAAGAAATGGCTGATCTGTTACATATGAAAATCCCTGGATCCTCTGATCCTGCGCTGTAATGACACTCTCAGTATCCCTGGATTCTCATCATCATGGGAGTTTCGCTAGATTGATTGTCTACCACAGGTGCCATAATCACCCTTTTCCTTCTCCCAGAACCAAGTGGATGACATTTTCAGTGACTGGGGACACACAGATGTCTTTTTCTCTTTCTCACTCTACCTCAGATGTTAGCCAGTTTGTCTAGCCCATCTGCATTAGCATGTGGATTAATTCCTGCTTGTTATCTGGCCTAGATGTAATAAGGCAGTCCTGGATGGCGGGGGTAATCAGGTTGGAAGGCAGAGCTTTCTTGCCTTCCCTTCCTCTGCTGGCATCCCCATCCCCACATCCCCAAACTGATAGCGGGGCAGACACATTGGGGGGATTAAGCTAATGTGATGGCAAAGCCACCTACCAGGGCCCCACAGGGTAATTTCAAGAGACAGGCCTTGGCATCCTGGGAATAACTTGTCAAAACCTGGCCACTGGCAAATACTGAGGATATTAATCCTTACTGTAATGGCCTTGACTAGATTTTACTCTTGTCTCTGTGTGCAGCTTTAAGCACAGGCATAAGTCTATTTAATCACTGACATAAAGGAGTCCCTTAAGGATTTTACTGTAGTTTTACTGTAATTATTGCGTACCGAAAATGCTTGAATTTCTTACTGTTACTTCTCTGAGAAATTGCCAGGCTATTTGCATATGTTAGTTGTTAATTTGCGGTAGCTGGATGAGCTGCTGGCGGAACGACTGCTTTGTTTTTTGTGTGAAAATCACAGTCCGTGCCATTTCATAAAAGGATGCGAGGGATGTTCAGCTATAAAACTGCTGGAACAGGTCAAACCTGCCTCCACTCTCGGTATTTGCTGAAAGTGGTTAATAAAGCCAACAAAAAAAAAAGACATGAAAACACAATCGGGTGAGATCATGCCGCGAGGTGCCTGTTGGAGAGCAGCAGCTCATTGTAGTTTTGATCATTTAAAAAAAAAGTAAATAGATTAATCAAACAATGATTGAGAATCCACACAAAACATGCATTTGATTATATTACAATTTGCTGCATAGACAAGCCATATTCAGCCCTGCATTTATGAGAAGATGAGATCTCTTCCTTGCTGTCATCCCCCCAAACTATGTTTTGTAGCCTCTCAGTTCTGTGATTTTCGTGACCCCAGTGATCAGTCAAGGTATTGTCATTACTTTGTCTCTAACCAACATCTCTTGCTCTTTCTGTTGTTCACAGGTCTACTCATAGGATCAGGCTGTGCTCTCTATCCACTGGGATGGGACAGCGAGGAAGTGCGACAGACCTGCGACAACAGCTCGGACCAATTTGAACTAGGTAAAGTTTATACCAGGAAGCTGCATCACACACACCTTCAGCCTGTACACCTAAACTACAAGTACATATAGTACACATACTGATGTTCTTTCTTAAACTGTGAATGTAAAGTTAGCTTGTAGATTTGCTTAATGAACCCTGGTCCCAAAATAACAGAGTACCGACTTTTGTATTTGGCCCTTGACATTCTGCTATCACAAAGCCAGCGAATACAATTCTCTGATACTGTCATACAGACACAATCCCTTGGCATTTTAAATGTACAACACAACCTTTTATGTATTAAAAAAAAGTGTTCAATACATAAAAATATGTGCTGAGAATACGCAGGAGCCGGTTTTATGTTCTGTATTCAGCTGACATTATCAGGGTTGTCTGACAGACAAAGTACCGTGCTATCAGAAGCTATTTAAGTAGAAGATCAATTCATATTGCAAGGCTTCTTTATTGATTCTACATTTGATGTAGGAGCTTTTTATCTGAACCTTACTCTTCCAAGACGATTAGTCTACTGAATGTTAGAAGCGATGATATTAATATATTTAATCATAATGATATTGAATTATATTAATTGAGGCTTTCAGAGCAGTAGCCTACCTCAGGACATTCAACTTGGTGGCAACACAAATGTCCGATGCAATATTATCCCAGTTCGGTGTGATTGCAATATTTTAATTAAATGTCAAAGGTAACATTTTAAAGTCCTGAAACTAGGAACACACATCCAGCTATTCAGCTTCCCTTTCTCTACACATTTACATCAAAGTCCACTAAGGGTGATTACCTGACAGTTTACATTTTTTGAAGAGTTATTTTCCGTAGTCTAAGATACACGTGGATACTACGCACTGGCTGACCTTAATAAACAACATGACCTCTATTAACCAATGAGCATGCAAAGTAGCTGTGACCTATGAAAAAAATATCAGATTAACTCCATAACAGTTAGGTTACTACTATTATCACAAAGCTTGGAATACATAGAAAAAGCTGCAAACTGTATGTCTGGTTGTAGCTGAACCTGGTACATGTAGGTCTGCCCTAAGACATGTTGGCTTATAGCTCAGTGGGTTTGCACTACCACTGAACCTTGGTGTATATACCAACACCTCTGTTTGAAGTATGTATAAGACTGCATGCAAATCCCTCAAAGTGGGGCTATGTGACAATGTAAAGACGGATGCATCACGGCTGCCACTATGTCTGTGGAAAGATTGAACTGTCTTGGACTAGCTTCCTTTCAAGAGCAAGGCTTTTAGACTTTCCCGCAAAATCACATCACAACACATATTTTTTTGTGAGCCAGCGTATCTGCATCAGTGTGCTGTTCTGTGCTGTTGGCATATGAAACATTTAGCTGTTGAAGATGACTACATTGTAGCGGGTTATTTCTGTTTCACCATATTCTCATTAGCACCATGACAAGACTATGATGTTCTCCCG
Organism: Hoplostethus mediterraneus; assembly: GCA_034670385.1. Taxonomy (NCBI): domain Eukaryota; kingdom Metazoa; phylum Chordata; class Actinopteri; order Trachichthyiformes; family Trachichthyidae; genus Hoplostethus; species Hoplostethus mediterraneus. Next base: position 3,330,864 of record JAXDDW010000019.1, on the reverse strand, counting down.
TGAGACTAGCGTCATGCCATGAGAGAAGAGAACAATGAATTTCACACAAACCATATATATTCACAACTGGGGATGTGAATCTCTCCTTCTTAAAGTGATGGGTATTGGGGTTCCTTACTCTATTATAAAGCATTCAAAAAGAACCACAGTCGCAGTGAAAGTGCTTCAGTAAATGAAATGAATTTTGACAGATTGCAATGATGGAATAAAATGGGACACAAGTATCTTTTATTGTGATTTACGTTGGTTTTGGTGTAAAACATGAACTGAACTGTGTCACTCGCTATCCGCATGCATGTGTGTTAAGTGTAAAAAAGCTGAGAATTATTGCCATGCTGAAGCAAAGTCTACAGAAAACTTCAATCGTGCGTTTGATGGCTTGAACCAAGTTTGGATGCACAAATACATCCAAGCCGCTGCTGCTTTGAGGCCGTCAAGTCGCTCCACTGAATATTCCCACCTCATGTGAATGCAGCATAAGCTACAGTTACATTCATGGGATGAGGGATGAGGAACTAGATTAATTTGGTCAATATTTGGGGTTTAAAAATGAGATGTCTTGATGTAGTCACAAATTTAGAATCAGATGTAGGTCATCTTCCTGTTTAATAATGCACATCATGTCCTCTAAGGATTATTGAAAATATATCTTAGGGATGCATTTTGCTTCTGGCTGAGTTACATCATCTTCAGCCACTAGTGTGAATGCTAAAATGTTGCCACACACTGTTTAGTTATGTGTATAGACCTGGCAGTCTGTTTGCAAATGAAGTAAAACAATGTTCAGTGTATTCGTCTCAACAAGGCTAATGGTTTCTCACACAAGGAAGTGAAATTTAGAGGCTTCAACAAAAATGTCACGCAGTTTACAACATTTTCTCCTTGGAGCAAATTCTTAACGCTATCATGTTAATGTTGGGTTTAAGGTAAAAGTTGAGACATGATCAAACAGAAGTTGTCGCAGTCTACATCTACATAGGAAAATCTCTAACCCTCCTCCCTCTATCCCTCTATCTCTATCATCCCCTCCAAATATCTCATCCATCCTGCTTTAATTGCATATGCATATTCCTTTGCGATGTTGTGATAATCATCCTGAATCCTCTCTGTTATTCTCCCCAGGTTCCTGTCAGATTGGCTGGGCGTACTATTGCACAGGGGCGGGGGCAGCAGCTGCTATGCTACTGTGTACTTGGCTAGCCTGTTTTGCTGGGAAGAAGCAGAAGCAGTACCCATACTAGAAAAGGCATCAGAGAGACGAGGGAAGGCAGCGACCCCAGGCAGTATGGCAAAGGGAGAGGACTCTATGTCTCTATGGACTCATACCAGTACAGCACAGCAGGCACCAAAGACACAAAGTCATAATGGTGCTCTGCACATCATGGGATACTGCTCAGCTGTCAACTGCAGGGACTGTTTCTTATTGCAGCACACATACATGGCTTTGAAAACTGGTACTTCTTCTAAAAGCTATTCTTAAATGAAAAATGTATGGACCAATCCTATTTGTATAACTGTTATGTAACTATCTCTTTTGTTTTTTTAAAAAGAGTACTCGTTTTTGTCCTTCTTTGGTCATTGATGTCTATGTGATAGTGTTCCCTGTGATAAAGAGAAACGTAATATTGCTTCATTGTTATGTGAAGTGTTTCTGTATTCTTTTCATGGTTCATCCTTGCCTTAAACACAGACTGAAATGCAATAATCCCTATAACATAAAGCAATCCATTGGTTGCCTGCTTCCTGAACACAGCTTTTTCAGATTCCAAAAACCTAATCATAGTTTATTTAACATATTCTTGAGGTATGAGTTGTGTATGATAATGTGTTTTATCATATTAGTATATGTTTTGTATTCACACTTCAAATTATTCTTTGTCATTATTTTCTTTTTGTAAATAAATGTTTATTGAAATTCTCCATTTAAAGTGTTATTTCAGTCACAACGCATTCCTAAAGGAAAGTGGTATTTCACATTTAAGGGGTTGCTGCTCGCATTCCTGAAAAGCTTTTCCCATGACCTCTTGATCTTGGTGGTGTTGAGTACATGTGGGAGTCCTTTTTCAATCAATAAAGAGGATAAAGAGGGGCAGTGCTGTGAATTTAACTTTTCCCTTTATTGATGAGGTAAATCCCCTGACCTCTAGTCAGATTATTTGCCTTTTGATCAGGTTACTCGGCTTCAAAAGCAGAATCTTCCAGACAATCCCTACGATGCAATCACAGCCTGGAACAGTGAGTGGACGTACATCCATCAGCTTAATGTCAAGAGGTATCTCATAGTTCCTCAACCTGTTTCCATAGTGTGAATAATAATAGTAACATTTTCATAGCAGTTGCCACAGTTGTATGTGTGTCATCAAAGGCCTGAGCTCTACCCAGCTTTTGAGTCACTATTTTTAGGCATTTGTTTGTGCCTCTCCTTTTTTTCTGCTTCGATTAACAAACAACACTATAGATTTTTTCAAGACCAAGTGTTCAAAGTCAACTCACTTAAAATGCAGCTGCTCTACATGCGTATGGCACTCATTAGCGCAGGCCCACTTTCTCACAATGCATAGCATCCCCAAGATAATGGCACCCCCTCCACCCTCACTTGAGAAATGTCTCTCTCAGTACTTGCACTGTTTAATAAGTCAGTATGGCGCCTCTGCATTCTGCTTGCTCTCTGATCTGCTGTGCTGATTGATATCACCGGGGATGGTTACAGTGTCAACCAGATGCCTCATCAGCCAAGGCTGACACAATGGGGTCGGAGTTGGAGTGTTCCTTCCTGTACCTGTACCCTTAAAGCCTTGCCTTGAAACAGGACAACTGTGTGATAACTAGCATGCCAATTGCTGTGTGAAGAATGGTTTTTTTTATGTGCAACTGGCAACTGGCAAATCTGAAAGGCAAAGAAGGACCTCTGGACAAAGTGTAAAGAAAAACACAAATGGCAATTACTTCCTTTCTTTCATTCCATGTTCATGGTATTCATGATCTTGGAAGGTCAGTGGGCTAGCTAACTAGCTTACCTACATAGCTATAGGTAGCTATAGGCTAATATGGCTAGTTGGAAGGTCAGCTAGGTTAACTAGCTAACCAGGATGGTGCTAGGCTTCATAATATTAGCTACCTACTGTCTTGCCTTTTCCTTTGGGCTTCAGTCTAATGTTACTTAGCCAGAGAAATTGTGGTTCTTTGGCTCCGCCCATTGAGGTTTAACTCAACCAATGAGATTATTTCTGCCTCCAAGAGATGTTTGTCTAACTAAAACTCCAATCTGCATAAAGAAGTGCAATATTCAAACAGACTAGCTTTTCCTCCTCCTTTCATCAGTATAATATCTGCCCGCCAGCCATGGATTTGTGAATTACCATTTCTGGTAAATGTTTTTTCTTTGACATAAGCAATACCTAGCAATATTCTGCTGAAAACTATAGTTATTTTAAGTGTAGTACAGGTGAATATACAGGGAGTGGAAAGAATAACCGAAATACAACATGAAAAGCCTTTAACTTTGAAGTGACTAAGCACAATTAAAAAGGCACAGGCAAATCACAAGTTAAATGTCAGCTAACAGTATTTTCAGGTAGTTGTAGTTCAGATAGTAAAGACCAGCAACTCTGGAGGCACAGGTACTGGCCTTGGAACAGATCCTATCAGCTCCTGTCTGTGTCTGTCTTCCAACTATCTGAATTCATTAAAAATGCTAAAGGTGAGTGGACTGCCCACTCTACTGGAAAAAAAAGACAGCCAATTAGCAGTATGTGTCAGCATTAAGAGGTTTTATATGACTTTTATATGAGTTTTCCAACGATGTGAGACAAATAGAGTTCTAAAGAGGCCAAAGAGTCAAGAGTAAAAGGTGCATCATTCACAAAAAACTGCAAAATTATCTAACGTGGTAAGAGTCTCGAAAATCATGACAACATATTGCCTCAGCAGAGGATCAGAGGTTGCAAGTCAAAGCTCACCGGCGGGGGTAGACACTTAGCGGGATAGTTACTGAACATCAAAACTACTAAACTACCCCAAAAACTAAACTCGAGAATTTCCGTAGAATTGAATCAACAACTCTGTGACAAAGTCTCAACAAAAACTGTATGTTGTGAGATGGTATTTATGGCAGGGCTGCCATTCAGTTAACATTTTAAACATTGTATTCCCATTTTATACTATACTGGATGCTACGGGGCCATTTAAAGTTGGCTCAGGAGCATAAAAAATCCCAAGAATAGCAAGACCTAAAAAGGAAGCCCAACAGACTGCAAACATTTTACGACCCTATGAAAGACATAAATGTGAAATATCATATGCAAGAGCAGCATTATTTTCTGAGCTCATATCTAAAAATTGTCACAACTCTGGGATACTGTTCAATGTAATCGCCTCTGCTATCAACCCTCCCCCAGTTACAGTATTGAACCGTCCCCAGAGAAATGTGAGGAAATTCTTTCATCTCGTACCAAGGGGTTAAGAGCAGCCCTTCTGCTGTTTCACTGCTGCTTTAAATTGTTTTAAACCTATTGCTCTGTCATTTTCAAAGGAGAATTGTGTACTTGTTAGTCATATTAAGTGCTCTACCTGTCCCCAAGATGTTGTCCCAACCAAGTTCCTCGAGGAGGCCTTTGATACAGTTAATCCCAACGCTTTATCAGTCATAAACAGCTCTCTGGCCACTAGTACTTTCCCTTCCAGTTTCTAAACTATAAACTGCTATTTTGGTCAAAAGTTAGTTTTGAGCTAGTTTTGAGCTTGAGTGTCAGGTCTTTCCCAGGAAAAATCCTCTGGCACACAGGAAGTGATGCATTTTATGTTTCCAGCAGCAGCAACAGTGGTTTGTTTGGATTAAATAAAAGAAGTACTGGGTAGTTAGCATGAGTAGTGATAGCCACCATGGCTGAACAGACAAAGAAAAGAGCGCCACCTACAGAAACGCAAACTTCATCAACAGATAGACCAAGAAAAAAGACATCACAGTACTGGCCCACAAAGTCACTCTCACTTTTCATAAAACACCTTCACTGGCATGATATAATAGATTACAATTTTGGCCCCTAGCTTCTAGTTTGCGTCTACATTGAAATGTCCAATAAATATCTTGCATGTCATCCCTCCTCTCTCACCCAATCCTGTCTCTCTCTATTGCTACTATCAAATAAAAGGCAAAATACCCCAAAACAACTAATTCACTCACCCAAACTCTTCCTTTTAAATGTTTTCCCTTTTCATACACTGAGTTTCTTTCAGCCCATGAATTCAAAGATAAACTAAATATCAGCCTCTTATTAATTCTGATGTTAAATGAAGAGTAAATATGCCAACTGAGCAAAGGAACATTGTAACACGGGACACTGCTGTGACATTTCATAGGCCTACATCATTTATATTTTGAATTAAATCTTTAAATTGAAGTATTATATCTTTCTCGGGTTTATAATGGGTCTCTGATGGGCTCAAGTATTCAGCTTCTGGGGGTAGATTTCCAACCCTCCCCTTGAAGTACTGTTTGAGGCTTTTACTATATTTTTCAAGCTGCTCTTTGAAAATGGATTGAAAAGATATTTTATAAGAGATGTAGCTTAAATTTGCATTGCCCACTGCCCTTTCATTTCAGTCATTTCACATTTTTGAAGAAGAATTCAATTTAAAAAATGTGCTGCTGCATGTGTGGTAAAACCTCAAACACTATCACATATGATGGTTATCTTTCTGAAATCAACTTTTTTTTTAATGGTTAGACAGTTGCCCCTGGGAGGATTCCTCACTTATAAACGGAACTCCGCAGATTCAGACCAACATCCAATCATAGTTGTACTTTGGCCAATTATATAAACAGTCTTGTTCCACTTCTACAGAGCCAGAGGAGGGATGGGTGGAGCTGCAGTCTCGCCTGTTATGTGGTGTTGAAAAAATGTGATGTGATGAGTGATATTTCAGAAACCTGTGATCAGGGATGTAATGAGGGGAAACCCACCTACACTGCCAGTATATGTATAACTCTTGTGGTGGTGATGATGATGGACTAAACCTGATTAATCTAAATGCACTTGACAAAACACGGTGTAACGTTAATCCTTCAACTTCAAGTTAAAGTTGTATGGTGGAACTACGGTTGCTAAATCACTGTGTGTTTGGCAGTGTCGGACTCAAAACATATTCCTCGTTAATCATTTCAAAAGTAGTTACATTACTTTACTCATTACTGCCTGGAAAGGTAATTCGTTACACTACTCGTTACGTTACGTTACTTGACCGTTACCCCATCCCAAATAAAAAACGGAGATTGTTTCCTCTTACCTTACAAATACCTCGTCTGTGGGCCTCTGTGACTGATAACCAGATACTGCCAGCTTAGTTTTTAGTACATGTGCTTAGTTTACAATTGGTAACAATAATTGTGTCGTCTTTCTTCAAAGTAACGGGAATACTTCCAGCCGCTTAATCTTACCGTATCCATCTTTCATCATAGCTAGCTAGTTGGCGCAGTGTGTGGCGCGCGACGTGTCCATAAATTATGATGAAAATAAATTCGGGGATGGTGATTGGCTCAATAAATGTATACATGTAACGGATTATATCTCGAATTTGTAACTGTCATATCACTGAAATTGAACGGGTAATTCGTTAGACCAGTCCTTACTGAGTTAAGCACTAATACTTCTTCAAACGCCCATGAGTCTATGGAGTTTGACTGACATGGGAGGATTTTATAGCGAACAGCAAGGTCCGGGTTAATCGTGCCGCTCGGTTGGCTAAAACTTCTACCGCCCGAACAGGGACTTGAACCCTGGACCCTCAGATTAAAAGTCTGATGCTCTACCGACTGAGCTATCCGGGCTCTTGCTGAACTATAAGGCAGTCTTTACACAAACATCGCACAATTTCCTCCCCCTGTATAAACGGAGTTACGTCATGCTACGAAGTTACTTCATTTCCAGCCCTGTATCATTGTTCGCAGTTGCTTTTTCATCGTGACCAGCATTTTACCTCTGCCATCAAACCATGACCCCCAGCAGACAGCACGATTTTATTAGGTTGTGCTTGATCAGCGACGCTGTCAGAGCACCTCGCAACTCACTTTGGGGTCCCAACACGCCAAATGAGAAACCCTGCCCTGGATGACAGTGGGTCAGTTTCAATTTCCTTGGATTGGATCGGGTCAGGAGGCAGGGTAGTCATTCAGTCCTCAGCACAATTGATCTGCCCTTATTTTGGGAGTTGGTCTTCTCTCAAATGAGTTGACATTTGGAGGTTGGACTGCTCATGCTCGTTGCTCCCAATTGCAAGAGACTCAAAGGTTGAGACAAAGTGTGATTGAGACATTTTTGACTGTACCCATTTCTCTGGAGCATAGGTATTCGAGTTAAGTGCACATTTTTGCATTTTTAATGCATGTTCCTCTAAGTGATTTAATTTATTAATTTCTCACTAAGATCAAGAATCTGTTTTCCGTGACATTGCCAAGAAAGCAGCATCATGACATACTACAACTACAGCATACAACAATATATGCATTCAAAACACAGTCGTATAAAAGAAGAAACAGTACAAATATGTATATAATCTCTCCAAGAGACACTAGTAAAATATCAAACCAGCATTGAGTCACTCAATCAGAGAAGGGTTTGGGGATTATACTCTACTGCCATCTAGAGGCTATATTGTGAATAGCAACTACGTATTGCATACGTCATACAATAATAAGGAAGTAGCACCCAAATCAAATAACACGAGTTGGGGCCGATAGTTGGTACCGTATTTCTCATTGTGCGTTATATTTCACATTGTAAGTGTTTCTATGTTTGCACCATAGACTTAACAAGAAAAATCATAATATAAAATGAACGGTGTTCCAACAAAGGCCAACAAAGCATCCACCCACGGACTAAGATTTGTTTTGATTGTTGTTGATTTGTTGTGATTCTTTTGTCTCTCTTAAAGGTTCAGACAAGACCTATGGAGAGATACTTACTCCAGAAAGTTATTGGCGAAGGATCTTTTGGCAGGGCGTTGTTGGTCCAGTATAAAAGCACTCAGGAGAAATATGTGCTCAAAGAGATCCATCTGCCAAAGGTAGGTGTGCAAACACAGATAATGATATGATAATGATGTACATAGCTTTATAGTCATCTCTGGTGTAACAGCATTAACTGGATTTCCACTGGATCTCCCACCCAGAAACCATCTACATGTCTGTCTTGCTAAAACATAAAATAAACATACTGAGCTGCAGGGTTCAGACCTCCCCATATGGAGAAACTTCTATTGCGTATAGGGCACTATAGACTGTACTGTACAGTAATTTAAATCCACTGTGTTTTGCCATAGCCTGGGATCTGATATGTCAACGTTATTTGCATTTGGGTTCTAATGTGGAAAACTGCCAGATCATTTCCTATATAAACATAATAGAAATGAATTAATCATAAATGTTACATTTTTACAGAATCAGCTCAAATCGGAGAATTCAAGGAGAGAAGCTGTCCTGTTGTCCAGAATGAAACATCCTAATATTGTTGCTTTCAGGGAGGTGTTTGAAGGTGCTGTATTCCTTTTAAAATTTACTAAATAACATTTTGGACTCTGGTGACATATTACAGTCATTATTGTTAGGATTGCAGAATAGGCAATGTGATTTTGTCTGTTCAGCCGATGGCCACCTGTGTATTGTCATGGAGTACTGCAGTGGAGGAGACCTGCTCCAGAGGATCCGACAACAGAAAACTACCCTGTTCTCAGTCGATGATGTAGGCCTTGTCTTTCTGAGGCTATTCACACATTTAAAATCGACAACTTTGTTACTGATTTGTTCTTTTTTTGCTCTGAAGATTTTAAATTTGCTCTTTTTTTTCAGATTTTGAAATGGTTCGCTCAAATGTGTGCTGGTACGAAGCACATCCATGATAAACGGGTTTTGCACAGAGACCTGAAGGCCAAGGTAATCTGTAGAAGTTGCTGTAATTACATTTTATAATTATCATGCATGTTAATGGATTTTGCATTGTGTCTAAAAACGTTTCATTAAAAGCTCAACAGTGCACAGGAGCACATTGTACATTAGGTCGATGGTAAAGTCTCCTGATTTGGCACAGGTCATAAACAAGAAACTCATTACAAACTTGTGAGAGAGAGATGTTATTTTCTTTATGTTTGTCCTCTGAATCAGAACAAGAAGAAGAAGATACTAATTTAGTTTCATTGGTTGGCTGCATCTTGGTGGAATCTCATCAGTATGAGCACTGTGGAATAAAATGAGCAATGATAAAATTGCTGATCGAGATAAAAGCGCAGCATTATCTCCCAGTTACACATAACGGCATCACAGCCCCACGGTTGGCTGCTCTTTTTTAGCTTCATGTTTAGTCATCATTTCTCTGTCATTTCCTTGCCCAGAACATTTTCCTGACAGATAATGGGACAATCAAGCTCGGGGACTTTGGCTCAGCGTGTATTCTGAATAGGTACAGGAAGAGCAATGCAGCAGTTTATAGATGTTTTAAAACATAATATACTATGCTTGATTATATTTCAATGATGACTCATCATTTTACAAATTGTGACCTTCTCTCTTGCAGCTCAAAGGCTTATGCCTGTACATATGTTGGGACACCATATTATGTCTCTCCAGAAATCTGGGACAACAAGCCATACAACAATAAGAGGTATGATCATGTTACCAAGGCTGTTTGGCCGGATGCTGCATTTCATATAACATTAGATGAAACCTTTATGATCCCCGCAGGGAAATTGGGTGGATTAGAATGAATAAATAAAGCAAAAAATAGAATAAAAACAGACCATTACAAACATTAAAACATGTTAAGTACGATGTATGACTGAAAGGTTTGGAGGAAAGGATGGATCTCACCATCATTAGTGTATTCAGTATGAGTGATGTGGAAGTGTTATATTGCTTAAGTGTTAATGTGAGATGTTATGGTGCATTGTGAGCAGAGCAGGAGGACTTGTGAGATGAGGTGGGTCAGTCAGTCTTGTGTATTCTTTGATTTAGCCAAGACATGACGAATGTCTGGCGTGAATGAATGAAACCCGCCCTGTGTTTGTGTGTTCTGCAGCGATGTGTGGTCTCTGGGCTGCGTCCTCTACGAGCTCTGCACCCTGCGCCACCCGGTACTTCCCTTCCTTCCACTCTCCACAACCACGGGGTTCGACTGTGGGCCTCTCTCCAAATACCGTCAAATGAATCATTGTATAAAATACCTCTGCTGACGTCTTCAGCGAGACGTACTGCAAAACCATTGTTGTGAGATGACTGAGGGCCAGTATCTTCAGCTGAGTTGAATTATCTGCTGTGTATTTTTTTTGTGGCTCAGATGTTAGGGTTTTTGTGTTCCCGGAGATCCTCACCCAGTCCGTTCCCCTCCCTGTCTCCAGTTCCAGGCGTCCAGCTGGAAGACTCTGGTTCTCAAGGTGTGTAGAGGCGCCTACCCTCCCCTGCCCAAGCACCTGCCCTACGAGATGCACTATTTGGTCAAGCAGATGTTTAAGACAAACCCCAAGGACAGGCCGTCCCTGCACACCATCCTTACCTCTCACCGGGTATCCAGGCTCCTGCAGAGGCATCTACCCTCCCAGGTAAAGGGTAGTCACCACTTAAACAGCCTGTCAGTCGGGCTAGGAGCACCTGTTCTAACCGAATGAGCTGCACACAGTTGAAGAGCAGGTCATTTTACCGCTGCCCGTCCATCACACATGACATTTTATTGTGACATGAAGAAGGAGAATTTAAACAAGGTCTTACACAACGGCCCCAGCTGCGGCGGTGACCCTATGTGGGGATCTGACCCTTGACAAGCCGGTGTTAGTTCAGATGGCGGGCGTAACAGTCATGTTATGTTTTTGATTTAGCGCGTCGCTTTGGTTCCTTCACAGGCGATAGAGGTGGAGGAACCGAGGGGGCGGACGGGTAGATGGAGGAGAGACGAGGGGCAGAAGGTGGTTTCTCTCCTGGGACAGAAGAGTCTAATAACGACATCGACATTTGAAGGTAGCGCTCAAAGTTACTGGACAAACACAACACAATTTCTCATCATAAACAAGAGAATATATACACTCTTCGGTTTTTCATACAGTTGTAGCAGCGCTTACCAAAGAGCACCTGTTGTTTTCTGGCACCAAGTAGCACTTCATAATCTTTTGTCTTTTCATGCTTTTTGTATTTTTCATTCTTTACCCTTTTGACATGGAAACAACACTGTGTCTGTTCCTTCAACCCCAGGGGTGGAGTTACCCGAGGCCCGCTGTGAGAGCCGAGAGCCCGGCCCTCGAAAGCAGTGGGCCGCCGACCCCTCGGACACCTTGCTGCAGATGTTGGGCAACGCCAGTCTCCTCTCGTCTGATAGCGTGGCTTCAACGGGCCAGACTCACAAAGGTTCCTACTCATGAAAGTGCCAGGAATTTGAGCAGCGCTTCTTGATTTGAGTTCGGTTGAGGTACAAAACCAACGTAAGAGAACGAAGTATCAAAGTGTTGTTCTCCGGTTTGCCCAGGTACCTCAGAGGACAGGAGCCCAGGGGAGCCACAGGGGGGCCGGCAGAGGAGACGATGGGAGAAGAATCCTCCTGAGAGGCTGCTGAGTCTGCTGGAGAACGCCCAGCTTAGCACAGCCTTCAGCACCTACTCCATACACAGAGGAGGTCCGTCCAAACACCTTCATACAGCTTGTGCAATATTGTACATTTGATATATAATACAATGAAACTAGCAGTCTGTAATTCATCCATGAAAAAAATATTTTTTTACAGTCAACCTAGCTGTGATTTAATTGCTAATAATATGAATGATGTTGCTTTCTTTCAAACGTCCCTAAAGAGTCGTCGTAATCTTGCTAGGAATACGTTGGTGTAGTAGAATATAAACTCTACTGTATGGCTTCGTCCCGGTCTACTGCTTCAGGTGACAACCCGCTGGCGGGGCCCCTGTCCCAGGCACAGGGCGATGACACCGACGGGCCCGAGAGGGAAGTGGCAGCAGACGAGGACAGGCTGGAGCCCCGCTCTGATGACGAGGACACGTAAGTGAAACCTGACTTTTCACGGTAGTTTCTCACCGGGAGCGGTTTGATCTAACCGGGCTCGCCATCACTACATCAGAAGGAAACAAGTCCCGATTCACTGTAACATCCATGATCAAGTCGTCAAATCAAATTAAAGACTGATACCAACAACTACCACAGGATTTATGTCATGACGCCCTTTGTGCATTGTGCATTCATTCATATATGATTTATATGGCCCTCTATTGGTGACCAGTAGGAATTGCAACACAATTGCGGCCCTCATGGCACAGCCCTCACCCCAAACCCCTGTGACACACACAACAGAAACTTTTCATGAAGAGGTAATATATCACAGTGCAAGATATTGTAATAATAATACTTATTTGTCATGAACTATTTCGGTTTTGGTGATTGGGAGTGTCTTGAAATTCCAATAGGCGGGTAGTTTTTATTCCGAAACGGTACGGGGCTGGAAAGTGTTTTGAAATATTGTGATATATTGTGGCCTTTTGTGCTATGGGGCAGTAAAAATCTATTGCTCCTTTTATTATACACAGTAAGTGTTAATGTATAGGGAGGGTGGTGGATGGATCTTTATTGAACGTATCAATGTATGTATGTATTTGTGGCACAGCTATGTATACGAAAACACAGAAACAACACACCTCTTCTCTTCACAGGGACTTTGAGGAAGAATCTCCATGTGATTGGATGGATGAACTTGAGAAGATGTTCCTGGAGCGCTGATGCCTGATCCCTCGTGGGAGCCTGTCGAATCACCAGGCTCTCGATATCACGGCCCACATTCCCTACAAACACAAACTGTTTACATGTCAAGATCATTTCTGCTGATGACTTTGGGAGCCATTGTTCCTATAAAGGAGGAACATTTTTTTACTGCATGATTGTTCCAAATGGACAAAGAATGTTTTGAAATGCATTATGGGAGAATTAAGCACTGTATTGTATGTTTTGATCTTTTTGATCATTGTTCTCAGCTGTTTTATGTGTCAGCACTACTTTCTAATTGCCAAAAAACAATAAAATCTGACTCTACTATTGTTCGACCTGTTTATATAAAGATGTTTGACTTGTACATGCTTTGTCTCTCCTTCGTCTCCCTGGGGTCACACTGGTTTGAACCCGCTCAGACCTTTGATGTTCATTTCCTCTGCGATATCAAATGTAGACTAAACAGGTTTATTGGTATTCTCTGTGATCCACTGCCTACATCTGGAGCCTTTTTTTTATTAGTGTGGCCTAAACATTCGTGCAGATGTACAGAAACAGTTTAGTGCCGTTAGTCTCACCAGTCGGTCTACACCACTAGGTGGAGTTGAGGTCGCTGATGTTCACC